>OZ037993.1:44900997-45005997 GCA_964035705.1 Porites rus
TCCGCTGGTAGGCCAAAACTTAACAATAAAATTAGACTCAGTAAACACAATTACTCCTTTGCAGAAAACGGTCATATGGGACCAAAAAGGCAAGCGGCGCAATGTAGCAAGAAAAACAAAGATATTACATCATTCAATACGCTTAAATCCTTCCCAAGGTCCACTACGCTGTTTGCCGTCCAGCAAGGTGTTCTTGAACTATGTAATCGTTTTTCCTCAAAGGGCCCATAGCTGCAAATCAACTGATTTTATTTTATTTTTAAATTAATCATTTATTTTATTTGCGAAAGATGATCTTTGATTTTGGAAGTTACTGACTAAGTAGAGAAAAGAAGAAAGTGAAAAACAACTTAACATGAACAATAACCTATGAAATAACAAACAACAAAAGGCCTTTAGGACAATGAATGATAATTATGACTTGTGGGATTTGAGACTTATAGAATAGAATTTGAACCAATATCGCTTCTATGAGTGGAAATTAACCCCCAAATCTGGCAACAAAATCAAAATGCCATTATTCGTTTAGTGACAATTTTGCAACGGTGTCGTCACAATGGTAGACACAAAGAAAAATTGGGGTCCAAAAATCAGATTCAAAAAATATTCATCGTCGAGCCACAACCCCATAAATGGTGGACTGAAAGAAACATTTGGGGTCCAAAAATCGGGCTCAAACTGAAATCAAATCAAAATAAGGTAGAGTGAAAGAAATAGTCTTAAGAAGAAAAAAAAAATTGGGGTCGGAAATTTGGACTTGAGTCAAACTAAAGAAAAAAGTAAAAGTATAATATAACTTGCGGAATTCCGCCTTAAATTGATTAAGGAGGGCGAGTTTGATTTCAAGGTGAATCTATTCCGACATAATACAGCCATAACTTGCATTTTAAAAAAGAAAGAGTTCAAAAATAAAAAATATCGCCATTAGCGGAATTTTTACTAAATTGGAAATGGACGATTTAGTTTGGAAAGCCTGAGTTCTTTTCTGCTAATTGTCCGTAACCAGGCTTCTTTCGCGTTGAATTTAGGTTGCGTTCTCCTGTCTTCTAGCACAATTATTGATGCATATTATTGGTGAGGCCGATTTATTTGTCTACCCACTATTCTTAATTTTTTCTCCGATAAGCATAACTTTCAGTCTACCTTATTTGAATTGTGGAACACGATGCATATTTTTTAGTCCTAGCTGTCACTGCGTTAAAAGCACACATTCGAGACCGTCAGGGGGAAGGGGGAAGCTTATTTATAGTCTTAGATATTCACCTCCAAAATCCTGCTCTCCGTCACTTTGACTAATTTGCGGGGATACTATTAAAGATCATGAGCGCAAGGTAGTTACTAACCGCCTTGTTTCTGAAATTCACCAAATCTGAAAAGATTTATTTACTGTTGAATTCTCCAAACGTTTATCCACAGTTAAAAAAAAATCAAAGAAAGAAGATAAATTTCGACTGTAAATGATGTACTTCGCGACTCATTGAACAGTGATAATTTAACCTTGCAGGTACGACAGAAAGCAAACAAAAAGCACCAGATGCGTGAAGTCCATGTGTGCTGGCAAAATGAAACAAGAAAAATTATTGACATTTGAACTACTTTTTATTAGAGAGATTAAGATTCGCGTTTACGGCAAACGTCAGATCCAAGTTGAGAACTTCTCAGAATAGAAAACTAGGGGTACCTTCCGGCAAGTGCCAACGAGGCGAATTCGTTTATCTTTTGTGGAATGTGTCTATTCAGATCTTCGCGATATTTTTTTTCATAATTTTAGAGGTTTAAAATGGATTCCGCTATATAATTAGAAAAGGATGGCACCCAACTTCAAAACAACAACTTTGGCACACTCTAGGTTGTCACTTTTATTAAACAATAACAACATAGCTTGAAGCTTTGGTGGTAAATATGAGCTAGTTAGCACTTATGTTTGATGGAAAATTCCATTGTATCAAAACTATAAACGTTAGAAAAAAATATATAGTTCAAATGAGGCCTTTGACGGCTGAAATTAAAAATAATAATTAAATTCTCAGCAACAGCGTCATCAGGGATAAGAAAAATATTTCGCGTGGTAATTTGCATAAGAAAAAATTGTTGTAAAGTAAAATGTGTGAAAAGCGCAAGAAAGGGGCGGAATGTGTTAGACGTGTAAAAATATAAATTTGAATAAAATACAAAGATCTGATGAGCTAGTGTCACAGGACAAAGAGTCTCTTGACAGGCATAATGATAGTCTTCAAAACAAAAGATCTGCAAGTTCGTTGCATTGCTCACGAGAGTTTTGGGCTGTCTCAATGTAAATCGAGCAGCAAAAAAACATGGTGGTTGATAAAATCTGTCGAAAGACATAAATAAATTCTAACAAAAGGTCCGCAAATACGTTGCATTCCTGACGGGAAGTGAGGACTGGCTCAATGTAAATCGACCTGCGAAGAACACGCTGGTTCTGATAAACGTTTTGAGAATATAAGCCTATACCTTGATCAACTACCGCTTAAAATTCAATTCACGAAGGAAAAGAGAACACTGAAAACCCTGGTTCTGAGTCGAGAAGCGAACACGCTACCTCAATGTAAGTCGAGCTGCAAAGAACAAGCTGGTTCTGACAAAAATTTGAGTAAATAAAACCTATTCCTTGATCAGCTGCTGCTTTAAACGCAATTTATAAAGCAAACCAGAGCACTAATTGCCCTTTCAAACTAGAAATCGTATTAAAGCTTCCTCACCTGTTAGGTCCTCTAGAACACACAACGAATAGCTGCACACTGAATCACCCAATTTCGGACCACGAGGTTCGAGTTGTAAATACAATACCATGACGTCACTACCCAAATACAGGGTCTTACTTACACCCAAATATGGTCAAAAATGCAAAGTTTAGAGGGTTACGCAGAATTTGAGAGTTTTCGCCTACATTGCGCGACGTTATAATTCTGCCGCCGAGTCAACCTCGCTTCTTAGCTCGGTTGCCTCGTTGGCGATAAGTAGATAAAAACTGTCCAGGACAATTGTTACGGATAAAACTGGCGTGAAACTACTTATTTTAGTGTAGAAATAATAAATAGTAAAAGACAATTACAGGGGGAAACTTGATCACGTGGCACAAATTCACTTATGCCGCTCGGCGTAAACGTTAATCTCAGTCTCTCTATTCTTTTTATGATGACTTGGTCTTCGATTCTTGTCTTGTAGAAGCTGATAGGTGGTACCATTTCTGGTTTGTACAACACCTCTACGGCTATTTTTGCACGGGACCAGTTTTCTCCTATCAAAAGTCAAAAATCTTGTAAGCCATGTACGCCACTGACGCGACGACCTCTGCGATCGGTCTGGAATATTCGAACACCCCAACGATTCCTTATAATGAATAACACTCTTATTCTCTTAAATCAAAAGGTTTCTTTGAAATAATGTGAAGCCTAGACGAGGTTAGGTACTGTGCATGTTAGCGTCTGTTAAAAGGAAAAATGGGTGAACGAAGTAACAATTAATGCTCTGTCCACCTCCCTCTACCTTTGCGAAAACATTTTGAGCATTTGGTCGATGTTTTGGTTAACAAAAGCGCGCCTTCTCATTGGTTGAACAGTGTCGCGTGACCAGTTTTCCCTGTCCCTACGTTTAGGGATATTGCGAACTGATAAAACAATAAATTTTTCCCCATTTGAGCAGGAAGTTAACACTAGATTTTCATGAACTTTGAAACCCCATTAACCGTTGCCGTTGACAACTAGTTTTTATTTGCATAATCATTAAAAATTGTGGTTATCGATACTTTTATATTTTTATATTTGTTCTCGATAGATAATTTTGTTATGCCGATTTTACAAAGTTTATTAGTAGATATTATTTAGTTTGATTGATTGAGATGCTCTTTTTGGACATCGAGTTTCGGTTACGACACGTGATGAGGTGCAATTTTATTTAAAGTTCTTTCTTTTATCATAATTAACTTGTTTTTGGTCTGTACATAGTTAATTAAAGTGGAATGGTTGCGAAACCATTTTTTATATGTTTTTGTTCGCTGTTTTGGACCTGACCGTGCACAACGTTTAATAGCATTCCTATCATTTTGAACTTATTGACCCATATAAACTGATTGCATTAATTTATTTAGTAATAATTTGTGAACAAAAAGCAAAAGATTGTGCACGATCAGAGAGCTTCCAACATAACCTACAGAACCGCTGTTTTCAACTTTGATGTTTGCCAGTTTTCCTAACCACAGTGCCCCAAAAATAGGGCCACAACGGGTGAGTCCAGAATGGAACTATTTCAGCTCCACTAAGATGGGGCTTTTTTGGTACCAAAATTTGAGGCTAAATTGACCCTTGCATAGGGGCCAAATGAGACCATGTAAAGGGTCAATATGGAAAACACTACTGCCACTTTGGATTTTCCAGTACCCGAAACAGCCCCCTCAAATTCGGGCCTTCTTGGAAACTACCCCTCAGGTCGGGTTATTTTAGTTAGGCAGTTAATGGGTCTTTTTTTCGCGGCTTCCCTTAATTACTGTCAAATAATGAAATCAAACGTAACTTATAGCTTTCAAACATTTATTTAGTGCTAGACAAGTTGCCGTGCTCTTTTCTAGCCAAAAAAAATTAAGTATATCTGTAAACTATGTATCATAACAATGTTTGTTCCAATATATGTAACATAAACTTACCAGGCTCATAAGCTTTGGAATTGGGCAATATAGAGACACCTGAGTGTCAGAGATGTCCAGCGCTGGCTACAAGATCGATCCCTGCTTTCCTTTTTCATCCTTAGTTCTACACTTCCTTGAAGTGTGGAAGTGTGAAATAACCCTTCTTTCCTATCTCATCCCAAGTTCCACACTTCCCAGATGTGTAGAAGTGTGGAATAGTCTGACAGAGCCAGGATAATGTCACACTTTTTCCCTAGTCACGAACCCCTTGTCATTCTTTACTTAGTTCTACACTTCTCAGATGTGTGTAAGTATGAAATAGTCTGACAGAGTCAGGATTATGTCACAGTTTTTCCCTAGTCACGAAACCTCTGTCATTCTTTATTTAGTTCTGTACTTTTCAGAGATGTGGAAGTATGAAATGCTGACAAAGTCAGGATATTGTCGCACTTTTCCGCCAGTCATGAATCCCTTGACATTCTTTCCTATTAGTTACACTCTTATGTATGAAATGAGAATAAAGCGCAGTGGGAGTATTTGTTGGTTTTATTTCTGTTAAAACAAACCCACGTTTCCTCTGTCAGGAAGTCCCCGTCGGTCCTTTTTTAATCTAGTTTATTTATAACGATGGATAGCCTGTGTACAGACGTCCCCTCTGCCTCAGAAAAAAATCGTACACAGGCTAATTAAATGATGGATACCATTTGAAGAAATTTTCTTTAAACACCGCTCGATGGGACGTGACAAGGACTGCTAGGAGATTGTCCGAACTATCGATTCTGGTGGACCCAATGCACATGAAGGGCCATATATATCGATCAGTGATGTAGACTACGAGCAGTCTTTCTTGTTTCTGCAGTCCGTCGAGCAAAACGCGAGAAACGCAAATGGCCACGCGCGTGGCTGATGGCGCGAGACGTTTCGCGCGTCTCGCGGTTTCGCCGCTCCCGCGCGCGTGCATTGCTCTCACTAAATCTGAGGAAAAAGACAGAATGCTCGCAGTCTATCAGTGATGCAAAGGAAAACGTGTCGCAAACAACGTACAAGAGCTCAAAGGTGTAATGAGAGAGAAAAAATGTGGTGTGAAGTGTTATTAATTATTTTTAGTACTATCACGACCTCATTTTCATTAGGTTGTCGGCCAGAGCAAAATTATTTTAATCCTATCACTTACTAAGTTATTTAATCACGGCCATTAATCCTTTCGCGGCATATAAGTGCATTCTAGCATGAAGCGATACAAATGTTTTGATGTTGTCATCTGACCTCTTTGTGTTTCACCTACAGATTGACACCGAAGTTTGCGAGCAGACCTTCTCTTGGCTGTCAAAATATGAAAAAATGACAAGGAAAATGAACAGAGGACACTGTGTCTTTTTTATGATTTATGTTCAGCACTTACGTAACCTTACAGAAGAGGAAAAACTCCGAAACAGTGGATATATGGCTTGATCTAACAATGATCAAAGTTGAAGCATACTGACAAGGAAGAAAGATTGGTTGGAGATCGGGTTTCTTAACTTGTAACTAACTGGCATTGAAACAATGGTTACATCTTCTATTCAAGATCAAAATAGTTCTTACATGTAAGGAAAAATGGAAAAAACAATACAGAAATAAAACCAAGTGCTTATAAAGCGCACTGAGCGTCTCGTGACTCAGAGAAAGTGCGACATTAAACTCAACTTGTCAAATTAACTATTCCAAACTTCTACACTTCTAAGAAGTGTGGAACTAAGTAAAAAATGACAGGGGGTTCTAACAAGGGGAAAAGTGCAACAATATCCTAACTTTGTCAGACTTTTCCACACTTCCACACCTCTGAGAAGTGAGGAACTTAGTAAGAAGTGAAGAAACTCTGGATTTCATGGCCAGGGGCGGAATTCAGTTGGTTACGATTGTTATAAGAAAAACTACCGGCCCGTCAGCAATCTCGCATTCCTTTCAAAGATCACTGAAAAGGCAGCTGCACTACAAATCTTTGATCACGTGTCATTCAATCAGATGTTTCAAGAATTTCAATCAGCGTACTGTAAATATCACAGTACGGAGACTGCCTTACTGCGCATGCGCAACGACATACTCGTCAGCATGAACAAACAACAAGTCACATTACTAGTGTTCCTAGATCTAAGCGCTGCCTTTGATATAGACCATGATATATTACTGTGGCGCCTGGAATACAAATTTGGAATTAAAGATCAACCACTAACGTGGTTCAAATCCTATCTGTCGAATAGATCCCACCGTATTGTAATTGGCAGTGCAAAGCTAGTCAGACAGTTTTCATCTGAAGTTTGGTGTGCCACAGGGCTCCTGTCTCGGCCCAATGCTGTTCTCCCTCTACACTAGTGAGCTTTTTGATGTCATTAGCCAGCACTTGCCAACAGCGAACAGTTACGCCGATGATACCGGTATCTATTTGACATTCAATCCAAACGATGATTCCGATCAAGACACCGCCATTGCGACAATGGAAGCGTGCCTCTGTGACATCCGTTGCTGGATGATCAATGACAAACTCATGATCAATGATTCCAAGACTGAATTTATGCTCACTGGGACGAAGGCGCAGCTATCGAGCTCGAATGGGCTCTGAGTCAATAGGGCCTCGTGGGCTATTGACTCAGACGCCATGAGGGCCAGAGGAATAATATTGTATTAGTAAAATCCAACTAGTTGGTCAAAAATATCGAGAATAAAAAACTTTTAGCCTGCTAAAGCTAGACTTACAACCAGGGGTGTTACAACTGGGGGTTCTTACAACCAGGAGTCTTAAAACCTGGGGTTCCTTCAACCAGGGGTCTTACAACCAGGGTTTCTTACATCCTGGGGTTCTTACAACCAACGGTCTCACAACCAAGGGTTCTTACAACCAGGGGTTCTTACAACTTGGGGCTCTTACAACCAGGGGTCTTACGAATTGGGGTTCTTACAACCAGGTGTCTTACAACCGGGGGTCTTACAACTTGGGGTTATTACAACCAGGTGTCTTCCAACAGGGGGTCTTACAACTTGGGGTTCTTACAACCAGGGGTTCTTACATCCAGGGGTCTTACAACTTGGGGTTATTACAACTAGGGATCTAACAACCAGGGGTTCTTATCACCAGGAGTTATTCAACTGGGGGTTCTTACAACCAGGGGTTTTACAACCAGGGGTCTTACAACCAAGGGTTCTTATAACCAGGGGTTCTTACAATTAGTGGTTCCTACAACCAGGAGTCTTAAAACTTGGGGTTCTTGCAACCTGGGGTCTTACAACAAGGGGTCTTACAACTTGGGGTTCTTATAACTAGGGGTCTTACAACGAGAGGTTCTTACAACCAGGGGTTCTTACAACCAGGGGTCTTACACGTTGGGGGTCTTACAACCAGGGGTTCTTACCAGCAGGAGTCTTACAACCAGGGGTTCTTACCAGCAGGAGTCTTACAACCGGGGATCCTTACAACCAAGGGTCTTAAAACATGGGGTTGTTACAACCGTGGGTCTTACAAGCTGGGGTCCTTACAACAAGGGGTCTTACAACCAGGGGTTCTTACAACCAAGGGTTCTTACAACCAGGGGTTCTTATAACCAGGGCTCTTACAACCAGGGTTTCTTACAACCGAGGGTCGTACAACTTTGGGTTCTTACAACCAGGGATCTTACAACCAGTGGTTCCTACAACCAGGGGTCTTACAACCACTGGTTCCTACAACCAGGGGTCTTACAACCAGGGCTGAGTTGCTCAAAGCATGGTTAGCTTTAACCATTGGTTAAGCAGTATCAAAACCAATACGTTGTCAAGGTATCAAACGCTTTTTAACGCTAACCATGCTTCGAGCAACTGGGCCAAGGAGTATTACAACAACGGGTCTTACAACGTGGGGTTCTTACAACCACGGATTCTTACAACCAGCGGTCTTACAACCGGGGCTTCTTATAACCAGGGGTTCTATTAACCAGTGGTTCCTACAACCGGGGGTCTTACAACTTGGGGTTCTTACAACCAGGGGTCTTACAACGAGGGGTTCTTACATCCGAGGGTCGTACAACTCGGCGTTCTTACAACCAGGGGTACTTATAACCAGTGGTTCTTACAACCAGTGGTTCCTACAACCACGGGTCTTACAAGCAGGGGTTCTTACAACCACGGGTCTTACAAGCAGGGGTTCTTACAACCACGGGTCTTACAAGCAGGGGTTCTTACAACCACGGGTCTTACAAGCAGGGGTTCTTACAACCGAGGGTCGTACAACTTGGGTTTTTTACAAGCAGGTGTCTTACAACCGGGGGTTCTTATAACCAAGGGTTCTTACAACCAGTGGTTCCTACAACCAGAGGTCTTACAACTTAGGGTTCTTACAACCAGGGGTGTTACAACCAGGGGTTCTTACAACCAGGGGCCTTACAACTTGGGTTCTTACAACCAGGGGTTTTTACAATTAATGGTCTTACAATCAGGGGTTCGTACCATCAGGGGTTCTTACAACCAGGAGCCCGTTTCTCGAAAGTCCCCATAATTAACGGTCCCGGTAAGCTGTCTCCGTCTACATTAAAGATCGAGGTTTCAATAGTTTTGCATCTAACGTGATAAAACTGTCAGTTAATGAAACAAAATGGAGTTGTTTGCTAGCCAGGACCCGCGTTCTTATTCTTTATATTTCGATTTGAATATTTGATTTCGGGCCCGTAAAGTTACCGGGACTTTCGAGAAACGGGCCTCAGGGGTCTTACAATCATGGGTTCTCACAACCAGAGATTCTGATAACCAGAGGTCTTACAAGCAGGAGTATTACAACCATTACTTCTTACAACAAGTGGTCTTACAAGCAGGGGTTCTTACCACCAGGGGTCTTATAACTAGTGGTCTTACAACCAGGGGTCTTTTAACCAGGGGTCTTACGAGCAGGAGTATTACAACCATTACTTCTTACAACAAGTGGTCTTACAAGCAGGGGTCTTACAACCAGGGGTGTTACAACTTGGGGTTCTAACAACCAGGTGTCTTAGAACCTTGGGTTCTTACAACTTGGGGTTCTAACAACCAGGTGTCTTACAACCAGGGGTTTTAGAACCTGGGGTTGTTACAATCAGGGCCCCGTTGTTCGAAGCCCGATTAGCGCTAACCCAGGGTTAAATTTTAACCCGCGTTTCTTTTTCTTTTGTTCAGAAGTATTTCCCGGGTAATTTCCTCTCTTCTTTTAGAGCATCCAATCATCAATTTGTTGGCACAAAGAATAAAACTGAATTTGCTTCTCAAGCTTTCATATCTGAAATCAAATTTCGCACCAACCGTGGGTTAACTTAACCTTCCTTTGAACAACCCGGCCCAGGGGGTCTTACAACCAGGAGTCTTATAACCAGGGGTTCTTACAGCCAGGGGTCTTACAACCAGGGATCTTTCAACCGGGGGTTCTTATAACTAGGGGTTGTAAGACTACAGGGGTTTGACTGGGAAAAGGGAAAATAGTTTCTCAGTTCGAATTATCCAGGAGTTTGGATAAACTCGAACGTTCAAGAAATCGGGTTTGTAACGTAAATAACACATAAAATTCCAAACAGAAATACTGAACAAACACGTTGTGAGTTAAAATTGTTTTACTTTGCGTAAAGACTAAATCAAATTGCTGATGAGTCATGACATATGTTATTGCCCCATTTTTAACCGTTTTTGTATGTACAACCACTTTAAGCAGTAACTTAGACAATAACTCAACAAGTATATTTATATGCACTGCTACATTTTCTCTTCGGTGTTCCTGTAGCTTTCCGTTTTAACCATTACAATTTCCTCAAATTTGATTGGTGCACTAACTGCTTTATTTTTCACTAATCATTGTGTACTGAGTTGTAATCGGACAGTTACATTAGCCAACCACATTAACTGCACTCAGGTAAATCCAACAAAACCCGGAAGTTATCACAATAACCATAGCAACGACCACTTACCATACCAAACCGGGAATTTTCCAAAATGGACGAATTTGTTAGGGCTAAAAAAATTTGTTAGGGCTAAAAGCGAAGCTCTGGTCAATAATACGTGTAAACAAAAAAATTAAATCGTGTAATGCTAAACGGGGACGACAATGAAAATGGCTTCAAGACTAATAGATCTAATTAGCAAAAAACAAATTGCACGTGCAGCACACCTTTTCTTCTAATTAGCAAAAAACAAATTTGCACGTGCAGCACGCTTTTTTGTCTTTCCCTTGCCGTTGTTTTGCACAACTACAACGCTGTTTTGCACGACTAAAACGTCAAACTTCGTTGTTACACATTATTTTTATGGAGGAATTGTCGTATGTGCTTACCCAATATTTTGTTTCCTGTGTTCATGTTCGCTTTTATTTTTCACTGCCGCTCATTTTCACCTTGCTGTCCGCTAGCATTTCTCATTTTCTCACTGCCGCTTTGAATTTCCATGTTTTTCTTGCTACGAAATTCGTCTCCTTTGTTTTCAATAACTCGCTCTAGCTCTTTCTTTGTTATCCACGTTAGTGCAAACATAAAAAATAACGCCGAAAAAGACACGACTTTGTTGTTGTTTTTTCTTTCTAAAAGTCCGGGCGGCCATGTAATTTCCTTCCAACCTGATGATTGAGTCATTTTACATTGGTATGCCTGTGGTGTGGACGGACGGTCGGTGTACGGTCACGTGATTACCAAATTTTCTCGGATGGGTAGATTACCAAATTTCCTTAGCTATGGGGCTCTGCCCACTCGCGGCGCGAAGCGCCGCGCGTGGAGCTCCGCTATTAATTTCCTTAATGTTGGCCATTTGGTATTAAAAGCTCTTTCACCAAAAAAGAATGCATTAATTTTTTCGGAAATTGTAACGGTTATTATTAATTGGTAACAGGACTTCGTGTCGTCCAATTCGGTCTGTAATAATACTCGTGGTTAAGCAAATCGGACTCCCGCGATTTTGTTAATCACTCGTATGATAGACCTATTCGGCTAACTCAATGTTGTACCCAATTCAAATCTCCCTGGCATAAGATTCTTTGTGTATTGTATTTGCATTATAATGTGGCATTCACATTTAAATGATATGGAAATTCCTGAAACAAAAGGTTTAAATTCCCAAAGGGTTTGAATTGGGTACAACATTGAGTTAGCCGAATAGGTCTATTACAGACCGAATTGGACGACACGAAGTTCTACTACCATTATTAGCAAATTACTGATTGTTTTAAAAACAGGCACTTTGGCCGTATTACTATAAAGCTGGATCTGACATGTCCATGTTGAGTTTACCGAAATTCCACGTATGGCACTTTATAGTACAACATTGCTACAATCAATCACATGTACTTGATGAAAAAAAGGGGTTAGGTTTAAGTTGCAGTCTTAAACCTTAAGACAATGCGAAGATGAAGACGACAACCACGAAGTCAGAAAGGCCAATTTATACAGTGACTTTGCTTTAGGACATTTCCTCTGCTATAACAAGGAAAAATGTCGGGAAAGTGCATCAATCTGTCTTCACTAGTGCAACGGTAAAAGCTAAAATCCTTTACAACACTAGCTAGAAAAATTTGTCCAGTTTCGGCAATGTATAAAACGTTTTAGCAAACAGCTTCTTGTACCGAGTGGTAATGAGGCCATTTTTCCATTCCTAGGAGATACTGGTTATTGGCCCGGTAAAACTGCATCATCTCTTCAAGGTTCCTGTTGCCATCTACGACCTGGAAAACAAGTTTTCTGTAGTTAAAAAATAGTCGAAAATAGTTTTTTTGTAAGGTTCATATAACGTTCAATAATACCAGATGTAACATGTCTGCTTTTAACTGTGTATTAAATCGTTGTTTATCTCTTTAATGCTTGTAGAAGATCTAAAACTTATCGTTGGAACTAAAATCTCAACCTTCTCTCACTACGATCACCAGCGTGCTATTTTCTCACCAAAGTCATACGATACTTATTTTTGAGGGTCTCCCTAACCCTAAAAGAAATCCTAATCAACGCCAAACCTAAATTGCGTAACATCAGTTCTCGACACACTCCCCCCATACGTCTCTGGAGGAGATATATGTCTTTCAAAGTATAATCTATATAGATATGTAATCAAACGGAAATCACCCACGTAACAAAACAAATGTCTGAGTTAATAGCTCTAGATCTTGGGGTCAATGTAAAACAACCGACAATTCTCCATCTTGGGTAATATCCTGTAAACGCAGACGTGCTGTGACGGCAGCATCCCGTCTTGGGCGGAAGGGAGCAACCTCCGGGTTTATCCTCACCAGTGTGGGTAATTATCTGTCATACGAAAGCTCCAGGGGGTACAAATGTTGAAAAGGTCGCTGAACACAAGAATTGCCGCAGCCCGTGCGCAACCTCGCTCCTCTGACAA
This sequence comes from Porites rus, assembly GCA_964035705.1. Classification (NCBI taxonomy): domain Eukaryota; kingdom Metazoa; phylum Cnidaria; class Anthozoa; order Scleractinia; family Poritidae; genus Porites; species Porites rus. The sequence goes on from OZ037993.1 coordinate 44,913,983, forward strand.
CTTCATCATTTCCTACGACTGCGCCACTGTTTCACGGTGCCACTGTTTCAGTGTTCTACTGTGTCACTGTTCCACTGTTCTACTGTCCGTCTGTTCCAGTGTGCCACTGTTCCATTGTGCCACGGTTCCACTGAACCACAGTGCAACTGTGCCACTATTTCACTGTACCACTGAGCCACAGTTCCACTGTATCACTGCTCCACTATACCACTGTGCGAATGTTCCAGCGTGCCACTGTTTCACTGAACCACGGTGCAACTGTAGCACTGTTCTTCTGTGCCACTGTTCAACTATGCCACTGCTCCACTGTTCACCGGGCCATTGCTCCACTGTGCTTAACTAGTGTGCTACTGTGCTACTGTTCCACTGTGATGCTGTTCTACTGTGCCATGTTCCACTGTGCAGCTGTTCCACTGCTTTACTGTGCCACTGTTTCACTGTGTAACTGTTCCTCTGTGCCACTGTTCCTCGTTTCACTTTGCTGCGGTTCTACTGTTTCACTGTGCCACTGTTTCACTGAACCACTGTTCCAGTGTTCCAGTGTTCCACTATTCTACCGTTCCGGTGGGCCACGTTCCACTGTGCCGCTGTTCCACTGGGCCAGTGTTACAATGTGCCACTGTGCCTCGCTGCAACTGTGCCTCTGATTCACTGTTCCAGTGTGCCACGGTTGCACGGAACCAAGGTGCAACTATAGCACTGTTCTTCTGTGCCACTGTTCTACTGTGCCACTGCTCCACTGTTCCACTGGGCCATTACTCCACTGTGCTCATCTACTGTGCTACTATGCCACTGTCCAATTTTCCACTGTTCTACGGTACCACTGTTCTACTGTGCCACGTTCCACTGTGCTGCTGTTCTACTGTGCCACTGGGCCACTGTGCAGTTGTTCCACTGCTTTACTGTGCCACTGTTTCACTGTGCAACTGTTCCTCTGCGTCACTGTTCTACTATTCCATTTTGCGACTGTTTTAGTGTGCCACTGTTCCATTGTTCCACGGCTCCACTGAACCACGGTGCAACTGTACCACTGTTCCTCTGTGCCACTGCTCTACGTACTGTGCCACTGTTCCACTGCTTCATTGGGCCACTGTTTGACTGGGCCACTGTTGCACCAGGCCATTGTTCCACTGTCAAACTACGAGCCAAGGTTGCGGACGGCAGAACTTACAATTGGCACTGATGCTTGACCAATCTCTAGGCGTGCAATACTAACTTTATCAAGTTGTTGCTGAGTAACAATTAGAATGACCTCGGTTTGTGTTCATTAAGCTTTAGCTGGTCCGCCGCCATCCATGCCCTAATGTCTTCAATATGTTCTTGCACAGCATCCACGGCTTCAGTCTGGTTGTCCCCAGGATCCGGCTTAAAAGATACATAGAGCTGAGTATCGCCTGCGTAGGGGTGCACATCCGGAGGTGAGCCTTGGCTATTTCAAACAACTTGCTAGCGTAGATTTGGCTCTTCTGCTCTTTCTACAACGCCCGCTTTGTTCTGATCTTGAATAATCTCCTGTCGTTTGTTTAGACTATTAAGACGGCGCAGACTTGCCTCTTTATTGTTTGGTAACACTGCACAGGATGGTCTCCTCGCCAGGGCAGACCAGTTTCATACCAACCCTCCTTATCTCGCATAAGCTGCTCTTATATTCAGCATACACGCTACTTGGTCGTTCGGGGCTGTGTCAGACAACCCAAGTACATCAAGGCCACAAAGTTCTTCGTAATCGACATGTGACGTTTGCTTTAACAACACGTTTGATAGGTGTAGAGGCTCCTTTCCTGGCGACATGATGATTCAGCCGACTTTTGTTCATTCGGCAATCGGCTGACGAGGCTCGCCGATTTTCGGTGCACTTTCTGTTTTCAGTTTCGAGTATTCACCGGCTCCAAGTATCAGGTGCACTGGTAGGCGACGCTTTGTGTCCAGATCTCTCATTGCGACTCCCGACAGCTGCGGATACCTTGCAATCATTTCTTGATACTTGGGGTTATCAAGAAAAAGCAACTCTCCTTTATCCACTCTTGTAAACTCCACAGGCATTGAAAACTTTCTATTGACGTCAGTAATGTCAATCATCGCCAGATTTACTTATCTTGTTGACGTCCCCAGTAACATGTCTATCTTTCGGACTTCTTTCTTTCACTTACCACTTGATACACGGTCTAGAAGCGCGGCAAATACATAGGAACTTCCGGCACCTGTGTCCAACAGAGCTCTGCATTTTATTCCTTAGACTTCAACAATAACAACTGGATACATGAATTGGTGGAATTCCTGTGGCGATAAGCAATGCAAAGGCATTGCTGATGTATGATGTTTTCGATTACAAATCTGACAGGTTATGAGCTCGAGACGTATGGCATGGCAGACAACTACATTTTCTACTTTTAACAAAGTAAGTGGGTAGGAGTAATCGCAAGCACTTTTCATTTCAGCGACGTTTTTCCTGCCGTCGCAGTCCCCGGATGATGAGCTCGCGTCTGGCTGAGACTGAACGCATTGGGACGTAAACATGAAGTTAAAGGACCTTTAATCACAGATGCACACCAGCAAATTAATCTCTTCGTGTAGCTTGAGAAAACAACTGACATTTCACGACGCCGCGACTGGTTTCCTCACGAAATGACACGCAGAAATTCCATACTGATGACGTGCGCTACCCAGACTTCGTCAGTGTGGAAATTTTGCGCTCGTTCCGCGGGGAAACCAGTGGTGGTGGCGCGAAGTGTCAGCTGTTACCTCACCTCTGCTGCTGGAAAATAAGTTGCGTTTTTTAGCTTACCATAACTGGAGCAGGTACAGGAAATTTTTCTTGAATTAGCCACTCCTCATGTCTTTCATGTAACGCACATAGAAGTTCCTGTCATTAAAGACGCGTTAAGTGCATTAGTTAGGAATAAACCCTAAAACATTACGCCCTACATTTACTCTTTCTTGAGTCACAAAACAATAATATTTTGTATTTTTACCTACCATGGGGAGAGTTTTTTCTTCAGTTCGAGATCTTGCCTTAATCCTCTGCATGCATGTTTCAGGTGAAGTCCTCAGGTAAACTAGAATATTATTAAAGATTAAACAGGTCAATCCAACGTCAGTTCAAAAGGTCTGGAGAAGCTTAGGAACGAATGAGGTGGCAGTTCAATCAACCATTTTAAAAAAGTACTAAAAGATATTATAATTTTTCTGTGGAGGGAATAATACAAAGTCTGAAGAAACTCAGGCTAAAACGAAGACCCCGTTTGTTCTCCAGCGAAGTCAAATTTAGCAAGCATGTATGGCGGAGCTCTTTCGCGCGCGAAGCGCGCGCGTTGGAGAACCATAGGTAAGAAAATTTGGTTACCTACGCATCCAAGAAAGTTAGCCCTAAAGCTAGGAGGGTAACCCTACTATCACAAAAGAGTGAACCGGCTGGGTGGGTCACCCCTCTAGCTGAGCCAACTTTTTGTTTATCATGTAAATGATTTGCCACATTTTGTAAGACAATGTATGGAAAGTTGGTTCACCAACGGCAGCTTGAGTAGGTAGGTGACCGGCCAGGCATAGATTACCATATTCCTACCTCTCACAAACAAGAAACCTTACTTAATTGTCATTATCTTTGTGTGAAATTGGTCCTATTAATCACAGACTGGTGTGAAAGTCACTAAGTTGGGTTCAATGCATATTAGTCTCTATAATTTTCTCCCTTCTAATGAACAGGATTTCTCAAAAACACTGACAGTCTTAAGTGCACTTCTTTTAAAATCTTTAGGATAATATTGTTGTATCTTCAGTGGCATTGTTGAGCAAACTTCTACTCAAATATTTTAGCACTTACTTATCAAATCCAGTTGAGGTTGCTGCCTTTTTGTAATCCAGTCAAACCACTCATGGTGCACTGAATGCTCTGCGGAAGACATCATTCCACTGGAAAAACAAGGGAAAAGACTTTTTTAAATATACTAAGGGGGTAAATAACTGTGCTCAAACACCAACCCTCCCCCCCCCCCCCCCGCCCCCCCTCATAGCTCAAAAAAGAAGGAAAATATTTTGTGGACCAGCTAATAACAGTTTACGTTCTCAACAAATATTTTTTAGCAATTATTTTTGCCTTTTAGAGAAATAAATACCAAATGCAAATGCATCTGTTATAAATATATGAGTTATACCCACACTCCATTTAACCTTGTTACCAGCAGTAAAACATAGTAAATAGTTTATTAACTCAGAAGATTAACAGTTTACATTCTCAACAAATATTTTTTTAGCAATTATTTTTCCCTTTATAATAGAGAAATAAATACCAAATGCAAAGGCATCTGTTATAAATATATGAGTTATGTCCTCCATCCATTTAACCTTGTTACTAACAGTAAAACATAGCAAATAGTTTATTAACTTAGAAGATTAAGTGACTGTACAGAACTTTGTGTACCTTTTGCAAAGGTTGTGCTCAAAGCAATAGTATCCACTGTAAACACTTCTTTCAATCATTTTCACAGGAGTCACCTATTAAAATGATGATTCAATCATTGAAAAACTGTTTTCCTAACATTAGACACAACACATGGGAATCACAAAGGATAGAAATTGTCAGATAACCTGGCTAGGGTACAGGGCTGTGCGCTATAAACAGAGTCCATTGGCCCATGGCGCCTTACTTTGCTCCTGAGTGACTAAGAAATCTTAGGTTTTCAGGGTGCAAAGAAAATCATTTTTACAGCTTGCCATTCGGGCAAGCTTAAGCCAGCATTTACTAGCTCAGATGTCATTTCAACTAGCCCCAAAAACTTTTTGACTCGCAGAATTGATTTCACAGTTCTTCTGTTATTCGAATTCCTCAAAAAACATCACTTGCCTGTCGGGCTAGTTAAAAACAGAATTAACCAGCCCGATAGCAAAATCCACTAGCCCCCGGCTATCGGACCCTACTTTCTTTGCATGCTTGTTTTTTCATACAAATCCTATGCTAAGCACCCTGGATTTAACACATTTAGAACAACAGGCTGCCGTCAATTTTTTGTAGAGCACAGCCTTAGGTTACCGGGTAGCTGCTACCCCAGGTAACTGTGGAATAACACCGAAAAGCATAAAACTAAAAAATAAAATAAAAATAAATGACAATCACTTACATGTGGCTTCTTGTGAATTTTCATGAGGCTTAGAACAGCATAAGACTCAAACAAATAGCTCCATCTTTGGCAGTTGGTGTAAAATAATTCCTTTTTAATGACAAAACAAAATAATGGCAGTTAAATCAAGTTTAGCTAAATGACCTACAATTGACCATCTCTAAGACCCTGTTTACATGGAGTGGGGGACCCCGGTTTAGTGGGGTAGGTTTCTTTTGTTTTGTGTCCCCCAGAGCGTGACAACAAAAGAAACCAACCCCACTAGACCGGGGTCCCCCACTCCATGTAAACAGGCCCTAAGAGGGACATCTTTGGGACAGGCTGGTGTCGCTGTTAAAGAGGTGCATGTCTTACAGACAATAAACTACAAGGAGTATAAAGTAGGAAGGGGCCAACTCTCATGTCCATTTTAGCGGGGAGGGTGTCCATCTTATAGGGTTGTCCATCAGGTGAGACTTAACTGTATAACTTGTAAACTATGAATGTGTTCTGTTTATACACAAATGATAATTGAGATATGTGAGTAATAGTATGCAGTAATATTATTGTATATAAACTCACCAAAAGGTTTTTACCACCAACATTTTGCCACTTGGCAACTGGTTCTTCCAATACCTATGAATATAAAAATACTAAGATACTAAGTTTCATCAACTTGTTTAATGATGTTTTAGCTTCTTCAGGGACTGTGTAACCTTTACTTATGGGTACTTATCAAGTTTAGTGATTCTACTATAAATTAAATTAAATTTTTACCATGGGTACAATCTAGTGTCCCTGTTATTGTCAACATCCTTACTAAGGAACTTGGCAGCATGATTTTTAAACTATACACAAATCTATCACTGAGATCCTGTGACAGTGTAAAGCCCAGTTTACAATTCCTTGCAAATAAAATCCAGGAAGAAAATGTAAGCTTAAATTGAAGGAGATAAAGTGTCAGCTTTTATTTGACTTCTTTGTTTTTATTCCTACCCCGATAATCTGTCCTTAAGTGAAGGAAGACAAGAAAACAAAATAGACATGCACTTATGCAGATTAAAACTTGAATCCTTAGACTCCTCAGGGAATTCTTCAATGAGTTTTAAATTTACCACCTTTTTAAAGTTCTCTCCTGTACATAACTTACCTTTTTGAAGGAAAAAAGGAAGAATTGAAATGGATTCCTCTCACCTCAACCATTGGATTTTTCCGAAAATAATTCAGCAAAGTAGTTTTTCCACTTCCAATGTTACCTTCCACGGTAACCTAAAGCAAAAAAAAAATCAAAGATTCGTTGTTAGCATCTTCTCTGCTGGTGAGCAATATTCTGCCTTAAGGTCACGAATAGGTGTGTGATTCAAATATCGCAGAAGACCATCAAATAATTCTTTTTATTATATAAACTGCAGTGTTTTACAAGGATTTCTACCACCGAGAAATGTGGTATCTGAACACACGTAAAAATACGATACTTTTACATGTGAAATTATTGATATTTGATAGTTTGAGAACATTTTAACCATTTATCTTGTCTTTTATATTTTGAAAAAGATACCGGACTTTTTTAATATTTGTATTTATTTTTTACTGTACTTTGTAGAGCTCCGAGTTTACACTAGAGTATTTTAAACAATGAATTACATTTGTCGGGTTCTCGACTATATGGCATGGTTTTGGTTTATGGAATGGCTGACTCTTGTTTATATAATAAACAGAATAATACATGGACGCTTGGAGATATGGAATTTATCTTCTCGTGTTCACATTCGATATCTCACTCGTTCGCTGCGCTCACCCGTTTGATATCGATGTGAACACTCGAAGATAAATTCCATATCTCCACGCGACCATGTATTATTCTCTATATGTTAATAATCCACATTTTAATTACTGTATTTATTTGATTGAACACCACCCTCAATCAAACGCGGCAGATGGAAGCAACATTACCAATAAATGCCGCCCTCAAATCAAACGGTCGAGAAGAATGCGGCTTTACACGAGGATAATAAGAATAACCTCGGTACAACTTGGTAATTTACACCATCCAGACAAATTACGATTCTACTGGTATCTCAGCAAAATAAGGGAGACATTGGAACCTTTAGATTACATAATTATATTTACAAATGATTTACAATAACTGTTGTCAGTGATTTAAAAGAAGTGATTTGGAAATAAATGCTTCCCTCGAATAAACACCACCCTTGAATAAATGATGCATTGGAAAATCTAAAAATTTAATAAACATCGTAACGTTCAATCAAATAAATACGGTAGCTATTATTGTTATTATCATTATTATTATTGTGTGATCCTCTCCAGGTCTCTGGTGTTTTCTGGGTATTCTTAACCATGTTTCTGCAAGATATGAGCAGTACCAAGGATGGCTGACAACTGTGCACTTCCAAAAAATGTCAGGCAGTCAACCTCCCATACCAGGCATTTGCAATCTTTGAGATAGTTTCAAGTGCACCAATCACGATGGGTATTACCATCACTTTCATGGCTCTATGGATTCTTTTAATTTTGAGTGCTAGGTTTTGATACCTTTCCAACTTCTCCTCATTATTATTACTATTATTATTATTATTATTTTTATTATTACTATTATTATTATTACCATTATCATTATTAATGTTGTTGTTGTTGTTGTCAGCCAAGACAAAACATTTTTGCTCCCAGAACAATTTTTCTGCTCAAATTGTTTCTCTTTCATCAGCATTAAGTATTCCATATATGATATGTAAAGATATAAGCTTAAGCTTATAATAAATAAGCTAACTTTTTAATGAGCTTCAAATGTGCTGTATACAAAACAAAACTTGAATAGTCTAATTAGTTCAATAGTTAAATAAGGACTGTGAAATGGACCGTCTATATCAATGATTTTATATATACTGATGCCATACCGTAATGTTTTTCTTTGGTGATTTCTCCATCATCGAACACTCTGTATCCATGGAGTCGACCTCATTTATTCCAAGCATGTTCACAACAAAATGTTCTGATGGAGCGATTGTAAACTGTCACAGAGATAATGTCATAAAAGCAATGATTAGAATAAAACGGGGAAACGGACAGTTCTTACTTGGCACAAGAATCAAAAGTTGGATTTGTCAAAACAGTTCTTAGAAACTTAGAAACAGTAGTCATGCATTTCAGATCGGTCTTGATTCGAACAATTTTGGCGCTTTTTAGGTTAATTTCAACCACGCGAACTATAGCAGATCTAGTAATATTTTACGCTGGAGAATTGATCATCACCACAATATAAACAGTGAAGGCGTAATATCTACTGTGAAATAGATTAGAGCTTACCAGCTTTCCACTTGTAGGACAAATACGAGCACAATACAAATATGGCGACAATGAAATTAAATTTTGGCGCGAAGCTCGAGTCTCGAGAACTTACATGGCAAGGGCCTGGAGCGAGACAATGTTACGCTCGGCCCAGATTTCCTGCGGTACAAGTTGTATTTTAACTGGGTCGTGACTTAAGGTCGTGACTAGAATGGATACTCCAAAATCAGGTATCCGCTCGGAGACTGGAACTGAATAAAATTATTTTTCGGCAAATCGCTCCGACTCTTTACGACCTTGTTGTGTTGAAACACTAAGTATACAAAGACTGAAGAAGGCTAAGATGAGAATGGTTACTCCAAAATATGGATCAAAGCCTACATAGAGGTTAGTTGTTTTTCACGTTCTTTTTGTAAGAATTTAGTGCAAGGAGCAAACAATGTCTGTTTAATTACAGTACCACTACCGCGACTGCCGTGTATTAAAAGCTTATTCATAGCAAAGTATCTGTTTGGATAGCTCAGAATAAGGTGGATACTTCAGAATAAGAATGGCCAAAATATGGAAGTTTTGGCCATCTGGATTATTATTACTGAACTTCCCAATACAAACATGATTGTTACGTTTACAAAGAGGGTACAAATACAGTCAACCATTGTGTAATTATGGCTCAGTTAATTCGAAGCTTGCTTATAGGATAGCAGCCCGGTGTAGGGGTGGGGGGTTGGGAGGGGTACTCGACCAATATTTGGGTGTAGGTGAGCCGCTGAGGGTTTGAAACCCATACCCTGTTTAGGGTAACACCCTCAACTTTAGTACCGAGATAGAACAACTCCCTCAGATGGGGACAAGGTTATCAAGCACACCTGTCAACTTGTACTTATCTTATTTAGACACGGGTGCCAAGAACAATAACATTTATATTTATTCCAGTAAATGCTTTGGGTGATGACGTACTAAATATCTGCAAACATTTGCACTAAGACGAAATCGATCATGCATGAAACACCCTGTTTATAATTAGAACAGACTCGCACAAATCATGCACACTGTTTAGGACAGACTTGCAGGAAATTGTATACCCTGTTTAGGACAGACTTGTGCCAAACTATATACCCTGTTCAGCACAGAGAGGACAAAAACCATACCCTGTCCAGCGGCACATCCCCATGGAGGCCATATAAGGGAGTACCCCCCTCCCCCCCCAGGGATAGCAGACAGTTGTTGAATTTATGGTTCAACATAAACTATTTCTGTTTTCTTATATATTATGGTTGATTTTTTTTTTCACTTTTAAGTGGTAAGTTGCTGTTTAGTTTAGTGTGAGAAGAATGGGTACTTTATGAGATTATAAAAACCAAAGTGACCCTCACAACCTGTGGGATACTCGGGTCAACCTTTTGGTGCGCTGGGTATCTGGCACAATTAGCCAACCAGAACCCAAATCCTTTTACAGTCTTTTCTATGACCAAAAGGCCCAATGTTAGCTACTTTTGGCAAATGTAAACTATGTGATTCCAAGTTAGTCATTTTGTATTCCTGAATCTGCTGTGTGAACCTTTGTAATTTCCAGTCACATTGAAGGTGTTGAAAATGCAGCCCCTTTATTGTCCATCCTGTCATGAAATGTTGCCCCATCCACAGGTAGCCCAAACTCTGAAGGAGTTTGTTGGACTTTGAATTTATAAGAGAATGTATGACAATAAACAAAATACGTCCTAAATTCCATTTTTTGACAAAAATAGAAATGAGAATGACTTACCTTGTGTTTTTGTTTTGTTTAGCTAAAACGGCATGGATATACCCTACTTCAATAATTATTATTTATTTATCAGTATTTTAGTTATTCATTTTGATATTAGGCAGGTACCACAAGGAAATGATTTGGTTGTTCCTTTTTAATTTAGATGATAGATAACTTTGTAGGTGATAATTATTTGTAATGCACTGAACTGGGGGCCTTTCTCTGCTACCAAAAGAAAATCTTTAACTTTTAAAACAAAAGGGTCAAGGCTTCTTTGCTGAATCAAAGCACTGTATCGTGGAACACAGTGCTTTTTAGAATTACCGCCAAAGTAGCAGCTTTATTTCCTGAAAGAATGATTATAATGGAAGCTTTATTTAATGCATGGCTAATTTCAAATTTTCAGGTGACTTTCCACCCCAGGTATAGAGGGTACATAAAAGTACATTGTGGAAGTGGAGAAAGAGTAAGAGGAAAGTAAAACAGAGGAAAGAATTGTGGGAAAAGGAAGAAATGAAAAAATGGTTGTAGAATTGTAAACAAACAACTTTATTTTTATAAAAGTAATAAACAATTTTTTGTACACATTTTATCAAATTCTTAGAGTGGTTTGTTTGTGGTTTTGAGAATTTTATTAACCAAATGGTCAAGCTACCCAGACATGCAACTGAGCAGCCAACTGCTTGGCCTCAATGAAAATTTTTTTTTCCTGTTTTCTTTTTTCTTTTTTTTTTTTTCATTTTATTTGCTATTTCTCTTGAAGCCTTCTCCAATTTTCTTCATTTCTTTCTCCAACTGGTTTCTTTGTTCCTCACAAGCATTTGACTGCAACACCCTCCGGACCTCCAACTCCTCCTCCTGTTACAGCTGCAACATGGATATACGTTGTAGTTAATTTTTTATCTCAGTTAATTTTTATTTTTCCATTGTTTTTGGGTATGGTAATGTATGCTAATGATTTTGAAACAAAGGAAAAACAAAAATTACCTGAAATAAAAATATTAACTGCAACATATACCTGCATGATCATTTTTATTCCATTTTAAATTTATGATAAGCTCACCATACTGAGTGAAAAACAAAAAAATAGCCCATAACCAGCTTAATGCTGAAGGTCTTGTCTCATCAGGAGCTCAGAAGGCAATCAAGGAAATAGGTAATAGGTCACAGGGAGGGGAAGGAAAACACCTTCCCCCCCTCCTCCCTTGAGTGGAGGAAGGGGGAAGAAAAAGAAAAATAATTCATCCCAGGATCAACAGGATCTATTTCCACACTTTTCAACACCATGATGGTACCACTTGGCTGAGGACTGTTGTCAGAAAGTTCAGTGGAATAGGGTATGGAAGGCAGAGAGTTTTGGTGACAATAAGGCTCCTAGGATTTGAAAAAACAAAAAAACAAAATACAAGTGCAAAAAAGCAACTATAAATAATTTTGCAAAAATCATAATATTTAGGATAAATAATTTGAATTGATACTAGAGTTTCTTGTAAATGTAAAAAGATAGCAAGTGAATATGGGCGGGCTGGCAGAGGCCAGCAGTAGATCTAGGGAGGTCCCCGGCCCTCAATATTTCTAGATCAAATTGAGGACAACAGTGCCATGAAAATTCTTTTCTAGATTGAGCTCCTCCATACCTTAAGGTCTGAAAGAGTGGTTCCTTCCTGCCACCTTAAGGTCTGGTGAGAACCCCCCCCCCCCCCCTGGCCCACCCCTCTTCTTATCTGAAGGTTCCGATCTGCCACTGTAGGCTCCAGGTCCTATATCAGAGCTATACAGAGACACTACACTAATACAATCTGCAGGACCATTTTTTTTTTTGTAACTTGAGCATATGTCTGCCTGCGCTTGTAATAGTGATCACCAAGCTACAAGAAGTATGACCTGAAGTAAATTAGGGACCTGTCATTTATTAGAGGTGGGGCAGGGCTGGTGCAATTCTTTTTTCCCAAGTGAATTTTTTTTATGCCCTCCCCCAATTCCCTGCAGAAAAAAATGTAACCCTCCCCCTTGTATGGCCCAAAATAGTTATGACCCTCCCCACACTAAATTACCCTGTGATGAAGGGAGGCGCCAATACAACATTCAGGAACAGGTATCTAAGATCACCTCATGCATTGAAGCAATATTGAGCACAAACAAGCCTGGTGCTGCTGGAAAATTTTACACGACCGATTATGTTCTTGTCCCAGCTGATTAGTTAATATTGAGGGCGAACATTATGAAGCTCAGTGAGTTACTAGAGAACATATTAGATATGGATAGACGCATTAAAGCTCACCTTAACACCCTGTTTCACTCAAAGACTGGTAATTTTATACGAGGAGAAGAGTATTCTAAATCGTTTGATGAAGCTGTTATTACAAGGCTTGATGAAGCTAAAAAAAGAGTAAACAGTGAATTGAAATATCTTAATGAGAAACTTGATCAATGCAAAGACATGTTTCGCAGTGTGTTGCTGTTGAAAACCAAATCAAGAAAAAGACGTACATGTAGGGTTGTTGGGTAGTTCAGGTTGATCATTATGAAAGTTTAAAATGCTTACTGTGCAAGGGACTTGTTTGTTAAATAATATATTTTATTTGTTGATTTATTTTAATTTTAAGTGAACAGCAATGTTTGCTAAAAATGGTATGGCCCTCCCCAAAGCCCAGCTTAAATTTTTGCTGATCCTCCCCTTTTTGGCTACATAAAATTTAATGACCCTCCCCCCAATTGCACCAGCCCTCCCCCGCCTCTAATAAATGACAGGTCCCTTATGTTTTTTTTTTTTTTTACTATTGTTAACACTTGGAATCAACTAACCCATAAAGATGGTTAACTGACCTTAACTGTATTTGTACCCTCTTTGTAAACGTAACAATCATGTTTGTATTGGGAAGTTCAGTAATAATAATCCAGATGGCCAAAACTTCCATATTTTGGCCATTCTTATTCTGAAGTATCCACCTTATTCTGAGCTATCCAAACAGATACTTTGCTATGAATAAGCTTTTAATACACGGCAGTCGCGGTAGTGGTACTGTAATTAAACAGACATTGTTTGCTCCTTGCACTAAATTCTTACAAAAAGAACGTGAAAAACAACTAACCTCTATGTAGGCTTTGATCCATATTTTGGAGTAACCATTCTCATCTTAGCCTTCTTCAGTCTTTGTATACTTAGTGTTTCAACACAACAAGGTCGTAAAGAGTCGGAGCGATTTGCCGAAAAATAATTTTATTCAGTTCCAGTCTCCGAGCGGATACCTGATTTTGGAGTATCCATTCTAGTCACGACCATTTTAACTGGTGGGAATTGTTTCGGTTTTTCGCTTAATTTCAACTCTTTTGACAATTTTAGATCACGTCGGACTTCTACCATGTTTTTGAGAACGGTTTCATGATAAAAAGGACTAAATTTTCAAACCGGCAGTGGTCCTTTTTGGTCCCTAGGCGTCAGAGAAAAACTTGTCTACAAGAAACGCGTGATCATTTGCATGTACAAGAGAAGTTTTCCCTCCCGTCTAGGTTCGATTTTTGTCGTAGTAGCCAGTTGCCTATATTTATTATCACGAAGGGCTCGAGGATGCTAGGTTATCCTGAGGTTATTGGATCTTCTAATAGCCTACCCCGTAGACGTCCTTAGGGGTTCGTTTATCACTGGGAGAAATGAATGCGCGACGAACAAACCCCTAAGGACGTCTCTTCCAGTTTTTCGGTTGTGAAAAATCTATGTGATCTGCCTGCGATCACAAATCCGTTTTCGGATTTTCCCAAACACGCACCCGAGACTAGGGCCAAGTTGAATATATTGGACGAACTGGTTGGATTCCTTTTTTTAGAACGGGCTTTAAAAAGTAGGACTGTCAGGCTACGTTCACACGGGATGGGACAAATTTTCGACAAGCTGGAAAATTTGAACGGACACTCAATGTTCTCACGAGACTGTTTGATATTTTCGCTCTGTTCTCAAGAAATTTTGAACTGCTAAGCGTATAAATTTTCTTTCGTAATTTCCGTGTGAACGGAACGCCTGAACGCACGAATTTCAACCGTCCAAAAATTCAACCGGTGCCGTCAGCCTGTGCCGTGTCCAGGTAGCCTCGGTTGATATTAGCCTGTATACAGACCCCCTACCTATCCCCTCAGTAAAAATCGGAGAGTAACAGCCAATCTAGCGTGCGTAGCAAGCGTTTCTGTGCGGTTTAGGAGAAGAGAACGAGGAACGAGAATCTAAGACCGCGAGAAAAGTGGCGCAATCGGAAACGCTTACTACGCAGGCTACAGCCGATCAAATCATTTTCCACAGATTCCGGGAAAAATCACGTGGTCTCCATACACAATTGGCAACGGTAAATCACAGACGCCCTTCTCCGATTTTTACTAAGGGCGGCGGGGACGGGGGTAGGCAGGGGGGGGGGCTGGTCTGTCAACAGGCTAGGGTGTTAGGTGTTATGAGTTTTTAAAACAACGAGATCAAAAAGTTGAAGCTCTTTTAAAGAACAAGTGATTTTCAAGGCAGTCTAATCAAAGATTGATTTTGATTGGATCAATTAAGTGTTTTATTGACCAAATCTAATGAATATTAAGCTACAAAATTATTGATATCTACATCGTTGTCTGTTGAACGTAAGAAATAAGAGATCTTCAATAAGACTGCAAGGTTTCTAAAGGAGCCAAAATTTTAAAGCATTTTAACTTTGGTAACATTTTATCCACTTCTTGTGCTCAAAGTAGAAGAATAAAATTCATGTACGGTGGGTTTCACTTCAAAAGGATGTGGAGAGGTGATCTACTAAAGGTTAAAAAAAAGGTTAAAGGCTTGTTTACAGTGAAAGGTGCACTTAGCTTATCCAGCTAGTTTACAGGCGCACCACTTAAATACTTAGAAACAAATAATTCAAATACAAATGACAGCGTTAAAAACCCCAACTGGCAGGAGGCAACCAGTTGGCTATTTACAAGTGTGGCCGAGGGCTTGAACTTGGGACAATCGAGGAACAAATCCAGCTAGTGGTGACCCGGGACCGCCGGATTGTGAGTCCAACGCAATGACCACTCAGCCACGCTGCCTCCTTCTATGTCTAATGATGTGAAAGCTATGAGCTAGGAAGGGTATTGTTTTTAAAGAGTTTTTTTTAAGATGCAGTATAGAAATATGACCAAATCAGGAATTGAAGTTACAAAAGTGTAGTCATCAGTGACCCTTTCCCAAAGGATAGGAAAGTTGGTACTTTTATCATTGTGTAAATGGATGGAAAAGGGGCTGGAGTCAAGAATCCTATCCATTGATTAATAAAAAAAAGGTATTGTTAAGAAACAGTACTTTATAGCAACTGCATACATCTTGAGTAAAATGGGTTTATAAATCTGGATCCATCACCAAATTGCTCAATGGATAGTTAACAATAGTCTAGGGCTTAGTTCCTGAAAGGCTCATAAGTGCTAATCCAAGACTAAAATTTGAATATCTCACTAAATAGGGTTTCAGGGAGTAACTTTGGAACTTTGTGGAGTAATTTTGGAGTTAAGGCTCACCATCATATTATAAGCTAATCTTACAAACTGTAACCATCTTTCAAGGAACCAGGCCCTGGGTTAACTACAAACCAAGGTACTTGCCATATTTGGGTTGTCATGGTAACTAAGCCTGAATTGCCTCAAATTTAATGTCTTTAGAACTCGAGCTAGCTGTTGTTGGATCATTATACCTTTCTGGGAAGCTGCCCTTCTCCTCCTCCCCTAAGCCAACAGTAACACTTACTTCAATCACTTGGGGCAAAATGTTGGCTTAGGGGAGGGGTAGGTGGGCAGTTTCCAAGTATTTTCAACCATACTGGGTTTCCCCACAACAATGATTCAATTGACATTGAATCTAACGATTAGAATCAAAAGTTTACATAAAAATTTGCCTTCTGATAATCATCAGTTTTGCGTCAAACCAACTGAAACATCATTCATCTTTTGAAAATGGAAAGCTTGCCTTAAAATTAATAAAGAAAATGGCAAATAAAATGAATGGTAAAGTCAGTTTTAAAAAGGTCCTACTATGCTCAGAGAAATTTAATTAAATAATCATTACTGAATAGAACTTGCATAATGAATACTGTGAAGCTCAAAAATATTTTACATTTACAAGCGCCAATAATAATAACAATAATATATTTTATTATTATTGTAAAATCTCTATAATAAATTTTGATGAATAATTGATTATTCCATCTTTGAGCCATTTATACCAAGAAGAAGTTGGGTATTCGTTTCATAAAACTGGAACATATCTTTCAAGCTTCTATTTCCATCGACAACCTGAAATAGATAAATAATGTAGAATGTAAGAGGACATAACAAGCAACATAATAATTTTACTTCCAACAGGGAGAAAATATTTTTGTTTGGTTACCATTTGCTTGGGCAACCAGTCAGTTCACGGTTTGAGCAAACGAAAAAAAAATACAGAAATGATAAATTTTATTTGGGAATTGCATTTAACATTTGCATCAAATTCATGAATGGTGATGACCAATAGAATGCCATGCCACACAGAAAGTCAATTTTACGCCTTCTCCCTTGGGCAAACTGTAGCTAGCACGTTCATTAAAGCCTGACAGTTATCTTAACTAGCCCAAAAAATTAGTACTATTGATAAATAATTAATTTATTATTATTTATTCAGAATTGGAACAATAACTGTAACAACATTTTATTTCACACTGTCAGTAGCTTTTGATCCAGGAATATAAATAATTTGTCTTAAGGTACTTCTATAATTGTTTTTTCAAAGAACCTCTACTTGCCACCCAGGCAAGTTAAGAACAGAACTTGCTAGTCTGATCGAAACTCCACCAGCCTGTGCTATCACACACAACTCTCTTTGCACAATCTTCTTTATGTTGTACATGTCAATACATTCCATGCCAGCAACACTTACCACTACTGGAGCAGGAACATGAAATTTGCTCTTTTTTATGAGCCATTCTTCATATCTCTCATGTAAAGAATCGAGTAATTCCTTTAAGAAAAGAAGAAAAAAAAATCATCACAACTTTTTTTTTCACATTGGCTTAAAATAAAACCATGGTTCAAAAAAGGTTAACTAGGATGCAATAATTAATATGTGAAATGTAATAAAATAACTCTTACCATTGATACTGATGTTTCCTCATCTCTAGATCTTCTCTTTATCCTTTCCATACACTTTTCGGGTGATGTTCTTAGGTATACTAAAAGTCACCATAACATTAGTTAGACAAAAAATATTATATTAGAGCGGTTTTCACTTGACTGTCGTAAAACCAAAACCAAAGTAAATACACTAGCCAACCTAAGGACGTAGTAAAACCAAAACCAAAACCAAAACCAATCCCAATTCGACAGTCAAGTGAAAACCGCTCTAATGGAGAGTATGGCCATATTTACAAGGTCTCACCCCAAAATTTCTTCCACAGTCTCAAAAGTTAGAAATGTATTGGAAGTCATCATCATCATCATCAATAATAACAACAATAATAACAAAATCGACAATAATAATAATAACAACAATAAGTGGACAAATTTTCTGTGGGAAATGGGTCAGACAAAGCAATAGTAAAATAGAAGCAACAGAATGGTGATTGGAAGTTGATCTTCTTCCTCTATCAGGGCTCTGACTCAGAAAGTTCGTTATCATACTACAGTAATATTGCTAAAACAAAGGCATCCTAACTCACTGTTTCAGACAAAAAAAAAGCGAAACAAATGGTTGCTATTTATGACGTCTGTGATTTAAGCATTCTTGTTGTTGCTTGAGTTTGCTTTTGAGTTAATTGGTGCCAAACAGTGCTACATGTAAGATAGAAAAGAAGGACACACAAGAGGAAGGCACTGTTCTCAGTCTCAAAGTAGATTGATTGGAAAGTTTTTGTTAACCTTGTACAAACTGTCTTTTTTGGAAGAACATGCATTTATGCCTTACTTGCCAGTAGCTATTAATATTATGGCGTAAAAACAGCACAAAACACTTTCTGCAAACCTATTAAGTCTATATGTGGCTTCTCATGGGACATGAGGTATTCAAACCACTCTTGAAAGACTGTGTACTCCAGTGCTGACAATGTACCACTGTAATGAAAAATTAATGCAAGAAAATAAATTATTATAGAGACAAAATGATGGAGGATACTAAAATCAGAATACTTCAATTCATTCTACATGTTCCATTATGTTAGCTACATAAAGCAAACTACTAAATCTCCACATTCTACAGTTCAGCCTTTTTAAGTGACTGCTAATTGAGTTGTTTAGCTGTTATCACTTAAGCTCTGCCCTGAATGCACCACATCTTGTCTCCCACAAAGGCATGGAGGGGGGCCCAGAGGAATGCCTCCAGACCCCCCTTAGTTCCCTTAAGAACACTTGCTAGGATTAGCACTGGAGTCATCTCCTTACAACACACTTCTTGAAACACTTTGAACCTGCTGTAAATAGCACTTGTCTTGGTTTTGTTATAGTTTTACCTTCTATGAAGATTTTCCATGAAGCAGAAGCTTGCACTGTATGCACTCCTCTCCAGGAGCCTCACAGGTGAAGTCTAAGGTACAAAGAGTTTGAAACTATCAACTACCAATAACATACAAGATGGACTGACATGAGGCAAAACCCCAATACCTGTGTGGCATACAGGTAGTTCTGAGTGCATGTTTGTAAAGCAGGTGTAACTCACTTTCATGTAAGGCAGTGCTCAGAGAAGAGAATAGGAGCGGGGAGGGGATAGCTCTAAACCTATGTGCAGGGCTCAAACTATTTCCTGTCTAGTAGTGCGGATTTTCTTGCTGTACAAGTAAAATTAACAAATGAATATTCACCCATGGGCAAAGGTCTAGGCAAGTCATTCTCCAGCAAAAGGACAAGCTGGAATTCAAATTTTAATTTTGAGCCCTGTTATAAAATCTAGGGTGCCAAGCATATGATCATGATACATACAGTATGTTACAGGTCAAAATAAAAAATTCAAGTTGAATTTTTTAACCTACGTTGTTTCTCTGTTTCCTTTGTCTCCTGGCCATTCATGAATTGGGGCGAGGAGAAAAAGGAAATTGAGAATCAACCTAGGTTAAGAAATTTCAACCTGAATTTAATTTTGACCTGTAAGATACACAAGAAAAAGGATTTCATGGTCACCTAAGAGTGAAAGTACTAACCAGGGGCCACCAGGCACTACAAGAGCAAAGCCCCAGTATTAGAGACTCAGGTGAAAAGGAAATCTGAAAAGACACCAATCAACCCGTGCTTGATCAGTGACTTTAAGGAAGACATGATACCTGAGGCCTGTGATGTACTTCCATCATTGTAAGAAGAACATACGACTCAAACAAGTAACTCCACCTCTTTGGATCACTGTACATAAGATCCTATAAAAAAGAATAACAAATAGTGAAACACATTGTTT
This sequence comes from Porites rus, assembly GCA_964035705.1. Classification (NCBI taxonomy): domain Eukaryota; kingdom Metazoa; phylum Cnidaria; class Anthozoa; order Scleractinia; family Poritidae; genus Porites; species Porites rus. The sequence continues at coordinate 44,933,535 of OZ037993.1, forward strand.
AGCCTGCACAGCTGGCGGTGTTGTGTGATTAAAGTTTTGGTGACGGAGCCTCGATCCAAAAAAAGGAGTGGGGACGAGGCGTTTGGTATTTCTCGTGGTATTTCTTCGCCGCTCGTGGCGGCTCCGCCGCCAAATCTCACTCGCCTAGTACACAATACCGCTTGCTACGCGGGCTACACATTGTTATGGAACTTAATCCAGCTCAGTCAAAATGTTTTACTGTAGTAGGTATGATAACCAAAGTAGCAGGTGGCAAAGCCCTTTATTTATGTGATTTTTATATGATATTATCAAATTAATAGCGTATTTGAGTTGGCAGCAAGTATCTGACTTGAAACAGCAAAATCGCTGGCTTTTGGCAAGTAAATTTAGTAGAAAGTCAGTGACCAAAAAACATCTGTCAATTCAGTCGCCAATACAGCCAACTTTGTGCATCAAGCACTTAGGAGCTGAGCACTTAATAAAGGTGACAACAATAAGAGAATTCTCTCCGTCTCGTTGAGATGGCCAAAAGGTGGCCATGGTCACTTGATAGAGGTATCCACTTAACAGAGGGTTGATTTACAATTCAATTCTACAATCATTTTGGGACTTTGATTACTGGCTGCTTAATAAAGGGTGGCTGCTTAGTGAAGGTTCAACTGTATTCTCAATTTTTTCCACATAATATTATCTATTTATGAAAACTAATTTTTACCAGAGTATTGGCACCACCAACATTCTGCCATTTCTTCACTGGCTCTTCAATGACCTGGTTAGAAAGTTAATACTCCTTTATCAAAGTAGTCTTGAGATATCCACCACTATTATCACAAATAATGTATGATGATATATAACAGTGTTTAAATGCAAAAAACCATGCCCAGTGACCGGTGTCACATCTCTGATCCATAATCCAATTTCTTTCTTTTTTTTTAACATGCCAACATTAAACTAACGAGTTTAACAAGGTGGTAAGTTAGTGGTGGTGAGTTAAGAGTGGTGAGTTAACTCGTGTGAGTTGCAAGATCTTGAATTTTCCAAATCGTGCCGGCAAGATTTGGAAAATTCAAGATCTTGCCGGCAAGATCTGGAATTTTCCAAATCTTGCTGGCAAGATTAGGAATTTTCAAAATCTTGCCGGCAAGATCTGGAATTTTCCAAATCTTGCCGGCAAGATTAGGAATTTTCCAAATCTTGCCGGCAAGATCTTGAATTTTCCAAATCTTGCCGACTAGATCTTGAATTTTCCAAATCTTGCCGACAAGATCTTGAATTTTCCAAATCTTGCATGAAAACAAAAGATTGTGACAGGCCTAATCGGACTCCCCTCGTGAGTTGCGATAGCGATACATTTTAGCCTTCAATCATATTTTCGCTCCAACGAGCGTGTCTTTTAGGGATTTGCCTCTCTTATATGATATAATCGGAAGTTTAGTATAGATGCTTTTCAGTAACGGCTGGTTTTGTATTACAAACCAGTTATTCATTAAAATTTCTTTTAGGCCACGTACTGCCTGGTGATATGTCGTGACAAATGGCAAAATTTTCGTTTGAGTCTTTTTTCTTTGTTGGAGAGCCAACCTTCTGTCCTCGAAGCGGACTCCTGTTAGGGGCCTCTCGATGAAGTTATCAGGATATCCGCGCGCTTTGAGGCACAGTTTGAAGTTTGAGAGGCACTCTTCAAATGTAGTTTGTGAAGAGTTTGTTCATAGGAGTCTCGTCGCTTCGCCGTTGATAAAACCTCTTTTTACATCCAGAGGGTGGCGGGAGGTGAAATGCGTGTATTGGAAGGTTTCTGTCGGCTTGTAGTGGGTCTTGATGTCGAGGATAGAGTCAGTTTGAAATCTATAATCCCCTTTGTAAATTATTGTGTCAAGGAAAGTAATTTCGTTCTCTGAAATTTCAGCTGTAAATTTGATTGAAGGATGGAACTGGTTAGCTTAGATCTTGCAGGCAAGATTAAGAAAATTCAAAACCCTGCCACGGCAAGATTTGGAAAATTCAAGATATAGCGCCAAGATTTGGAAAATTCAAGATCTTGCTGGCAAGATTTGGAAAATTCAAGATCTTGCCGGCAAGACTTGAAAAATTCAAAATCTTGCCGGCAAGATTTGGAAAATTCCAGATCTTGCAACTCACCACTCGCTAACTCGCTGCAGTAACTCACGACAGATAACTCACCAACTTGCTGGTCCCTAAACTAACATGATTGCTATTAAATCTGCAATCCAGAAATTGTCCAGTAAGCTTGTGACATTGCATGTAGAGTATACCTCCACTGACGAGTTTTCCTTGAAGTACTTCAACAGACTTGTCTTCCCACTTCCAATATTTCCTTCTATTGCAACCTAGTAAAAGGTAGTAAGAAACAAGAGTGTATTTATTATTATGAGGAAAAACAAGAAGTGTCTTAAAAACAGACACAATATATCCTAAAAAAACATACTTCCATTAAAATGGTGAATAAAATGACTTGGTGTCTTCAATTAGATCAGGACTTGGAAAAAACTTGTCCTATGGGCAAGCAGCTCCCACATTTTGCTGGCCCGGGGCCACTTCTTGCTTGCCCCACGTAATGATTTTGTCCTGAGGATGACTTGCCTGGACCCTTGCCCATTAGGTAAGTAAGCTTCTAAAGTTACTTGCCCAGCATGAAAGTGTATTTGTCCCGGAACACCGGACGGGACTTTTTTCAAGCCCTGAAGATGAACTTACAGGGTTTGCAAATTTTATTGATGAGTGGAGTCAGTGTGACTTCTGCTTCACAAATTTTAGAGTCATTTTAGAATATTTGGCGTCAAGTATCAGACTTTCCAGCACGTGGTCCCGGCATGTATACACTATCATGAGGGATAAACGAAGTAGCTGTGGCGGTCCACTGACCTGGAAAGCTCAAATCCATGATAGCAGTCATCGAGTATTAAAACTTTGATCGTAATTTACCCTCTTCCTGTTTGGTCGTAGAGTATAATTCTTTAATTTCAATGATTTAATTAAGGTTTACAACGTTTACAATTAACGTAAATTGTATTTGTTGCGAAAAAGGTAAGGACAAAACTGTGTTTGTTACCAAAAATTTCTAGAGTCGAAGTGGCTCCCTGTTTGTTACTGAAAATTTTTGGAGTCAAAGTGACTCCCTTCATAACCTCATTAGAGTCATCTGAACAATTTTGGCATAAAATACGCCAAATTTGGCGTATTTGCCAACCCTGAACTTAGCTAAGAGGTGTCTAACTGTAGTGTGTTTCAATTTTATCCTCAGCTTAACTTTTATTTTCCTTTGTTATAAACTCATTATCTTGTATTACCATATCAAAAAACCAAGGAAAATATTTAAATTTTACATGTATTTGCAAAGAAATATTTGGCATTGCATTTTTAATTCATATGCATGCAATGTTTTTACTCACTGTGATATTTCTTTTTCCTGAATGACCATTCTCTCCATGGAAACCATTACAACCGTTATTGTTTCCAATCATCTTTTTTGATAGAAAACCTAAAACATAATTAATTTTGACACAGAAATTTTGAAATTTTACATTTAGATTTAAAAATTTGTCATTAAGCCCAAAAAGTATAACCAGGACTTTGAAGAAATTTAAGACTTCTTTTGCAAAATTACCTTGTATAAGTCCCTGGAGCATCAGTTCAAAATTTTACACAATTTTAAAAAACAACAACATGAGCAAGGAGTCAAATTCTGCAGTCCTACGGTACGTTGTTCAAAACGTGCTATCCACCGGGATAAATCACATTGACTATTCAGTGGAAAGGTATGGACAGGGATTTATCCGCTGGTCTTTTGTTCTTCAATGAAATCAAGTAAAATGTTCCGATACATCTAAAAAGCGCGAGCCTCTAGAAGAAGGAATTACTAAGAAACCCTTCGGAAATTGCAAAACGCAATGGAGGGCTGAGATCCATGTCCGCGTTCAACGAAGGCTGACGACTACAAAGTGCGCGAGAAATCTTATTCATTACTGTAGCGTTATGACTCATCTCATAGTTGCCAAATATAAAGGCAAATCATTCAAAATGAACATAAATATCACTAACCAAACGGAAAGCTTTTTTCGCCCCGCATTTTCGTGTGTATAATTCACTTGAACATCAGTTCAGGGACGATAACGCATTCAGCTTTTGAAATACGCGCGCAAAATTTCGACCAAGCGAAGCTTGAGTTCTTATTTTTGCCCGAGCTTGCCCGAATGACATCACATCGCACAGCGATAATGGGAAAAGTAAAATGGATCTCACCAAATAATTAGCCCGTGAACTGAAAGAGCAAAAAGGACAAGAATTATCACTGTTACCTCTCAAACTTGTCTTTGAAGTTCTTGCTAACGGCGCGAATAACGAGCTCATTGCATATTTTACGAGCGTCATTATCCTTCAGCCAGCGGATTCCTGATAGGACATCACACCCTGATCACACCTGTCATTCTGATGTCACGTAAACAAATCACAACAATTGTGTCACGCTACACACAATCCATTGTTTTTGCAAAGATCTTTACGTGTAGTTTTCTAAAAATGAAATAAAACAAAATACATCATAATACGTAGATACAGGAGCTCAGTGATGGGTAAAAATTATATCCCATACACACGTACTGTCCACAGTCTTGCAGAATATTAAATTATTTTAGAGATAACAAACTAGATTTACTTTACTGGACGATGAACATTATAACTGTCTCCCATTTCTTTAAAAGAATATATTTAATGCGGGTTTGACAGATCTACAAAAATGATCGAATAAAAGGTAACATGATCGTAATTTTTCCATCCCGAAAACGCAAAGATTTCTTACCTTTTTGGACGATTTACGTTCACCTGCCATTAATTTTGTTTCCGAGTTTCTGTTTTCACCTCACTTCGATAAAAGCATTACCGTTCGAACACATGTTTTCAGTGCGATTCAAAGCAGATTACTTTCAAAACGATTGCAATCAAATTTTCACGTGTATTTCTTCGAAGACCCAATCCCCAAGAGTCCAGAGCAGTGAGAAGTCTGGGAACTAACAAGTAAAATGGCCGATAAAGAGGGACGAAGTCCCTCTTTGTTTCAAAAGATAAAAAAGGATTTTTCCGACTGGGTTCTCGTCTCTCCGGTTTTTAAAGCGGCTATTTATTGGCTGGTTATACTAACGGGGTCATTTCTACACGACTTTTTTCCTTTCCCTCAATCGTATCTCTCAAACAAGAGGAATGTATTCAACGTGTACTTTGTAAAGCTTGGCTGGGGTTGGACTCTTGGTCTTATGATTCCATTCATGTGCTTAACCTCGCTTGTATACACCTCTTGCGACCCGTTTGCGATGTTAAAGCACCTCAGCAGGTTGGCCGTGGGGACGTTTGGTTGGTATTTTTGGGTGAACTTCTTTGTATTCATTGAAGAGCAGACCGGTTTCTGTGAAGGAGAAGAAACTCTAACTTCTAAGAGAATTTGCCACCTTCAGGGATTTCACTGGGATGGATTTGACATATCAGGACACACGTTTCTCTTAACCTACAGTGCCCTTATCATTACCGAAGAACTCCAAGTCAAGCAATGGTTTAGCTCAACAAAATCAGAAACTGTCCCACCTCCGCATTTCAAGCACCTCAGCCCCCTCATGGCAGCTGTTATAGATGCGTTCTTCACCGGTTCAGCATTGTTACTTCTTCTGTGGGAATTCATGCTCGTTTGCACGACTTTGTACTTTCATACTGTTCTACAAAAGGTTTTTGGGGCTCTCATTGCCTTCTTTACGTGGTATATTACTTATGGAATTTGGTATAAAGAAAACCTGTCACCTGGGTTACCATGGACACTTACATAGACGTAATTGATTGCACCAACATGTGTTTAATATAAATGTACTTACATTTTGTTAACCAACCTAGCTACCCAAAAGTCATCTTGCTAAAAGTTGTGTTGCGGAAGCCCCTGAGTTAATCAAAGTTACACTGAAAGACCTTGCCCCTGACTTATAGGTAGTTCATTTTAAAATGAATGTGTATTGGTCATGCTTCAAACACAGAAAATAATACATATGAAAAGGAAGTGACTGCACGCCCATGTAAAGTAGCGGCTTCAAATCAACAACAATCAGCAACGTATAACTTTGGGCAAGGTGTTTTTAGAGTGACTTGATTGTAAATTCTAAAGTTTTATTATTTTATTACTGTAGTCTCAGTCTTAAAATCATCTGAACAGTGAGAAAGTTATTCTGTCAACAATACCTAGAAATGTGGTTATGTTAGTATCTTGACTGCAACAAGCATTACTGAATGCACTGTGAATGTTAACATACATCAGTTCAATCCAAATGTCTTTGAATGTCCCAGATCTAATTCTCTTTGTTAGGACACACTATTACAGCTATTGTATTTAATGTGAGGTGGACATACAAAAACAAATATTTATTCCTTGCAGAAAAAGTTCTATTTTTATGTACCCCCTATTTTAATTATTTTTATCAGTAAACTTTTTTTCCATAAACATGAAATCCATTTTTTAAATATATGGAAAATGGATACAATCTTCCACATGCACTATTTAGATTGATGTGAACTCTATAATGGCTATTGTTGAGTTGTTTTGTTTCTTATAAGACTCCTACACCCACAAAGCACCAAAAGCAAATAAAGGCTCATGCATTTACTGGAAGCTAAAAGGTAATTATGCTTTTACAGATAACAGGGAAACCTAAAGGGTGTCACTAGTTTCTGTCTTTTAAAGAATGACAGTTAGCTTGGGAGATTTCAACCACTGGACCTTTTTACCGATGCTATGCAATACTTAGCAATTACTGAATGAGGGTGAGTATCATCTAAAGAATTATGGAGACCAAGGAGGGTGTTATCCACCTAGGCCGCATTCTGGCTTCATTAAAATTTTTTTACTCTGAAACTTTCTTGAGAAACTTTCCCCGTTTACTAATGGCGATCAATGAGGAAAACTACATCGTGTAACAGAACACCCGAGTCACCCAGGTGCTCCTCTTTGCTGATTGGCCAGAAAATTCTTATAGTAAACTTTCACCACGAACATTCTGTTGTCCCAACTAACTGCCTCCGGGTCTCCAAGGATGTATCACTACCAAAACAACTCAATCTCATCCCCAGGTCTTCTTGGTTAATGGTTCAATAATCTGGCAATTTGGCTGCACAATTGACATCATCACTTCAACATCGCAAAATTCTTACAAACTTGTTTAACGGTAACTGGTTCTGATGAATTATGCGTGTGATTTTAGCCAATCAGAAATGGAGAAATATTGTGAATGAATAATAATACATCTTCACAGGTCAGTTTATCATAGTCAATTAATTTTAGTAAACCTGAAAAGTTTTGTAAAAATTGGCCATGAACAACTAGAACATAAAGGGCCGAAATTTACAAAGGTCTGCCAGGAGACAAGTGCATTATTGGCAATTTTAGGTTAGTAATTTCCAAGAGTTTGCGAAGAATTTTATGAAACTAGGCAGTTTCATTAAATTTAGTGTGATAAATCGATCTATGAAGAGATATATTGTTTCCTTCAAGGGTATTAACAGTTGAAGTTTCAACTTCACTTAAAAGGTCCATCAACGGGGTATCCATTACTGTGAATCTCACAAAACCGTGAACACCAGAAATATTTATGGAATGTTATGTTATTGTGTTGCGAGAAATAATATTAATATTAGTTTGTGATTTTGAGGTTGCTTGCGTATCCTGAACTTTGTGATTGGCCAGTACACAAGCAACATTTCTGAAATTTTTCAGGTGTTCACAGTTTTCTGAGTTTCACAGTAACAGTACTTATGTTGGAAACCTTACACTCTGGGTGCCCTGTTCAAGAGTGATGGCCACCATACAGCAGAGTATATGGTGGAAAATGATATAAATGAGTAGAGTAAGCCACACAATTTTCCTTGTCTTCTGGGGATGGGGTGGAGTAGTGTAATGATCCTACTTGGAAGGAGTTGGCTTGCAATACTCCCATCACTGATATGCAATAAGTCAAACTGGAAGTTGCTGTGTTATCACATTATTCATATTACTCCCATGACTTCTACTGATACAACCAGGAGAAATTGGGTACTGATTCCTCTTGTTCTTTAACTGTAGTGATGACAGACACTCACAAGACTGTACCCAAAGGTAGTCAACTTCAAATGACTTATACCTCTAAAATGCAAACACTTGGCTCTGTCCCTTTGATATCCATACTAGGGAGGTTTCACTGTCTAATGTATGCAAATACTTGAAACATTACTGGTACTTGAATTTTCATAGCCCCTCAGGGGGTAAGACCACACAGTTTTAGAACCATCAAAATTAAAACAAATTAGGTGTACAGACAGTTGGATAAAACCGACAAGGGAACAATAAGTCTGTCTCTTTTTTTCTCATTGATTTCAATCCTCTTTGCAATAAGCAGCTGGCTGAAGATGAGGAATGATAACCCAGATGGATAATTGGCCATTTATTTGAAGAAGTAGTAAAAGTGTTCATCGATTGTCCAAGACAACTATTGTTTCATAAGGTGAAAGTTCTACAAAGATGAAGCGATAGTCAAAATTGCCACGTGATCCCTGAAATAAAAGAAAACAATGCATTTCGGTGAAAAATTTGCAGAATTTGCATATTCTGTCCAATTATTTCAAATACTGTATTTCTGTGAAACAAAATTTTTTTAATAATGATTGCTTACATGTGGAGGTACAGGTAACTTATTTCTACGGGTAGTCATTAATGCATAAATGGCTATGCTACTGGGTTGAACAACTGCCATTAAAAAATCTGTGAAATTATTGTGGGGGGGTTCATATGTCATCAGATGGCAACATGTTTGCCTGACTGTGGGCAGAAGTGCTCTTTCGTAAGATGAGTTAATTCCAATAAAAAATGTTTCACACCAACAACAAGGAGGAGTTTAGATGGAAAAAAGTATTGTTAAGTGATTCTAAGGAAAAAGTTCTAAATGCAGGCAATAATCTCATTATTTTGCATGAGGTAGTTGCTAAAAAATCCAACAGAGGAGGCTCTTTCTCCTCCTCCTCCTCCCACCCACCTCCTGCAATTATTGATTATTGAAAACTCAGGGGATTTTTGTACGGAAAAATGATTTAAGGAAAAAATTTTAATTTGAAATAATAATTTACACTCAGTTAAATCCCTTTGTCCAGCCTCACTCTTTCCACTTCCCAAATTATGCTTTTCTCCATTTTTCACTTTCTATTATGTGCATTGCTGTATGAAGGAGTGGGCACTGAGTGTCACTCACTCCATTTACAGAGTTACCTGTTTTACATCAGCATGAACTGTCCCTTTTCTTTTTGATCCTTTTACATAAAACTTGACCCGCATATAGTTTTCACCTTCCACTAAATACTCTTGGTAACTGTATCATAAAGGAATGGCAATAAAATAATACAACATCCACAAATCCAAACAGCCTTAAAAATATATGAGGAACCTAACAGACTCTATATCAGAATTACCTGTTGCAATGATCATTTTATTTAACAGACCATTATACGGTCATGTGATTGGCACTCAAGCCTTTGATTGAATACTACTTTAAATTGATACTGCCTTTATGGAAATTATGCTTATATTTCCGCAAAATACCACTTTGCATAAGGGGAAAAATCCCAGTGAAAAAGAGAGAAGAGGCAATTGCATTAAAATGAGGTTGTACCACCACAGATGATTCTACCAACAACTGAAAACCAGGTTAGTCAAGCGATTGAGTTGTTTCAATGTAATAGCTAAGACGCTGACCTTATTTCCAGCAATCAAAGTGATCATGTGAATATCAGCTGTTAATCTTATTAGTACTTTAAATGCTCAACAAAAAAAGGCCTGGCCCCCATTGTTCAGACATTGGCTATGCGCTGGATAGAGATTTATCCAGTAGATAGCGCTATCCAGCCTTTGAACAACTGGGGCCTGGTTTAATAGTACTTATCCATATTAAAATGTAAAAAAAAATGTGCTGCACTTCACTAGTGACAGTCACTAAGATTGGGTTTACAGACAATATTATCTTCAGCAGTGATGGTTACTTAATGCAAACTTAGCTTCTATTTAGTAGCTGACAGTGTACCCTACCTAACATGTCTCCTTCTTCCTCTTGATGTTGTTTCTCCATGACCCATTATTGGTTCTCCAATTGCTTCAACAACCTGCAAAAGTAAGAAACATTAAATTAATGGCCATCATGTCATTGAGAAGCACTGGAAAAAATAATGCTTAACAGATAAAGTGTACCAACAGGAAGCAAAGATGTCAAGCAAATAAAGAGTAATCTTCCTAAAAACCAGGAGAAAAAATTCTAGAAATAATGGGCAGTGATGCTTAAACAAAAGACAGTGTTATTAGAAATACCTAATAATTCCCAACAGACAGCAGCAATACTCAGGGGCACCCGAAGACTGTTTTCTGTAAAATATCTCTTCAGAGAAGCAACTATTTTCTAGAATTTTCTACATTTCTTGAAGACAACTAAAAATTTCTAGATGACTGTTCCATTCAGGTACAATTTTCGAAGCTTACCTTAAATTCCCTATGATTTTCTGAAGTTTAATTTTTCACATTTCACACCCCAGGTTAGACTATTTTTTGTAGGAAAACGAAACCTAAAATTTTTGGATTAAAAAATGTGATGGAGAGAGGAATCAAAAAAATTTTCACTTTTGTCTTTTGTAATGTGCTAAATTGCATCTAAAATTTTCAGGAAAATAATACTGAAGCCCTTGCAATTTCAAAAAGACTTAAGTTCCTCTAGGATGACCGAACAGATACAAATTATTTTATAGCGCCACTAAGATTCATTTGTAAAGGTCTAAAAGTACTCTGTATAGCCTAAAACCTGTTTTCAATGTATTTAGCAGGAAATCGTCGTTGGGTATCCCTGTAATACTGGCAAGGACCAAAAAGAGCTGGTGTTCTATAGCCCGTGTACAGCTGCCCGGATTCTCTCATTTACCAAAAGAAAGAGAGCAACTGCATGACTGCTTTCAAGCTTACCTCAGCATTTGCTTTAACCTTCTTCAAAGCATGTGCATAAACCCTGTTGGGACTGAAGCCCAAAAATAACTCACTTACTAAGAACCATAACAGTGCACCTAAGAAAAAGAAGAGAAAACATTACCTCTTAATTGTTAGGAAATGCATTTTTTTACAAAAAAAAAAGCCAGTGGTAAAACAATATTGGACAAAATATAACCATTACAAATCTTAATTCTGGTAAGGGTTTTGAAAATATTGTAGATTCATTAATGGTCAGTTGGGTGAGTTAAGTAACTTGGGTGACTTTTGGAATTTAGGTCACCTGGGTGACATGGCTAATGTGGGTAACTTGAGTCAGTAGGGTAACATGGGTGACTGTAACCTGAGATCAGGCGTTTTTTTGCTTCTTTGCCTCTTTGGCTTGGGAGGGAAAAAATAATGCCTGATACATTCATTTAACAAGCCATCAACCACCCCCTAATTTACATAATCCAACATCTGCTTGACCTGTTATGCTATTAGCCAATCAGCATTTACCAGACAGGAATCAAACTTTGGTGGGAATAATGTCTCTTTCGAAATGAATTTTAGGTTAAAGAAAATTTTTAAGTACGTTCAGATGGCGCTTCCCAAAAACATTTTAAATTCTTCTTTGGTGATGAAATACTACCGTACCATACCTTTATTTAACAGCTACAAATAATAAAGAATTTACTGGTAAAAGCTCGTTCATTCTGTGGCGAAAGCAGTGAAAAAAAATTAGGCTGAAGCACTATAATTATTTCACGAACTGAAAAGTGATGGAAAGCAAAGATCGCTCAGAATAATTTGCAGGTTTCTGAAGAAGGAAATTACAGTCAATCCAGGTCAAGATTCCATTCATGAATTGATTATTTGAAAAGTGAACCTGTTTGTTGCTTCTGTAACTTGTAGCCAGTATCAAATTACATTCCAATGATCAGTGAAATTTTGACTGCAATTTTTAGTAAACAATGAAATGGACAAATGTTTCAATGGATGAAATTTCTTTTTAGACATTCTATAAATTCAAGAAAACTGAGCCGGCAGAAATTTCATAACGAACTCGCGTGTGTATTCACTGCTCATTTACGCAAGCAAAGATGCAGACTGAAATCAACAACAACTAACGGATGGCGGCCTTTTGGTCAATCAGAATAGCGCAAATCATCTGTATTGTTTCCTATCCAATCAGAAAAAAGTCCAGATTCTGGCTTTTTTGCACGTGATCTGTGAAAGAAATGTATCATGCCCTCTTCTTGAAAACAGATTACAGAGATAAAGGGAGAGGGCATGATCGCAGGCTAGGGTGACTTGGGTGACTAGGGTGACTTGGTTGACTAGGGTGACTTGGTTGACTAGGGTGACTTGGATGACTAGGGTGACTTGGATGACTAGGGTGACTTGGATGACTAGGGTGACTTAGGTGACTAGGGTGACTTAGGTGACTAGGGTGACTTGAGTGACTCAGGTGACTAGGGAGATACAGTGCTATTCACGTTGGAGCGATGCCAAACTCGCATAAGTTACAAGCAAAATGCATGGCTTCCTGATTTACTTGCTAGTAAGTAAAATATATTTTACTATAAACTGTAAGAAGCTGTTCATGAAAAAGCAAGGAGGGTGACAAAATTCGGTTTGCAGGTTTTACAGGTAAAACCACTAAAAAAGTTTTTTTTTTGGTTTTTAAATGCAAATTTAGTCCTTTGCTACTTTATTTTGTTCACATGTTTATAAATAAGCTTCAAAGTAAATTAAAACGGTTTTTTACAGAATAGTTTCAAATACAGAAAGATTAACAACTTCTTTTGAAGAAATGTCCCCACAAGAGGTAAAATAATATTAAAATGCTTTCAAAAGTTTTCTTTGCTGGCAAGAAAACGTGTTAGCCATTTGGCCATTTGCACACCAAAATTGTAATTTTGCCACCAATAAATGAGTTAAAAATCATCATTTTTGTGTTTAATTATCTCACTGTTTTAGTATATACATAATATATGCTTCATGGCTTAGCAAAATTGCTACCACTAGCCACCTCCACTTCAGTGAGTAATTGTTATTTATTATCATTAATTATGGGGTATTGTTACATGTTAATAAAACATAGCAAAATTAATATTAATATACTGCCAATAGGGATGCAAATTGAATGTACATGTAATTTTAAATCAAGTCAATAGCTTTGGTTTAATTGAGTTCTACTGGTTAATTTTTACAAACCAAACACTGAAATTGCGGTATTATATAAAAATAAATTGAGAACTTACCAGTAATTGCAAAGCCAATAAGAATAATACCAAAGTAGCTTACATCTTTTCCAGCTTGAACAACTGGAATCAGAGTATTAATCAAAATAATTGAGATTACATTGAAAATAGGAGGACATGAATGAGTGCAATTTTTAAAAATACAGACAACATATAGCACTTTGAAGATTGCATCTAGGATAGCCAAACATTTACATCTTCATTTGAAAAAAGTAACATTCCTCCATAACATGCCCAACCTCATAGTTAGTTTAAATACAGTAGATTCCTTGAGCCCTCAACTTTTTAAATATTTTTTAAACCTCCCGATAATTCAAAACAATTTGCTTTTCCAAAGGTGGTTGAAAAAGTCAGGATTCTAATGTACTGTTATTGAAGATAATCATCTCTTTTCATCTGCATGTAGGGATACAAAAGCACAACAACATAAAAGTTCACCAGGTGAAAGCAAGAGCACAGGGTAACCTTACAAACTGTTAAGGGCATTGTGATGTACAGATGTGCTGTGGGGAAGTGGCAACTAGGGTAAATTGTTGCTAATTCAAGTTTGATATGGCATTTATATTATGTTCGACTACTTTTTCCACATCCTTTGATGATGCCGATTTTGAGATTTCAGACCAAAAAGGAAACACACATACACATGTAAAACTTTCAAAAGGAAATACCTTTTCTGAGGGGGACATCAGGGTTTGCAGTATTGAGGTATTTTTCAAGCAGTATTTTGGTAATTTAATTTTAATGTGGGATATTGAATTATTATCTAGACCTGCAGTATAGCAGGTTTAATCTACAACAAGATTGTTGTGATATCCAATGACGGGGCTTTTGGATCTCTGCTATACTTATTCAAGGTCCTCTAACAATTTTTCTCACAATAGCTGATGTTACTCAAGATGTTGGCAAAGTCACTACACTAGATGCATACAGCTTTAAGCAAGTGAGACTTACCCACACTTTAATGCCAACCGTATGTTCGCAAATGTAGCTTGCATTACAGGCATAATCTAAACCCAGGTTGGTAACATCTGCGAAGCAGCGCCAAGATCATTGTTCTGGTCCCCCAACAGACACAATGAATAACAGTTACTGGAGGTGCACTTTGAATTTCCCTTCAACCTGATTACCGCCCCCCCCCCCCCCCCCTGCTCCACCCCAAAATAGAAAAATGTCATTTTTAGGCAACCATGGTGCATGCACAAATCTTGGTCCACAGCTGGGGGTCAGAACAAAGATTTCGGAGCTGGAGCTCGCAGTCGGTCTTTCCCAGAGATTAAGTTTCGTATGCGGCGCAAAGCTACCCGAAATAGTACGGAAATTACCCAACTATTATACACTCATTTTTACCTTTCGCTCCCACCGTCAGCTGTGTCTGTGGTTGCTCGCGGGACTCAACCAGCTCTTGAAACACAGACGATCCTTCTGCCTTTTTATCACTGGATTTTTTCTCGGAGAGAAACCTCACAGAGGGTCTACAAGAAAAGAGTCCGCATTCCTTACACGCTGACAGACAGAGTTGCAGCGGTTCAGCCACTGGTCCGACTAAGTGTTTGGCAAGATCTCTGTTCTTTAAAATCAGACGGAAAGCAGAGCTTTGTCTTATAATAAACAGTCTTGAAGGAAGACGTGTCGGTAAAATCGCGCTAATATTTTTAAACGCGAGCATCGCTTCAATATTTTACAAGCAACATAGACGCCATTTTGGTTTTCAGCGTGCAATGCTTGATGGGAAGACTGGTCAAGACGTGTCCAGACTCCCTGCTAGAAATCCCGGACTGTGGAATTCCAAGAAAAAATGCTCGAAAATTTGGGTATACCTCGCAAGGTTGTTCTCTTTTTAGGGTTTCAGAAATGCTGTTCCAATCGCTACTAGAAGCTGCCTGAAATTCAAACCGGACGTTTTGGCTTATATCTAAAGCGTGCGTCTTTGCTTAAAAATAAATGAATCATTTATACGAAAATTTTTAAGCCATCCATTGTTTCCGCTCTGGTGCATGTTCTCAGAAAAATGAAACAATAAAAGACATTTGAGCTTTAATTTTTTTGTTTTTACATTGTAGAGTGGACTTCTCGACTTCTGACTGAAATGAGGACAAAACACAACCCTCTTTAATGCATGTGATAGCAGCTACAGTGTTTAGGTGTTAAGAGTAAAGAAGATCTAGTACAAACAACTATCTTCTCTAAGCCTTTAGATCGAATGGGGGAAGATTGTTGAAAAATCAAGGCGTCTTATCGTTTTCAATCATTTCCGCTTAGCTGTTGCCCTTTGATCTTCCTAGGCAACCGGCGACAGAGAAAGGAAAATCCTACTCCTCCCGACTGTAGCTTAATTGAAGAGTTTGATCAAAAATAAAACACAAACAGCGGTGAACAGCGGTGAACAGCGGTGATAAACATTGTGAGTTTTCGCATTTTTGTAAACTTGATGTTGAAGAGCCTCTACTAGCAGGAAATTTATTGTCAGGACCTTTGACTCGGGTGAGGGGGGGGGGGATACAATTGGGTGGGGGTGTGCACACTTCCTGAAACCCTTTCCCTATTTCAGACCAAAATCTGTGATTTTCCCTACCCTATTTCAGACCTATTTCACTCCTGTTCGTATCACCTAACGATGAAGAAGTAGCTTCTTCTAAAACACATACCCAATTCAAGACAGCGTGCACAAACCATACCCTATTTAAGACCAAAATGGTCAACTTGGTACCCTGTTTCAGACCAAACGGCTAAAAAACCATACCCTTTGGCGCCGCACATACCGATATAGCCTATATAAGGGAGTACCTCCCCAGCCTTTGGTAATGATTAAGCAATGATAAAAGGGATAGATGAGAAGAGACCCTAGCACTGCTGACACACCCCCCCTAACTCCCTCCCCCACCGCGCCATAAAAAATAACGTTTGAAGTCCCCCAGCTTTATCATATTTCCCTGAAAATGAATACTAATATTCTCTTCTATTGCAACGTGTTTTCTTGGAAAGACATTTATTCATCGATGTAAGGTTATGGCAGCTGCTTGTTTGTAGACTGGTCTGAAGAACTCGACGGGAAAAATCCCTAGATGGACTTCCTGTGCCCTTTCATTTTCGAGGCTTCCATATCCAGCTCCAACAAGCAGGACTTTCAGACTAGCTATGATAGTTATACGAAAAGGGAATGGGATAGTTTTGACCAAACGTTTAATTCCTAAGTGGTGTTGTCATTAAAGCTGTCAGAGGAGGCCAGGTAAGTCAAGAATTGAGAGAATTCATTCTTGATCAACCGCCTGGCACTTACAATAGTTTTACGCCGACATTTGAGTTCAAAATTCAAAGCCGCGTCAAGAATATTTCGTTCTTAATTAGTTTTTGGTTGTTGAACTTCATTGTTCAGTAAAATACAGCAAGTTGTATCGGAAAATTTGTTTCTTTAGTTGAGTAGTGAGTACATCAGTTCATCACTGGGAATAAAATGAGCAAAATTCGCTCTTATTTGATGCATACAAACACGAGCTGCCTTAAATCGATTTTACCAATCTCAGTTCAGTATGTGTTTATAAATATGAGAAAATGAAATTTCATTTCGTTTTCCGGGAAATTAAAAAGTTTATTCACCATTAAAATTGATTGTGCTCAGTTTAACTTACCCTTAAGCCTCTATGGCAAAGATTTCTACGATTGAATACTGTTACCTTCCTCGTCAAATCCTTTAAACGGATCAGCCTGAAAGATCCATACGTATCCGTTTACCCACTTCGATCTTTTTCCCGGAATTCCAACCACTATAGCCATTAGCTTGACGTACTAATCAGTTACAGCAGGAAAATAATATTAATCATTCACTAATGCTTTTTTGTAATAGTCAGTGATATAAGTTGTTCAGTTACCGGAAATCAGTATAGTTGAAAATAAACTCCAAACTATAAAGAAATCCCAGATGAATACTACAGTCTTCTAACTGAGACTAGTTCACGCCTAAATCCGCATAACATGACAAAAAATAGCTTAAATCGGCTGCAAAATCAAATTATTTATCTATGTGATTACTATTCATGTGAGACCACGCTTTTCCGGGAAATTTTGCTGATAAATCGTAAACATATGTATACTTTGTTATTGACTGTTAAGAATGTAACTTTAAAGCTTTCGTTTTTAAAGTGTTTGTTCGCTCGTGAGGCTGTAGTCCATCTCAGCCCTTTGTAAAGAGCAGGATGCGTGCTCTGTCTACTCAACTCTTCAGTAGTTGTAAGTGAAACACGTGCAATTTAATTTCTAAACAATCAAGTCATAACTTCTTTTCAGAAGGGTGGAGACTTGTTACCGTGTGCCTCAACTAATCTTGAGAAAGAAAAGTCGTTAATTGTATGAATTACCGGAAGCTAAAGGCGGAGTCAATAACTTGCATTTTTCTGACCAGCTTTAGTAGATAGCGACGCAATCTGCTAGTTCAGTACAGTACAGGGGGTAGCAGCGAAGCTGTCGCAAAGAAATCTCAGTGGAAGCCGAGGAAAGGTTGACACCAAGAACAAGATAGTGTTGCGGAGATTCTATGATAGCCATATTTCCCAATGTTGTCAGTCTATGTTAAACTAGGGGTAAAGAGGAAGTAGATGAGAGAGCGTGAAATACAGAGACTATTCGTTCCTTTATTCGAGGAAAAAAGTGTTATAACTATGGGTCTTCCGACTCTAAAGCTTTTAGTTCATTTTGGTCGTGCGAACTAGAGGGCAAGGTCTAAAATCTTACAAACCTTAAAACAAGCGTCTAAGTATGCAAATCAGCACACGTGATTACTTTCTTTGCAGATGTATATTCAAAACTGAAAGAAGCTTATAGAAGCATTTTTGGGGGAGCCAGTTTTGTTCAAGTTATCCCGACAGAACAGAAGCCTCGGTCTACGAATCAAAACCACACTTTCTTACATTTCTTGCTGATTGTTTAGGTACAAAAGGTGAGTTGGTTTAAATTCAGAAATCAACAATGATCATTTTCCTTTGAGCCTTCATTTTGTTTTCTAGCTGTGCTCAGATGTTCTCAGTCAGCAAAGTAACGTTACTAGTTATTCTTCGCTGGTTGGTTGTATTAATGTTAAACTGACCAACAGTTCCAACGAAGTAAAGAAAAACATACCACAATAAAACATGTGTATTTTACATTTTCCCTGACTTTTCACTGCGGAGAAAGGATGCATTTATAATTTGCTTCATTGTTGCGAAACTAGAAAATTAACATTGTTTTTCCAGGAAACATTGACTATAAAATTTTTCTCGGAAATCAGATGGATAAGAGCCAAATATTTTTGAGGTGTAAACGACCTCTTCGTTTCGATTCATTAGTTTTTCAAAGTTGTAGTCAGCAGATAGAGATCAGAGGGATACTTCTAAGTGTGAGAACTGTTCTGTCAAGCTTAACAGTATGTAGGAATGTGACGTGAAGCCGAAAACGCCTATAGAAAAAGTGCATTGCTTGATCCTAAAAGTCGGTATAAGTTGCATCTAGTGAGACAACCTGACCGATTTCCCCCAAAGCGTTTCTCCAGGCGCTACTTCTGCTTAGTCGAATCGGTTCTCAGAAAATATGTTTAATGCAAACATGGAGAGTCGACTGAGTTGTTTATCTAAAACGGAAATAATATAAAACACAGCTCACCTTTAATCGTCAATAAAGTATGAGCACAGCCACGTTCTGTTAGAATATTGTTACTCAGACAGTTTTTATTTTTCTTTTCGAAGATCTCTAAAGAGAAACTAGAGAGTCTATGAACAGGCTATATTAGGAATATTTTGTTTCAGAAGAAGGTTGAGGGCCAAACTTGTAGCCTGGCCTAGTGTCGGGGTTTGGGACCCTTTCACCGTTCACACTGTTTTTTTTTTGTGATATTACTTCAAGTTTCCACGAGTTATCCTCCAAAGTTAGAACTTTTATCTCAAGCTGCCGTATCTAAGTATGAGACATATGAAACTCTGAGTGGGTTTGCGACTAATGCCTGAAATTTCTCCAGTATCAGTAATCTAGCCGGTAGCTGAGAAATCAGTTAGTGTTTTTCACTAATAGCTAAGATCTGGCTCCAAACTGAAAAGACTTACAAGAGGAATGGGCTGAAATTGCACCTGAAAGCTGAGAAACTCCAAGAAAAGGACCGGTCTGATAACAAGGGTTAGATACATTATGCTCGAAAATTTGAGCATTATGCTTTTGAGCGTCACCCTTAAAACAACAGCATTATGCCTAAAAGTATGCTCGAAAAGTAGCATTATGCTCGACTGATCTTGGCAGTATTTGAGGCCCTTTTCCATCCCCGCAGACATAAATAAAATATTTTTTTGCGTCAGTTACAAATTTCGAACTGGCAGCTATGACTGATAGACAGAAAATTGTGCAGTCTTGACAGCTTAACAAAATGATGCAACGGTGTAACAAGACATCGAAAGCAGCAATCAAGCCTTTGAATATGTTAATCCTCAGTAAAAGCACTTGGAAGTAAAAATTTTGTCAGTACAGTTATAGAAATTTTTTTTTTTTTTTCATTTTCACTTTCTTTAAGCTGAAAAAAATGGCCACTGTGCCGGCGTTATGCTCGATGCTCCGACTATAGGATGATGCCCAAAATTAAGCCGTCATAGCAATGTATCTAACCCTACTGATAACTAAGATTCGATTACCCCTACCGGCGTAGACTCTCACTGGGTGTAGTAATAGTGACTCCTTAATCCCTGCTCAACCTTTAGCTTCTCCCTACCGTAACAACCATGTAGTTAAAGCACTACGGAGGAGAATTTCATATTTAGTCATGGGGACGTTACATCCTCTATTGTTACGTCCTTATAATTGGCAAGATAATGACAATAATCTATCTTTTGATGGATATGAATAGAAAGTAGAATTTTTCGCGCATAAAATTGCGAAAGTTTTTTTTTTTTTGGAAAGACAACGCTGATAGGGTTTACATACATAGCAGTCATTCGTTTGCGGAAGTGATTATTGGAGAACCCGAGGGGAAAGTCCCCTGCTTCACAGACTTCTATCCCTTTCATTCCGTACGCATACTGAGCAGGTATTTTTTCTATCATACCCAAAGAATTTCTCGGTTTCCCTTTGATATCGATCAAGGGGGTAAGTATTGGCTTTATTTGTCTAGGAATTCAATCTAAATTGAGTGGAGCCTTAAAACTTTGAGGGGCGATAGCTAAACACTGTGAATTAGAATGAATAAACCCAGCATTCTTTTAGTTCCCACTTCGTTCGTACATTCCACAATTAAGTTTTCGTGTAGGGCTGAAAATTTATCGTTATGTATGTTTTCATTTATTAGCAAATCATTAATACTGCACTTCTGTTGAGTACTTGAAGCAGGAAATGCAACAGGCGGAGGCTAGCTACATGTCCTTGCCGTTATCTCCATCCCTTTCAGTTTAATCATTTTGAGAAACCCTAAGCCTTGAGCAAAAAATTGTGACACACTCCTACATTTGTCTGGTAATTTAACTTTAAAGAGCTCGTAGATTACTGTTTGCGGCTGCCTTAGTGTTTTATGAATAAAATAATTTCACTTTCTTATCGTTCTTTCCGGGAAATGAACCGGCTTATTCCCCAATGAAATTGAGAGTGTTTTTTGTTTCCTTGAATGATGTGTCGTTCAGAAACAGAGGCTAGTAGTAAACAGAGAAAATCTTATCTCAAGAATCGATAACAATTTTCTGAAACTTTCATTAGCAGCAAGTTCGGCAGGGTCCACTCGTAGCTTAGCGGAAAATGATGCATTGCAAGCAGGGTTTTGCTGAGTTTACAGTATTAATTTTTTCGCTTTAATTCAGTTTTGAATACCTTTATAGTTGATTAACAGTGCTTAATAATAGTACACAAGTACAAGGTCTAGAACGTTTTACAGACAGGTAAAGTGTGACGTCACGTTACCATGGTGCCAGGGAGCTTAAACAGCGACGGTGGCGACAGCAACGAGAACGACTAAAAATCAATAGGTTTATATTAGCAAAACAACAACTTCGCAAGTGCATCACGCTTTTTTTGTACGTTTCTTTGCGTCGTTGCACGACTGCGACATTAAACTTTCTAATTTCACGCGCCCCCTTTATGGAGTTGGTGAACACAACACAAAAATTTCCTTTTTCTTTTTCTTAACCTAGATACGTTCCTTTCGGATTCAACCCCCGAAAATTCGCGAACATTTGACAAATTAAGTGAAATTAAATACGATCGATGAAGTTTGAAACAGTGTGAATTCAGTTTTTAACTGACGTTTTTGGTTTATTGTTATCCAGAAATTTTGCTACCATGGCAACGTGACGTAAAGACTTCTCCTCTCTGGTAAGTCCGGAAGAGCGCAGACCTAATGGCCTGCCTCGTACTCAGGCCCTTCTTGGGATTCTCTGCGGTAATCGTGGCGGAGGGGGTCATGGGAAGCGCGTTCGACTTTTCACGGCGAGCCTTCCCTTGTGCCTTTGCGTTATTAATGCTTTCCTATGATCCTCGCGCCGCGACTACCGTCGAAAATCCCACTAGAAGCGCCTTGGTACTAGGAAGCCTGATGGACTCTCCTGTCGAATCCTTCTCTTCGCCGATAAGCTGCACTCATTGTATCTTTCTTAATATTGTCATTACCAATACTAATTTCAGTTCTATGACTAGAACATCACCACCACAGTATACCCCTAGTTGCCTGGCTCTCATGTCTGGGACATTTGAGAAATTTTCATTTTATATGGCCTTGAGTCGAAAGGCATACTGTTCTTTTTGTACTATCTCCGAGCCCTTAAAGAAGTGCAAGATTGACCGTATTCCGGACTAAGAATAAATGCAATAAACTCTTTTATTCTTGTGTCACTTATTTTGGCATTCATTGCATTGCAATATCGAGAAATCTGCTTGAAATAAAATAGCCCGAAGTATGTAGTATTTAAGTGGCCCAAAAATCACACAGAGATTTGCAACGAAACTTTCGCATATTCTTATTCCGGTATAAGCTCAATCGAACGAGGATCAACCAAATCGAAGTTTCTGAGTAACTAACCACCTACCCCTCCCCTAAGTCAACATTGACGCTTACTTCTCCACTGTTTGGGCAAAATTGTGATTTTGGGGAGGGGTAACTGGTCAGTTAACCGTAAACCTCAATTGAACCAATTAATTTCAGAATAATCTGGTCCAATCATATTTCGGTCAACACCATGACGGACAATACCCTTGAGGATTCACTCCTTCGCCCGGTACAAGAAGAAGGACAGCAGAAAACGCCGGCCACACTTGAAATGCTGGCAGACCTTCTGCACAAGAACCCTGATCTGTTACCCCTACTACAGACACAAGGACGTGGAAATGCGATAAGTAGAAGGCTACAACCCATCACCAGTGCCTTAGCAGCAATGGCCTGTGGAAGCTATTCTTGGATCAGGTTTTTGGTGGTGTTCCTGTTGACAGCCCTTTTTAATGTTGTTAACCTGAAGCCAGAAATACCGAAAGAAAGCCGTGCGCAGTTGGACAAGATTGAGAGGGATCTTGGGGACGTAAAGAGGAAACACGAGAAGGTGCTTCATGACAAGACAAAAATGGAAGAAAAGGTATTGCCGCAATTTGCTTTTTTGTTTATTTTTTTCACAAATAAACTTAAAGGCCAGATAAAAAATATTAGGTAATAAATATTTAGTTAACATATGCTATAATCGTGCTTTGAAGGCCTGGCAGAATAAAGTCCTGCTTTAGTACCATTAAATGAACGTGCATCCCAGAATTGTGAAAGATAGAATTTACTCTCTTGTTAGGCAGTCATTGGTTTTAGCCAAGGCAGTCCTAGCTGATATAAAATTTTATTATATCCATTTTGAAGTCACTGGTGATCCCTGCAATCTGATTGGCTCTCAGGAGTGTGATTTATTCACGAGTCACA
Source organism: Porites rus (assembly GCA_964035705.1). Classification (NCBI taxonomy): domain Eukaryota; kingdom Metazoa; phylum Cnidaria; class Anthozoa; order Scleractinia; family Poritidae; genus Porites; species Porites rus. The sequence goes on from OZ037993.1 coordinate 44,956,675, forward strand.
CTATTTTTTGCTCTAAATCACATTTGTTCTAAATGACGTCATTCAGGATCTAAATCGCATCATTTCTATTTTAAATTGCACCACTTTCGCTCTATATTGCATCATTTCTGATCAATTCTGTCTCGTGTACGTACGAAGTGAGGTGTATTATACAACACTACAAAGACTCCAAAGACCCCCCATGGATGAGAATAAACCGTATGTCGGCTATAACCCCAACAACGATCGGTGCCTGCCCCCCTTTCATAGAATATCCCAACATTTTCCGAAATTTAGCCAAGTCTTAAAAGGTCAGCATGAAGTAAAGGCTAACTTCACAAACTTAGTAACGAAACGATTTCACATACTGTGCGAGCGTGTGTAAAAAATGACTCCAATCTCCTGTGTAAGGGTCACACTGGGTATTCCTATAAAACACAAATAATGGGAAATATACTAAACACACCGTATGGACGATGAGAAGGGAGAAAAGGCCTCTCTTCCTCCTTTTTCCCTTCCCATCGTCCTCCGCGCTCTTTTAAATTTTTCCCTCTCCCCAGCCCCCCGATGACACAATAGGGAGTTTGAGTAGCGACGTTTTTGAGCGCCGCGCGTCAACCGGAACTGAGCCTTTTTCTCCTTTTATGTCTTGATGCTATCAGATTTGTATTGCTAAGTGCCTTTACCCTTATAAAGACGATTTGCCCAAAAATTTGTTCAAAATCACTGCTCAAGAGTGCAAAAAATTCCTTTTCCGGTTGACGTGCGTCACTCAAAAACGTCGCTGCTTAAACTCCGTAATGAGGCTCCTCCTTTAAGGAGGAGAGAGTGACCCCCTTTTTTTCTGAATGGCAATGAACTAAGGGGATAAACTACGCAGGCTCAATTAGCCACTAGTTTCCCCTTTTGTGTCAAAGATAGTTATTAGTAATAATTTTGACCACCTACTCTTTATTTATTTGAAAATTATTTAGATCCAAACAGCTGCTGAAAGTTACTACAGGATCTCCCGAAACGATAACCTCGAACTGGAAATGGGACTCGTCAATTCCACATGTGTTCTGGGCACATGCCAAGATGCTTTGAAGTATTTAGAAACTGAGATCTCTGACCTGCAGCGTGGAACAAAACTAACCCCTACTCATATTCTTAAACAAGTGATCATTTTCATGGGGTTAGTCATCGCAGCTGTTTTAGCTGTTGGCGGTAAGTTCATTATGTTCTCTTGTACATGGTTTAAGACTTGGGACATTTGAACCCTTCATACGCTTTAAAGGTACGGGTTAAGATGCCAAAGGATAAGGTTTTTTATCATTTATTCAAAACATTTCTCCGTTTTTTATTGACTCAGATTTCCGTTTAATTCTTTATAACCGCTTGCGTCGACCAAATTTGGGAGACGATTGCAATATCCAATAAAGTGACGTCAATTGTGTAGGATAACGCTAGAAAAAGGCGCGGTTTGCAAAAAGACCTCGGAACAAGGTTGCGTTAAATCGGTTATTTTGGTAAAGCTGGAGAACATGGCGGAAGATCTTACACTTGTTGTGAAGAGGGAATAGCCGAACTACTTCCTAAATAACATAGCAAACAAAAAAACGACAACTCGGCGGATTTCAACTGCTATTTAACAATTATTCCTCGAGCCCGAATGGGTCCTGAGTCAATAGCCCTTGAGGCGGAAGGCCGAATGGACTATTGACTCAAAGGCCATGAGGGCGAGAAGAATAATTTTTTTTCGTAAAATACAACTAGTTGGTCAAAAATATTGAGACAAAACAACTTTAGCTAGTTAAAGCTAGGCTTTAATCCTTTTTTGCCGCCAAAAAGCCGGCGCTTTTCGCTACTAGTGGGCTATAACATATAGCCTAGTAGTAGCCCAACCCATCAGAACGCAGCATTGATAACAGACCACTAGTTGGACAATTTTACTTATGAAGAATAGGCCGGTGCCCTCTAGTCTATACGGGCTTGGTGTGGAATCTTGTGTGGTTTTTTAAAATTTGGAAGAGGAAGCTCTTCCGAAATGTTGACCCAAATCAAAACGGTACCTGCTAGAGTAGGTAGATGGGATCGTGTTTCATTGAGGGTTCTCCCGCCCCCAAATATAATAGGGTAGCAAACTTTAAATTCGCTCTCGTTAACTGTACCAGGGCAAAGAAAATCAAAGTCTTATTATATTGTATTACCCATCGCAACCCTCATTTATTGTATGCCTGAAATTATCAGAAAACCTTTAGGTTGAAGACAAACACCTTCTCTTCTAGCACAAAGTGATAACCAAATATATAACTCCAACTACAAAGAATAATCACATTTTTTGACCGCCCAGAGTGCTTCAAGTTTATAGTCTGATAAAGTTAAGAACGTTACTTTTTTTTCCCTCTCACTGATTCTAGCTCACTTGAGAATCTGCTTAATGATCGTCGCTGGCATACTATTCGTTTGCAAGAGGAATGCCCAGACTTACTTCAACAACCAGCTGTTGTTGGCCAAATGCGAAAATTTGCGTAAGAACGACCTGTGGAAAACTGAGCAGTTACATCAAGAGCTGAGACGTGACGTGGAGTATAAGCTGCCCTCCCTGAAAAAACATCTGGCTGTGTTGGATATTGAGGTGTCGCTGTATACTTCCTTGCACTCCCATTCTGACTGATGGAGTATTCTTTGTCCTGGAACGCTGAGACAATCAGTAGCTTTAGGACGTTTGTTATGGGCAAAGTACAAGTTATGATGGCGAATAGTTTTTGTAATCGTACTTAGCTTCTAAGCAGGAGGAATATTCGTTGTACACAAAGAAGAGTGGTCAACGTGGATTTCTAGTAGTTTCTTAAATAGGTGTCTGAATAACACAAATGAAGATAGGTAAAATGGACCAATATGGTAGGTCTTGGTAGATTCGTATCGAATATATCGTTAAGTAAGTTAACATTGCTTACCAAATCTATACAAAGTCTCAGCCTATATAGTTCAAGCCTCAGATTATAAAAGCTTAATTTAGGAAAGAGCTGCCTGGCGTCAGACCCAAAACGGTGGTCATGTCTAAGCAATTACCTGTTTAAAGGATCTGGCACTACTGAAGCCATGTCGAGAAGTTATCCCAAAAATTTTTGGTTTTATGGCATTTCCAAAATAGATGCGTCAAATCCTCTTTCTCGTCGCGGCAAAAAGTACATTTTCCATCCTCTCTAATTCCTATTTTTTGCAGATAGCTGTTAGTTGGTAAACGTCTATGTAAAAATCTGAAATTAAAATCAATTAGTTTTGAGCTCTTAGATGTTTTCTACTTGAAAAACGTTTCTCCAGTTCACATTTTTATCGGTTGAAGAGTGACCGTCTTTATGCCATTTATTTATGCAAGATATTGGTTTTTCACTTTTATTTGCTATTATTTTTTTGTACACGGTAGTTTATCATATGGCTGAATATACGAGTAAGCAGTCAAGATGGCTGAATTATTAACCTCGTTATTTTTTTAATTGGCTAATATCCAGCCATGTTGACCTTACGCTTGGTCAATAACGCATGTATATAGAGGATATTACACGGTGGCGCGAAGATATGAATTTTATTTTTGAGTGGCAAAACAATATTTTACGAACGAGCGCAGCGAGTAAGTAAAATATTGTTTTTTGCCAATAGAAAATAAAATTCATATCTTCAAGCCGCCGTGTAATGTTCTTTTTATTATATAGACAAAATTACATCGATAAAATAATAGAGGGAAATTACTAAAATTACGTCATCGATAAACCTCACGTGTGAGATTATGGAAAATAAACTACTCGGGTCGCGGATTAAGTTTTTATGAATTTTACGAGTGGTATATTTTCCAGTAAAACACTCGTGTCTATATAATAAAATGCGTTATTGCTATTGTTAATGTTGCTGCTGATTGGAAAACTTAAACCTAATGCTTTTTACACATTCAGTTTTTAAGTCAAGTTGTAATCTGCAAGTGACTTCTCAAGCTTTAGATATGCTATACCACTCATAAAAAAGATAATTACTTACATTTGCTGCTATCCCCTACAGAATCTGTTGGTTGCGCGCGTAAAACATGATTTCTAAAAGCAAAGCCAAAGACACGGGTTGCATCGTATCGTTGCCACTGAGAAACATGGCTGGCGTGGGTTTTTTCTTTGGACGTGAAAAATCCCAGGAGAAATGAAAAGGAAAGATTATCCAAAATGTGTGGGGAGTGGGAGGGGGGGGGGGGAACAAGGTGTATTATGGGAGATGTGCAAATGGCGAAATAGACTGCGTAACAGTTGCCTGGGTTTTTTTTATTTCGATGTAGCGTTGGGTAAGACTTCCCGCGCGAACTTGACTACGCAAAAATACGGACTGTTTTGCAGTCTATTAAATCGCGAATGTGGAAAACATCGTCTGCTCTGATGTCCAAGTTTGTACGCAGCGACAAAAATTGCCAAAAAATTGAAGAAAACGCAGAATTTGCTAAAATGAAAGTGGACGTAAACTGCAAGAAATCCCAAGTACATGTAACGCAAAAAATAGTCAAACTTGCGATTTTTCGTAATTTTAGCAAATTTTGTCAAATCCTCAATTCGGTCTGGTTTCGTGACCATTAACATATGACAAAGAACTGCAAAAAATCGTCAGACTTGCGATTGTTGTCAATTTTTCGTAAATTTTGTTTAAATCGACAACTGGCTGATTATTAACATGACAAAGAACTGTAAAAAAATCGCAACTAACTTCTAAAAATCGTCAGACTTGCGATTTTTCGCAATTTTCGCAACTACCTTTCAAATAATCGCCAGCCTTTCGATTTTTGCAATTTTTCGCAAACAATCGCAATTTTGGCAGCTGCTTGCAAACCTAGACATAAGTGGCTCTGATTGGCTAGAAACCAGCTCCCAAAGTCATGTGCTTTTCCGGGTATTGGGTTGTCGACAGCGGAAAGAAAATCCTTCGGCGTTTAAGATATTCTTCCTCGACTAACTGAAGGTGAGTATTTTTTATATACGATTATCGTATGGTAGCCCGAACTGACAAAACAATTGGCTGATTTCATGTCCCTACTTCAAATTAACGCAAACAATCGAAATTTTGGCAGCTGCTTGCAAACCTAGACATAAGTGGCTGTGATTAGCTAGAAACCAGCTCCCAAAGTCATGTGCTTTTCCGGGTATTGGGTTGTCGACAGCGGAAAGAAAATCCTTCGTCGTTTAAGATATTCTTCCTCGACTAACTGAAGGTGAGTATTTTTTATGTACGATTATCGTATGGTAGCCCGAACTGACAAAACAATTGGCTGATTTCATGTCCCTACTTCAAATTAACGCAAACAATCGAAATTTTGGCAGCTGCTTGCAAACCTAGACATAAGTGGCTCTGATTGGCTAGAAACCAGCTCCCAAAGTCATGTGCTTTTCCGGGTATTGGGTTGTCGACAGCGGAAAGAAAATCCTTCGGCGTTTAAGATATTCTTCCTCGACTAACTGAAGGTGAGTATTTTTTATATACGATTATCGTATGGTAGCCCGAACTGACAAAACAATTGGCTGATTTCATGTCCCTACTTCAAATTAACGCAAACAATCGCAATTTTGGCAGCTGCTTGCAAACCTAGACATAAGTGGCTCTGATTGGCTAGAAACCAGCTCCCAAAGTCATGTGCTTTTCCGGGTATTGGGTTGTCGACAGCGGAAAGAAAATCCTTCGTCGTTTAAGATATTCTTCCTCGACTAACTGAAGGTGAGTATTTTTTATATACGATTATCGTATGGTAGCCCGAACTGACAAAACAATTGGCTGATTTCATGTCCCTACTTCAAATTAACGCAAACAATCGCAATTTTGGCAGCTGCTTGCAAACCTAGACATAAGTGGCTCTGATTGGCTAGAAACCAGCTCCCAAAGTCATGTGCTTTTCCGGGTATTGGGTTGTCGACAGCGGAAAGAAAATCCTTCGTCGTTTAAGATATTCTTCCTCGACTAACTGAAGGTGAGTATTTTTTATATACGATTATCGTATGGTAGCCCGAACTGACAAAACAATTGGCTGATTTCATGTCCCTACTTCAAATTAACGCAAACAATCGCAATTTTGGCAGCTGCTTGCAAACCTAGACATAAGTGGCTGTGATTAGCTAGAAACCAGCTCCCAAAGTCATGTGCTTTTCCGGGTATTGGGTTGTCGACAGCGGAAAGAAAATCCTTCGTCGTTTAAGATATTCTTCCTCGACTAACTGAAGGTGAGTATTTTTTATATACGATTATCGTATGGTAGCCCGAACTGACAAAACAATTGGCTGATTTCATGTCCCTACTTCAAATTAACGATCGAATGGAGACTAGGAAGTGGCAGTAATGGCCAGTTCGCTAAAATGTATAGTTCCAAGTAATGAAAGTAACGACTGACGACTTTGAAAGAAGTGTTTGTTACTAGAAATTCGCCTCTTCCGCGTATGGCGTACTCGGTAAAGGCCATGAAATGCTGACGGTATCGAAATCGCCACTTCTAGAAGGATCAAAGAGCGAATTGCGATCAGATTCGAATCAGATCACGACTTCAGAGTGAGATGATGGTGAGTTCAAACTTGAAAATGTCGACTTCACTGAGGGCTTCAAGGTGGCAACCGAACGGCGAGTGCAAACCAGAAAATGTTTAAAATATCTGGTAATAGAACTAGCCTCACTTCAGGTGGCGATTCATCATTTTGGACTTCGCGATTAGTCAATATGACTCAAGCCATGTCGCCATCGCTGCTTCCTTCTGTTGCCATTCACTGGTTTGAAGTTGCGATGCTCCTCTTTGATCTGCGACTTGAGTATGAAGAAGTAATTTCATGGGTCTCACTAGTACTGGCTACCTTTAGTTAGTGTGTTTTCATTAAAACTACAAGCCATAAGAGGTTACACAATTATTGAGTCTTTTGCGAAGATTTTTCCGAGAAATCGCGCACAGTCCTTAGGACAACAGGTTCGAACAGACATGAAATGAATGAAATATTCATAATTTAACCAAGATAAGTATATACATATGGTTATCCCGATCATTTTCAATATTACCAACTGAGTATGTGGTCGTACTTTGTAGCTTTATCCTTATTAAAACTTTGGTTGGTTAGTTTCTGGTATTTCTAAGATTTTTTTTTACCGTGACATATGAATAGGTATTCAAAATCACTATTTTTATTGGCTTGTATTTTCAAAGATTCCTGACAACACATAATTCAAAACACGCCGAGATCTAAGGTGCATTTATCTAATATCCCTTTGACGCAAATTTAGCTGGTTTGGATCCACAGAACTGCATTTTTAAAGATTGGAAACCGGGTGTTACATAGTATACTACAAACTGAGGTGCAATTGTCAAATTCCAAGAAATCACACTGCAAGAGATATTAGCTTCAAATGACATTTTACATGTGACACGTGTCTATGAATACAGAGTTGTCTCACCAGATGTTGGAATGTTTATTACCGTAAATGATCGATTAAGCGCCGCATCTTTACCGTAAATAATTTAATAAACACTGCTCTCGAATAAGCGCCGCGTCGCTAATTTGGGTATTTACAAATAAAAGCCCAACCTTTGTTACGGCGCTTGATATGAAGAGATATAAAAACCATATTAACTGGTTGACAAATAAGACCTCGACCGACTCGTGAGTATCTCTCGCTTTAACATAGGGAAACTCTTGAAGCCGGGTTCATATAACGATTCTAGGTGTACATATTTCTCCTTTTTCTTGCACAACTTAGAGTTCTCGCGTACTATCTTAGTTATTTTATAAAGTGTTTTAGGGTGCGTTCGATTGGGAAATCCGGAATTAGATTTTAAAAATCTAAATCCGGATTTCCCAATCGAACGCACCCTTAGTTGCAGTGGAATCAAAAGTGAGATAGCTTATCAGCTATAAAACTAGTAGCAATTGCAACTAAGAGGAGGCCTTTGACTCTTGTTTCATTAATATTCATATTTTAAAAGTAGGCTGAGTTTGATCGTTCGGGTGAACGTAGTTCTGAATAGGACTGTTGTTGTTACAGTGACTGACGATTCGACAACCTGTGCGGTAGTCATCTTCAGAGTCAAAGTGAGTTGTATCACCATTGGCTACAAAGACTCGTAATTAGTAATTGGTGCGTTTCGATCCGTCTATTGTCACAGTTAAACAGTTGTCTGTTGTTAGTCAAATGGTAAGTACAAACGACTTGTTGACGAGATCAAGCAAAACTAACTACAAGAGAACGACTGGAAAACTGACAATTTGACTAACAATAGACAACTGTTTAACTGTGACAATAGACGGATGGAAACGCACCAATTACTGATTACGAGTCTTCATAGCCAATAACATCACGGCTTAACTGACAGACGACCAATAACATCGCAACGTAATTGACCAATCAGACCAATAACCAGAGTATAATACCATCAACTGACGTGATACAACTCACTTTGACTCTGAAGATGACTACCGCACAGGTTGCCGAAACGTCAGTCACTGTCAACAACAACAGTTCTATTCAGGACTACGTTCACCCGGACGATCAAACTCAACCTACTTTTGAAATGACTCCTGGGTTCAAACCTTTCACATTCATATTTTCTTTTCATTCTTTTTTCTGTTGGTCATAAAAATGTAATTTTTTGAAAGAACATAAATTTTAGATAATAGAAAACGAATGTCTTTAGTTCTCGGTCTGCATGTATTCTCTAAGCTCTCAGATAGTGCCCGGTGTCTTTTATTCAGTCTTGAAGACAAAGATGAAGCTCTCACTTTACTTGTAAAGTAGCGAATAATGCTTAGTGTAACTTCTGCTTTGTTATTAGGCCATTAAGGTCCCTCAGACGATGGAAATCGGAAATATCCTCGAGTCTGCAGTGAGGCTGGTTAGAGAAACGGGCGAATTTGCTCAAAATGCCGACAACATATTTGAGATCTTGGTTGACATAAAGGAAGACTACCAAGAGGTTATTAGGTACAAATTAGAAGATCGGACCATAGAAAACCTTTGCCGCTCAGTTCTGTATAGCAGTTACATTGTACTAAAATGTTGCTTAGCTTCTCTTGCTAAAACAGTCCATGATTTACAACGTGAGGAAGAAAAACTCCCTAAAAGATTTCAGCCCAAGATTAGGGAGATAAGAAGTTACTTTGCGTCGATAGGAAAAGAGCTCGGTGAGGTGGACACTACAGTGGCAGGCATGAGAACAAAGGCAAGTAGAACATTTGCACTGATTTTCAGCTTAATTACTGCGCAGGTACACGAATAATCATGTTGCCATGCTATCCCCGGGATACTATCTCCCTCACAGAGGTGACGTTTAAAATTGTGTAGGGGAACGAGAAACGGAGACGTCGTCTTTGTTTCTTGTCTGCAGGAAATGGGAAACGCCGTCTCTGGGAACGAAATCGGTCGCAATGTCTATGTCTGCCTAGCCTACCACGCAAACATTCTTAGGGCCTCAGCACGCGTTCGCACTCCCGTGCTTAAAGGCTGGTAGCGGTTGAGATCCACATATATAAACTGTTTATTACAGTGCATAGACATTTTTGGGCAAAGTTAGTGTCAAAATAAACACCAACTCACCCTGCGTAGGTAAACCACCTACGCGACAGACAAGCCACGCGAATGACTTCGTAAACGCTAAAAGCCATGCAAGACAGAAACCTCTGCTCGCGGGGTAACAGCAACTGTCCTCTGAAGAAAGAAGACAATTTCGAAACTGGACTATTGATAGCAGAAAAGAGGCAGTCAGGCACGCCGATCATGCACACTTTGTGTCTCATTCGAATGAAGTTACCCTATCGTTAATTTCAACGAAACAAAGTGCATGAATTTTACCCTCACTTAACTTCTTCTTTCCTTTATAAACTCTTATGCAGATCAGGGAATCTCGTCCCCGAAACTACAAACTTACTGAACAGGAAAAGTTTGAATTGAAAATGCTGATGCAAAATCTAAAAAGCAATTTGAGAATAGTTGAGGACTATCAAAAAGAGGCAGATAGATTGCTGAAGTCTCTCCGGTCAGAACTCAAAGATTACTTGATAATGCAAGGGATTTTGGAAATGGTTGTGTCAACAGTAGCCGGCGTAGCAGTTGGCGCGGTCATTGGTGCAGGTGAGTAAATCTTAAGTCAGCGCGGAATGGTCAAAATCAGCGAAAACGGGTATTTAAAAATACTCATTCTACTGACATTTTCAGGAGGCCAAATCGAGGTTTTTGTTAACCAAAATAGAGAACACGTCAAAACGAGAATATTGCAAATAGCAAAGCTAGTAAGTGTATTCTAAGACAAGGTTTAACAGTCACTCTATACTACGAACCAGAATAGAATGAATAATACAGGAACACATGTTTGCCTATTATTACGAATAATTTATTGCCAAGGTGTCATTATTCGATTCAAATTTACTTATGATTTGAAAAAGGCGGAAGTATGTTGTAATCCAAATTTGATGAGTGGTGTATGAATTTCCAGTTTAGCAAGACATTTATCTCGTTTTTATTTTAAAGAGGAAGGAGAATTCAAACACCAGAAAGCTCAGAAAAATTTCCGAGCTCCAGGTGAGAATCGAACTCACGACCTTCCGAGTTCTCGTTCGGACGCTCTAACCACTGAGCCACAGGAACTCTAATGGCAAGCAGGGTCGGAATTGAAATACAAGTACTCCAGAGTTTTAGGATTGCATCGGGGACTTGTTTGCTTTGTTTTTCAGTTTTTAAATATGCTACAAGTTCTCAAAACGCTGCTACTTTAGGAGCTACCGCAGGTGGAATCCTGGCAGCTGTTAATCAAGCCTATTCCATCAACAGTAAGTATGAGGCATTTATGACCGAAATCAATAACCTGCAGGCTGACCTAAACATACTAAGAAACAAGATCAAAGCAAAGTATCCGGTGCTTGACAATTTGAATGAGACATGTGGTGACTTGAATGTTGTGTAACATGAATACTACTAGCCTCAAATAGAAGTAATAGCACATGGTGTCTTAGTTTGTAGAGCTTAGTATAACTTTGTCAAGAGCAGTCACTAATTAGAAAATGAAACAAAACCAAGATTGGTTGACTGTTTGTTTTGTCTTTTGGTAGTGGTAAAATTCCAAAAATGCCGGTTTCACAAGCTTTGTGTTTTCTTGGTATCATAAAGCGAGGTACAGCTAGACACAGTCAGAATTGTTCTTAATAGCGACGTAACTTGACAGCTCAGACATAAGAGATATTGCTCCTAAAAAGTCCAGTCAAGGCTGCTTAAAATAGGTCATAATTCTTACGAAGTAGTCTGCGAATACAGCCGTCTTTCTCGCAAGCCGTCCTCAAAAAAGCTTCCTAAGCGAGCTGGAGCAGAGAGATGTTGTACTTGGAGGCTACTCATGAATAAGTGCTTCAAATAAAACCACTAATATAATGGTTCAGGTGGTTTCAAATCTCTCTAAGAATTTTTTTGAAATCGAGAAAGAGCAAAACGAGGTGAGTTCTGATAAGAAAATGACGCCTCACTTGTGATAAATTGGAGGTCCTCTTGATGCAATAGGCCTTTTCCGAGTTCCCACGGGCCTCTGTATCAGAACGAGGTTAAATGCTCAGCCTTAGATATGGAAATGAATTTTCATTCTCATGCAAATAAAACTCATTTTAACAAGAAAGGTTGTGCACTTGGCCTCATTTTGAGAGTGAAGGTTTTTGGAACTCGGAAGTGGCCTTGTCATAGAAAAGTGCTAAGTGTCAAAGGGACATGGGGTCGAGTCAAGTCTCGAGGTAGGCGTGATGGAAGAGCCCCTGGACGTTCTCTACTGTTCTCAGTTTCTCTTCGATCCATTTGCCCGGTGCGCAAAGTCACATTCAATGGAGGGCAGGATTTAGCCAGCGAGCAAGCTCTCCGAGGCGCTCTGGTGGCGGGGCGGGAAAGGGAAGGAGAGCTCTCCTTCCTTTTCCCACCCCTCCGCCAGAGCACCTCGGAGAGCTTGCTCGCAGGCTAGGCAGGATTTCTTGACCTAAAATAATTTCTAACAGCGTCACATACTCAAGCAAGTTGACTCCTTCGCCTCGAAACTTATGTTAATTCCGTACTTTCCGCTCTCCATTGAAGAACATGTGAATAACGCATGCCATCCAATAATGGGATGCTTTAAAGTACCGTTCATGTATCTAACGCTTAATTATAACATATGAAAGAATGTTTTCCCCGGGGCCGAAGTCTAAATGAGGATCTTGTTAGAAAACATAGCCTGTATATTTATTTTTAGCAAGTGTTTCCGATCGAGCCATTGCGCGAGAGTTGCGCGAGGAAACGCCTGCTACTGATGCAGGCTAGAGACGGACATGCATGGAAATGTAGGGTGTTATTTAATGCTAAATAATTTAATACAATTACATTCACTCTAAATTCTGATTTCTGAAATCTAATATTCGAGAGATCAGTAATGCAGGAATGTCCAAATATCAAATAGTCAGTTATATATAGTTGTCATTAAGTGTTTTGTTATAATATGTCCGGAGGGCTTGCTCACAGGCTAGTGTTCTACAGACCTAAAGCTGATGTCATTGTGCATAATATGTAAATTAAGGGTTCAAATAAATCATCATCCAATAAATTCCGCTCTAACACAATACTTTCTCGCTTTTTGTAGCCCTTATCACCGGGGCTTCAGTTGCCAGCCTCTGCCTCTTCCTCTCGTTGAAAGGATGGTTCGAAAAGAGAGAACTCTACAACAAATTGTCCTTAATCATTCGTTATTATTCGGATACGGCGAATGAAAGCCAGAGCCTCATATATAAAATAGCCGAATGAGGTAGAACGTTGCCACTTTTGCACATGACATTTTAATGACGTGTTATTATAGCGTAACTTTAGGATAAAAAAAAATATCGATTTACGGGTATTAAGCACTTGACATCTATCAAAATCTTAGTTCTTTAATTAATTACGGCTTTAAATCGGCTGCTTAAATAGGCGATTGAAATTCAAACCTGTTGATTCAATATGGCGGTCAATCAAAAAAGTGACCTGACTATGATGTAGCCTGTGTACAGACGTCCCCACTCCCTCAGGAAAAATATTCACAGACGTCTCCTCTACCAATTTTTCCTGAGGGAGGGGGGACGTCTGTACACAGGCTAACTATGATGTCGTGCAACGGCTTCACAAAACGTCTTCACTTTTTCTTTTTCGTTCAAAATTGTTTTTCTCGAAAACACTTTTTGTATTTTTTTATAAACAAAGTTTCCCTTTTGTTTATTAAGATGTTTCGATCCAGTTTTCCGCAGGCCATGCCGATATTTTTCAATCGCCTTAAAAAGTGATTTTATCCTTGTCCAATCGCTACAAAATTTTCACCAGTGACTTTGAATTGATCAATTGAAGTTTGTCAAAATTTAGTTTTTAGTAAAATCGATCTCACTATGACAACAATAAACCAAAAACTATGAAATTGATAAAAGCCAAATTTTGCGCGATCTTGTCCTTGAGCCTTTACACCCGATGACTCCACAAGCGATGCATGGGACGTGGATCCAAAAGGACGGTTACTGGCGGTTTTCAGGGGCGAATGGGTTAAGCAAGGATTCAGTCGGGTCCTACATTTATTAAAAATTATATCTAAGAGGTATCTGCATAATTATTTAATACTCTTAATAATTAAGCCGCAAACTGAAACTTCACGAAAGATTGATGTAGTTAATTTTAAGGCATATTTAAAATACTGTTAATAAATGTACTCATATACTTAAAATTGGACATGCTTCTAGTCGGTTCGCTTGTTCTCTGCATTGAGGCGGATTTATTTTCCGGGCGTTGACATAACTGGTTGAGTAAACAGGGAAAAATGAAAACAACGAAGGAAAAAAGGCGGGAAAAGTACAGGTGCGTAGAACCAGCCGCCATCTTGCTCTTACAACAACAAGCGACTATGAGCAAAGCCAATTTTGATGTCGTACAGTAATCTTAAACTGACTTTGTTATTAAAATGGCCGTTGATGAATTAAATGACCTATGACAAAGAAGTGGTACTTTGTTTTGGCATTTCCTTCAACTTGAACGCGTGAAGTGATCCTGCAGCTTTCAGAAGACCTCACGAGATTGGTTGGAAAAACAACGAACAAAGAAAGATAGAGCCGCGATTTTCTTATGAAATTGAAGTGAAAACGCGCAAACAAAACAGAAACAACAAACGAACGGAAACAGAGCGATTTGATTGCTTTATCGGACAGATACAAACGTGCGTGGCCTTTGGTTGGTTAAGCGAACGTTCGGGTGAAAAAACTTCATGCCAGGGAACTTTCTAGAAATCAACCAATTCTTTGCTTTGACGTCATACTGTAACACGATTGGCCAATTGAACAACGCCTTCTTCATCTTAGGGTTTTCTTTGGTGGGAAATAGAAGAGTCCATGTTCTGTTCATCCATTGGCTGATAAAACAAATAACACTTACCGAAACCATCTTTCAAGGTCATACGAAAATCGATCTAACAATAGAACCTCACTCGCAAACAAAAGAGCTGTTCTTTTCATCTTTAAGACGATGTCAAAATATGGGTGGAAGTGTTCATTGTTACTTTTTTGTATGCAGTAGCGACTGTAGATGTCCTCTTGGCAAACAGTAATGACGTAAATCTTGCCAAAACTCGATATGTGCATTTTGCATGACTATGAAATCGTTGTCTCGTTTTGATAGAATAAACAAACTCGACCGCGATTACTCGTATTGGCATATTTTATCACTTCTTGTTTGCCCCCTGAAATACCACGTGACATAGCTTTTATCCCATCGATCCTGGAGCGCGTGCAAAGATGGCAGGTATCGTGAATAAGGTCTGATAAATTGGAGGTTCTGAAGAGCAGTGAGCTCGGCAAGACTACTGAGGCCCTTTTACTCGAAAGTGCAAACTCACTCACTGAACGGAGCCTTAAACCCATAAAATGGCCATAAATGGGCTCGGAACCGCACGCGAAAGAAGAAACACGCCACTTAAGTAAGGTAAGTCGCTTGTTGTTGTTGTTGTTGTTGTTTTTGTCTCTTTTATATTTTTAGGTTTCAGAAGCAATTTTTTTCCCAAAACAAATCCGTACATTTCGAAGGTAGCGCAGCAGTCTGTTCCGACCCTTATATTTTGAGCTCAGGCCTCCTGTGATGATGCCTATGTAACAAATTATTGAAATTTCCAAGAAGAGCCGGATGCTCTTTCATTGAAAAAGAAAAACCGGTTTCATCCAGTCAAAACTGGTTCTCATGGTCAGGTGCTTTTCTGGGTAAGGTGCAGCGACAAGCGAGGCCATTTCTTCAAACCTTAGAATCGCAAGTGAATCAATTGGTGTTATTCTGCTTCCATAAAAGAAAGAACGAGTCTTTTCCTTCTGTGAACCAACTGCGTAAACTGAACGAGCTAAGGTGAGTTAGCACACATAAGAGTACTTTATAGTGGCCTTTACTGAAGACCAAGAAAATATTAAGTGCTTCTCTCTCTAGGCTCAAAATGGCGTCAATTCGAAGTTGCTTGAAAGTAGTGATATGTTACTTATATTAAAAGTACAATCCCAACTTTAAAGTGACGAGTATGGTTTCAAACTATGGCATTCAGCCTTTAGTATCCCTGAAGTCGTAATTCAGTCGCACTTCTCTATATAACTCTCGATTCTCTAAGGTGAAATTGATACTTTGAAACTGAAATTGAACATTAGATCCAAAAACGCCTCGGTAGAGTTGATAAAGCGAGCTAATGAAATATTTCAGGGTACTTTCGAAAACGATCAATGATCCCTCAAAACAGAGAGTAATCTCCTACATCTTGATCACGATAGCCGCTTTAATTTGTTCCGTTGGATGCGAATCGAAATTATAATTCGACCAAACAATGAACTGAAAGGCCATTCCGTTGCTGTAGAGGGGACCAGAAGTGAGATATCAAACGCGCGACAGTGTAACATAACAAATATACTTAAGTAAAACGGTTGTATGTTTTTTCTCGTGATACAAAATCCCAGCATGAATTACCTTCCCTCTTAAATATTTCTGTTTTCAATCTCCTCTGCCCTAGGATTGTTCAGACCCATGGACATGACTGGCATGATCTCATACAACGTTTAGCGAAACAGCAGCGAGTTACATTTTAACTATTTTACTTACGATCATCGCCATGATTTTCGGAATTAGGAGGTTTTTTGTGGAGCGGTTACCTCTAATGGCCGCCTGTATCTTCGATTCGTATGGTTTAAACAAATTATATGAAATTATTTCAGTCCGATAAAAAAATCTACAGGAGACCTTTTCATTGAGTGAGCTATTTAGCCGCTTGTATTGGTTCCCTACTCACTCCATTGAAGGAAACTAGAGGTTTTTAAAATTTCACTTACACAAGATCAGTTCCAAGAAATCGCTTCCCTCCTAAGCCCCTGAAAACAGGTGGTTTGCACGTGACGTCACGGCGGCCTTGTTGGCGGTCAAGAACAAAAGCATTTCTCTCCTCAGGGAACTAAACTCCATTTTCATGTACATTCTTTCAGAGAAAGTTCTATTGACCACTCCAGAAAAATCCCGCAACGTACCATAATGCCATTTATTTGTCACCCTAAAATTTTGCGTAAGTATTGTCTTCAGTTTCTCTTGGGAGTTAAAATGGCCCCAAGAGAGACTGAAAACAATGCTTATGCAAAATTTTGGGGTGACCAACAAAAAGCATTATGGTATGTTCTGGTATTTTCTGGAGAGGTCAAAAGTATTGACCGCCAACATGGCCGCCTTGTCACGTGAAGGAAACCAAGAATAGGTCAGGTTTCGAAGCTTTATCCTTCTTTAGTTCTTGTTATTTCTAACGAAATTTTGTTACAGCTGATAGACAGAATATTAATGTGAAATCACTATTTCACAGTAGGGTCAGATCAACCTTGTTCCCAGGTTCTCTCTCCTACCCGTCGTCTCTCGCTCCGTAGGGACGGGTAGGAGAGAACCCTCGGAACAAGGTTAGGGTTAGATACATTTTGTCGGCATAATTTGGGGCATAATCCCTATAGTTGGAGCATCGAGCATAATGCCGGCAAGATGGACATTTTCGGAAGCATAAAGAAAATGATAAGAAAATGTAAGTAAATATGAGACTTTTTAACTTTTAAGTGCCTAAACTGAAGAAATTAACTTATTCAAAGGGTTCGTTGCTACTTTCAAGGCCTGGTTGCGCAGTTGCACCATCATGCCAGGCTGCAAACCAATCGAAGAATAAAGAAAGAGAGTTCCATAAAAGGAGACAGTTTGCGTGCTTTTGAGCATTATTAGTCGTTTATTTCGTGTA
Organism: Porites rus; assembly: GCA_964035705.1. Taxonomy (NCBI): domain Eukaryota; kingdom Metazoa; phylum Cnidaria; class Anthozoa; order Scleractinia; family Poritidae; genus Porites; species Porites rus. The sequence goes on from OZ037993.1 coordinate 44,973,920, forward strand.
AATTTGTAATTGAGGCAATACGACATTGTGTTTAAGGCTTATAAAAGTATTTTTTGTCTGCAGGCATAGAAAAAGGCACCAAATATAACCAAGATCAGTCGAGCATAATGCTAAATTTAATTTAGAGCATAATTTTAGGTATAATACTGTTGTTTTGAGGGTGACGCTCAAAAGCATAATGTTCAAATTTTCGAGCATAATGTATCTAACCCTATTTCCCCGGAATGTATTTGCAAAGGTTCTTGTCAACACAAAGCAGAAATCCTACTTTATACGTTTTAAGTCAGCATTTTAAACATTAAAATTATACTAATTTTTCCGTGACATGTATGGTTGTTTTTTGTAAATCGCTGCACTTTCAGGAATTTTGCAAATCATTCATCAACAGATGCAAAGCAATATGGTCATATTCCAACAAATCACATTATTACACAAGTGACAGCCTCCCGTTAAATAAATAAAGCTTTTAGACATGAGTGAAGGGGCAGAAACTACGAAATTTTGCAAAAGATTTCAAAGGCTCGTAAAAGAAGAAAGGTAGACGAAATTTCATCTTCGTACAGGGGTGAGGACAAAACATGGACCAGGGGTCCACGGACCCCTACTTGGACCGGGTCCATAGACCCCCCTGTCATGGATCGGGTCCATGGACACTTTTTTTTAAATAATGAGAAATGAACAAAAACAGAAATAGTGCAAAAATAAGGTTAAAAACAACAACAACAAACAATGCTCAATTGATCAGTAATAATTAATTGTGCTTTTATGGTGTAAAAAAGAGGCGTTCGGTAGGCCCGCAATTGCAAGACACGACTTTCACCTTATGCCAAAATGCTGCTTGTTCCAATAGATTGTTTTCTCTGACGGGTAGATTATGCTTTGAATGAAAACGTTTTGACTGAACAAATATGAATTTTTGCCGCTTATTTCATACCGAGAGGTCGTTACACGTGTATTGATTTTCTACCTCTTGAAATGTAAAGCTCTTCATTGCGGCTGATTAAGGGTGTTAGGTTGTTTAATTTCTTCAAGAAAGTGCCTCCTGGATCTGAATAATTCTATAAGCCATTTTCTTTTTGTCCGTGGATGTCACTTTTTCCTGCAATGTCTTGTCACACTGGGCCCAGCTCGTTAGCGTTTTTAGCAGGATGATTAATTCTCACGGATAGTGATTCACAGATCCAAATCTCGTAGAAGCGGATTGTAGCTTAAACTGAAGCTACATCAACTATGGAGAATTGCGATTTGACTCTGTCATTATGATTGCTCTAAAAGCAATGAATTCTAAACTCCAGCTTGTTTTTCTGAGGATAATGCGAGTCTTTGTACTGAAGCGCGTAATTCCTCCCTTGGTGATAACCTTTGAATTAGCTTAACAGTCTTGCGACTGCACATTTACAAGCAGAGTGTACGTCATGTAAGCACAACGAAATATTTGTGAACAATCGCTTTCATCGGTCGACAGGTTCTTGTCAAATCTTATTTTTGCACTATTTCTGTTTTTATTCATTTCTCGTTATGGCATCCAGTCTTCAATAACCGATTTCTTCAAGCACCATGAACTAAATACATCTATTTTTTTAAAATAAGGCCGAGTGTTCTCTAACTTCCTGAAACCTTGGTGAACTCATAACCTCAGTGCACACATCTCTGACATCGGATCCAGTCACTGTCCAGTCGTCTAAACGTATCATAATAACATGCGTCTCGTGCTCTCGACTTTTGTTCTTCGTGGCGCCTCACCAAATGCATAATCTAGTAAGTCCCCTTTCGTCTGTTGGACAAATTCAGGTGTTTGATAATTTTCGTGGCAAAACTTCCAACAATCTCAGGTAATCAATGGCCGTTTTGTGGGCTATAGGCAAGGCGTGCACGCCGTTGGCTTCGACTTAGCTCGTTGGGTTTGTCGCCTCTAAGGAGGTTTTTTTTTGAATCTCAGGGCTGTTCTTGTTTCATTCTAGTGGCTTTGAGTTTGATTCTCTATAATTTCCTATTTTAGTAACCGTTAAGATTTCGTTTTCTTCATTTCTTTCTCAGGCGTTTTCCCAGGTTGAGCGTCCTTGCATCTCCCAAGTTCGTTTTTGTCAGTCGTGCGTGGGCATTTAGCGGCGATTAGCCGAATAGTCCACGTTCAATAAATTAAAATTCTAACATATATGACTCAGAGGCTTTACTTTTTCGCGGCTCCATCGTCTTGCAATTCCAAGAAGAGATTAAAGCACAAAGAAAACCAAACCAAATAAAGAAATAAGGCCATAAAGCCTCGGAGTCATGTTGGAATTTTAATATATCGAACCCGGGCTAACCCGCACGGGTAGATTTTCACCCTATATATTTTTTTCCAGCAAATCAAAATGTTACAATGATCTGCCTCGACACAGCCTACGATATTCTGGGAAAACGACATCCTTTTCTACCGGACGAAATCGATATTGTTCATTTATTATTATGATAAGGCTTATATTACCGTTTACTCTTGCTTTTATGCAGGGCATATTAGGAAAGACAATGGAAATTGGAAATACCCTGGAGTCTGCAGCAAGGATTGTTAGTGGATTGGGGCAAGAATTCACCAACACATTTGAGGTCTTGGGTAACATAAAGGAATACTTCCAAGACGTTCTAAAGCACAACTTGGAAGATCATTTCGTACAAAACCTGTGCTACTCTGTGCTGTGTGGTGGTTTCATCCTCGTGAAATGTTGCTACGCAAATCTTAACAAAACAATCCAGGAAATGGAGAAAGAAGAACTCCCTAAAAGAGTACATCCCTATGTCAGGGAGATAAGAAGTTATTTTGAGTCGATGGAAAAAAAGCTCCAGGAGTTAGACAATACAGTGACAGAGATACGGACAACGGTAAGTACTTTACTTAAGGACTCTTGCGCTAAATGTTTATCGCGTACTTGCCGAATGAGATGAACGACTTTGTTGATTTGTCAATCTTCTAGCCGGCTACACTTAGACTACTAATCTGGACACCTAAAGCTGAGCTCCTACATCTTATTTTTGCAGCACCGTGCTGCAAAAATAAGATGTATCATAATGTCACGTTAGCCTTCGAGTGGTGCTTGAAACGGCAGGTAACAGGTAGTTGCCGTCCTTTTGCCTGCAGTTTTGGGTGACACCCATTTTTTTTTTTATCAGAACTTGAATTGTTTCCTCAGTACTTTTTGCCTAGACCCTTTGAATCGAGATTATCCAGCTGGATAAGATTGTCAAAAGAAGACGAATTCTCATTGCGTTAAATGACTCTTAGGAACTGTTTTCAAGTTCAGCAAAAGATATGGAAAAATTGGTCTTCGTGAGTTTGATGGGGGTGTGTACCGTAATAGACCTATTAAACGCCCACTTCCACTTCCCTTTCGGGCCTCTCATCTGAATAAACGCCCCCTCTACGCTGCTAAAATTGCATTAGACGCCCCCTGTCTAATAGATGCCCCCTATCTGGATTACTCCAAAATACTAGAATTGAGCAAAATCATTCAATTCATTCACTTCCTTGTTTGATTAAAAAAGCTTTGCGTATTTCATCTTGTTCACTGTCAAGTTAAGAGTAAGGATAGACTAACGATGGCAACACAGTAACCCTGAGCGAAAATGCTGACATCGATGTTGGATTGACTCTGAAAGAGAGATATAGATCTCTACACGGCCTAGACTTATCAATTGATGGAGTGAATACTTCCGCTTTTTTTAAACTCTCATAATATTTTCGCCGAATTCTTATTTAATTAGTTTGGTTGAGCTTGTTACAGCTATGATTCCAAATAAACGCCTCTCTCTTTTAAACGCCTCCTCTTGGACACCTAAGATTAAATAGACGCCCCGGGCGTTTATTTATTAGGTCATTGACGGTATGGATGTTTACTTCGTCCATCGTAATAAGATACTGTAGTGAATTATCCGTACCAAGGATGGCTGACAACTGCGCACCAAAAATGTCAGGCAGACTCATCCTCCCAAAGAAGTAAAACAATCGGATTGACCATAAGTTTATTCCCTTTTGATTTTCTTAATTCAGTCAGCCACATAATAAATGTTAGATCAAATTAATGTAATGATAGCAATAAGGACATGAAGCACTTTTGACAGGATATATTTTACATATTGAGTACGATAATTAACAATATTATTGAAAAAAGCTCATTGTAATTTGAAGAATGATTTAGATCGAGGAGCGGAAAGGGATTATCCACCGAGTTCGAAGGACGACTGTCTTTTAAAATTTGTTAATTCTGCGCTTATTTCATTATGACCAAAAAAGCTGAGCTGCCACGCCGCTGTTAGTGGAACTACTCGCTATTGATGTTGTAGTGACTGAAGTCAATGATTGAATGTTGCCTGCCACTCCCAAATTTGGTCAGCATTACCTGGCAATGAAGAAACCAATCAGAAAGAACGAAACATTTTGAATAAATAATAAGATGAGGGGAATTATTGAAAACTGAATCATTGGATAATGCAATTCTAGAGCTCTCATTGGCTTAGCCATTATGATATATGAGCCATTATACCATGCTCTCCAAATATGGTAACTGTACGCGTCTGCTCAAAATTAAAAACAAGCTGAACAATAAAGTTTGGAAGAATTTTCGATATTTTGTGGGCGTTTTTAGCAAAACAATTATTCCACTCGCGCTTGTTGGGTAAGAGATAATTATAGCCAACTCATATCCAACGCGCGCTCGTGGAATAATTGTTAATTATGCAAAAACAACGAGGGCGTTATTCGCCACAGAATTTGCTAAATTCAAAATAGTAGACATATTATTCCTTCCTGTAACCGATTAAGAGACTGATAAAGTATGAACTTCAGTCTCGCTGAATTTTTTCTCATTTTATAAATCCTTACTCAGATCAGGGAATCTAAACCCCGAAAATACAAACTTACCCCAGAAGAAAAGTTGGAGTTGAAAATGCTGATGAGAGATTTCAAAAGCGATTTGAAAATTGCTGAGAACTATTTAAAAGAAGCAGATAGAGCCCTGAAGTCTCTTCAGTCAGAAGTAACAAACTACTTGATAAAGGAAGGCGTTTTAGCTGCAGGTGCGGCAGCACTGGTGGGGGCAGGCGCTGGAGCAGCTTGCGGAGCAGGTGAGTAAATCGTAGGACAGCTTTACTGTAGATCATTCAGTTTTCGTTGAATACATGACTCAGTCCTTCACGAAAAAAATTTGCAAAAGCTAAACAAAGTTTTTGAGCATGTTTGGACTTGACTTTATTAACAACAACGTGACAACGACAACATAGCTTTGTTGTAAGAATTAACTTAAAACTAATTGCACTGCCCCGCAGATAGCAAAAGCTAATCTAGGCGAGACAGATGGACACCTGGGGGTTAGGGTTTGACTTCTTTAAATAAATATTATTACATAAATAAATTTTAAATTTATATCATTACATAGACAGAGTTAAGGAAACGATAACGTTACAGGTTCGAGAGAAAAGTTAGTTGAAACTTTAAAGACCTAAACATAATTATTTAGCCAGTCAAACTTTTTCTATGATAATAGGTGTTTTTATATAATCATTTTCATGTACTAAAATAACTATTAGAAGTCGGCGAATTTCTCTTTTTAAATTTCTTACGATAAAATTTCCAACTATACTTCCTGGGGTGTTACAGGCTGAAAGAAAAATGATGAAATTGGAGATTCACATTTTGTTCAAATACTCAAGATCGTGACGCGGTGAATGTAAATGTAGAAGTTCAGTACTCCACCTGCTAGTCGACATCCAACAGAAGCAAAGTGTTCATTCATTATATGAGGGATCTTCATTTCTTCTTTCATTATTCGATTATTTTGGTTACAGTCTCTAATTGCATTCATAGACTTGGAGTTTTTCTTACGGTGATGGAGTAATTCATTAATTCCCTTTCAAGTACTTTTTCGTTGCTTTCGAAATATTCATGGTCGTACTTTACTTACTTTTACTGAGACGTATATTAGGCTACAAGTTATGTTTCTAATTAGCTTTGTCACGTGAAGTATAAAAACAAAGTACTTCAACGTTAAGGTTGTTACTTTCACTGTTCAATTTTAAGGTATTTCAAACATCCGGTAAGATTTCTAAACTTTTTGAAAGTTTTCAAAGGAAAACTTCTGAGTGTTTGAAAACCCAACTTCGACGAAGCTGGTGTCATCGATTGCCGGAGCCAATTTCCAGTATGATTCTACTCGGGCATGAAATGCTTTTAATTCAAATGCTTCAGGCTTTGAGATAAACGAAAAGATAATTAGGTCAACGAATCAATTTATAAATACTTGCCCATTTTTACATTTATTAGTACATATTTTAAAAATCCCACCAATGTAGAAAAACTAAACACTTTAGACATTTGACCGCGGTGGAACTCTGTCTCCTTTGACTGTGAAGCTTCAAAGAGTTTTCTCCCAACCATAATAGACTATAATAAATACAAAGAATACGTTTAACATATGCAAAAGACACAGTAGAGTAAAATGTAAGGTGTAATTAGGAGAAGATATGTGAAATCACTCACACAGAATGGATATTACGGAACAATGTCCTTAGTTGTAATACATCACCACGGCATTGCCAATTCAAATTTTTTTTAATTGCATGATGTTTATGAATGATCTGGACGTTCTTAAGCTCTCTAGTTTTACTTCACATTGATTATGTTATCAAGAACTTCTGCTTTCAACCACTCAGTAGAAATTCAGTTCAGTTAGCCCTTGAGAAACTAAATGTCAGAAAGGCCTGTGGCTATGACTCCATATCTCCTAGAATGTTAAGGCTAGCATCAAGTGGCATAGCAAATTCCTTAACAAAGCTTTTTAATGAGTGTATAAGGAAAGGTGAATGGTCTGAAGCATGGAAGAAAGGAGAGTGGAACCCAGTCCACAAAGAGGATGACCGGTTGGCTGAAAGAAACTATCATCCAATAACATTGCTAAACACAGTAGATAAGGTTTTTGAGTCTATGATGAGCATACAAGTGAATAATCATTTTGATTCCAAGCTCGATCCCTGCATATCTACATACAGGAAAAAACATAGTTGTGAAACTACTTTGCTCAGACTCACTGAAGATTGGAAGCTGGCTGTGGATTCTGAGCAATTTATTGGAATACTCTCAACAGACATGAGTAAAGCATTTGATTCCCTACATCCATCACTCATGATAAATAAACTTAAGGCGTATGGCTTTTCAGAGGAATCACTCAGCTTGATGAGATCATATTTTTTCCAATTGTCAAAACAGATTCAAACTAAATGGAGTCACCAGCAGTTGGAAGGATGCTGTTAGAGGATGCCCTCAAGGGTCATCATTTGGACCCTTACTGTGGAACATTTTTCAAAATGATATGACGTATATAGTAAATAATGGAAGCTTGTCAATGTACGCTGACGATCATCAGCTGTATGTAAAGGGGTATTCAGTTGACTGCGTGGAACAACTTTTAACTAATGGGTGGGCACACTATATCAAAATGGTACAAAGATAACTTTCTGAAGGGAAATTACGACAAGTACAATTTAATGTTATTAGGCAGGAAGAACAAAAATGAGGACAGTCCATCTATCAATGTCAAGATTGATGAACAGGTTATTAAATCATCACCAGACTTGAAGTTACTGGGAGTAACATTAGATGATGAAGTTAGTTTTAGTTCTCATATAAGTGACATATGCAAAATGGCAAGTAAGAAAGTTGGTGTTCTAGTACGTCTTAGAAATATGATTCTCAGAGGAGCCAAGTTACAATTGTACAAATCAGCAATTTTACCTAACTTAACATATTGTCACATAGTGTGGCATTTTTGCAAAGCAGCTGATGCAAGAAAATTAGAAAGAGTACAAGAACGGGCATTAAGTGCTGTATATAATGATAGGAATGCTACGTATGAGGAACTCCTAGAGAAGGGAAGACTCTCTAGTCTTGAGAACAGACGGTTACAAGATATACTAATTTTAATGTATAAGGTTAAAAATTCACTAGCTCCAGAGCATGTATGTAATATGTTTTTTCTGCAAGATAAGCATTATAACTTAAGAAGTGATTTTCCTGTTCCAAGATATAATACTGTTAAGTATGGCAAGCACAGTATCAGATATTTAGGCCCACACATGTACATATGGGGCAAGATAAGCCAGGAACTACGCAGTAAGCGTGCTCTCAATGTGCTTGGCTTGCTGGACGGCACGTGTGGCTGCTGTGCATGCTCATCTTAGAGTGGTGGGTATGCATAGTAGCTTCTGCTGTGTGGCTGCCTTGTGTATTGACGGTGTCCTCCCCTATCCTCTTTTTAATTCGTCTAATTTAACTTTTCTAGACTTTTAACTTTCTGAATTTTGTATCTATATTTTACTGCTGCTTATATGTTTGTCCTATATTGTCTGTTTGTTTGTCTATCTATCTGATTGTCTGTTATGTCTATCTATTTGTTTGTCTTTGTTTGTTCCCTGCCTGTCCTACTGTTTGTCTGTAATAATTTTATATATTGGTGTTATTTTTATATATTAATGATATTTTAAGAATATATTTTTAATATTTTTACAGATACTTGATTTAATCTTATATTATATTCATTTTATTTATTTATAGTGTCCACAATTAGCTTTTAGCTACATACCTTGACACTTTAATAAAGTTTATGTATGTAAGTATGTTATTGATTAACTAAAATCTCAGTGTTTTGCCTATCAGCTAAGGAGATTCTCATGGAAGGTCAACAAGTGGTGGACGCTGCTACTAAAGGAGCCATGCTTGGTTCTGTACTAGGGGTCGTAAAGGCACTTTATTCCATCAACCGTAAGTATGAAGCATGTGTGTTCGAGATCAATAACCTCAAGGCTGACCTAGGAATACTAAGAAATAAGATCAAAGCAAATAATCCAAAGCTTGACGATTTGAATGAGACAATGGGTGACTTGAATGTTGTGTAGCGAGTCTGATCTAGTCTCAGACTAAATATAGCAGTAACAGGCTATAACATTGTGTACCACCTAATTCGAACTAATAGCATGTGATGTCTTTGTCAAATTAACTGTGTTAAAAGCAATTCCTTAGAAAGTTAAACACAACTAATGCCCCATTCATACTTACTAAGTAAACATGTTTAATAAAATTAAGGGTAATAAGATGACAAACACTAACGCAAAACTAGACTCTCAAGTTTTTAGACAGAATTCGATTGATTTTTTACATGCTACAACATTGCACTAAATTTCCCATCAATAGAAGTATAGTAGCAGCTTTTATAAGCAAAAAAATGAACCGTTATTGTAACTATTTAAAAAGTTTTTAAACATGTTTAAGTGGTGTGAATGGGACTTAAGATTTACTGGCTGTCAGTTTTGTTTTCACTGACGATAAAAATTCCAAAAATGCGTCTCACGAGCCTTGTCTTTTTCTGTAATTATTTCTTACCTTTTTTCAAGCATATGTCACCATGGTTTTGTAAAAGTAAAGTTTGCATGCTTGCATCCTTGAACAAGCAGGGGCAACTTATCGCGGAGATTGTAGACAAATTTTACGAAACTTAGAACGATGGATCGGATCCCCTGGCCAATGAGCATTGACTAATGACGAGAACGTTGACTACGAGTTCGAATTCGTTTTGTTAGCTCAATTCTCGTTATACTCGTACTCATAGTTAAAAATGGATGATGAGCATAAATTATATGAACGAGCGGACGATTGGTTGCCTCTGTTTCCTCTTCCATGCGTTCAGATGGTGGGTTCAGGCGACGCAAAGAAACCTCTCCACTCTCAATTTCCCGGCATTTGCCACCATCTGAACGCTTGGAACAATCTACTACCTCCGGGTCTCCAAGTACAGTATGTTTGTAAACTAGAATCTAAATGTTGAAAACTCGATGATTTTTTTCTTCTCCCTGAATATGTTGTTTCCCTAATTGTTCGATTATACCTTAATTAAAATCTTAGTCTCTTTCAGTCGTACGTGTAATTTACCGTTAGCATGCGTTTGATAATACGACCAGCTACATTTTAAGAACTTAAACAGATTCCTTAATTGCCAAGTAAAAACTTGCTGATTAAATGCTGAAAAAACCCTTAACACCTTTCTTGTGTCAAAACGCCCTAGTACGTTTTTCCTAAGCCAGGGTAATTAAATCCAAACTTCGGTTTAGTAGAGATAAAAGACAAATCAGTCAACAAACACCTTTAAGTTTACTTATTTTTCTTAAAGCCAGCCAATCACATAATTAATTACGTCATTCTACTTAACTGCCCGCCTGAATGCTTCAAGAGCTTTTTTCTTATACAAATTATGATTATGTTTTTGTTTAAACATCACTGAGATTAAAACAAAACGACTCGAAATGCGTTTTGATAGTTACAGTAAAATAAAAAAAAACCGTGAAAATGGGCTAGTGTTGTTGTACAGAAATGAGTCAAAGACGAGTGCGAGTCTTTAGGGAGGCATGAGGTCTAGCGTTATAATATTTATCTGACTTCTGTGTCGTAAGGCGAGTAAGTGAAGGTTTTCACACCTGCCGATCCACCTAAGACAGCTAAAGTCGTCGAGCCAGGTCAAGCGTCATCGAACAGATTCTATTTCACACGTAGGCTGTAAGCCAATAAACACTGTTTGACTCTTAGAAAACGGGAATGAATACTCTAGTAATTATTTTAGTAGAGCCAACTAGCATTACCTACCTTCGAGTCTTTACCAATTTTTCAGTGCATGTGTCGGAATTTAAAGATTTGAATCTGATGCAAGCAGCCTATTTACTTTTGAAAGGATCAGTCCATTAATAGAACCTATCTGGGGAACGCTAGATCAAGCGTCGGCTTGGTTTTGTCTGTAATCTTGTGCTTTAACTGTCCTATGAAAAACGGATAAACGCCTAGCGTTTGAAAGTAGCTTACCGAGGACGTATTAATCTAGTGTTTAGTCATACAATAGGAAGTAGTGCGTCTCCCTTGGTCAAATTCCACTGAGATAAATTTTTTGTAGTGGTTACGGGGAAAATGTTAATTATCAAATTCGAATCTCAATCTGTAAAAGAATTTGATACTGATTTAACTTAATCGGTGGGTTCTCTTGGATTCGAAATTCAGAGGTCTGTCAAGTAACTGCTGATTTTAGTTGTGTTTAGTCTTTTGCAATGTGCTTATTAAATCTATGGTTATTTTGACTGTTTTCCTGTGAACTATAAGAAGCGCAGCGCACTTTTGTTTTAGTAGTAAATGCCCAAACTTGAAAAAAAAAATGCTTTTAGATATAAGTTCACAACTCTTAGGCGGACTGCGTCAGATTCTTTTCTTATTCAGTGACAATCCCTACATTCTGCTCTAACACAATCTAACACAATGCTTTCTCGATTTTTATAGCCCTTATCATCGGGGCTTCAGTTTTCAGCCTCTGCCTGTTCTTCTCGTTGAAAGGATGGTTCGACAAGAGAGAACTCCACAACAAATTATCCTTAATTATTCGTAATCACTCAGAAATGGCCAATGAATGCCAGAACATATTAAAAGTTACAGGTTAAGGTAGGCAGTGTCTTTTTTTGGCGTAAAAAATCAGGGCTGGCAAATCTGTGATCTGCAGCAGTCGTCCTTCGAGAATCTTCAAGATTTGGAGTGACTCAGTCCAACCTTAAAAAGAAACATGTATTTTGAGCTTGCATAGACCCAATGCAAAAATGGCTTTTGGATTAATATTCTTTTGTTAAAATTAAAATTAGCCGCGCTAGCCACGTTCATCAGTACAAAATTCAAAAGAATACATTAACTCAAGCGAGGCTAGTCAGGCTAATTTTAATTTGAATAATGGCGTATTAATCCAGCTGGCATTTTTCCACTGTGTCTATCAAGCAAAACTGATCAATGCGAACCGACAACTTGTGACAAACGTATTCTATTTTTTGTCAGTTTCACTCATGAAGTATGAGGAAAGTCATTTTGAAATCATTAATTTAATATTACAGAAAGCCTCCGGAGAAAGTCTATTTCGGTACTACTAGCCTAGAAACGAATGATGAAAATTTTACCCTGTTACGTTTTTTTTAACTGAATTATTTAATTTTGTGGAAATTAAACTTAAGCTATGTCTAAAAAAAACCCCTTTATTTAAGTTTCAATGTATTTAGCACGAAAGTACTAGTTGGGGTAACTACTTTTAAGTGTGATCATCCGAGCCACGCGAAGGTCTAGCCATTTGCAGGGCAAAGGCAGTACCTTCATTTCTCAGTTATTTTAAGACCCTGAGTATTGGTCTGCTCCCGGGAATCGAACCCGAGACCTTCCGCTTTGCAGTCAAACGCTTTACCCGACTGAGCTTAACCTGCCGCGGTTAAATGAGAAATACTTCGGCCAGGTTTCTATGTACGCTGTTAAGACTAGAACGAAGAGTCGCGGCACAAAGAAACCTATCCGATAGGTGACGATCCAGGTTCGCAGGGCAGGTTCGCTCTTTTCAAGAATCACCGTTCTTTTTCGTAAACAAAAGCCCCACCTGGTATTGCTTTCGTGCCGGCACAAGAGCTATCCGTTATAGTGTAGAAATATCCTTAATAAGTGTTGTAAAAGCATATTAGCGCCTTTCAACGTTAACGTTGTTTTAAGCCAGGATTCCTGTGGACGTGCTCCAAGTAGGCTCGGTTGCATTCTCCCCCCATGATCGGTGACTGATTCTAGGGCGAAAGTGCAGATTGTAAGGCTTCCCGAACGGTGCGTAAGCTCAGAGCCGACCATCTCATCTTATGTGCCTTTAAGACACGAGCGACTTTGAGCAAGTACAAGGTCAATGCCATAAGTTGGGTTTAAGTATTGTATTGAATATTTTGTAAACGAAATAAAACCTTTTCACATTACAACATTACTGTTGTTTTAATTTTATTTATCTATTTGTAATTTCCTTTTGTGGGGGTAGGGGGTAGCCTGCCTAGCTGGAGGTTTAATTTGTTTCTCGAGTGCGCAAATGAGCAGCGAAGCCGAGAGGAGAATGGAGCAGAATCGCGCGCGTTTTCGAAGTTTGTTCCCTATTGTAAACTAAAACAAACAAACCGCCAGCTATGCAGGCTTTTATTCTGGTAAACTGATTGTATCATGTTAAGTCGATTGGTCTCAGCTTCTTTAGGGCCGAAAAGTTGTTTTGATACTCTTAGGTAGCGTTCCTTTTAATACAATGGCTGAGACAATATGTCTACATCAAGCTCAAGCTTTCGGTAAAGTTGTTGTTTTGCTGAGTAAACCTATTGACTTTTTGACGTTCACGATGTCGTCGTCGTTGCTTAAGCTCCCTACCACTTAAGAGCAAGGGCAAAGTGAAAATTCTTTTCGATGAAAATGATTTAAATTAAATGAGGATGGAAAGCTTTTTGTCCATAAAAGAAAACGCACTTGCACTCGTTTTGAAAACGCGGACTTGGAACAAAAATTGTAAATCTCCCATAGCACCTTGTTCGCAACCCATAACCTTTGCTTTCTCCTGGGTATTACAAGGGTTGTGACAACAGAATGGATACCTTAAAATCAGGTTGGACACCTTATGTTAATTATACAAAGCTATATTCTCTACCACGTGATACTATATTTATGCGAATATATTGGGCACATTTTTGAGAAAAGTGGGGAAATCAGAATAAGAGAGTGACAGTTGTGCAAGGAAAAGAGTTGAATACAGGGTTTAGAACCGAATTACAGTGATTAGGGCTAAGGTGGCTCGATACAGTTTTTCAGGGTCAATACCTCCCAAGTTTGAGCATAAACTAAGTCGCCATAAACAAAGTTTTGGAAAAATTGCCAACCCAGTTGAATTAGATGAAGATGAAAATTTGTTATGATCAGGGTTGCAACGGCATCGGAGTTGTCATAGCAACGAAATGACGCCATTACCAATTTCACTTGCAGCAGTATATCTCGGAACTGAGAACTGTTCTTCCAAAATCGTTCACGGGAGCTTTTCCTCTAATAGCAGCCTCGATGTTCGTGAAGTTCAAGCGAAATCTGTGAGAGCGTTATCGAGATATTTTGGGATAAACTTTTTATGGTTAGAAACACAGTAAGAAATGGATAATCTCGATGTTTGGCAAATTTTTCCAAAACTTTGTTTATGGCGACGTAGTTTATGCTCAAACTTGGGAGGTATTGGCCTTGAAAAACTGTATCGAGCCACCTTAAGCACTTTTTTAAAAACGGTTAGCTTTCAATAATGTAATGATTAATGCCATGTCATAAAGTACGTTAAAATCAACCAGTGTCGGCAGTTAGCCCTTTATGGTGTAGTGGATACGGATATGGGTTATAAATCAAATGATGTCAGTTCAAGTCCTACATACTACCTACTGTTTTCTTTCTTCTCTTATTTACTACTTTAAGTTATAAGACTTCTGTCATGTATTTTGAGTGAAGATGACAATCTGACTTTAGGGCATAAATTCTAGTCACAACCGTATTAAAAGACGATGCTCATAGAAACGTTTGGGTAGCAAGCAAGGTGTATCATGGGAGATGTGCAAATGCAGACTTGATGGTATAACAAGTCCGGCCCGAAATGGGCCTTATGCACACGGTGGCCATATTGCCCCAAGAGACTGCATGAAAAGCTTCATTTCTGACCACCCTTGACCTCGCAGTGAAAAACCTGGTAGCGAAGCGAAATTAGACAAGAAAAAGAAAGCTACTTTAGTCTTTGGGGACAAAATGGCTGTCGTTTGACAAAGGCCCATTCATAATGCTCCATCAGAGAAAAAACCTTGCTAGTTTTTTGAAGAAGGACATCTGAACATAGCTTGATTTTCCCGAGTACAAAATTATTCCGTTATTTATTGCAGACTTTTTTTTCGCGTCTCATGGGAATTTGATTGGAGGGCGGTTGATTGGCGTTTGGCATTTCGTGATTAAAAAATGTATCCGGCGTTCTCTTTTCCCCCGTTATTCTCAATCGCAGGTTATGTGTGGTCCACTTCATAGATTCCTCGTGGCCGCCATTTTAATGTTTCTTGCGCAAAAAGGCTGGAAAATTTGAACGTTCTCAATTTGACATAAGGTAAACTCCGAGGCGTGTAATATTTAACAAATAGAGTCCCATTTTGTAGTGCTACTATTTAGTATAAGGTTGCGCATCAGTGGCCGGTGTTAAACAACGTTAAAATACCACTTTATTGTCGCCCACTACTTCATACCCAATTACAGCCACACGGATGACGGATGGATGACATGGAAAAAATTCCTTTCTTTGCCAGTATTCAATATGGCGCGCGCTTTTCCAAAAACCTCGCGTCATGAACTAAACAAAGTGCCTTGAAAACCATATTTGATATCAGATTTTCGTGCGTATGGAAGATCCCCTCGAAGTAAAACAATCGGGTTCTTTCCACTAAAATCTTTCTAAGCATCTCGTGCCGATAACTTCTATGCACTGTCTCGATCTGTTTCTTTCTAATTTTACACTCGCTCAGGGAACCAGGCTTCGATTGACGGTCAATCAGTTGTTGACCTATGCATGAACTTGAAGGAGTGCAATCGAGAGTTTCTGTGAACGAGTCCGTTGGTTTGAATTTGAATACAGTCGAACCTCCCGTAAGCGATCACATGCAATTTCTAAGTTGCAATATGTGTAGTTCTATGTTGTCAGACCATGCATCGAGTGGTCGCTTACAAGAGTTTAAAAACAATTGAAAACTATTAAACCATCAGCCCGAAATTTCGCTTATAAAAAAGGTGGTCGTTTACAAGAGGTTCCATTTACAGGGCTTTCACAGGGGAAATTTTGGTATTTAGGTTAGGTGGTCGCTTAGGGAGGGTGGTCACTTAGAGGGGCTGGTTGCACCGGTTCGACTGTAAATACAGAATTGATTTGTCGTCTGATGTACGTACACTATGATCGAATTGGAATGTACAAGTCAAAAAATATATGGTTTATTTTGACAAGCGAGTCCAGCTGTGACCAGTTCTGAACTGCTTTAGGCTCAATTACCAGCCGCTGTTCGGGAAAGGAGCCCGTTCTACGAGAGGAAAAACGCCGGACCCTAGGGAGCGGTTGAAATTAAGCCTAGAACTACATGTAGCAATGTCCCGCTCTACGGGACTTTTAACAAACTACTTGGCTCGGGTAGCGGGGAAATTAGCGGTCTTTTAACATCAGGCCAATGTTAAATTCCCCGCTAAGTTCCAGGGGTCGGGGGGCCCGAGTTTCAATTGACTGATGCATAGGTGTTTGACAAGATCTTCGTTCTTTATAATCAGACGAAAAGCATAGCTTTGTCTTATAATAAAATGCCTTGAAGAAAGACTTGTTGGTAAAATTGCGCTAATATCTTTAAACGCAACCATCACTTCAAGCAATATAGACGCCATTTTAGATTTCAGCGTGCAATGATTGATGGGATGACTGGTCCAGAGGGGTCCAGACTCCCTGCTGGAAATCTCGGACTGTTGAATTCCGGGAAGAAATTTTCGAAAATTAAAGTATACACCGCGAGGTTGCCCTTTTTTAGAATTTTGGAAATACTCTTCCATTCGCTACTGGAAGTTTTCTGAAATTTAAACCGGGAGTTTTGGCTTTGGTTAAATTGAAAGCAAGCTTTATTACTTAAAAATAATGAATCATTACTCCGAATTAGTTTTGTTCCATCGATCTTTTCCGCTCCGATGCATGTTCTCAGAAAAAAACCCAGCAATCGAAAGACAGTCAGCATTAGATGTTTTGCTTTTACATTGCAGAGTGGACTTCTGAAATAAGGAGAGAACACGAGGCCTCTTTAATGCATATAACTGCGGCTACAGTAATTAGGAGTTTTTGAAATAATACTTCTGAAGGTCTGATGTCAAAACTCTTATGTCCTCTAAGCCTTTACGTTAGCAAGCCTTTAGACCAAATGAGGGAAAATTGTTCAAGGGTCAAGGCGTTAAACATTTTATCGTGCTCAATCATTTCCGCTTTTCTCTAACCTAGCTACCAGCCGTTGCCCTCCGATCTTCTTAGTCAAATCGACAGAGAAAGGAAAATCCTCACTCCTCCCGACTTAGCTAAACTGAAGAGCCTCGCAGGGAAATTATTCTCAGGACCTTTTTGAATGATTAAACAGTGATATTAAAGGATAGAATGGAAGAGACCCTAACACTGCCCCCCTCCCCTCCCACAAAAAAAAAAATTTGAAGTCATCCAGCTTCCTTTCGCTGAAAATGAGTCTTCTCGTATATAGCGACGTGTTTTCTTGGAAAGACGTTTATTCGTAGATGTGAGGTTATGCCAGCCGCTTGTTTGTAGAATGATAAGTACTTGAAGGGAAAAATCCCTAGATGGACCTCCAGTGCCCTTTCAATTTGAAGGCTTCCAAGTATCCTGCTGTAACATTAACAAGCAGGGCTTTGAAAGTATGTCGAAGATTGAGGAGCCAAAACCTTTGTTCCTTCAGTGTTGCTCATTAAAGCCGTCACCAGCGGAGGTAAGGCAAGAATTTGTTCTTGATTATGAGCCCAGCACAAATAACAGTTTTGCCAATTTACGCCAATATTTAAGCAAAATTCAAAGCCGCTGCTTATAATTATTGAGTGTTATTAAAACTATGAATCGTTTTTCGTTTTTGTTTGGTTGCTACTCAACTCAACTCACTTCACTGATCAGGAAGTGAAATAACAAGCTACAGGCTCTGAAACATCCGGCTAGATAAAATGAAAAGTGCAGTACTCTTGTGCCTTATTTTTATACTCTTATTGAATGACTTTTTAAATTTGTATTTTGATTTTTGATACCGGTGTTATTTCGATTCTGTATGTACCGGTTTTAAAACTGCAAAAATGAAATTTCATTTCGTTTTCCGGGAAATTAACCGGTTAATTCATCATGAATATTAAATGTGTTCGGTTTCACTTACCCGCAGGCTTTTGTGGCAAAGATTTCTTTCCACTAAATACTGTTGTGTTCTGATCTGTGCTGAGTGCCTTACCCGTCGGCAAGTCAGTCTTTCTTCCGCTACGAATTGAGTCACCTTCAGCACATTTGAACGGCGTCCAATCATTAAATTAAAAATTCGTGCGTTAAAAACCTGCAGTTGCAAAATGACAGACAATACTAACGTTGTAGCACTGTGCTTCCAGATCCTTCCGGGAAAAACAATCACTAAAGCCAGTACGCTGTACAAATTGCAGCGGGAGATAAATATTTATTACTTGGTGCTTTTCTGGTGCGGCATTTTGGATGCGTTTTAATATTGACAAAATTAGTTAAATTCCCAGAAATATGGTTGAGATTAAGCCCCAAGTATGTAACGAAATCCCACAAGAATTGACACCGTGTTTAAAACAAGCTACTGCTACATGGCAGTGCTGATCAAAATACTTTCAAATTCGATCGCTTTTTTAAGTTTCAAAACGTCGAAAAAAATTGTCAAATTCATTTCAATACAAGCTAGAAGGGGACTTATACTCTGGGGGAGGAGAGCTCATAACTGAATGTATTTTTTTGTTTACAGCTGATGGGCCTATGAATGAGGGGACGTATAAGTTGGGGTGACTTGTAATCGGAAGTTTACGGTACTCTTTTCATATTTTTTCAGGTAGTGGCTTATTTATTTTTGGGCATTGTTTACAAGGGAGAGGTTTGTTACATAGAGATTGTCGTACTATTTACTTGAAGTAAAAGGCAGAGGCAAGAACTTGAAAAAACATGACATACTGGCTAGATTTGGTAAATAAGGACACAATCATCAAGTTACACGTGGTAGTACGGTTAAACTGTCGTCCGTCTTGTAAAGGAAACTAGTGGAAGTTGGAAAACGTTGACACCCAGAATGTGGTGTTGCCATTTATGCATCGTCGCAAGCTTTCCTGTGTTTTGTACCAGGGTAAAGGGAATGGGGGGTGAGAGTGAGTTTTTAAAGACTAAAATATTAGAGTCAGGCGCAAAATTGAAAGTCTTTGCAAACCTTATTCTAGGTGGAAACGTCACTCTTAAGGTTTCCACGGTCGTGTAAACTAGAAGACCTTATCTATAATTTAAATGCCCAATAATGATATACGTCCATGCAAATCATAACAAGTGATCATCGACTTCATACAGTTAGTTCCTGAATGCAAAACTGAAAGTAGCTTGTGAAAATATCTTTTGGGAGCCAATTTTGTTCAAGTTATATCCTGTAGCAACAGAAACCTTCTAAGTTGATATACGTTACAAAAAGCACTTCCCCGTATTTCATACTAATCTGTTAGATACAGAAGGTAAGTTTTTGAAACCTAGAACTTTTCAACAAATAAAAGACATCTTCATCAAGCTTATTTAATCAGAGACTCTTTGAGCCTTCCTGTAGTTCTTCGGCGGTGCTACGAGTAAGTTTACTCCTTTTCTTAGCTTGCGATCCCGCGAAATTTGTCTAATTATCCTTCATTGGTTAGTTGTTTTGATGGAAGGAACAGTCCCTTTAAAGGAAGTTCAAATACAACAATGAAACACTTACCCTGACCTGATGTGAACGGATGAAACCAAACCACAAAATTACCATGATTTATTCCGAGAAAACAGCTATAAATTTTTCTACCCAAAATGGATTACAGCCGCTTAATATGTGAAAGGGTGAAACAAACCATTTTTTTCAGAGAAATCAATTATAAATGTTTCGGCATAAAATGGATCAGAAAAACATATTTCATAGGACATAGGGTGTCAATGACCGCCTTATTTCTATTCGTCACTAGTCTCCTAGCCTCGTAGTCGACAGTGATAGAGAACCGTTTCTAACAGTACGAACTGTGCTTTCGAAAAGTTACAGCATGTCGCTTTCATTGTTAAGCAGACTAACGACTATAAAATAAGAGAATCTGTATCTTAAGTAAGACCACTGGAAGGGTAGAATCCCGCTTCGTCGAATCGGTTCTTTGAAATACATTTATACATGAAGAGTCGACTGTGAGTTGTGGATCAATTAATCGGCAAAAGACGAAACAGAACGCATGCACGTTCAATCTTCCGATATATATGCAACCATTTTGGTTCTTTACCAAAAATAGAAAGTAACTGATGAATTGTTTTGAAGTGCTCCTAAAAAAAGGCTAAGAGGGCCTTAACCTCTAGTATCCAGGAGTTTATTCTCGTAATCTCCTTTTAAAGCATGACTGACTTCAAGATACTCAAGTATCAGGACGCAAATATGCGGAATCATGAGGCTCTGGCCAGGATGGGACTTTTACTGATGGCCATATATAACTGTAAGCTAACTAACAAATTTGACCGAAATTTAGGGTCTCAAACCGTTTTTTAACTGGGCTGAAACTTTATCGATAAGCTGAGAAATCACCGAAGAAATCTATCTGATAATTAAGCTACGAGCGCCCCACTGTTGACTCGCAAGTATCGTGGAAGTCACTCTTTAAACCCTTCTTTCAACCCTCAAATTCTCCTTACTGTAACTACCATCTAGTTATGGCACTAAGGAGGAGAATTTGTTATATGATATTTAGTCATCGCCAAGATAATTTCCTTTATTGCCATGTCATTCTGATTGACAAGGCAATGACAATACTCGGTTAGGAGAAATTAGTTGCCGGTCACTAAGCAAGATGAACTGTCGACAGATTTCTCGGTAAGGAGGCCAAATTGGATCTTTTGTGGGAAATCAGTAGAAATATGAATTATTCTTACATAAAATTGCAAAAGTTTTTCTTGGAAAGATAATGTCAAGTCTACATACATTGCAATCTTTCGTTTGCAGAAGTTGCAATTGGTCTGCGCAGGGGAAAATTCCCTTCACAGGCCTCTGCCCCTTTCATTTTGAAAGCTTCTGAAGTATCCGCAGTGAGCAGGGACTTTTCTCCATCATACCCATCCAGACGTTTATTTCCTCGGTGTTTCTATTATATAGGACAAAGGGGTAAGTATAGGCTTTACATATCGAGAAATTCAATCTTGGAGGAGTTAAGTTCTAAAACGTCAGGCGGCGATAGCCAAACACCTAGTCTGAGTCATTTTGGAATGCATACCTCTCCTTTTCGTTCAGTCTCCACTTCGTTCGCAAATTCACAGTACTAAAACTGCGGACAGTTCAGTTTTCGTTATTCCGCTGCAAGTGTATCGTAATACATGTTCTTATTTCCACAAATCAGGGCTACTACTCTCCAGTTGAGCCGGTGCTTAAAACAGGTAAGGCTCAAACGGAAGCATATTGGCCTTCAGGCTTCCGGATTAATTTCGTGAACCCGAAGCCTTGAGCAACGAAAACAGGAACAAAAACTGTGCTACATTCTCATTTTATTTCTGATTATTTAACGTCTTCAAAAAATGTTATTAAGTACGGGTGTTAGTTCACTTTTGGGCCTATGATTGATTGATTTTCCCGTTCGTATCGTTTTTCCGGGAAACGAACGAATTTTAACATTCGCAGAAATTGAAAGTGTCTTAATTTTTTAACCGTGTGGTTCTTTATTCCTCGAAAGCAGGAACCTTTTGTATTAAATAGAAAATATATTTCTAGGGATTAGGGGGCTAGGATTAAAAGAACAAATCGCTTCTTAGAACTTGATTTTCTTTCAACCAAAGTCTAGCGGTAGCTTGAGCCGGAACTGTCATGCATTAGGGTACGTTTTGTTGTGTTTGTAATGTTTACGGTCTTCATTCACTGAAATAGTAAATACCTTTATAGCTCGGAAACAGGGCCAATAAATAACGCAAAGTTATGTGTAGATAATTCGATTCATTGCGTCTGGAAGAGGCCATTCTTGACGGCATGACGGGTAATTTAATTTCCAGTATCTTTCTTTTTATCTTCTGTCATCCCACATGATCGGAAATCTTATAAGTAATATATATATATACTAGAAAGTCTTGTGGCCCATTCAATACACCTGTTACTACTTGGAAACTATCAATGACTACATATCTGAGCCTCTGACCTTTTTAGTAAATGATTCCTGTACAAGAGGTAATTTTCCCGATAAATTTAAATGAGCACGGGTTCAGCATTGTCTGCCATGAAAGGCTCTAAACATGATAAAGGCAATTAAAGACCCATTTCTGTTTCGTCTCCAGTTTAAGCAAATGATTTTAAAAAGCTTTGTATCATCGTCTCTATAGTTATCTGGAGAAATTAAAAATAAACTTAATCCAATTCAGCTTGGGTTTCAGGGACAAATGTTTGACTACTTCTATCACTTCACTAGTCAACAGTCTATTGATAATACTGAATTTGGCCGTGGTATATTTGTAGATCTCAAAAAAAGCTTCTAACTGAAATCTTATTCAACCAAAGGGAGCAATGTTTTAATGGTCATAACTCAGTTTATTCACCGATGACCTGAGTTATTCCACAAGGATCCATTCTAGGATCCCTTTTATTTCTGTTAGTGCGTAAATGATTTGCCTAATACTTCTAGCTTATACTTTACATTTTTTTCGGCCGATGATTCTAACCTTTGTTTTTGTAGCAAAAAACTTAGCCACCTTGAAAAACACTAAATTAAGAAACTTCAATCTGTTGCTGAATGCCTGGATAGCCATAGTACTCGAACGATAATGTAGTTAAATAGAAACGTTTATAACTGTAAACAACTAGCTAAAAAGGCTGTAACTTAGCACAGCTAGCTAAAATTTTGTGAGAAAATAAACTCAATTGAATTGATTGTAATCCATTAACAATCAGTATCTTTAAAACTGCTTTATTCTTTTCCATTTCAATAAACTTAAGCCTCATCAGTCTCTTTGTATTGAAATTGAGGATGTTCCTGTTAGACAAGTTGACTGTGTTAAGTACTTAGGCATAACATTTGATTCCAGCTTAACCGTGAAAAAGTCATATTGATGAGTTTTGTTTCGCTAATTCAATCTGTATTATATGTAAAATCAAGCTGAGTGAAATAAATCATTTTTGTCTTGTGTTGCCTCTTTAGTCGAACTTTTCTCTTTATTCGACACCACCGTGAGCTGCATGCCTCGGTATGATATTCTTTCAGGGGCTTTCTATTGCCCAGGAACTGGTACTTATTGCGTACATCATTAAATCACGCGAATTATCATGCAGTAAAATCGATTCCCCACTCCTCTTTTCTGTAGGATCTATTGCTAGAATAGAATAACATGCTTCTTTGAAATACTTCACTAGCAGTATCGACTGAATTGCTAAGGTTTTCAACAATTTTGTTAAAAAAGTTTTTAAACAGCTCTGTCCTTCTTTGCTGTAACGTAACAAGGCCTGAACGTGACAGGGCATCTGAGTAGTGCACTTTATTACCAAACATTATCTCAGAGCCCGTTTTAATTGTATTCTTTCGAAAGTTAAGTTTAGATAATGTGGAAAGCTAAATTTAAAACCCTGGCAGCCAAAGAGAAAAACTGACTGAATGCAAACTAAATAGAACTGAACCAGTTCTTCAGGTGGTACTTTTGCACGCTTTAGTTGCTCTAAAAAATTCTTAACAAATCGACTATAATTTTCCATGGTCTACACTCTTCTAGACCATAGAAATGACGTCATAAAATGTTCAAAAGTTTTGAACATTTTACGGCGTCATTTCTATTGTCTATAAGAGTGTAGACCATGGAGAATTGTGGTCGATTTGCTTTTTACAATAATATTTATTTTTTTTAACGAAAAACCAAAAACAAAACCACCGGCACTGCGTGACATGTTACGTCATTTCCATGGTTTATACTCTCATAGACCATAGCTCTCGACCAATCAGCGCGCGAGGATTCGCTAACTTATTATAAAAAAATCGTTTGGTAGCTTTTTGTCATTTCTGTTACTATAATAATCATAACTATAACAAAATTGTCAAATCTGATTGGCTATCAACTGCCCTGATTTCAGCCTTAATTGGACAGTTTAATAGGACAGTACGCGTCATGCCTAAGTAATTGGACAGTACGCGCCATCACGCGCGCGCCTAAATGGCTTTTTTTTTTCACTGCTAGCAAAACAAAATTTCGAATTTCTTGTGTTTTGATTTAAAAAATAACCTATTATGTCACAAATTTTGTTAAAGTTATGATTAATTGGTAACAGAACTTCGTGTCGTCCAATTCGGTCTGTAATCATACTCGTGATTAAACAAATCGGACTCCCGCTACGCGGTCGTCCGATTTTGTTAATCACTCGTATGATTACAGACCGAATTGGACTCCACTCAGTCCTGTTACCATTACAAGTCTACTAATTTAACTATCTGTACTGTATGAATTTCACAACCATCGATTTCTACAAGTTCATGGTTTTTTGGAGAGCGTACAAAGGTTATCTTTAGTTCATTGCACTTACAGGAATGGAGTTGAAACATGTTTTTAGTAGACCATGCAGACCCTCATTAAGGATGGACTGCGCATGACTAGCCCTTTTATTTTCCACTACCTTGTAGACTTCAGTATCGTCCACGTACTTGAAAAGACCGCTTGAAGTATCTTCACTAAACAGAGACGGGGGAGGGTTTTGAAACGTGGCGGGGGGGCTCATCTTCCACTCAGCTATACGCATGCCCCTACTCTGGGTCACCTGCTTTAGAGGCAACAACTGCACTAAGCTATTTAAAACACTGTTCAAGTGAGAGAGTAGAGACCTTGTGACCCGATGTGCAAACAGAAAGGGGCGAAAAGTGTTGTTGTGGTTGTAGAAGAGCTTGGTTGATGTCGTTTGCGAGACATGTCATCGGTAATTGGCTTGTTGGTTTACTAAATAGCTTGTTACATGTTCCAGACGTAGTTAATCGATAGAAATCGATAGAATAATCGCTAAAAAATCATTATCGATTTCTACCAAAAAATCATCGCCCTTGATCGAAGTCACAAATTTTCTTTACCGATATCGGAAATCGATATTCATCGATGATCGATATCGATTACTATCGATAATTTTCAATTATCGGTTTTTTGATTAATCTAAGTCGGGTATGATAGGAGGGTAAACAATAGAAATGAGGAGGAGAAGGAGAGCAACAATAAAATTGAGCAGGAAGAGGAGGGAACACATGGAAATGTGGTGGTGGAGGAAGAAAACAATAGAAATGTAGAGATGCAAGTTCAAAAAGGGACGAGAGTGGTGGTAGAACGCACTAGTTTGCCTTCGCGCTTCATTAGATATACACGACTTTCTCGCTAAGAATCGGTGCACAGGAACTTTAACAATGACAGCGGCGGGAAATGGAACGTGCATAATTACGTTACGGCTCAATGATTTTAAGGCACAGGCAAGTTTGAGTTTATTCCTTAGACATCATCCATCTAAAAATAACTAAAACCAGTTCAATAAAACAAGAACATGACAAACAGGTTATAACCAGTCTAGGCTACGTTAGTCTATTGCTCCTATTGTATAAGAAACACAAAAGATGGCAGATAATGAGAATCCACCGCATTTTATTCGTGAGTTAAAAGACAAAACGCTATGACGTCATCCGCGTTAATGTATTCCCCCGCATGAAAGGGGGTTAATTTGGTGCCTATACCACTATTTGTGGCCAAACTTTTCTGGGCTGGGTGGGTTATCTTTAAAGAGAGATCTTAATATAGGGATAACCTTATGATCCTCCTGTAAACAGTGTACGTATGTATGAGTATGTATGAAACATCCCTTTGTTCTAGACGTTCTTTGTATATATGTATTCATGTCCTACATTTACATTCGACAATGAAATGGCAAATGTGAAACTAAAGCAGATTGTTCTTTTTGCGCTTACTCCCTCAAGGTCTTTTATTCATTTTCAGAATCGCCTTTTCGATTCACATCTCAATCAAGACCATGGTGGACAGCACCCATGAGGAGTTACTTCCGCGCCCAATACAAGAGGAAGGTCAACAGAAAACGGCTGAAAAATTTCAAATGCTGGCAGAATTTCTGCAGAAAAATCGGGATGTGTTAACAAACCTTCTCCAGACACAGGGACGTGGAATTGCGGAGAGAAGCAAATTTCACCTTATCACCAGTGCCTTAGCAGCTATGGCACGCGGAAGCTGGTCTTGGATCAGGTTTTGGATCTTTTTTCTGTGGACAGCCTTCACGGATGGACTCAAGACTATGAAAGAAATACCGAAAGAAAGCCGCGCGCAGTTTGACAAGATGAAAAAGTATCTGGGGGAAGTAAAGTGGAACCACGAGAGGGTGCTTCATGACACGACAAAAATGCAAGAGAAGGTATTGCTGGTATTTTTGTTTTTCTGTTTTACTTGTAGGTTACAGTAAAAACATTATGGAAAAAATAGCTAACGAATTTGTGTGAGTAATCAAATGGACAAGTGAAATTAGGGAATACTTTCATATAAGAATTTGGACAGAACACAAGTTAAATTATTCCTCCAGTTTCACTAGTACAATTGTATACCATTTGATTACAGTTTGAATACTATGGTCAAAAAATGTATACGCTCACAAAACGGGGGATTTTGGGACCGTAGAAAAAAACACGATTATAACAATATCGCTATTTCACGTGTAAATTTATAAATTAAGGCTGAAACTTCCCGGCAAAATAAAGGAGTGATTTGTTGCCCATGATATTATTTATACATTTATTCATCTATTAGTCAATTGATTAATTTGAACACCTGGTAGAATAAAGTCCTTGTCGGAGCTGAGGTTATCATTACGACAAGCGTTAAGTTATTTTACGTATAAGAATCATTAAATGAAAGCGCATACCAGTACTATATTGGATAGAATTTTACTGCAAAATATTTAAAAGTTCATTGTTAAGCTTTATTGTACTAGATTTGAGCAATCCTAGCGGATATATAAAATAAAAGCACTTCTACGACTCCAAACCGTCCACACGAATGAGCGTGAAAGGAAACCATAACTCGGAGCGAGCTACTTCAATGGGGAAGGGGATGGCCTTTGTCACGGCCTTTTTACGGACCCGTTTATTTCAAAATGCATTTTAGAACACTTTTTCACGCGAAAATGAAAGCTCCGTTCCTTCTATTAACGCATTAAGTATAAGATAGAAAAACGGAAACCTAAACGTCCTTAAAAGGTCAAACATTTTAACGTCTGAAGCTGGGTTTTGTCGAATGGTTTGTGGGACTTTTTAGAGCCAAGATCGTTCTAAAAATAAACTAATTGGAGAAAGTGCCTTGAGACGAGTACAGGGAAGTTGCTCTCTCGAGGTAATGGGCCCCTGGTGTTAACATTATTATGGCCACAGCCTCAACAAAAACAACAACTACTTTATTAACATTTCTCTTATCTTTTTTAGTTACATTGTATAAATATTCTTTAAAACACATATCTGCTTTTTTTTTGGAAAAATTTAAGGCAACAAAAAATATAAGTATAAAAGAAGGAAGTGCCTAGAGCCTAAATGAACCGCGAGGTTTTCGAGCTAGTCTCAAGACTTATAAATATTTTTTTGTGTGTGTGTAGTTAGACTCACAAACAAAAACACACAAGCAACGGAATAAAATAAATAAATAAGGAACCATAAGAAAAGACCAGTAAAGGCAAAGTAAAAGAGGGAAAAAAAAGAAAAAGAATAGAAAGGAAATGCAAGTGTACAGCACAGCGTAAGGTAGAAGCATAGAGGATATATTAACGCGCGAATAAACGAAGAGGAGGTAACTAAATAATTGGTGTTAGATGTCAGAAGAAGCATATTACTTAATTAACGAGTGTTATTAAAAAGAGCAGCACATAGTTGTTTGAAGTCAAAGGGTAGTTCCTTCCAGAGGTCTTGTTCGATGCAGATATCGTTTGTTTACCAGTATTTGCTCTAAAGCAGGTCATATTGATATTAATAGATTGTCTTTTGAAGCATATCTAGTGTTAAAGGAGTGGATGTTTCTAATGTATTGAAAGCAACTGTGAAAGATTGATGGGAGCTCTTGTTGGTGCCATTTAAGGGAAAATTTTAATGTTTGAATTTCACTAATATGTTCTACAGTTAGAATGTCACGATCGAAAGATTTCTTAATGGACAAGGAGCTTTCTGTATGTTTCCCTTACAAAGTGGAAAAAATATTATCCTTGTAATGTGGTTTTGTTTGACCTGGAGAATCTTTATACTGGACTTGTAGGCACTGCCCCAAACAATGATAGCATAACCGTGAGATAGGAATAGATTAGGATATAGTATTGCCCTAGTTGAAATGGAGACAAGTAGTGACGAAGCTTGAAGAAAATTCTAGAATTTTTAAATATACGTGAAGAAAAAAAAGAAATGTGGTACTTCCTGCTTATTTTATCATCTATCATGACGCCAAGGTATTTGACGTGGTCGTTCTTTTCAAGAGAAGAAATGGTGCGCTCATTGGTTGGCAAGATTACGATTATGATTAAGATCATTTTTTATGGCTGACTTAATTAACATGAAGTTTGTTTTCTTAGGGTTTATAGAGACCTTATTAAGAAACGGTCCAGATAAGAACGATAACAACAACGGCAACGAACATGTTGGAATGCAAAAAAGGTGCTAACTTTTCTATTGTCTGTACTTACTTCTGATTGGCTTTAACAGCAAAAGTTAACAAAACTTCATAAAGCGGTACATATATTCATCGTTACTTTCCAACCATCTTCGATATAACAAAATCTGGTCTCAGTTTTAATAACAAAGAAATCCTATGTGGGTAACATGTAAAATTGTAAACTTTTCTTGGCTATTGTTTTCAACTCTTGTGATTGGTTAAAATCTTTTAACACAAAAAAACACCCTTTCAAAGTGGAGTGTAAATGCATTTTATTGCGTAAACGGCCTTCATGTAGGTTTATGCATTCTCTGTGCAAAAATGAGAACATTTCTATGTGGAGAAAGCACCGTTGCCGCATAACAAAAGAAATTGCCATCCACCTTACCCGGATCATTACTTAACGTCGCACCAATTCTTTACTTTTTGTGTCTTGATTCATGGTAGTCTTAAGTTCTTTCGGATTTAGAAATGAAGGAAAGACGCTAGTGTCGTCTGTAAATAGCCGGAAAGAGATTTTATTTGAAGAACTAATGATATCATTTCAACAGTGATCGATACTCGCCCCTCTTTCATTTCCATGGAAGAAGGTAACTGCTTCTACAGTTTTCTTAGAAGTCTGAAAACTTTGACGATCTTTGGAGTATTAGTGGAATCTAAAAATTTGTTTTTACAAAGTTACTTTTGTTGTTCCCTGTATGGGGAAACTCAGTTAAATCAAACATACGTAACTCTGAGCTGCAATTAGTAAAGAATTTCGCTGCCAGGATCGTAATTTGATCATGCTTCTGAGGGGTCGTATTTTCTAAAATGGCTGAACGTTTCCGAGAAGATTTTATTCAATGATTTAGTTTCAGCTTTTAAATGTCTAAATCGGTCTAGCACAAGAAGGTCTGGAAACTTGAGACTTCCACGCTGCCGGTTGTCTTGTCGAGGCTTTTACTTTCGCGGGCCTAGACGCTGGAATGACCTGCTAAAGGACCTTCAGAGCATTAAAGGTATCAAGCTTTTTAAGAAAAGATTATTTAATCGTATATTTAATGAATAGATTGCAAAAGCAGGAATTTCTTTATATAATTTATTGTTTAACAGTGTATTCTAATGAATACACTAGACAGCTTAGCTTTTTAGATTTTAGATTTTATTTCAATCTGCAAATTTCATGTAGTTAATTGTCTGAAAAGCCCTGTAAAGGGAGACTCAATAAAAAGTCTGCATCAGTATGTGAGAGAGCAGGCGGGTCAGTCAATCAATTAATCAATCAAAAATTTTATTTGACTTCGAATTTCAAAAGATAGCATAAACTTATGCTAATATCTCAGAAGGAAAAGCAAAATAAATAGAAAATAAATGAGAATGGTAATTAGAATAAAGTAATACTATATAATTATTATGTACAAATTTACAACAAATGTAAGATAACGTAGACAAGAAAAATATTATCTACATTGTGACTACAGTAACTAGTGATAATTGAAACTGATTACAAAAGGAGCAGCATTTATTATCAAAGCTAATGCTCTTAATTTTTTATTTGAAAACATGTAATGACTCAGCAGTTCTAAGTACCTCTGGGAGCATATTCCAATATTTGCTGGCAGAGTAATGAAAGGAGTGCAAACCATATTTGGTCGATTGAACTCTAGGAATACTAAGAGAGTGTTTACCATGCAAATTGTAAGAAGAATTTCTTTCTATCAGTGGCTCGTTAATATAACTAGGTGAATGATAAATTTCAATTTGCCCCATCCTCTCTCCTCTTTAGAGGCTCCCGCTGGGTATTCCAACAAAATAAAAATGAGTGACAAAAATATAGATAAGCGCGCGGTGGACGATGGGAAGAGAGGAAAGGTCTCTGCTTCCTTTCTTTTTCCCTTCCCATCCTTCCCTGCGCTCTTTTAGGTTTCCCCTTTCTACCGCCTCTGACGAGGCTGAGGAGGAGAGAGTGCCCCGTCATTTTTCCAAATGGCGATAAACGAAGAGAAAAATAACATGCAGGCTTTATTAGCCAATAGTTTAACCCTTTAATTTTTTTTTCAAAGATATTTATCAGTAATGATTAACACCTCATACTCTTTCTTTCTTTGAAAATTATGTAGATCCAGACTGCTGTTAAAAGAAACTACAGAATCTCGCGTAACGATGACCTGGAAATAGAAATGGGACTTATCAATTGCACATGTGTTCTGGGTACATGCCAAGATGCTCTGATGTATTTAAGGGCTGACATCTCTGATCTGCAGGATGGAGCAAAACGAACCCCTACTCATATTCTTAAGCAAGTGGTCATCATTATTAGTTTACTCATCGCAGCTGATTTAACTGCTGGCTGTAAGTTCAATTTGTTCCCTTGTAGACGTTTTTAAGACTTGGGACATTCTAACCCTTCGTAAGCTTTAAAGGTATGGAGTAAGGTGCCAGAGGATCAGGGGTTTTATTATTCATTCAAAATATATTTACGCCTCTGATTTGCTCAAATCGTCCTGTTATTTATCAACGGAACATTACAATTTAAAATAAAGGATAGCTTGCAATACAATACCATTATAACACGTTGAAATAAAAACGGGAAAAAGTGAAGGTTAAAAGCATATGAACACAAAAAGCATTGAAACTGTTATTTATGCGTGTTACCTTTTGGAAGACGATTGCAATATCCGGGAACGAAAAGGCGTGAATATATATACGCCAGAAAAATGCAAAGCAACCGAGGGGACCTGGGGATCGATGACAACTGCTATTTCAAGAATATCTACAAGACTAAGCACTTGTTATACTTATATCCTGGATTTGCCTAGGAAAAGGCAAATGGAGACGGGGACTTAACATTGATCGAGGTTAAAATGTTTTAGCTTATTTTTCATTAAGTATGAAACATTTTGAATGAATAATAAAACAATTATTCCGTGAGGTCCAAAGTACAGAGTCTATCATTTGTGGCCTGGAATAGGGTAAGGCCAGTAGCATCTAATTTAGAACCGCTAATCGTGGAAGTGGGAAGATGAAGCACTACCGAAATGTTGACGCAAATCTATACAGAATTTAGTAAAATCCAACTAGTAGTCTATTATCAATGAGGCGTTCTGATTGGTTGAGCTACTACTAGGCTATATGTCATAGCCCACTAGTAACGAAAAGCGCCGGCTTCCCATTCGGGCTCGAGGAATAATTGTTAAGAGCGAATGTCTGTAAAAATCGAGCAAAATCGAAATTTCGCGGCCACAGTCAAAAAATCATTTTCGCTCATATCTTGTCCATAGATAGGCAGAAGTAAGTAACTAAACGTGGTGTAGTTTGTTTTTCAAAAGGCCGCTTGGATTTGGAGAAAATCGACAAAATCAATTTTCGTGGTCGGCGACTTGAAAACAACCAAAATTTAAGGCAAAATGAGGTCCGTCTCAAAACTTCCCTCGCACGCACACAGGAAGAAAGTGGGGTAAAATATTTCCCGATAAATCAATTTATAAAGGGCTCTACTTCTCGTTTGGTGATGAATTCTTATCTCAACCATAATCTGGAAGGTAAACAATGTTATTTTAGTTTGGGTTCTTTTTCGACTAAACGAAATTTAAATTTAGGCTGAAAGTTGCGTTTTATATTTTAGGCATGTGCTACACCTTGGTTTTGCCTGAAACTCAAGTCATTTGTTATGTAAACATTGTGCTAAAACATATGTAAGAATTGGCCTGGGTAATTAAATTTGTACTTCACACGAACCTTCTAAAGTTGAATAAATTTTGCTTGAAATATGAGACT
>OZ037993.1:45010997-45025997 GCA_964035705.1 Porites rus
AAATCGCCGAAAATGTCTTAAAAACATATTTTTCTTGTGAAATATTTTGTTCAACCACCTTAAGAATTTAGATCATAACGCTCATTCGGTTTGAGTGACATTTTAATAACCTGGCCCATCTTCAATGACCTCTCGTTAGAGGTCAAATTACAAAATGCCTTAGCGCCAGCAGAATTTTGGAGCTCGAGAGTAGAAAAAGTAAAGCAAGTATCCCAAACTATAAAAGTAAGTTAATTTCTATTGCATGTTGGCAAATTAACTATCGTACTATAGAGGTACATCAGGTTTCTTCTCAAGAAGTGCCAATGATCCCTTTCGGCAACAGCAAGCCGTTGGTGAATTATGCAAATGCATCATATTTTTTGTTCAAGTTCAGAAGGTTCGTCTGAAGCGCAAATTAAATTACCCAAGCCAGTTCTTACATATGTTTTAGTACAATGTTTAACTAACTTATAGCTTGAGTTTCAGGAAAAACCAAGGTGTAACACATGCCTAAAAATTAAATCGCGACTTAAGGTCTAAATTTAAACTTCGTAGAGTTGAAAAAGAACCAAAACTAAAATAAAATTGTTTACCTTCCACATTATCGTTAAGATAAGAATTCACCGCCATACTAGGGCTAAAACCCTTTATAAATTGATTTATCGGGGAATATTTTACCACGCTTTCTTCCTTTTTGCGTGCGAGTGAAGTTTTGAGACCGCCTCATTTTGCCTCAAATTTTGGTTGTTTTCAAGTCGCCGACCACGAAAATTGATTTTGTAGATTTTCTCCAAATCCAAGCGGCCTTTTGAAAAACAAACTACACCACGTTTAGTTACTTACTAATGAGTATGTATGGACAAGATATGAGCGAAATTTAATTTTTGACCGTGGCCGCCGGTTGCTCGATTTTTACAGACATTCGCTCTTAAATACCTATTCTAAAGTAGCCTGTGTACTTGGCGGAATTCACCGTTTTTGCGCGTACGTTGCAAGAGCTTTGATAGCGAAGCCACCATGACTCGCAGCTCTTCTGCCAAAACTTTGCCCGCGCTAATGATCCTGCCGGCTACGCAGACTACTAACAAAGTAGGTAGATGGAAACATGTATCATTGGTAATGGTCCGCTCTTAGATAGGGCAGCAGATTTTCGGTCAGGTCAACTGAACCAAAGTAACAAAGTCTTATTTTTTTTACCCAAACTCATTTACTGTATGCCTGAAATCATCAGAGTACCTTTAGTTTGAAGACAATACCTCCAGTGTTAGTCGTACAAACATAACAACTTTCTTTAATTTTCCAGACATGTTTCGACGGTACATCCGTCATCTTCAGTGTAACATATTTTGAAATCGCCGTTGAATTTAAAGCGCGTTCGATCTTACAAAGTTCGTTACATTGCGTTGTCAATATTGCGTACCAAAACAAAATTAAATGAGTGACGCTTAGTTCTTTATAGGGAGAGAGTCAGGTTAATGTGTTACACCTGCTGGTTGAGATCGGGCTTCTCCCATTTTATAAACAGGGATTCCTTAAGCTTCACTTGGTACTTAGTGGCTGCAGAGTCTAGGATCTCGAAGCAATCCGGTGTGCAGGATGCTCTACAAAACTCTGAACCCTGCAGATGTTTAAAAACGTTCGAAGACCTGTTTGAAAGTAAGTTCTCGCGCACTCGTGTGGAGAGGTGTCGGCTGGTTTCACCAACATAAAAAGCATTACAACTTGCACACGAAAATTTATAGACCACACGCGTGCGTAGCCCCTCAGAGACAGCATCTTTCACATTAAAAAGATTCCTGACTTTGAAAGTAGTAAAGACTAACCTTAAATATATAGGTTTACATAACCGGTTAGCAAGTTTGCGTATACTCCTCTGTGCCGTGACTGACAAGTGCCCAACGTAAGGGATTTTAAAGAAGAACTTAGGCGTTTCCTGGAGCTCGACTCCTGAATAAGGCTGTGTTTTCCCTCCTTTGACTGCTGTCTGAATATATTTAGAAATATATTTGTTGATAAGGTTTTCAGGGAAGAGATTCCTCCGCAGAATGACAGACAATTTTTGAAGGTCAGTATGGAACCCCATCCAAGTGTTGTTTATCTTAAAAGTTCTATGAATCAAGGTTTTGATTAACCCCAATTTGTAGGTAAAGGGACAAAAACTCAGATAACTGGTGAGCAGACCTGTGAAAGTCTTTTTCCGGTAAACGCTGGTTACACAAACTTGCTAACCGGTTATGTAAACCTATTGATGTCAATAAGAAAAATCGCATTTTCAGACCGCACAGAGTGTTTGAATTTGATAGTCTGATGAGACTGTTCTTTTTCCTCTCATTGAATCTAGCTCACTTGACAGTCTGCTCAATGATCGTCGCTGTTATACTATTCATTTGCAAGCGAAATGTTCAGGGTTACTTCACCGACAAGCTATTGTTGACCAAATGCGAAGATTTTCGGAAGAACGAGCTACGGGAGGCTGAGAAGTTGCACAAACAGCTGAAACGAGATGTGGAGTTTAAAGTTCCCATGCAGAAGAAAACACTGGCCGTGTTGGATATTGAGGTGTCGCTGTTTCATCCCCATTCTGAGTGATGCGGAGTGAGTTGATGAGGTGCTCTTCGTCCTGGAGTATAAAACGCTAACAAGAACAGTAGCTTTAATTTAGGGCGTTTCATGTAAGCGTACCGAGCATTTGTTTGTAGTCAGCACGTATAGATATATAGATACGCCATAGGGACATTCCCTGTAAACAACAAACATGGAATAAGTGGTACTTTCAAATGAGTCAGGTCGATTGCTAGTGGTTGTGTTTAGTTAAGGTCTCGGTAGATTCGAGTCATCTACATCGTAATTAGCTAACGCTGCTTGTGATTACCAAGTTTACATTAAGCCTCAGCTTAGTTCAAGCCTCAGCTTATACATAGTGGAGTAAGTACTATCAGACTCTGAGGAAAGATTGACATTTTTACTGATTCAGTAGCACTTTCCATTGTCATGAATGTTATTTTTATTTCTGTCTATTTTTAAAGAAACCATTTTGTTTTATGATCTGGGTCAGTTCAGAGTAAAGAGTTGAACTGAGTTTCAATTAAGTTATGTTAAGAGGTCGAATCGGAATTACTTTCCCCTTGTTTCTGTGGCCGCTTTGTGCTCATCCATCTCAGGCATACGCGCTTTTGTCCATCATGACTCAAGTATTATGGTTGCGACTTTACATTTGACGATGAAGATGTTCTAAACGTTGACGGCCATACAAGGTGGGGCTGTACGTACAATCACCGACAAAATTAGTTGAAACACTTTACCTTAAAGGGCCTTTGTGACATTTTTCTGCGTTCAAAACTAGGGTAAATTGAAGCTTTCCCACCCCAACCCCTCCAAACAATGTGGTGCCGCTGTAACTGCTACTTCTAACGAACAACAAACACCGTGGCCCAACTTTGAATAGAGGGAAGGGGGAGATACAGAATGTTTTGTTCTCCGATGTACCCTATTTGAGGACATTCTCGTAACAATTTGTCGCCGATTGTGCTGAGCTTTGTTACTGGTCTTACACCCGCTCTTTAGTGATGACTGTGTTTAGTCGATAGGACCACTAAGACGAATTGGCTGCGCACATAACATGGCCAGGGAACTAGGCACTGCAATAACTTTCCTAAGCTGCAAAAGAAAGGCTCAATTTACTGCATATTTAAAGACTGCATAGAACTCAAGTTGTATATGACTGAGCATATCAAACGGTCGAAAAATCAGTTGCAGTTCAGAAGTAAACTAGGACAGCTTGTACACTGAACAGAAACATAAAGAAGAGACAAGTTCAATCTCTCTAAACATACATCATTGATTAAATTGCATTGCCTGATTAATTCATGAACATTAGTTTAACTTGATTTTTCCCTTAGTTTATGTTGTTGCTGAAAAAAAAAACAATCATTAAAATATACGTAAAATATAAGTATGCTTGGAAATTTAGAATAAAAATGTTATTGCTAAAAACAATATTATGGGAATGGATGTCACAGCGTCTGGTGTTAAAATATCCCATCATACAGAGCTCGTCACTGAATTTCTATGTAGGATGTATCTATATTTTTTTTTGTCGTGTGTAAATGCGGATTTAACTTACGAGGTAAATGAACGTGTAGCTGTTAATCAATTCCTGTGATGTACGTTTCACATTTTAAAGTTATATGTAATGTTACTGATCGAGTCGTCAATACAATAACATTTTTTGTTTGCAAAAAATCAACAAGGTCTTCACTTCCAAGAATTATAAATCGCACGTGTCCACGCAGATTGAAATTCCAAAAACATTCTATCACGAATTCTGCAATTTCGTTAGCGAACGTACTCACTATTTATTGCATTTTAACTTGTGAGTAGAGAACTGGCGTTTTCAACAAAAAAAGCAGCGACAACTTCAATAAATCGTTTTTGCGATGATTCTAAGAAATATGGAAGTAGATAAACCATTTGATGTTGCTATCCCCATAAAATACGGAAGGAACACTTTTAACGGTAAAACTGTATTCAAGAAGATTTCGTGAATTCAAGTTGCCTAATTAAACTTTTTTTGGTACTCTCTATTTCTAAGAGTGACTATTAACTAATGGAAAACTCTAACTTGTAGAGTTGTTAAAGGGATGCACAGGAAAGGGTGATAGGAGTGTAAGAGTCCCACGAGGTGATGGTTTCTTCGTCATAACCAACCTGCCAAATTTATCGATAACCTACCGTAAAATTCCGAAAATAAGCCCCGGGGCTTATATTTTTCAAAGGCCCTTTTGGAGGGGCTTATATTCAGACAGGATTATCTACGGAGGGAAATTTGCGTTTCAAACTCGATTGGGCTAGCCTTGAAGTTGGAAGGAAATTTACCGTATTTGCTTGGTTTTACTTTGTATTTGAGGGCAATTTTCTAAGTACAAGCCCCCGGGGGCTTATATTTGGAGGGGCGATTTAACGGAGGGTTTTTTGCGTTACCGGTTTCGGGGGCTTATATTTGGAGGGGCTTATACATGGAGGGGATTATTTTCGGAATTTTACGGTAATACAAAAGAAGCCTTTTAACATTTGTTAACAGGTTAATGTAATTTTAAGATAAAGTTTGCTTTCTAGAAGTAGGAAGATGATGAGTGTTTTGTCGTGTGGAATAAGCGTGCAAATCATTTATTCCGAAGACTCAGTCTCGTTGAAGAAACCCTCCGCTAAAAAAAAACAATTTTTTGGGTCAATTGGGACTGAAAAATCTTTTTGATGTTATCCTGAATGACTTTTGTACCCTTGCTCTGATTAGATTAAGACGAGACCGCGCGCGGTAGCTCTCATCAGCATTCAACAATGGACGAAAAATAGATGGTTTATTGACCAATAAGAGTGCGCGCTTATTTTTCTGATGATATTAACTTCATTAAAAAAACTCTATCATTGTTGCATTTCTGAGAAAAGCCGGATACCTTTGCTAAAGAAAAACCAGCTTCATCCAGTTAAACTGGTTTCCCAATCAAGGTCACGTGCTCTGTTGGGTGCGGCAATGCGTTCGTCATCTAAACGACAAAACCCATTTCTTCGTACCCTGTTGGAAGCAACTCTTTCTGCATCATTCTTCTATAATAGTAAAACATTTTCCTTTGGAGGAAAAATTTCGTTAACCGGCTAAGGTGAGTTTGCGTGAGATTATTGTATGATGGTCTAACTTGAAGAACACTGTATGCCACGCATACTACTTTCTTCCACTGGCAACAGATTGACCAACAAATCGCCACTTAAATATAGACAAAAAGTGGTATGTACTCTCAAATCAGACAACCGAGACTATGAAATGAAGATGTGAGTTTAAACTAGGCATTAAATAACTATTCCCTGCTACCTCCTTGAAAGCGAGATTAACCACATGAATTTGAAGTCGCGTTTCGTCGTGCCGATTCGTAGTCGCTACGCATTTGCTACTAATCACTTTGAAGTAGAAATTGTGAGTGGCAACGAAGGAAGTTATTTCGTAAGTCGTTACCGAGGCCGCGGTATTCCGAAGAAAGCGAATTTTTTTTCATTTTCCTTCTTAAAGCTATCAGGTCACAAAAAGCTACAGGAGAAAACATCTGAGTTATCGATAGTTTGCATAATTTGAAACTGAAAGTAGTTTGAACAGAGGCAATTTCAGAAGCACAACGCTCTCGCATTTTTCTTACTGTTCCAAATGATTCATTTCCTATGAAAGAGGCGAAAAGTCAAGCGAATCACCTTACGAGAGTTTATAGAGCGAACACTGTTGTTATCAAATATCACTGTGACCATGGCAGAGAACGGTGTTATGCTGTCTTCAGCATCAGCTGAAAGACCATTGGCGACAAAACAATTTAATGTTTTCAATCTCTACTGGTTATTACTAAGCGAATCATATATTTCTCCAACCTCTTTACATAGCTTTGTTTCGGTCCTATCGGCGGCCATTGTTGGTAATCGACATCGACAGAATGTTCTCGAATCCAGATAACCTTGGTGAGTTTCTCTTCTGGGCTAGCCAGCCGACAACTTGAAAAATTGAGAAAGACTCGACAAACGACATCTCTTTTTCAACCAAGTAAACCCTTCATTGTTTTCTTTGAAAGTACAAGATAGGAGTTATTTTCTCGTGGCTATTGCTAGCCTCCTACGCAGACGTCCTTAGCGCTTCGTTCGCGCACTATATTGAATCAACAAAGGCGAGTTCGGATGGGATGATTAATACGCAGTACTTCACCTATGAACGATATTCATTCTTTCCTATATTTCAGATATGCATTTTAGCCTGACCCTGTGATTCACAGTCAGATAATGACGGATCAAGCAGCTAGTGCAAGAGTAAAATACGTATAGCTGAGCACGGTCCTAGGGCAAAACTCCCTCAGGGAAGTTAAAAGTTTTTAATTAGGCCCTTCTGAATTATGCTTATATTTTCGCGTCGTCTGCGGGACGTCGGCTTCCCCCTAATATCTTTTTCTCGGAAAAACATTCTCGAATGAATTTCAATGAGACTATAACTGAACCTAGAGAATAACTTTGCTGAAGTTATTACCAACAAATACTTGTCAGTTTTTTTATGAAAACACTTGCGACAAATAAACATCACCTTATTGACCATATTACCCCAAATCGTTGAATGTCTTGAATTTGTTGGTGGGATTTCCTAATCCCGCTTCAGCCGACAAATGTGGCAGCCCCAGCCCCATTTGAAGAGTAAAAATTGAATGAGATAAAATGCAAATAAAGACGAGGGGAAGGTATTGAACGCAACAGAATGGATTCTTTCTAAACGGCTCGATTCTAAGGAGCAGACTACAATTGCGTTTAAATATACTTTTCAACGTTTTACCACGAGGGCGGTGAGTACTAGGGATAAATTTCAAGACAATCTGTAAAAGGCAAGCTGATAGAAAACCGCCTCAGCCTGGTTCAAGCTTCAGATTACATACAACTAGTGGTGGATGAAATGAAGTGCAAGAAGTGTGATAATTTCAACTGATCTTCATTGTTATGTAATATAATTATAAATTAAAGTTAGTTCACTAGAAGTAGGAAGATGACGATAGTTTTGTCATGTCGAACGAGTGTGCAAATCATTCCTTCTAAAGACTTCTCGTTGAAGAAGCCCTCCGCGGAAATTCGGACTGAACAATCTTTCTTATGTTATCCTGGATGACTTTTGTACCCTTGCTCACATTAGATTAAGATGAGTCAGCGCGCCCTGGCACTCATCCGCATTCAACAAAACAGACGAATAAAAATATGGTTTATTGACCCATCAGAGTAGGCGCTTATTTTTTGTGATGATAACAACTTCAATGAAAACTCTGCCATTGTTGAATTTCTGAGAAAAGCCGGATGCCTCTGCTACAGAAAAACCAGTTTCATCCAGTTCAACTGGTTTCCTAATCAAGGTCACGTGCTTTTATTGGTGCGGCAAAGCGTTGGTCATCTGAAAGGCAAACCTCATTTCTTCGTACCCTGTTATCGAGGAAACTCTTTCTGCATCATTGTTCTGTAATAGTAAAAACATTTTCCTTTTGGAGAACAATTTCATTAACCGGCTAAGGTGAGTTGCGTAAGATTATTGTATAATGGTCTAAACTTAAGAATATGCCACGCATGCTGCTTTCTTCAAACTGGCAACACATCGACCAACGAATCGCGACTTGAATATAGACAAAAAATGGTATGTATTCTCAACTCAGACAACTTTTAATTTCAAAGTGACGATGTGAATTCAAACAAGAAGCTACCTCTTTGAAAGCGGGATTCGCCACATGAATTTGAACTCGCGCTTTTCGCCAATTTGCAGTCGGCACGCTTTCGTTCGTTTATAGTTGCGACAGAACTGGTTGCGATACCCCACTTTGAACTTAAGTACGCGAGTTGCAGAAGTAATAGTTACTTTTTAGTCGTTACCGAGGCCACGGTATTTCGTAGAAACATACATACCGACATACATAAACTTTATTAAAGTGTCAAGGTATTTAGCTAAAAGCTAATTGTGGACACTATAAAGTGAATGTTTTCCTTCTTAAAGCTATAAGGCGACAGAAAGTAGTTCGACAGAGACAACATTTCAGAAAATCAAACGAAACTGAGACAGCAACGCTTTATCAGCGTAGAATGGGAGAACGTACACAGGGCTCAAGCACTTTTCCGCTTTTTCAAATGAGTCATTTGGTTACAAGATATAAAAGCGACGAAAAGAGAAGCAATTACCTTCATAGGGCAATGGTGTATCGCCGTAGAGAACGATGTTTTACTTTTCTCAGCAACGGCGGCTCATAATTAAGTCACTAATCACTATAATCGCGGACGAAAACTTTATTGACTTCAGTATCCAGTGGTTATTATCAAGCGAATAGATATAATTCTCCAGCCTAGACACCTACATTATCTTACGATAGCAGCTTATTCGTTTCGGTTCCATCGGATTCAACGTTTTGCGACGAGAGTGGTGAGTATTAAGAGACAAGTTTCAAAAATTTACGAAACAGTCTCAGCTTAATATATCTATAGCTAGTGGGTTCTATTTGAGTCTCTGGGTAACAGTAAAGTACAGGAAAGTGTGATGATTTCACTGAAAATAAGCGTTTTAGGCAGTTAGTTGTTATCTCAACAACTTCCAATGGAGACTGTTTTGCTTTCTGCTCCTAAGTCAGTTAAGATTAAAAGCGCTTAACTTGAATTTTGAAGAATTCATTTGGTTCCGCTAAAAAGTCATTTGGAAAACATAGTATATCCGAATAATTAACCAGCGGATTAAGAGAAAGTTATTTAGTATGAGACTAGTCCTTTATAGTTACCAATGATATCTTTTCCTTAGTACTTGTGTCAGGTTGGTACTTATCTAACCCAGGCATTCGTCTTGCTCCTCATGACTCAAGTATTTATTTGACGAAAGCCGCAAATCACGGTCATGCAGGGTTATACGGCTTCCAGAACCGTAGCTGCGTTACTGCGCTTCCACGTGTTGTTTACTAAGTGTACACTTCAACCTTTATCGCTAGAGGGCCGCTTCACAGGGCTGGCACATGCTATTTTTTCCTATTCCCTGCATGTACGTCGTTTTTCCAGGGCTTGTTCATGTTCATACATTTCAGTAGCTTGCTAAGAGGCGCCCGGTCACAAGCTTGGACTGCGGGACTGACTCAGACTTATGAAGACTAGGGACTATAAAGGCAAGGTTACTTTATCAACTGTAATCTGGCAGCAAGTTTAATACACACGTATAGCAGAATTCAAGTTGTATAGCATATCTGATCTGGGGTACAATAAAATATATAGAAAAGAGATACATCTTCTTAAATCTCATATTGATTATTACCTGATAAATTCAAAGAAAATTTGAATTTTATCACCCAGTTACACAACATTCAGATTCTTAAGTTTAACTTTGATATCATTCTAAGGTGTTTCTTTCATTTAGTAGAGATAAACAGCTTACTAGAATGTTTTATTGAGTTACTGATACACATGGGAAGTCGCTAGGTGCGATAGAAGTATACGAGTCGCAAAAGACGATTATAGCTTTTTGAGAGCTAAGGTTCGTCCAAAACTTATTATTACACGCTGAGGGCTCCGTTTATCATTTGTTATGTAATATATTTTAAAATAGAGGCATTTAAGATAGCTTAGTCGAATAAGCAAGATGACGAGAGTTCTGTCGGTGGCGCACTGTGTAATGTACAAATCATGTTTAACAAAGACTTTTCGCGGTCGATGAAGAAATCTTTCGCTGCATCAAGTGCGTTCTGTCTCAATGCAGACTCTAAAACCCTTCTAAGGATAAGACGAGACGGCGGCGCTCTAGATCTCATCAGCGTTCAACCATGGACGAATAGTAAATGGCTCATTGACCATTCAGAGTGCGCGCTTATTTTTGTGGTGTTATAAACTTCTAATCAATAAAAACTTTACTTTTGTTGGATTTCCGAGAAACGTGCTTTCTGGGTGCGGTAAGATTGTAAACATCTAGAAGACCAACACCATTTCTTCGTACCCTGCTGTTCGTAGAAACTCTTTCGAAGTTTTTCAGTCTTCTATTATAGTTATTAAAAGGATTTTCCTTTGGGGGAACAATCTCGTTATCCAGCTAAGGTGAGTTGCATAAGATAATTGTATGGTGGTCTATTATATACCGAAGAACATGTCACGGGGAAAATGCAATTTTTTCGAACTGGTAAAAGTTCCAAAATCACGAATTGAATATAGACACACTGAATGGTATCAGTCTACGCTCAAATCAGACAACCACGAATTCAAAGTGATGACGATGAGTTAAGATTAAATTCAAACTTTGAATTTGCTAATCTCGACTTTCTTGAAAACGAGATCCGTAAGTCTTTGAACTCGTGCTCCTTGCATGCCAATTAGTCGCTAGTTTATATTTGCAATACTCCGTTTGAACTTGAAATCGTAAGGTAAGCAATTTTTTTTTCTTATTAAAACTATCAGGCCACAAAAAGCCAAAGAATAAACGTCTGATTTACCTAGATTCTAAGGATAGTTTGAAACTGAAAGTAGTTTGAACAGAGACAATTTCAGAGGATAAACGAGAACCACCTTGATATAGCAAACATTGGTGGTGGCCAGCAGAGAACGGTGTTCGAGTTTGCTTTCCTGATCAACAATAGCTGATTTACTGAAGTCACTTAAATGGCCAATAGTGACGTGAACAATTTGATAATTTCAATCCCTACTATTTATTACCAAACGATTAAATGGATTTCTTCCATCGGCAGCCATTGGTAATCGACGAAACAATGTTCTCATAGTTAGGTAACTTTAGACAGTTGTTTTATGAGCTAGCCAGTCGACAATGGCTTGAAAAGGTGAGAAAGACTCACAAAAGAAGACCTCTTATTCATCCAAGTAAATCCTTTGTGCTCTTTTTCTGAAACTATATATTAGATAAGAATGATTTCCTGCTGGCTTCATTGCGCGCTATACCTATAATCATCTAAGGCGAGCTTGTTATAAGCCGTCTTTGATACTCACTTCATCTAAGAACGATAGTCAAGAACGATATTCGTTCTTTTCTATATTTCAGTCAGATATCTTTATGTAATGAACTTTAGCCTGATGTTGTGAATGTGATTACGGTTTGTTAAAGATCGAGCAGTCCATGAGGAAAATACGCGAACCGAAGAAACGCTGTCTTCATCTCTCATGCAGGGAGCTTAGCTTTAGTTTTCAGCTCTAGCAATTATGCATATTTCTGTGTTGTCTGTGGGACTCCGGCGTTCGTCTGGCAACTTTTCTCGGAAACGATTTATTTCGTTCGGTACACTCTGAAACTAGAATCGAACCTGGAGGAAATGGTTGCCGTCATTCTTCCATAACAGTAAAAAGCATTTTCCTTTTGGGGGAAAAATCTCGTTATCCAGCTGAGGTGAGTTGCATAATATTATTGTATGGTCACGTTCTCTGCTAAAGGAAATGCCACGCAGAAATGTTATTTATCTTCAGAGACAAAAGTTCCAAAATGGAGATTAATTTCTTCAAACCTATATCAGCTGCAAATTTGTGTGTTGAATCTAGACTCAAATCTTATATTAGGCTCAACACAGACAACCACGACTTTAAAGTGATTATGATGAGTTCAAACTAGATCAGAA
Source organism: Porites rus (assembly GCA_964035705.1). NCBI lineage: Eukaryota > Metazoa > Cnidaria > Anthozoa > Scleractinia > Poritidae > Porites > Porites rus. The sequence continues at coordinate 45,023,105 of OZ037993.1, forward strand.
AATCCAACATGACCTTAAATTGCCTTATCACTGCCTTCTTGAAAGCGCGATTGGCCACTTTGATTTCGCGTTCTTCGCCAAGAATTCGTGGTCTTCCTCGCTAGCACAAGTTGCAATTCCCGACTTTTAACTTGGAATCGTGAGTAACCGAAAAGGAAGTTATTTCGTAATCGTTACTGTGACCACGGTATTGCGAAGAAAGCCACTTTTTCCTTTAAAATGCTTGAATGGAGCCTCTCTTACTAGTTTGAAACTGAAAGTGGTTTGAACAGAGACAATTTCAGAGGCACAACGCTCTCGCATTTTTCTTACTGTATCAAAGGATTCATTTCCTATATAAGCGGCGAAAAGTCAAGCAAATCTTACGCCGAGAGTTTATAGAGCAAAAAATGTTGTTATTAAATATCACTGTGACCATGAGCGGTGTTATGCTGTCCTCAACATCAGCTAAAAGTCACTAAAGGCCAATGGCGACAAAACAATTTAATGTTTTCAATCTCTACTGGTTTTATATTACTAAGGGAATAAAACATATGTCTCCAAGATCTTTGCAAATTTTCGTTTCGGTCCTATCGGCGGCCATAGCTAGGTAATGGACATTGGCGAAGTTAGGTAACTTTGCTGGTGAGTTTCTCTTCTGGGCTAGCCAGTCGACAACTTGAAAAACTGAGAAAGACTCAATAAACGGCATCTCTTATTCATCCAAGTAAATCCCTCGTTTTTTCTTTGAAACTATAAGATAAGAGTTATTTTCTCATGGCTATTGCTAGCCTCCCACGCAGACGTTCTTAGCGCTTCGTCTGAGCACTATAATCAACTAAGGCGAGCTCGGTATGGGATCATTAATACGCAGTACTTCATCTATGAACAGTACTGTATTCATTCTTTCTATATTTCAGATATATTTATGAAATGTTCTTTAGCCTGACCCTGTGAATCACAGTCAGGTAATGACGGATCAAGCAGCTAATGCAAGAGTAAAATACTAATACCAAGAACCGAAGGAACACAGTCTTAGAGGCAAAACTCCCTCAGGGAAGTTAAAAGTTTTCAGCTTTAGCAATTATGCTTATTTTCGCATTGTCTGCGAGACTTCTGCTTTGGCCCAGTAACTTTTTGTCGGAAAACGATCGTGAATGAATTTCGTCTAATGAAGTATTTGTTGTTAGGTACAATGAGACGATCATTGAACCTAGAAAAAACGTTTGCTGAAGTTATTACCAACTAGTCAGTTTTTTTTTTTTCATTAGTATAGGTAATAGCATGATTTGGAGTGATATTCGCCATAAATACCACGGGTGATATTTCGAAATTGTTATAGGTAATTTCACGAGCCGTTAGGCGAGTGAAATTTGTGACAATTTTGAAATATCACGAGTGGTATTTATGCCAAATATCACGTACAAATCATGCTATTATTTGTTTATACTACTACCCACAAAAGGTTGTAATTTTCACATGTAGGTATTTCAAATTAAGCTGAAATACCACTGCTCTAAGCCAATCAAATTGCAGAAATTTCTCTTGTAGTGGTATAATTATTATTATGAGGAAATTTGCGACAAATAAACATCACCTTATTGACCATATAACGCCAAATCGGCGTTGAATGTGCTGGTGGAATTTCTCATAATCTCACTTCAGCAAACAAATGCGTCAGCCCCAACCCCATTCGAAGAGTAAAAATGGAACGAGAGAAAATGCGAATAAAGATGCGGGTAAAGTATTGAACAAGACAGAATGGACTCTATAAACTCGATTCTGAGGGGCAGACTATAATTGCTTACTTTTCAACGTTTTATGAACGTTAGAGTATTAGGGATAAATTTCCAGATAATTTGTAAAAGGCATGCTGATAGAAAACAGCCTCAGCCTACAGTACTTCAAGCGTCAGATTATATATCTAGTGGTGGATGAAATAAAGTGCATGAAGGTGTGATGATTTCAACTGATTTTTGTTATGTAATATAATTATAAGATAAAGCTTGCTCACTAGAAGTAGGAAGATGACGCGAGTTTTTTTTGTGTCGAACTAGTGTACAAATAATTCCTTCTAAAGACTTCTCGTTGAAGATACCCTCCGCTTGGGTCGTGATTAAAAGATCTTTCTTATGTGATCCTGAATCACTTTTAAATCCTTGCTCACATTAGATTAAGATGAGAACGCGAGCGCCGGCTCTCATTAGCATTCAACAATGGACGGATAATAAATGGTTTATTGACCAATCAGAGTGCGTGCTCATTTTTGCGATGATATTAACTTCAATAAAATATCTACCACTGTTGGATTTCCGAGGAAAGCAGGTTGCCTCTGCTAAAGAAAAACCAGCTTCATCCAGTTAAACAGGTTTCCCACTCAGGGTCACCTGATCTGTTGGGTGTTGCAAGGCGTTGTTCATCTGAATGACAATGCTCAATTTCGCTGTACCCCGTTCGACGGTAACTCTTTCTGCATCATTCTTGTACAAAACATTTTCCTTTGGGTGAACAATTTCGTTAACCTGCTAAGGTGAGTTGTGTAACATCATTGTATGGTGGTCTAAGCTAAAGAGTATGCCACGCATGCTACTTTCTTCAAACTGGCAACAGATCGAGCAACAGATTGCGACTTAAATATAGACACAAATGGTATGTATGCTCATACAAGACAAATCAGGCAATCGAGAATTCAAAGTGGCGATGTGAGTTTACGTAAACTAGACATTAAATAACTAATTCCTGCTACCTCCTTGAACGCGCGTGTCACCACATCAGTGAATTTGAAGTCGCACTTAGTACGAATTCGTAGTCGCCACGCACATTCTAGTTTATTGTTGCCATACTCACTTTAAACTAGAAATCGTGATTCAGGCAACTAAGGTAGTAAATTCGTAAGTCGTTACCGAGGCCACGG
>OZ037993.1:45035997-45065997 GCA_964035705.1 Porites rus
AAGGTTTAACGGCAGAGGGTGCTTACTTGGGGACTGCCGTAGGTACATTACACGGGGTAATAGATGCCACAGAACAAATCAAAATCATCAATGGTAAGTATGAAGAACACAAAACAGTGATCAATGGCCTTCAGGCTGACCTCGACTGTTTAGCTCCAAAGATCAGAGAAAAAGCTAGAAAGGTTGATGACATGGCTGATACACTGAAAGATTTGAAAGTGTGACTAGGACAAAGTAGCTTTAAAAAGATTTGCACCTCGTTCAAACTAACTCTTATACACATATTTCAACAATCATGTACGTTCAGCATTAAACAGGTTCAGTTGTTAAACATTTCCAGCAGCTGAACTTACTTAACCTAAAACAGCCTTAGGATTTTGAGCTATCTGAATCCCATCTTTCGCCTGTAAAGATCTTTTAGACAGAAGTATGAAATTCACATTAAGAAGCATTTAACTATAAGAGTTGGTATATATGTGAACAAGGCATTACTGAGTCTATAACGGTTCGCACTAATGTAGCTAGATTTTAAGTAACAGCACACTAATAAACACACACACTGTCTTTGCAATTTTCTGAAAACAAAAATAATTGTTTTAAAAATGGTAAGAAAATTAAATCATAGCTTTCAGCTGTTTCAGTAGGACTTTCAGTGATATAAAGTTCAAAGATAAGTGATTTGTCTGTCTTTGAACCCGTTTTTCTTCTTTTTTGTTTTTTGTTTTTTTTTTTTTTAATTGACCACAAGAGAATTCAACTTTCGAAAAATATATTAGTAATAGCCTGGGTAGCAAGCGTTTTAGTGCGGTTTTGGAGCAAAGAGTGAGAAACGAGAGTCAACGACCGCGCGAAAATGAAGCGAGTTAGAGCGGGGATATGGTTCTCGTTCCATTTTTCGCGCGGCCGAAACCGAAAATTCCGTTCCTAGTCGTTCTTTGCTTCCGAATCGCAACTATACGAAAACGCTTGCTATGCAGGCTATATTAGTAACTGAACTGCCGAGTTCCAAAGGCGTTAAAATCGATGAATCCACAGCCCCCGCACTGATTATGTTACTCACTGTGTTGTAAATTACAAAATTACAGTTATTGCGGGCGACAAGAGGAGCCTGCAATCCTAATCTCTAGGCTGTTATTACACATGCGTCGCTTGTATGTAGCCAGCATTCATTTGGACTTCCACTAAGAATGAATGGAATGCACAGAACGCAATTTGATAACGCGCATTTGGACCTCCTATCACTCGTAATATGATCACACGTGTATCTGTAACAAGTGAAACTTACGCAAACCACAGCGATGGAGCAAAAGCGTTTTGACTTTCGATCGTTGTCGCCCGCACTCCGTAACCTTTGGTTATTACTAGTTTTCTGACTATTAACGTACAAATTCTATATGGAAGCCTGCTACTTTGTTCTTTTTACATTGCTCGCCTTCTTTTATCTGGACTGAACTGACCTCGGCCGCGCAACGAAATTTTAAAAAGAAGGATTTTATTCTAATAATTCTTATCCCTCTGCCTGACCTATCAGAAAGGGCCTTAGGCAAGCGTCAATCCGAGTCAAGCGGATGGGCTTTCTGGTCACTTACATGACTTGTTTGTTAAATATAAAATCAAGGTACGGCAACGATAGATGGAGTAGAGAATATGGAATTGTTTCAGTGAGTAGTGAAATTTGCAAAAAATAGAAAGTGCAGTGTTTAGAGCTAAGCCTCGTCTTTGTTGAAGAGGAACTGGTTAATTAGTTCCCGCTAGAAAGTTCCTTCAACAAATGCGTCAAACCTTAATGTATTGCTTAATAGATATTAAAGTATCAGTCAAAATAATATTAAATAGCCTTAGATCAACTATGATCTGCTTTATTCTGAAAATATCTATTGTATCATAGGCTCCTGAAAGATGTCATTTTAAAAATGATCTTTTAAATAGTGTTATTATTCAACTTCACTTAGTAGAGTACGGATAACGCTAAAAACGAGCACAAATATCTCACGGTATTGTACTCCAGAAGACAGGTTTGACCAGTTATAATCTACAAACGTCGCACATAGTAGAAAATGCGTTGTTTTCCGAAGAAAACGGAACAGGAGCCAAATTGTAAGCTTAAATAAAACCGAGTTTCTAGAGAAAAGTAGCCTTCAGGAACAACAATGAAATGTTGACATTTATTAAAACTACTGATAAGACACAACAGAAAGGATGAAAACAGACCTGTGTGCGATGAGATGATCAGGAATGGCGAAAACCTGTGTAAGAAACAACGTCCATTAAATACAATCCCCGCCGAGGAACTGAACAGAAGTTCACCTCTAGTTCTTTTAAAATGTGAGGAAACTCGACATAGTAGACTTAAGACGTTCTCTTTTTGTTAGTATAACCCGGCGAAGATGAAGTTTTAAATCCTTTGTTTTCGCGTCCCTCTTTGAAACTCCTTGAATTTGTGGAAGAGTTTTCGACTTTCCATTGCAATTTGCTCTGTTCAGTTTTCTCACTTGCAGTTACGTTTCATGTAACCGAAAGACCATCTTAAGCCTCACTATTATTTGTCATTCTATCTCTGTTTTCCTAGCAAATGTTGGAAAGATAGAACCTTGAAGTGCCGACTAAAACTTGAAAAAAATTGATATACTGAGTATACTAGTTTGAAAAGTTTCCAATTCTGACCAATCAGCAACAGCATTGATGAAAGGGCGCGAAAACTCGACTCACGTTTGTCTGTCACGCATTCTCGTTATAAGTAGGCAAGCGTATTTATACTGAGTCCTATTTTATACTCCTCGAGTTGAATAATAAATCTCTTATTGGACGGTTTAGTGTGTAGTATCGTGGGTATTTTCACTCGTCTGTTGTATTTTGACTCGCCCTACGGGCCAGACAAAATACAGCATCCCATGATGACTACACACTAAACCGTCCAATAAGATATATATACTTTCTCGCCTGGCTAACGAAACATTTTAGGGATAGTGAGGCTGTCAGTTTAAAATACCTTAAAACACAACTCCTCAATCAGCACTTTAAAGCAGCTGCTATTCAACGCTATTCAATACAGTTACAAATTTGTCAAATTCTACCCTCTAACATCGTGCGTTCTCGCTTTTTATAGCCCTTAAATATATCATCGGGGCTTCAGTCACCGGACTTTACCTGTACTTCAATGGACGGTTTGACAAGATACACTTCCACATCAAATTATCCTTAATCATTCGAAATTACACATATTTGACAGAGAAAGCTAAAGCACTTAAAGTTAAAGATTAAGGTAGGCAGTTTCTTTCTTCATAGTTACACGTGTTCGTTTTCTGAATCTTCTTAAATTTAGGGGCCGACCATTTGACTTTTGAGGGGGGTATGTGTGATTTGCCTTGTGTAATAATTTTTTTGCCAAACCTGTGGTGATAGGATTTTTTTCCTGACCTACAATGATGTAAGACTTTTTACCCCAGCATTATACGCCATGAAAGATATGTTTTTCAGTGTAAGATCTTTTCTCGCCAGGTGTTTCCTTACAAGATTTTTTCCCCTCGAAATCAGTCTACAGGATAATTTTTTTCTGAAATCATCCATTACCCCCCCCCCCCCCTCCCACGTCAAAAGGGAAATGGTCGGCCCCTTAAGTTGAATCGAAAACAATATTTACTTTTAGTAATGTTATTCTTAATCAATTTGGCACTTAACGTATATGTTGGATATAAGCGGTGGCGGCCATTTAGTAACGAACGCGGCATTCTGCGGCATCTTTATGACGTCGTTTTTTTGGCCTCCTGTAACTTTCTTTTACTTGTGTTATTGTAGTTACAGACTGAGAAAAACTATAATTGCGGGGTCTCAAATATTGTTTAAAAACATTGATAATACTTGGTGAACATTTTTTTTCTGCTGTGCTAGATCAGTTAAGTTTTTAACTTCTAGCTTTGGGGAGAACTTTTTTATAGTCTTGGTCAGTTTAATACCTTGCAAATGGGTGCAGATGACTTATCCTAGAAGTATTGAGTTTACTATGAGTATATTTCAATACAGGCAGCCTCTAAATTAAGCCTAGGCAGTGTTGTAGCAAAGGAAATTAAATCACTTGAACATATAAGGTTTTTCGTCGCTAACACAATGATACAATCTCGTTGAATTCAATTGGCGAAATTAACTACACTAAGAGGCGGTGAATTCAATTTTGGCCAAGGCTATTTCTTACTTCGATTAGGGCAATCTGTATGATTATTGTATAACCTTTGTGTCTTTGACACAATTAGTTGTTATTTTCTTGTTGCATTGCTTCCTTTAGTTTGATTAAACTGTTGTAAGTTTTACTTATGCTTTACCATAAGGCCGGATTTATTAATCACTCTTGAGCATATTTGTATACCACAAAATGTAAATGTTGTTGGTCAAAATGAAATGCAGGTAAACATGGTTTCAAATGCATGTAACCTAGTTTTATTATTAAGATCAGTTTTCTTTAATGTTTCCAAACCCTAATAAGTAAAGATCACGACCAGGTTGAAACCATTTTGACCTGCAACATAAACTTAGTGTTTTATTGTAGACATGCTCCAAGTCGACTCGCCTGGTCTCTGCGTTTTGGGACGAAAGCGTGGATTATACCCCTAGGATCGAATGCGGAGAACATGAATTGGGTAATAACGCGGAGCTCAACGAGCAGCTTTGAGCAAGTCTAGGTTTAATATCGTACATTTCTGAAGAGAATTTATTAGTTTAGAATAATTAAACGTTTCGTAAAAAAAAGCTGGTGTATTTTACTACGCTGTCTTTGACAAAACAAGTCAGACCGATCCACACTTCATGTTCTACACTAGCCTCGATAACGTGCTATTAAACTGCGTTTACCTGGGTAAAATTCTGGTCACAGTTGCCCCATTTCATTATGGTAACAAAAATTCCTTTTTAAAAAAACAGAAGAAATTCTTCAGTATAAAAAGTCCTCGTGACGTTTTCTTGTGAGGAATGTTTGAGCGGTTTACTTAAAAAGATAAAAAAGAGATTGACCTCTTCTTTATGCCAAGTTTATTTTCCAGTTTTCATTCTGTATACAATTACACCATGCAAATCTTCATTTTACTTCATGTTTCTCTATTTCTTTTATTGTATCTTATCTAGGTCTCCAGGAGCCCGGTTTTCATATTTTTCTTCCTAAAAAAAACATTGATAAAATACAATTAAGAGAATCAAAAAGGTAGGGATGGAGGCTAAAATAAGGCGACGCCCATAAAGAAAACGTTTCCCATCGCCCTAGCGACCCCTTTTTTCTCAAATTTTCTTTATTCTTATTCGTACTACTTCTCAAACAATCACTTGCAAACATATTTCATTCAATAAATCGTTTCAAATGGTTCTCTTGTGGGCGCTCTGTGTATTGATTAATTGACGGAAATCTATTTCCAGCTACAAGTTGAACCTCGCTCAACTCCCACGCTTACGTGGGTCTTTTAATACATTGCCTCTATTTTATTTACGCACGTAAAATTAACGTGCGTACGCACATAAAAATAACTCGACAGTGGAAATCCACCATAAGCCTGAAAATAAACGCATTAGCTATTTTTGTGTGCTCTTTGTATTCCTGTTAGAATATTTCCCAAAACGCATTGTTTTTGTGTTAAGTGAAAGCTGATAACATGATCGACCTTTGCAAAAGGCTTATTAAAAAAGGGTTCGGAAAGACACGTCTAATTGTTTGAGAGAAGCCTCATGATTTATCACTTTTCTCATAAGACTATTCTTTAAAGGTAACAGCATAAGGAATATTATTAAGAACAGCTCAAACACCTTGCTAGATGTTAAGGAAAAACAGCGATCCTGAATCAAGGGTCATAGGCCTTTGTAATGTGACAATAATAATCTTAGCATTGAAGAAAGTTGGCTTTCGTGATTTTCACAAAATTGCTTTCTTTGACGGGGGTCAAACCTCAGCCTCTAGTTATAGGTTACTTACCATAAAGCGACTGAATACCAGCGACATCATCGGGTTCAAGGCTTAAATTAGGATGGTAAAAATCTGGGTAGTATGGGTACATAATGGCATCTCTGTCACTTGAATGATCCAGACCAAGCACGTGACCAAATTCGTGGGTGGCAGTCCACAAAAGGTTTGTACCCCGTGGACTGTTGTGGGTGAATGTTTCGGCTTCATCGAAGTGAGCACGGCCATCTTCAGGCATGAACGCATGCGCAAGCTGTCCACCAGGCCCATCGAATCGATCTGGGCATCTTTTTCCGTCCCCTCCTGGGTGGTTTCTATTACCAAAACTGAGAACAGAAATTTAAAAGTAAAATGTCCACGCTCTCAGTAAAGCTCACGAGTACCAGGCGCTAACTATGAACACGCAAGTACCGGGATATCAAACGTTTCAGTTATTACATGCTGTTTTACTTTGGAATTTTAACAGCTGGACCTCCTATTTGTTAGATCACTTCCCACTACAGTCGAAAACCTTTGTCATGTGACGCCCTATTTAAAAGAGTAACACTCGTTTCTGCCTTTCAACCACTCCGGTTAGAATGCTTGTGAAAACGAATTAAGCTGTTGCGTTCAAGGTAATTCCTTTGCATAATGTTTCCTTTTCCGATCAGGGGACCTTTCCCTTATATTCTTGGCTTAGCATTTTAAAATCAAGACGTCTTCATAGGCTTTGAATTTATGCTTTATAAGATCAATAAAGGCAAATCAACTGTTTTATCTTTACTCTGGGCTGAATATGTGTATTTTCGCTTATCCTAAAGGCGTTAGGAAAGCGGTCACGTTTCAGGTCTTGAGTCTGCGTTCGCCTGTCGTTCAAACAATGAAGTTTTTAATTAAAATTGGGTTGTTTTTAGCGGAGCTCTTGAGCGCCCCAAAGCGCGCATCGGAGCACCATGGGTAAGAAATTTTGGTGGTCACGTGACCGCACGTCCGCCTGTCCATTCGCAACAAAGTGAGCTTTTTAGCTTGTGTGGGAGCCTGCATTCTGACCAATCTGTGTTAGAACTTGATGATGGACGTCCATTTTATGGTCAGTTGACACTGACACCTGTCACGATATCCGCTGACTAGTATCACATGATCTTATCGTGGTCCCAGGTTTCAACTAATCGAGACCACGTCTTTTATTACGGTTTTCCGCTGACCATCTATAACCTTTTAATTGATTGCAAGCTCAAGTTCCATTTTTTTCCGCAGCAATTGTTCCTTGTCTGTTGAGCCTCTTCCTCCAACGTCACATGGTCCTCCTCTAAGTTAAGTATAAACAGGAGCCCATAACCCGAAGCGAGCAACAAGTCCCATACTATGTCACGGCGTTTTTATGGACCAGTTTATTTTCAGACACATTTTAGGGCACTTTTTCCCACGAAAATAGAATCCCCACCATGTCTATGAGCGCATTCGAAGTATAAGATATAAAAAGGGAAAACTAAACGTTATTAAAAGGCAAAAATTTGCGGAGTTTAAAAGAGATTCAAAATTCGCTGGTACTGGTCCGTGAAAACGCCGTGCCAGGAGCACATGGAAGTTGCTCGCTCCGGATTATGGGCTCCTGGTATAGATCTGTGGATTCTTCTCAATAGTTTCAAGTTTACTGTTTGAAGTAAACCACGACTGTGACGGGAGGTTCGCTTTTACCTCTAGCTAAATCTATATATTAGTCTTATGTTCTCTTTAACTTCCAATGAAAACTCAGAGGGTAAAAGATGTTAAATTTTACCTTATCTTTATGTCGGCAGAGAGTCCATTTCTCGCTTTAGAGAAGGACAACCCCGATACATCGGACCAGAGCTTCAGGGCTTTAGCAAATATTTTGTCTTGAGTTGATCTCTTTAAATCAGCACCATATTTCCTCACAAAGTAAGTCAGATGTGTTTTACTCCATTTGGAATTGGCAGCAAAACGTTTGACGTGGCCTCTAAAATCTGGCATTCCACAACGAGGTTTCTTCATTTGTTCGATAGTGGGCTTATCCAGAATACCAGTAACATGCAAACCAGTAAATTGTTGGAACTTTTTTAAAGCTGAATTCATGTAATTTCCAGAACGTGTCGAAGACATGTATTGATACTTCTTCAAGAAATTCTGACGAAAGAAAAACCGATTTCATTAGTAATATCGATAATTCCACGGCAGCTGAAGGACTGCAACGCCCCAATTTACCCACTCCCCCCTCGCAATAGTTAAACTTTTGTAACATCCAAGACACGATGACGTAAACCTTTGCCTTATACATGCTAGACAAGGATTTTAGGACGGCTTAAAAACGGAGGGTTTACATCTGAAGGGGTTTATAACAAGAATAGAAAAATGGGTTAGCTTCGAAACTATCTAGAGCATTGCTGATCAAAATACTTTTTGTAATTACAGGTTTTTAATTGAGCTTCAAAACGTCACAATATATCGACTTCAGAGGGGTGGGGGTGGGGGTTATTGGCATACTGATTCGAGTGGACTTACAATTGGATGTATTGGCCTATAACTGGGGGTGGGGTCTTATGAACGCGGCGGCAGTTTACGTTATTTAGGCCGATAAGACGCACGTAAGACTTAACCTTTTAAACCCTAACATTAAAACTGAGATTCACATTTACTGTCCCAATGCTTTTTTAATAGAAGTAGTGGAGAGAATTTGTTGAAATATCAATTAGACTTATAGATTTATCTTCACTTATCGTGTACTCAATTCTCATGACCAGTATGTTTTCTAAAGCATTGATATTATAAGGAGAAATTTCTTGCTGATCACTCTTAGGGCGGGACTCTTATGACTGCCGGCCGGTTGATTCTGAATATGATGGCCTAAGAAAACAGTCGACATTTTGCGACGTCTCCACTGGTTTCCACACGAAATGACGTCTGAGAAACAAAACTTCCGTACTGATGAAGTTACACTACCCAGATCTGGGTAGTGGTGCGTCATCAGTGTGAAATTTCTGCGCTCGTTTCTCAGACGGCGGTCGTCATTTCGCGAGGAAACCCGACAGTAAAGGCGTCAGGAAATGTCGACTGTATTCTCAGACTATTAAATCAATTTGATTCTGCAGGTCAGTTAATGTTTTGGAAATACAAGCCATCAGAAAAAATTAAAACCATAACATTTAAAATAACAAACAAAACCTGCCTACCAAAGCCATGGTGAAATCATCGTCTCCAAAGGCGAAGGCTTGCGCGGCAAGAACAGCCAACACAATAAGAAGGTACATGATGTAAATCTTCTGAACATAGCCGCTTTAGGGCTTTTCTTATATATTATATTAATTTACATGTTAAACGTAGCTGTACAAACACTCCGTAGTAATTCAATGAGTATACGAACTCAACGTTTGCGCATCTGCCAGTAGAAATTTTCCCTTTCAATAAATTCTTAATTAAATACAAGAAAAATATCCTTAGTCTTTCCATCTCCATCTTTCATCTCTGCGGGCACAGTTATTAGAGGAGACTGGTTATGAAAGACAACAAGCAACAATTATAAAAACAACAGTGCTACAGTTTATGTTGGAAGCTCACTGAAGGTGCACAATCCTTTGTTTTTTCTGTTGGCAAATTGCGACGGAATAAATTAATGTAACGTCTTTATTGGTCAGTAAGCTCACAATGATGGGAATGCCATTGAACGTTGTGCTCCGTCAGGTCCACAAAAACAAGTAACAAAGGAGTCGGACGGGTTTCATAACCATTCCAATCTATTAACTTTGCTGCGGGGAAATTATTAAGTCCTCACGGTTAAAAACGCCTGGAAGACAAAAAAGATCTTAAATAGCGCCATCTTGTCCGTGTACTAAATATTTTCCTGTTTTAATGCATCCACGCCCACCAACATTCTAATTTGTTGGAGAGTCTCGTAAATAATTATTGTTGGTTTGCTGGCACGTTAGGCCGGTGACTGAGCACCTATTTCCCTTACCTTTTAATTCTCAAGTATTGGCTGAAAGATGACAAAAACAAACAGCTCCCAAGAATAATTGATTTCATTATTAATGTTTAATCATATTTACTGCAGCTGGAGGGTAAAAGAAGCCGGCTGCCGCTTGGAAAAATTTTGATGGAAAAATTAACCAATGCGAAAGAAGAAGTTGCGACTACAGCATCGGCAACTGCGAAACACTATAACTTATAAAGTATACATTAGCTATTTCTTAAGGTTTAGTGGACATAACTTCAGGTCGCCTTTTTTCTCAAATTTTGATGTTTTGTTCAAGATGAACGTCAGGATTTTTTTTTTCATTAAAAAAAATTATTGAAGAAGAGTTAGCATAACCGGAAGAAGAATACAGACGAAATGGTCTTATTTCATACTGTAACAAACTGGGTACGACTCCTTAATGATATGGGCAGTTACCAACACAAGACTCGAATTGTCAGAAAGTGACAACCTCGTTCCCAGGGCCAGTCTCTGTGCAAAAATCCCGGGGGACAAGTTAAGACACTGAGCACGTTAAGCTTTACAAAATTCTAAATCAAACGCTCCAAAATATAATTTGCCGGAAAAGCGCCCGGCAATCCATTCCATACATTTTCAACTTTCAAATAGCTATATCATGTCTTGTTCAAAATTGATGCAAAATTGGCCTTATTTGACCAAATTTGAGGATTTTGTAAGGCTTGATGCGCTCTTAATGACTAAGCACCACTTAGTCATTAAGAGCGCATCATTGCCGGGCACTTGTCCGGCAAATTGAATTTTGGAGCGTTTGATTTAAAATTAATAATAGGAAGCTTAATTAAGCAATGACGTTTTTGAGCGACGAAGGTCAACTAAAAGTGCACCTTGTGCATACTTGATCAGTGGTTTTGCCCAAATTTTAGGAAAAATCGTCTCTGTAATTGTGAGACACTCAGCAAGACAAATTTAATAGTGTCAAGGTATATAAAGTCAATTATCGCCTTGCGGAGAACTCGATAACAACTAAATCCCAAGCAAAAACAAATTACAGATGTTTGACTGCAATAAACTCCCGCTATTACGGACTCTCACTAATGAGGACACTAACACGAGTCCCAAAAGTGTCCGCTATAAAAGGAGTTGACTGTAAAAAGGGAAAAGGCTTCACTTCCGACTAACGTGCGTCGCTCAAAAACGCGGATCATTTTACCTTTCTAGGAAACTGCCCACCTACCCCTCCCCTAAGCCAACATTTTGCCCCAAGTGAGAACTAAGTGTTAATGTCGGCTTAGGGTAGGGGTAGGTGGGCAGTTTCCCAGAAAGGTAAAATGATCCAAAAAGGCCTTTGCTTAAGCTCCATAATCCCGTTAACGTTGTAGCGATACTGACGCTGACGTCAACCATTGATATTAATGTGCCAACCAGAAGTGCATTAATTGGCTCTTAAACAACAGATTATTTTGTCTCACTGGTTACACATTTGAATAACAAAAGCAATGTTCATAAGTAGGTTGAGTATGATCGTCCTGGTGAACGTAGTCTGAATGGGACTGTTGTTGTTGTTGATAGTGGCTGACGTTTCGACACCCTGTGCGGTAGTCATCTTCAGGAGTCAAGGTTAGTTGAATCACGTCAGTTGATGGTATCATACTCTGGTTATTGACCTGATTGATCAATTAAGTCTCGATGTTATTGGTCGTCTGTCAGTTAAGCCATGATGTTAGCTATGAAGACTCGCAAGGTCATTGGCCCGTTTCGATCCCTCTATTGTAACAGTTTAACAGCCGTTTACTGTTAGTCAAATTGTCGGTTGTCCAGTCGTTCTCTCGACGTTAATTTTGCTTGATTCCGTCAATAAGTCGTTTATACCGTGCCGGTAACTGTTGACTATGATTTAGTGCCGTTTGTTCGTAAACAGTGCCTCGTATTGCTATACACGGACGCGACTACCCAGTGCCCCACGGTATGAGATCGAACAATAGAAGCCACTGGTGTTACTGTTCCAAGCTATTATCATATGCTTTAAAGCGAATTAAGAGAAATACAAAATAAAGGGAGCAAAACTAAACGACGCTAAAGTGCAGATTTAGGGCAATCGAGAAGAAGGTTGTCTAAAATCGAGGCAGAAAACTGGCGAAATTTCGTAGAAATTGACCACTTTATACCATCTGATTGGGGAATGTTAAAATCGTTTTTTCAGTGGATCATATCTTAAGTTTCAGTTTTTCGTATCCGCCGAAGATTACGGGGATCTATGATGTAAAATAACATTTTTATTATTTTCCAATTTCAAACTTCTAATTGAAGAAAAACCGTTACCATGGTACTGAGCGTTCTCGCAACAAAAGCTTTATCTCGTATAGACCCTGTTTATTTCGTAATGTTTATGAGGTTATGCTTTCAAATTGACAATTACTTACAATTAATTCACTCATGTCAGTGTTTTGAACATGAATATCAACTTGTTTAAAGGAGAATTCAGGTCCTAAACTTCTTGAGCTTGAAATCATGCCCTTTCAATGAATTCCTTAATCATCTGGTTCAATTAAAGCATTAAGAACTTCTGTT
Source organism: Porites rus (assembly GCA_964035705.1). NCBI lineage: Eukaryota > Metazoa > Cnidaria > Anthozoa > Scleractinia > Poritidae > Porites > Porites rus. The sequence continues at coordinate 45,048,429 of OZ037993.1, forward strand.
GTGGGCTCTTCATCGTGACCGCTTCCTTCACAACTTTCTCTGCAACCAAGTTGCTTGACAGCGGGAACATATTTCTCTTTAAAACCTCCTTTCATTAGGAAGAAACCATGAAGGTCACAAACTTGGAAGTATTTCCGTTTTAGCTTGTAATCTTTAATCTTGACCAGATCACGACCGGTGCTTTTTAAGTTCTCATCCGTGTACGTTATGACGTCAGCAATCAACTGAGACACGTCGCCACGGCCCTCAACAATACTATTTCGAATGTGCTGGAGTTCTCCAGTCTCCTGAGTCACGCATTCTTCCAGAAAACCATTACATTCGAACCTATTTTCCTCGCCGCACTTGACATCTTTAATGATGCGCTGTTTCGGATTTGGAGAAAGTTTCACTGTGTTGGTGACTGCATATCTGATTAAGTATCAAGGTTCCTGACTTCGTTTTCAGTTACACTTCGACGTATGGTACGCCTAACTACAGCTCAAGCCTCTTAGAAACCAAAAAACAATATCTGGTACGTAGGTCTTTGATGAGGCAAGCAAGTTTCCCTCTCCTCCTTCCACTATTTGTTTGCAAAAACTCTTGTTCAGTAATAGATGTTGGGTTTTACCTTCTCGATCTTTGTATAAGCCTTAGCGAATTCACCTCCATTTGCCACTGGCGAGAACACAGTCAATGTTATGGCGACCGCGGTAAAACAAACTTAGTATATTTCTATAAATACAAGAGAAAGACAATTAACCCATATTATCCTTTATTCAAATATTTGTCTCGAATGGCCGAAATATTTTTGGACCAGCCTTGGGTGATGACGAGATAAATAATGGTACAGTGAAGGAACGAAACGATCCCGGCAACAATTGCGGGACGCATTTCGGCACCAGTCCCCTCATCTTCTCTAAAGTGGCGAATGGAGTGCAACCAGTGAAAACCACAAATTGAATAGCGCATGCACAGAGCGCTTAATTTTCTTTTCCTACAAGAGAACTTTTGTCGCATTTGAAGGACATCATTTATTTCATTTTTCTCCAGTATAAACCATGACAAAATTTGCCTTTACCGTTAAAAAAAAAATATGAAACGCGACCACACCACCACTTAAGAGCAACTTTTAGAATACGTTGCGCTATACATAGCTTCTTGTCTAAAAAAACCTGGAAAGAAAAGCTGCCGTTCAAACCCTAAATTTTGCCTGCGAGAGCATCCGGTTCAGTTTCGGCTTTAGTTTCACTCGCCGAGAAAAACTGTCTGCGAAACCGAGCCGAGGATAAATTTCTGTGACGTCAGCTGTTAGTGACCAATCACAATTCACCTTGCATATTCGAAGAAGTGGCGTGGATCTCGCGCAAACGCGTGGAAAAATATGGCGGGAGATGCGCAGGAAAGAATGGGAATTTTTCGGGTTTGAAAAACTCAACAAGCATCAAGAGGAAGCCTTGCGACTTGTTGTTGAATCAAAGAGCGATGTTTTCGTGAATCTTCCAACTGGCTTGGGAAATTCTGTAGTATTTCAGGCTTTATCAGGAGCCCTGGCTTTGTCTATTGTGTATTCTTATGTGGAGCCAACAAACTAGAGCCGAAAAAACCGGATGCGCTCGGAGGTTATAGCATGTGTACATGTACAGTCGCCCTTTTTCTACCCTGGGAACCACAGACGTAGTTTTTTCCTCAGAACGACGACACGTTTACGGATCGTGGGACTGATTGATGAAATAAGCACCATGAGGATTCATATTAAAGAAAAGGATAGGGGAAATTTTTTCATCTATCTGCCTACGGAGTCACTGAGTTATCACACCTTGCTGTTTTGATCATATTCGAAACGATAAATGTCCTAATGACAGTAAACGCATCATGCCGTTTGTTGCTTCTGCATGAAGTTCCTTTCTGGTTCCTCGCAGGAAAGTACGCTTTGGAGAACTCTTCGATAGTATGTCAGTTGCCGCTTTAGATATTTTTTAGTAGATATCATTTATCTTAGAAAGCTATGATATGTGGTAATTGATTTCCAATATTTGCTTCTTGGTTCGGACAGAACTTTGATCAGATCGAAAGCATTTTATATTTGTTCTTATATTTCTTTAAATATATGTTCTTTTCAAGGTTTTAATTTCCATAGTTTTTTATAAGATGAGTCGAAGCGTCGAAGCTGAAATGTCATCTTGACTATGATCAATTTACTGCTGTAAATATTTATTTCACGCTTGGTCCGGCCCCACAGGTTCACTAAATGTTTCAGATCATTGCTTTGTGGCGATACTTGTAGGATTCTGAAATATTTACGAGCGATTGTCAGACTCTGAATCAGTCAAGCATGTGTCTGTACAATCGATTCACCACCTTTTGTCAGCGCTAGTTAAATTAAAATAAATCGCTGGTCTGAGCGAGATTTTATTAAGCTATGTGATTTTCCTTTCACTGTAGGGATTATTTTGTCCAGATTTTGTTATGTCACGTAATGAAGTATTTTATAAAGCGAAAACAAAGACCCACATCACATACATAGCTTAGGAGGCCGTTGCTTCACAAAGAAGCCAGCATTCAACATCGCAGAAAACCTCGTTATAGTTGTGAAATTCACGTTTCAAATCGTATTTAGTAACTCTCGCCAAAATCCAAGATACGCCAGCGCGCGAGGTCGCGATGAGTCACTCGAAATGCATTCTATCCTTTGATCTGATTGGCGAACATCAAAGCAAAAGGTTTTACGTGAGGGAAATCGTTTTGTCGCTCATGTTCGCAGACGTTATTTTTCGGAGGGAGAGAGGCGACGACCGCAAATACGTCTGCAGTTCGCAGGCTACAATCGCATTTAAAATCGAGCAAATGAGGGTTTATTTATTCTTGTTAATATTGTCTTATACGAATCAAGTTAAATTTTGTTAAACACTTAAAAATAAATATAAGCGAAAAAAGTTTAACACAACGTTTCGATGTCGCCATGACATCATTATTAAAAGTGACAAAGATAAAACTAAAAACTGACTTACAGTTTAAAGTGACAAAATAAAAAACAAAAGTATCAATGTTTGCACGTGTAAATGAAAAAAGTGAAAATATGTTAAACAAACAGTTTTTCCCGGATGGAGTCTGATTGTGTGTTTAGGCTTAGTTTCTTCTCCTTAATAAACAGCATTTCGTAAATCAGGCAATCTAGTTTTCCTGCACTTCTTGAGCACGGAGAAGTTGCTGCTCAAGTCGCCTATGGTTTTTTCAGCGGGCCGTGGACATTCTTTAAATGCCTCCCGATTGGCGGGTGATAGTGTTCATCAATGCGTTGATGTAAATGCCGGCTCGTGTAGCCGCGGACATACTCTGCATCGCGCATTGTTGATTTATTAAGGGTGGTTTAGGCTCACGCATTTTAAGATCATTAAGCACCAATTTTTTTGGCTCCTAAATACTGGCTGAAGGATGTAGCCGATTTACAAAAAGGCAGAAACCGAGAAAGACGTTCAAAACTATTGAGGCAAAACGATGGCGTTTTGAAGATTGGCAGGCTTCCTAAGGCTTTGATAGGAATTCAAATTGGTGTCCGATCTTGCAAACCGCACACTGACCACAACTTTTTAAACACAAATCCCTAGTGCGGATGAACCCAAGCGCTTTGCTTTGTGGCTTTTTTCCTGGCAGCCGAGTCTAAACCGGGTATTCAAGTGCCTTTTATGTAGTTGCAATTGCCAGAACTCGGTGGAAAAAAGTCTTCAAAAAGTTAGAAAATGAGGCATTGAGCCGCAGAGAACAAATTATTGTTAAATTTTACAACTTGTACAGCCTGCGATCGGAACAACGAGTTGAATTGTACATAAAAAAAAACATTAATTTTTCATTAATGGTGATTAAGATTTTCATTGGCGTTGCGCAATCAGCTTTTTAAAAATTGTTCGCGTCTTTTCCTTAAAAACCAAACAGAAACTGAACATAAACAGGGATAGATTATAAATCATTTTAAAGAAAGTTTTCTTACCTTTTTCGTCTCCATCTTTTAGATTCGATTGTCTTCTGTTACCGTCAGCAGAACAGAAAAAAACGTATGGTGGTTATATTTTACTCTTTTCTAACTTAAAGGCAATATAATACGATACCTGTATCTACTATTAATTTCTGTCATACGCTCGGAACATTACTTTATGGCAACTTCAATTTTCCCCCTGCTAAAATGTCAAAAGAACATAGTAATTGCCTCGCATAAACCAAAGGTGATACCAATTCTCATGTGCAAATATATATATTTATCAGAAAATAATTACTTACTTCAGTGGTTTCATAATCTTAACCTTGAATAACCGTCTTGGGGCCGATTCCGCCTAATGTTCATACAAAGAAATGTTTAAAAATGGAGGAAGGTAGCTTTAATTTGTCCATGAAAAATACGGATTATACAATGTGATTGTGACTCCAGTTTTACTCAGAGTGGCAAACAAGAAAACACTAACAAATTTTTATCCAAGACCTCGATGTGTCATACGAATCGAAGGTATAGATAGTTACTCAAGGAAGGGCGAAATTATCCTTGCTCGAATTTGAATTTGGAATTAGGTGTTGGTTTTTGAAGAGAGAGGAAACCGGAGTACTCGGAGAAAGACTTTTCGGAGCAAGAGAAAAAAACAGAAATAAACGAAACCCAGGCTTGAATTGAATTTACGGGATAATTACAAAGATTTTTTTTAGTTTTGTAGTACATATTCATTCTAATCTCTTTTAACTTATGAAACTGGAGAATGGAAGGCTTGAGCAAAATTTCTCGTCGAACCGAGCAGTTTATTGGTCGCTATTTTACTCCGCCGAAATAATTCATTACTGAGATTCAAGGCGACTTGGTGACTTCGAAGGGTGGCTGTCTGTTCAAGAAAGTCAATTTTTTACTTTCATCTAAAAACAGTTTTCAGGCGAAAAAATTTATGAAAAGTTTTATGAAAAAAAATTCAATTCCCTTACAGATAAATTTCCTAGTAATAAACTTGCGATTGTCAATACGAATTTAGCACATGAAATTGATTGTAGTCGAGATCTATAACCAGCATAAAGAACCGGTAACACGAGCAAACACTCGATAAATAAGTCTTATTTTCACACTGTAAAGGAAAAGTTTCTTGGGGCGTTTACTGATGAATTTAAAAAATCGTCGTAAAACATGGAACTTCGAATTCAAGAGTAAAGTTTGTTTTTTCTTGCTGAAGACTGGGGTCAGGGATACCTTATAGAAAGGAAAATCATTTTTTTGGAGGAGCCATGAAAGCTCCCATATAAAAATGGCTGAGATCTTTTAGAGAAGTTGCAAATGGCCCTTAGCTTGAAATTTTTAGTCTTAATATCCGCTTCGTAACTGCGTTGTAGCGCTTGGAAACACAAAAGAAAGCAAAAAAGACATGTTCAAAAATATCCGCATATATATGGATAATTCTATCTTGATTCATTTTAGTGTGAAATACTTTTCGGACAGATATTAAACAAAATTGCAAGAAGCCGCTATTTTCAAACTATTGATTCGGACATACACTTGCTGCTGTCTAATAATGTATTCAGTTAACTGAAGTATAACTTTTAGTTGTACCGTAAATCTTCGAATTAGCGCCCAGCTTCAAATAAGCGCCCCGCTTCGAATAAGCGCCCCTCCTAAGGCTCAAAATTTGTAATCAGCGCCCCCTTCAAAAAAACGCCCCCTCCCCCCTAAGGGGATATAATAAGGACATTATTGTAAACTCTCTCAACAGCTGCGCATTGACACTTGCTGTCGACGGTTCTGAAGATGAGCTGATACACTGCTTAAAGCCAAGTCAACCTTGCCGTTCTGGCCTGGCACAACTGAAGGCAGTTCAACAGCAACTTCAGCAAACACTGGAGAATGACCCATTTCACGACATCACGCCGGATCGGATGTCGAAGATGCAGCTCCTATGACAACATTGCTTGAGGATAGCGATACAGAAATTGAAGCTGATAAAGGATCCAAATGCTTAGGAGAGACACTATATTTTAACATTAACAATGTGTTTTTATTGTATGTTTAATTGAAGACAACTGGACATTAACCGCAGGCGTTTCTTCTTAGACAAAACATTTCACAATAGCAAACGCATAATTTTGTTAGAATTGTTCTGTTGCAGAAATAGAATACACTTTTTGATGAAAAAGTCTTAAGAACGTTTCGAATTCGCAAAAAGTAGTTCTCTATATGGTTTATGAATTTTTATGTTGCAGTTTGGTTTTAAGTAGAAATAAAGATAGTGTCACTTTGAGGCAGAGAATTGATAAACGAATTAGCGCCCCCCTCTCGCCTTAGAAAATTAAATAATTCGACCATTTACGGTATTTCGTTAGTTTTTGCTGTCCTTTTCTCTTTGTTTTGTTTTAACATCAAGAAAAACGAGCGCAAAATAAGTATTTCGCAGGTAAGCAACAAAATGAACCGTGCAACATTAAGCTGCATTAAGGCTGACCGATTTGTCAGCATTTGACGCCTTCACCTCAGTGAACATGCCACCCAATTTCAGCCCTCCAAAGTTCTAGCAGTCAAGGTAAGGCAAATCTCATTTATTGGTAATTATCTTGGGGATAATAAAGTATACAATGAATATTTCAATATTTTAAAAGTTCTTTGAAGTATATAAGAAGTCACTATAAGATGTATTTCTCTAAGATGGAAGGCAGAGCAAAAGGAAACCAAAGGCTTATCCATTTCATCGCAGAGCGAGAAGAGCAAAAGCTTGGAAAATGTTGATTCCGGCATATACTTCAAAATATAAATCATAAAACACACGCCTCGCAGGAACTCTGTAATTGAATCGAATCTATATAGGGTAATAATTTATTTAAAAACTTTTTACCGAGCAAATTTACAGGGTTCAGAGCGCTCGTTCTTCCAGTGAAGCAGATGAAATTAGTGTCCTTCCATAGTATCCTTCATAGTATCTCTTTTTAACCTATGAAATTGGATAAAGGAAGGCTTGAGCGAAATTTCTCGTGATAGTTTAATTCCTTACCGAGCACTATAACTCCAAATAATTAGACGTAGTGTAGCTAAATGTCGTTGGTCGTAGGTGTGGGTAAATGTCGTGAGTAAAAAAAGTATAGAAAAAAATGATAAAGTAAAGAAAATGGAAAAAATAAATACAAAAAAGTTGTAAAATATTTATGAAACGAAAATCTCCGACTTCTTGATTGCCCTTTTCACGACTTCTTCTTCGTCCTCTTCCTGACTAGACCTGGGTCCCCTTTCACAAAATCACTGTACAAAAGACATGTTGCCGATTAAGATTTATCCACACCTGAGCGATCGCCGCAATATTAACGAAACAGAAGTAAAATACGTCGAAACGTGCAATTTGCAGAAAGTATGGGACAGCTCTGACTCGCTGAATGGATTAGTTGCTTACTATAATTAATCTTTATTCGATCTACAATTCTAATGATCAGCGGAGATTTTTTAACACGATGGAATGCAATCCTCGTGGGAAAGGGAAGGGGAAGTGAGGGGGGGTAGAGGATAATCTTGAGCTACTTCATGTTTTTGGATAGAAGTCTTTCTTAAAGAAGTTTTATAGTTTTAGGTCTCTTAGCTTACGAAAGGAACCACCTTCGTGCCAATTTCAATTTTTATTCCATTGGGAATTTTTTTTTAACCACGACATTTACCCAAACCCACGACCCACGACACTTACCTACACTCTCTAATAATGTATTCGATTCTATTCTTGTTATCGTGTCTGTAGCCCAAATTCCTTGGAATTTTAAGCATATGGATTATTTCCATATCCACGTGAAATGATAAATTATTTTTCAATCAAAGTTTCAGCAATTTATAAGAAAAAAATGTAACTACATTTCTTTATTTTTGGCTGTCTTTTTCCTTATTTTTCACATCGAGAAAAACAGGACAAAGAAAACAGGTACAGGAATTTGTCATGATTTGACGTCTTTGCCTCATTAAACATTCCACCCCAGTTCAGCCCTTCAAATCTCTAGCAGGTGAAGTAAGGTGAATCCCATTGGTCAAATGTCAACCAATCACGTTACGTTTTTTTGGAGTTTTTAAAATATACATTTAGCAGATCGCATAAAAGCTCAACATCTGCGAGTAGGTTTTAGTACCTGAGTAACAGAAGGAGCAGTAAGAAGATAGCCAGAAATTTGAACGAAACGTAAGTTTGCTAAAAAGTGAACACTGTAAGTAAAAATGCTCATAATTCATTTTTTCTCTGTTACTTTTTGATTTAGTAGTTTATCCTTTTTAAGAATAGTAACATGATGATTTACTTTATGCTTCTCAGTTCCACATCATCTAAAGGCATTTTCTGCTCCTGTACCTGTTCGCGGAGCTGTCTACCAGCTTGGTTATTCTTTTTCACGAACATAACCACAGCTAGCCTGCGAACCGCAGACGTATTTCCGGTCGTCGCTTCTTTCCCTCCGAAAAATAACGTCTGCGAACATGCGCGACAAAATGATTTCCGTGACGTAAAACCTTTTGTTTTGATGTTCACCAATCAGATCAAATGTCATAGAATGCAGCTCGAGTGACTCATCGCGACCTCGCGCGCTGGCGTGTCTTGGATTTTGGCGAGATTTACCAGATACGATTTGGAACCTGAATTTCACAACTATAACGAAGTTTCCTGCGACGTTGAAAGCTGACTTCTTTGTGAAGCAACGGCTTCCTAAGTTATGTATGTGATGTGGGTCTTTGTTTTCCCTCTAAAAAATACGGTAGTTCTTGACATAACAAAATGTGGACAAAATAATCCCAACACTGAAAGGAAAACAACATCATTAGCTTAATTACATTTCGCAAAAGGTGGTGAATCGATTGTACAGACACATGCTTGACTGATTCAGAAATCTCTGACAATCGCTCGTAAATAATTCAAATTCCTACAAGTATCGCCACAAAACAATGATCTGAAACATTCAGTAAACCTGTGGGGCCGAACCCAGCGTGAAATAAATATTTAGAGTAGTAAATTGATCAAAGTCAAGATGACATTGACCTACGAAGCCTCGACTTATCTTATAAAAAACTATGGAAATTAAAACCTTGAAAAGAACATATATTTAAAGAAATATAAGAACAAATATAAAATGCTTTCGATCTGATCAAAGTTCTGTCTGAGCCAAGAAGCAACCACGGATGTCCCAGCTTTCAAAGATAAAGGATACTAAAAAATATCTAAAGCGGCACCCGACATACTATCGAAGAATTCTCCAAGCATACTTTTTTCCTGCGAGGAACCAGAAAGGAACAGAAGCAACAAACGTCATGATGCGTCTACTGTCATTAGGACATTTATCGTTTCCAATATGATCAAAACAACAAGGTGTGACAAATCATTGACTCCGTAGGCCAATAGATAAAAAAATTTCCCCTAATCTTTTCTTCAATATTAATCCTCTTGGTGCTTATTTCGTCAATCAGTCCCACGATCCGTAAACGCGTCGTTCCGAGGAAAAAATACATCTGTGTTTCCCAGGCTAGAAAAAGAGCAGCTGTACACAAGCTATAGCCTGCGAGAGCATCCGGTTTTTTCGGCTCCAGTTTGATGGTTCCACATAAGAATACACAATAGACAAAGCCTGAAATACTACAGACTTTCCGAAACCAGTTGGAAGATTCACAAAAACATCACAAGGCTTCCTTCTGATGCTTGTTGAGTCTTTCTAACCAGAAAACTTCCTATTCTTTCCTCAACGCACCTTCCGCCATACTTTCCCACGCGTTGGCGCAAGATCCACGCAAAAACTCGCGCGTTACTTCTTCGAATAGGCGAGGTAAATTGTCATTGGTCACTAACGGCTGACGTCACGGAAATTTTCCTCTCGTTTCGGTTTCGCAGACGGTTTTTCTCGGCGGGTGAAACTAAAGCCGAAAAAACCGGATGCTTTCGCAGGCTAAACCACAGCCTACAAATAATCGTTTATATAACATTTCTGTTTTTAGTGAAAAGGCATTGACTTAATTGTAGTGATTGATGTTTATACAAATATACGATTATGCATATATTGTTTTTTTCTAATATGATTTTTTTTTTACGATTTTTTTTTTTAATTAAAATGTGAGTTTATTTTGCAATATGAGTTCCTTGACTCCCTGAATAAGAGCTTTTGGCATGAAAATAACTAGCATCAAAGCCTTGTTTTTGTAAATTCATATTTTCTTGCTCAAGGAAATGGCATTGTCGGGTGTTATCCTAATACTGATGCCTGCTGTGTTTATGAGCGCTTATGCTGGTAAGAATGGCTTTAGAATTCATTTATTTATATTTTACTATGAAATCACCGTTTATATAAGATCTCAGTTTGAATAAAATCATAATGATCAATACACTGCAAGCAACCAACTTAACCAACCAGCCACAAAACCAACTGACCCAACCAACCGCCCATGAAACAAGTAAACAAATAAACAAACCAGCAAACTGACCAACACATCAGTCAACAAACCAGCCGACTAACCAACCAACCAAACGAATCTTAAGAAAATAGAATTTTTTCTGTTTTGAGTCTCATAAGCTAAAACGTCGAACAAGTACTGTCTAGAATCAAGGCTGCAGTCTCTGCATTTTGACTGCCCTACTTGATTTAGGGCAGATAGGAGCAACGTGGTCTGCTAGTAGAAGTCCTCTATTGGCTGAAAGAGATTTATGTATTTCTTTAAAAATTTCAGTTGATGACCGCAATTTTGCGAAAGCCCACATTCCATATTTGCGCTTCGATGGAGGTGCAAGAGCAAAGCACTGCTGGCCTGACGAGGCTAAAGACTCCAACGATTGAAAATGCAAAGACTTCAATTCTAAAGCTCCTATCTACTACGATGTTGTTGATTGTGCTGATAAATATCGCAAAGTGAGTTTTCCTGTTCTAGCCTTTATACTACTACATGAGAAATTTCTGCAATTTGATGGGCTTAGAGCAGTGGTATTTCAGCTTAATTTGAAATACCTAGTAGTATAAACAAATAATAGCATGATTTGTACGTGATATTTGGTATAAATACCACTCGTAACATTTCTAAATTGTCTCAAATTACGTATAACAATTTCGAAATATCACTCGTGGTATTTATTGCAAATAGCACTACAAATCATGCTATTACCTATGCTAATTCTTTTAAGAATAAAAATTAAGACTATTGCTTGCTCGTTTTATTCTTGAGTCCCCAAGAGACCGAGTACAACGATAGAAATAGCTCTTGATTCATGGAAACCCCTGTTTCCATCTTATTATGGCTTATCAATGCTGATGTGCAAATAACTCCACGTTATTAACTATAATAATTATGACTGTTAAATCTTCGCAGTCATTTCTGTCTCCTATAGAACGATCCAATCCGTGTCCGCCATCAAACTTAGTACCGCTGACATCATACCATCTTCTTATAATAATGAGTATGTCTGAATTTTTTCAGCTTGTCTGGTGGTTTTGGTATGGCAGACAAAACCCTTGCACCGGTTCTTTCGGAGCGCACAACAACGACTGGGAACACATCACCATCAACTTTATCAAGGACGGTTCTAGTGCATGGAAGCAAGACAGCGTGACCTGGTTCCAACACGATGGCTGGTATACAAGACGCAACACTGCTAAGAGTCCCAGTGTTTACGTGGGCAAGAACGCTCACGGAAGCTACGACAACTGGTGTGATGGCAGAGGATTTGTTTGGGAGCAGGTAAGCCGGAAAACCGTCGGAAAACCGACGGTGGCTGTTTACAGCGCTCGAAGCGGATACTATCCAAATGTCTCTACATACTTCTTCCTGTTATAAGGAAAACAACTGAATATGTGTTATTGTTTTCTCACAATATAATTGAAAACGTTACAAGACCAACTTAACGTTATAATATTGTCATTCAGAAATGATTGAATGATGTGTGCCAAATAAAATTAAGTGAAATGAAACAATTATTCGCTTTGGGCACAACAAATATTGGTCGCTAATATTCACTTCAGTAGTTGCTAATTCGCCTTACAGTAGGGTAGCCAATCAGATCGCGCGCTTACTCATACCCAGTCATTGTCTAAAAGTATATGATAACTGAGATTCAGTATGTTAATACTTTTTCATAACATTGTTTACATTCCTAGGATTATTGCGCTGGAGGATGTGGCTACTGGGATGATTTCCATAACGACAAAAAGGGAAGACGTTGGACACCAACCAACATCAAGCACGTGTCTGAGGTAACTCATCAAAAAGGGGTCCATTCTGGTGATATATGGTATCTTAATCTCTGTTAATACGGTCACCAAAGGAACAAATCAAGAGTTACCATATTATACGGTTATCCCGGCGTACTAGTCAACGACGCATGCGCTAGTTGCCCGTTCGTAACCTTCTGCTCATCGGTTTTCGGTCGGTTTTGTGCGCGCACACTCTTCATAATGACGTTATTCGAATGTTTTGATGTGGGAATGATATGAAAAACGCTTCTTCAAACTCTTAAATCTTTTCAAAACGTAAGGAAACCACACTTTTTAATTTCATATAATCAAAACGCACATCAAAATGTATGTTCAGTCAGTTTTGTCAAAAATTTGACATTTATTTTTCTAAACGCGAAAAGCGACATTATTACTGGAGACACGCTTGGTTTTACTTCGCTTCTACCGAATATATACGTCCTTACGCGTGTGTACCATAGAAAACTCACTCTATAAGAAAATATTCCGTCATTAACATTCTAATACTTATAATGATTTCCATAATATATCCTCATGCATCATCACCAACATCATCATAGTCAGTTGTTATCTTATTGTATCATTCTCTCTAGGTTACTGGTAAAGTGGCTAATAGAATCAAAGACGAGAAATATTTTGATGACACAAGGCTCAACAAGTGTATTGGTGCCAATTCTCGCTGTGTGAAGGGACCATGTGGATGCTGGCGAAATAACCACACTTTCCTAGCACCTAAATGTAATGTCTAAGAGACGAAATTAATGAAACAAGGGAAATAAACCATCAGTGAATACTCTGACAAAAATATATAATATATGTATATATGTGTGTTTTTTATATGTAGTTTCTAACCAGTTATTTCATGATTATTGATGCATACTTCATACATTGGTCAATGCAGCCAAGGAATCATTCAGTCCTTCATCCATTGAGGGCGGATGCCCTCAAGGAAGTTCTGAACCTTAGACCCTTGAAAATCCAACTTCTAGTGTTTTGAGGACTGCGAAATCGCGACCTTGTGTTTCAAAACTTCAAAAATGCCAATAAGACTTAAACACGCCGGCTTGCAAACAAAATTTTTATTGTAAAATATAAATGAACTAAATCTAAGAGAATCACCAGTGTCCCATTAATTTTATATCACAATTGTTCCAAATTTTGACTGATTTCCCCTTTTGAAATCTTTCATTTCCGACTGATGCCCCCTCTCATACTCGACAACATCCTCGATTTTGAATTGTAGTTAATGCATTTTAATTGTTGGCATGTTGATGACTCTGGAAAGGTTGCGAAAATCTTTTATCAGAGGTTGCGATTGGAATTCCCCTATCTCACTGAATGCAGACTAAAAGTAACAGAGGTAAACTTTCCAACCGCGTTATTGGCCACAGCCGAAAATTGATTCTAAATAGGGATACAGAGAATGATTCAGAAAATTTGATCCAACCCGTTCCTGTGAGTCACGATATTGCAAGGCTAAGCAGCGAGAGACGCTAACAAATGAATAGCACTCTAGGGTAGGTGAAATTTGTATACGCAATGTTACAATTGTGAGGACCTTAGGTAGACAATTTCCATAACATACATTCAGTATACTTTTATATATTTTTTCCGCAAACAATCCGCATACCATTTATACCCTCCTTCTGAAATTTTGAAATTAAAAGCTTTGATGATAGTGAGTCTTATTTGTTGAACTTGTCAAACTTATATGAGGGGAACGAGCTTTTCTTGAAGGAAAGAGGTACTCAAAACACAACAACCACTCTCACAATTGACGAGTCCATGATGCGGAACCAAAGAGCTAATGTGGCCAACCAGGACAACAAACATCGGTTGGAAGACTTATGTAATGATTTAAGCCTTAAGCTTAATACCAGCGGGAATGGAGTTGGAGAAGCATCGGAACGTTCACGAAGTAAGTTTAAGTTTACTTATAAATATGGAAGCGTCAGCCGTGACAGAGAACCGTCGAGATTACAATGTAAGAAAATTCTTAAAATGTTCCACAAGAAATCATGCAGAAAATGCATTGAGTGTTATATTTCGCACAGTATACCACAGTCGTCTGTAATGAAAAACTTTCTAGCCAATGATTTCCGAATTTATATTGCAACTAGATTGTGTAGTTTTAGGACTGTTGGAAAAAATACTTGTTACTGTTGTGGGACTCATCTAATTTATATTGCAACAACAAGAACTAAAAATAGAGATGCAGCGCTTTGTGGTAATGATGATTGTGGCTTAAATAAATGTTATTTAATAAAGTGTAATAGGCAACAAGAAAAGTTTTGTGTTTCAAGGGCAAAGATATTCACTTCAGGTGACATTGAATTGAACCCAGGTCCTGTTGATGCTTGTGTGTTGCTGCAATCTAGATTAGCCCAACAGGGATTGTCAATCTTAGATGTCGGGGGTACAGGTGACTGTTTTTTAGAGCAGTATCTGATCAACTGTATGGTGAACCTAGTCATCATATGAACATTCGTAGAATTGGTGTTCAATATATGAGAAATTACTCAGAAAGATTCATTGACAGTAAGACAGAGGATTCATGGGCAAGATATTTAGCTAATATGTCACAACAGGGTAAGTGGGCCGATGCACTTGTAATACAAGCAGTTGCTGATGCATTGTATTTGACAATCAATATAACAGAGTCTAACCAAAGGTTTGGATCACATACTACAATAAGAGCAGCAACTATATCAGAACATGAACCAATTGTTATAAATATAGGTCACATGGATGAGGTACACTATGTATCAACTGTCCCCTATAATGAAGAGATGGTAGAAACTGACTTAAGCGGTAGCAGACAATGTGCAGAAGTAACTAGAAATAATACAATGGGAAATGCTTTAAGAAAAGAAGACAGATGAGCTCAAAAGCGAAAATGGATCAGAAAAAAGAGACTAAATAAAGAATCCAGAGATAAAGAGAATAAAGCTCAACAGACCCTCGTCCATGCTTATGTTACTTGTCGACTGGACAATTGTAACTCGTTGCTCCTCGGGTCACCGGAGTATATTATTCAGAAGCTCCAGCGCGTTCAAAACTGCGCTGCACGCCTTGTAGCTGGGCAACCTAGGGCTGCGCACATTCGCCCCGTCCTTAAGGAGCTACACTGGTTACCTGTGGAGCAGCGAATTACCTTTAAAGTATTACTGTTAACTTTTAAAGCTCTCAATAATCTGGCGCCTCCGTATTTAAGTCAACTTATAGTCCCATATAACCCTACAAGAAATCTTAGGTCAGCTAGCAAACATTTATTAGAAGTACCGAATGTGCGCCTGAAGAGCTATGGAGACAGGGCCTTTTCGGTCGCTGCCCCAAAGCACTGGAATGATATTCCCTTAGACATTAAATTAAGTGGATCTGTTGATGTTTTTTAAATCTAGATTGAAAACTTATCTTTTTAGACTCGCTTTCAATTGACTTTTTGTTTTAGTGCTAGTGTTAGTTAGTTATTTTCTCTTTTTGATTGTAAAGCGATATAGAGCTTTTGTATATACCGCTATACAAATAAAGTTATTATTATTATTATTAACAGGCTAAAAGGTCAGCAAAGGTTGAAAAATTAAGAGAGTTAAACAGACAAGCATTTATCTGAAAAACACTGATAACATAAAAGAATTGAACAAAAATGCACAAAACAGAAAGAGATCTCAGAGTACACAACTTATAACCACAATGTAATAGTGCTGTAGCAGATGACAGCCATGAAATGAAAATGGCAGATGTGATTCAGACTTTTCCCAATAGAATTAAGTGTGGCCCGGAATATATATGTACTTGCTGCGATCAGTTGTGATATCGATCATCGGTGACGAAGTGTGTTGCTAACAGATACACTAAGTGCACTAAAAATCTACTTGATGTATGCATAACTGGTAAAACTAGTGTAGACAATACTGAATGGCTTTGCTCAACCTGTCATTCAAACCTAAGTGATGGGAAGTTGCCATTATGTTCTAAGGCTACCAAAATGGGATTTCCTGTGAAACCAGAATGTCTCAACTTGAGGCCTTTAGAGAAATGATTGATATCCCAACGCATACCATTCATGCAAATACGTACTGAACTCCCTAGAGGTCGACAACTATCTATTCATGGCAATGTTGTTAATGTACCAGTTGATGTGAATTCAGTTGTAAACACTTTACCAAGACCTGTAAATGAATCACAAATCATTCCTATCAAATTAAAAAGAAAATTACGTTACAAACACCATTATCAGTTTCAGAATGTTAGACCAAGAAAAGTGTTAGAAGCAGCAAAGTACCTTGTTGAAACAAGTGATCATGAACTGTTTTAAAATGAACATATGTATAGAGGTCCAGGACAACTCCCGTACGAACCGAGCAGCGATCGTGCAGCGCTGCATGACTTCACTTTTCAGTTCAGTTCAGTTTTCTTTAGCCAAAATAAATTACAATACAATACAATAAGAACTGTAAGTTGGCAAGGGAGCCCAGAAGAAACCAGTCACAAAGAAATAAGTAAAGTGAAAATTCGCGGACATAATGCATAAATGCATTAAAAATACATGTAGTAACGAAAAACTAAACAAGGACTAATTTAAGTTAAGAATTCAATAACAGGAAAGAAGAAAGTTTTTAACTCTGGATTAGAACGAATATAAGGAGGGGGCATCACAAATGAAAGCATTCAACTTATTAAAGAAAACAGGACCTTGATAAAAAACAGAAAACTTTCTTATATTGGTACGGCAGAAAGGAATATAGAATTTATTTGAACTTCGCGTGTTATAACCATGAGCTTGATTAGCACGCAAAATGGATCTGGAAAAACTGGAAGGAGTTTAGTTATTTTTTAAAGAAAACATAAATTTCCTAAGATGCAGAGAATAAATGTCTTCTAACTTAAGGATCATAAGACTCTTAAATAGCAGATTAGTGTGAGCGTCGAAGCCCTTCTTGCTGATAATTCTAACAGCGCGCTTTTGCAACAGGACTAGGCGCCTAAGGTGGGTAGGGCATGTCGAACCCCACACTAAAATGCAATATTGAAGATAAGAATAAACAAGTGAATAGTATAAAGTACACAAAGCTTTCCTAGTTAGGTAAAAACTAGATTTAAGAATAACGCCCATAGACTTGGAGACTTTGCTCGCAACCTGAGAAATATGGGGTTTCCATGACAGTGTCTCATCTAGAATAACACCAAGAAAATTAACTTCCTTAACTTGGTTCACCTTAAAACCATCCATCTCAATACTTAGGTTGAGTTCATCTCTCCTCTGTCTGGGTTTAAAAATTATGTAATTGGACTTTTGTATATTAAAGAGATAGCTTGTTGGCTTTGAACCAATCAAGTCCATTAAAGTAAAGTAAAGTTAAACTTTATTTACACAGAGTAGCCAATTCAGCTC
>OZ037993.1:45068497-45265997 GCA_964035705.1 Porites rus
GTAGTTTATCCTTTTTAAGAATAGTAACATGATGATTTACTTTATGCTTCTCAGTTCCACATCATCTAAAGGCATTTTCTGCTCCTGTACCTGTTCGCGGAGCTTTCTACCAGCTTGGTTATTCTTTTTCACGAACATAACCACAGCTAGCCTGCGAACCGCAGACGTATTTCCGGTCGTCGCTTCTTTCCCTCCGAAAAATAACGTCTGCGAACATGAGCGACAAAACGATTTCCGTGACGTAAAACCTTTTGTTTTGATGTTCACCAATCAGATCAAATGTCATAGAATGCAGCTCGAGTGACTCATCGCGACCTCGCGCGCTGGCGTGTCTTGGATTTTGGCGAGATTTACAGATACGATTTGGAACCTGAATTTCACAACTATAACGAAGTTTCCTGCGACGTTGAAAGCTGACTTCTTTGTGAAGCAACGGCTTCCTAAGTTATGTATGTGATGTGGGTCTTTGTTTTCCCTCTAAAAAATACGGTAGTACGTGACATAACAGAATGTGGACAAAATAATCCAACACTGAAAGGAAAATAACATCATTAGCTTAATTACATTTCGCTCAGACCCGCGATTTATTTCAATTTAACCATCCATCCGCTGACAAAAGGTGGTGAATCGATTGTACAGACACATGCTTGACTGATTCAGAAATCTCTGACAATCGCTCGTAAATAATTCAAAATCCTACAAGTATCGCCACAAAACAATGATCTGAAACATTCAGTAAACCTGTGGGGCCGAGCCCAGCGTGAAATAAATATTTAGAGTAGTAAATTGATCAAAGTCAAGATGACATTGACCTACGACGCCTCGACTTATAAAAAACTATGGAAATTAAAACCTTGAAAAGAACATATATTAAAAGAAATATAAGAACAAATATAAAATGCTTTCGATCTGATCAAAGTTCTGTCTGAGCCAAGAAGCAACCACCGATGTCCTAGCTTTCAAAGATAAAGGATACTAAAAAGTATCACAAGAGGCACACGACAAACTATCGAAGAATTCTCCAAGCATACTTTTTTCCTGCGAGGAACCAGAAAGGAACAGAAGCAACAAACGTCATGATGCGTCTACTGTCATTAGGACATTTATCGTTTCCAATATGATCAAAACAACAAGGTGTCATAAATCAATAACTCCGTAGGCCAATAGATAAAAATGTCCCCTAATCTTTTCTTCAATATTAATCCTCTTAGTGCTTATTTCGTCAATCAGTCCCACGATCCGTAAAGACGTCGTTCTGAGGAAAAAATACATCTGTGTTTCCCAGGCTAGAAAAAGAGCAGCTGTACACAAGCTATAGCCTGCGAGAGCATCCGGTTTTTTCGGCTCCAGTTTGATGGTTCCACATAAGAATACACAATAGACAAAGCCTGAAATACTACAGACTTTCCGAAACCAGTTCACAAAAACATCGCAAGGCTTCCTTTTGATGCTTGGTGAGTCTTTCTAACCAGAAAACTTCCTATTCTTTCCTCAACGCACCTTCCGCCATACTTTCACACGCTTTGGCGCAAGATCCACGCAAGAACTCGCGCGTTACTTCTTCGAATAGGCGAGGTAAATTGTCATTGGTCACTAACGGCTGACGTCACGGAAATTTTCCTCTCGTTTCGGTTTCGCAGACGGTTTTTCTCGGCGGGTGAAACTAAAGCCGAAAAAACCGGATGCTCTCGCAGGCTAAACCACAGCCTACAAATAATCGTTTATATAACATTTCTGTTTTTAGTGAAAAGGCATTGACGTAATTGTAGTGATTGATGTTTATACAAATATACGATTATACATATATTGTTTTTCTTCCAATATGATTTTTTTTACCGTTCTTTTTTTATTATTATTAAAATGTGAGTTTATTTTGCAATATGAATTCCTTGACTCTCTGAATAAGAGCTTTTGGCATAAAAATAACTAGCATTAAAGCCTTCTTTTAATTAAATTCATATTTTCTTGCTCAAGGAAATGGCATTGTCTGGTGTTATCCTAATACTGATGTCTGCTGTGTTTATGGGCACTTATGCATGTAAGAATGGCTTTAGAATTCATTTATTTATATTTTACTATGAAATCACCGTTTATATAAGATCTCAGTTTGAATAAAATCATAATGATCAATACACTGCAAGCAACCAACTTAACCAACCAGCCACAAAACCAACTGACCCAACCAACCACCCATGAAACAAGTAAACAAATAAACAAACCAGCAAACTGACCAACACATCAGTCAACAAACCAGCCGACTAACCAACCAACCAAACGAATCTTAAGAAAATAGAATTTTTTCTGTTTTGAGTCTCATAAGCTAAAACGTCGAACAAGTACTGTCTAGAATCAAGGCTGCAGTCTCTGCATTTTGACTGCCCTACTTGATTTAGGGCAGATAGGAGCAACGTGGTCTGCTAGTAGAAGTCCTCTATTGGCTGAAATAGATTTATGTATTTCTTAAAAAATTTCAGTTGATGACCGCAATTTTGCGAAAGCCCACATTCCATATTTGCGCTTCGATGGAGGTGCAAGAGCAAAGCACTGCTGGCCTGACGAGGCTAAAGACTCCAACGATTGAAAATGCAAAGACTTCAATTCTAAAGCTCTTATCTACTACGATGTTGTTGATTGTGCTGATAAATATCGCAAAGTGAGTTTTCCTGTTCTAGCCTTAATTCTTTTAAGAATAAAAGTTAAGACTATTGCTTGCTCGTTTTATTCTTGAGTCCCCAAGAGACCGAGTACAACGATAGAAATAGCTCTTGATTCATGGAAACCCCTGTTTCCATCTTATTATGAACTTATCAATGCTGATGTGCAAATAACTCCACGTTACTAACTATAATAATTATGATTGTTAACTCTTTCAAGTCTAGTTCGCACTCATTTCTGTCTCCTATAGAACGCTCCAATCCGTGTCCGCCATCAAACTTAGTACCGCTGACATCATAGCATCTTCTTATAATAATGATAATGTCTGAATTTTTTCAGCTTGTCTGGTGGTTTTGGTATGGCAGACAAAACCCTTGCACCGGTTCTTTCGGAGCGCACAACAACGACTGGGAACACATCACCATCAACTTCATCAAGGACGGTTCTGGTGCATGGAAGCAAGACAGCGTGACCTGGTTCCAACACGATGGCTGGTATACAAGACGCAACACTGCTAAGAGTCCCAGTGTTTACGTGGGCAAGAACGCTCATGGGAGCTACGACAACTGGTGTGATGGCAGAGGATTTGTTTGGGAACAGGTAAGCCGGAAAACCGACGGTGGCTGTTTTTACAGCGCTCGAGGTGGATACTATCCAAATGTCTCTACATACTTCTTCCTGCTATAAGGAAAACAACTGAATATGTTCTATTGTTTTCTCACAATATAATTGAAAACGTTACAAGACTAACTTTACTTTATAATGTTGTCACTCAGAAATGATTGAATGATATGTGCCAAAAAAATTAAGTGAAATGAAACAATTATTCGCCTCGGGCTCAGCAAATATTGGTCGCTAATATTCACTTCAGTAGTTGCTAATTCGCCTTACAGTAGGGTAGCCAATCAGATCGCGCGCTTACTCATACCCAGTCATTGTCTAAAAGTATATGATAAATGAGATTCAGTATGTAAATAATGTTTCATAACATTGTTTACATTCCTAGGATTATTGCGCTGGAGGGTGTGGCTACTGGGATGATTTCCGTAACGACAGAAAGGGAAGACGTTGGACACCAACCAACATCAAGCACGTGTCTGAGGTAATTGATCGAAAAGGGGTCCATTCTGGTGATATATGGTATCTTAATCTCTGTTAATACGGTCACCAAAGGAACAAATCAAGACTCACCATATTATAAGGTTATCCCGGCGTACTAGTCAACAACGTACGCGCTAGTTGCCCGTTCGTAACCTTCTGCTCATCGGTTTTCGGTCGGATTTGTGCGCGCACACTCTTCATAATGACGTCATTCGAATGTTTTAATGTGGGAATGATATCAAAAACGCTTCTTCAAACTCTTAAATCTTTTCAAAACGTGAGGAAACCACACTTTTTATATTATATAATCAAAACGCACATCAAAATGTATGTTGAGTCAGTTTTCTCAAAAATTTGACATTTATTTTTCTAAACGCGAAAAGCGACATTATTACTGGAGACACGCTTGGTTTTACTTCGCTTCTACCGAATACGCCTAAGTGTGTGTACCATAGAAAACTCACTCTATAAGAAAATATTCCGGCATTAACATTCTAATACTTATAATTATTTCCATAATATATCCTCATGCATCATCACCAACATCATCATAGAGTATTAAAGTGATGACGTCATAAAAATGAAATTTCTGAAATTATGGGATTTGTCAGGATATTCTCAAAGAACAATGTCCAAGAGGCCTACTTGCCAAAAATGAGCATTTCGCGGCAAATTGTCTCAGAGATCGTAGCCCAGTTATACTCAGAAAACTCCATACAAACCCTTCTAATTTTTTTTTGGGTCGACCCAAAAAAATTTTGGAAGGTTTTGTATGGAGTTTTGTAAGCATAACTGGGCTACGATCTAAGAGAAAATTTGCCCCATTTTTGGCAAGTATGCCTGTTGGACATTGTTCTTTCAGAATATCCTTACAAATCCCATAATTTCACAAATTTCATTTTTATGACGTCACACTTGGGTACTCTACAGTCAGTTGTTATCTTATTGTATCATTCTCTCTAGGTTACTGGTAGGATCAATAGAATCAAAAACGAGAAATATTTTGCAGACACCAGGCGTAACAAGTGTATTGGTGCCAATTCGCGCTGTGTGAAGGGACCATGTGGATGCTGGCGAAATAACCACACTTTCCCAGCCCCTAAATGTAATGTCTAAAAGACGAAATTAATGAAACAAGGGAAATAAACCATCAGTGAATACTCTGGCAAAAATATATAATATATGTATGTGTGTGTTTTTTATATGTGGTTTTCAACCAGTTATTTCATGATTATTGATGCATACGTCATACATTGGTCAATGCAGTCAAGGAATCATTCACTCCTGCATCCATTGAGGGCGAAAGCCCTCATGGAAAGTTCTGAACTTTAGACCCCCGAAAATCCAACTTCTAGTGTTTTTGGGACTGCGAAATCGCAACCTTGTGTTTCAAAACTTCAAAAATGCCAATAAGACTTAAACACGCCGGCTTGCAAACAAAATTTTTGTGGTAAAATATAAATGAACTAAATCTAAGAGAATCACCGGAGTGCCATTAATTTTATATCACAATTGTTCCAAATTTTGAGTGATGTCCGCTTTTTAAATCTTTCATTTCCGACTGATGCCCCCTCTCGTACTCAACAACATCCTGGATTTTGAGTTGTAGTTGATGCATTTTGATAGTTGGCATGTAGATGACTCTGGAAAGGTTGCGAAAATCTTTTGTCAGAGGTTGCGATTGGAATTCCTCTATCTCGCTGAATGCAGACTAAAAGTAACAAAGGTAAACTTTTCAACCGCGTTATTGTCCACAGCCGAATATTGATTCTAAATATGGATACAGAGAATGATTCAGAAAATTTGATCGAACCCCTTCCTGTGAGTCATGCACGATATTGTAAGGCTAAGCAGCGAGAGACGCTAACGAATGCATAGCACTCTAGGGTAGGTGAAAACTGTATACGCGATGTCACAATTCTCTATACCTTCGGTAGACAATTTTCATAACATACATTCAGTAAACTTTTACATATATTTTCCGCAAACAATCCACATACCATTTATACCCTCTTTCTGAAATTTTGAAATTAAGCGAAAGTGAAAAGGGCGATGTTTTTGACAGAAAAATTTGAATTTTTTTTTAAATTTTGTAATAATTGTACATTCATTTAAGAGAATGTCTTTAGCATATAGTATTATTACTAGAAAGTTTCTGGCGAGTTTGATCTATTTTAAATCAATGTGTGTACAAAAAAGTACATATACAAAAAAGTTTTAACGAATTTATCCTGCAAGTGTTCGACCATGAGTATCGTTTCCATTTGGTTTCAGATTCTCAACGCCAATCGTTTTCCCTGGAGATAACGCCAAAACTAACCCTAGGGTTAAGCTTAGGGTTAGGGTTAGGGTTAGCTTGGAGTCACTTCCAGGATAAAAATTTTTTCATCTACACAAGTTTTAAAGATTTTTCCCAGGACGCCTCCGACGATACTAGTCGTTTGCATTTGCTTTCAGATTCTCTACGCTTATCGTTTTCCCAGGAGTTAACTCCAACCCTAACCCTAGGGCTAACCTTAGGGTTAGGGTTAGGGTTAGCTTGGGGTCACTTCCAGGATAAATATTTTTTCGTCTACACAAGTTTTAAAGATTTTTCCCTGAACGTCTCCGACGATACTAATCTTTTGCATTTGGTTTCAGATTCTCAACGCTTATCTTTTGCCCGGGTGTTAACCCCAACCCTAACCCTAGGGTTAAGGTTAGGGTTAGGGTTAGGGTTAGCTTGGGGTCACTTCCAGAATAAATATTTTTTCGACTACACAAGTTTTAAATATTTTTCCCTGATCGTCCACGACGATACTAATCTTTTGCATTTGCTTTCAAATTCTCAACGCTTATCGTTTTCCCAGGAGTTAACCCCAACCCTAACCCTAGGGTTAAGCTTTTGGTTAGGGTTAGGGTTAGCTTGGAGTCACTTCCAGGATAAATGTTTTTTCATCTACACAAGTTTTAAAGATTTTTCCCTGGACGCCTACGACGATACTAGTCGTTTGCATTTGCTTTCAGATTCTCAACGCTTATGGTTTTCCCAGGAGTTAACCCCAACCCTAACCCTAGGGTTAAGCTTAGGGTTAGGGTTAGGGTTAACTTGTGGTCACTTCCAGAATAAATATTTTTTCGTCTACACAAGTTTTAAAGATTTTTCCCTGAACGTCTACGATGATACTAATCTCTTGCATTTGGTTTCAGATTCTCAACACTTATCGTTTTCTCAGGAGTTAACCCCAACCCTAACCCTAGAGTTAAGCTTAGGGTTAGGGTTAGGGTTAGCTTGAAGTCAGTTCCAGGATAAAACTTTTTTCGTCTACACAAGTTTTAAAGATTTTTCCCTGATCGTCTACGACGATACTAATCTTTTGCATTTGGTTTCAGATTCTTAACGCTTATCGTTTTCCCAGGAGTTAACCCCAACCCTAACCCTAGGGTTTAGCTTAGGGTTAAGGTTAGGATAAGCTTATGGTCACTTCCAGGATAAAAATTTTTTCGTCTACACAAGTTTTAAAGACATTTCCCTGCACGGCTACGACGATACTCATGTTTTTCATTTGGTTTCAGATTCTCAACGCTTATGGTTTTCCCAGGAGTTAACCCCAACCCTAACCCTAGGGTTAAGGTTAGGGTTAGGGTTAGCTTGGGGTCACTTCCAGAATAAATATTTTTTCCTCTACACAAGTTTTAAAGATTTTTCCCAGAAAGTCGAGGACGATACTAATTTTTTGCATTTGTTTTCACATTCTCAACGCTTATCGTTTTCCCAGGTGTTAACCCCAACCCTAACCCTAGGGTTAAGCTTTTGGTAAGGGTTAGGGTTAGCTTGGAGTCACTTCCAGGATAAATGTTTTTTCATCTACACAAGTTTTAAAGATTTTTCCCTGGACGCCAACGACGATACTAGTCGTTTGCATTTGCTTTCAGATTCTCAACGCTTATCGTTTTCCCAGGAGTTAACCCCAACCCTAACCCTAGGGTTAAGCTTAGGGTTAGGGTTAGGGTTAGCTTGGAGTCACTTCCAGGATAAAACTTTTTTCGTCTACACAAGTTTTAAAGATTTTTCCCTCATCGTCTACGACGATACTAATCTTTTGCATTTGCTTTCAGATTCTCAACGCTTATAGTTTTCCCAGGAGTTAACCCCAACCCTAACCCTAGGATTAAGCTTAGGGTTAGGGTTAGGGTTAGCTTGAAGTCACTTCCAGGATAAATGTTTTATCGTCTCCACAAGTTTTAAGGATTTTTCCCTCAACGTCTACGACGATACTAATCTTTTGCATTTGATTTCAGATTCTCAACGCTTATCGTTTTCCCAGGAGTTAACCCCCACCCTAACCCTAGGGTTAAGCTTAGGGTTAGGGTTAGGATAAGCTTATGGTCACTTCCAGGATAAAAATTTTTTCGTCTACACAAGTTTTAAAGATTTTTCCCTGAACGCCTACGACGATATTAGTCGTTTGCATTTGGTTTCAGATTCTCTACGCTTATCGTTTTCCCAGGAGTTAACTCCAACCCTAACCCTAGGACTAAGCTTAGGGTTAGGGTTAGGGTTAGCTTGGAATCACTTCCAGGATAAAAAATTTTACATCTACACAAGTTTTAAAGACATTTCCCTGCACGGCTACGACGATACTCATGTTTTTCATTTGGTTTCAGATTCTCAACGCTTATCGTATTCCCAAGACTTAACCCCAACCCTAACCCTTGGATTAAGCTTAGGGTTAGGGTGAGTCATTTCCAGGATAAAACTTTTTTCGTCTACACAAGTTTTAAAGATTTTTCCCTGAACGTCTACGACGATACTAATCTTTTGCATTTGTTTTCAGATTCTCAATGCTTATCGTTTTCCCAGGAGTTAACCCCAACTCTAACCCTAGGGTTAAGCTTAGGGTTAGGGTTAGGATAAGCTTATGGTCACTTCCAGGATAAGAATTTTTTCGTCTACACAAGTTTTAAAGATTTTTCCCTGTACGTCTACGATGATACTAATCTTTTGCATTTGGTTTTAGATTCTCAACGCTTATCGTTTTCCCAGGAGTTAACTAAAACTCTAACCCTAGGGCTAAGCTTAGGGTTAGGGTTAGGGTTAGCTTGGAGTCACTTTCAGGATAAAGATTTTTTTGTCTGCACAAATTTTAAAGATTTTTCGCTTAAAGTCTACGACGATACTCATGTTTTGCATTTGGTTTTAGATTCTCAACGCTTATCGTTTTCCCAGGAGTTAACTCCAACCCTAACTCTAGGGCTAAGCTTAGGGTTAGGGTTAGGGTTAGCTTGAGGTCACTTCCAGGATAAAACTTTTTTCGTGTTCACAAGTTTTAAAGATTTTTCCCTCATCGTCTACGACGATACTAATCTTTTGCATTTGCTTTCAGATTCTCAACGCTTATAGTTTTCCCAGGAGTTAACCCCAACCCTAACCCTAGGGTTAAGCTTAGGGTTGGGGTTAGGATAAGCTTATGGTCACTTCCAGGATAAATATTTTTTCGTCTACACAAGTTTTAAAGATTTTTTTCTGAACGTCTACGATGATACTAATCTTTTGCATTCGGTTTTAGATTCTCAACGCTATCGTTTTCCCAGGAGTTAACTCCAACCCCAACCCTAGGGCTAACCTTAGGGTTAGGGTTAGGGTTAGCTTGGGGTCACTTCCGGGATAAAAAATTTTACATCTACACAAGTTTTAAAGACATTTCCCTGCACGGCTTCGACGATACTCATGTTTTGCATTTGGTTTTAGATTCTCAACGCTTATCGTTTTCCCAGGAGTTACCCCCAACCCTAACCCTAGGATTAAGCTTAGGGTTAGGGTTAGGGTTACCTTGGGGTCACTTCCAGGATAAATAATTTTTCGTCTACACAAATTTTAAAGATTTTTCCCTGAACGTCTACGATGATACTAATCTTTTGCATTTGGTTTCAGATTCTCAACGCTTATTGTTTTCCTAGGAGTTAACTCCAATCCTAACCCTAGAGTTAAGCTTAGGGTTAGGGTTAGGGTCAGCTTGGGGTCACTTCCAGAATAAATATTTTTTCGTCTACACAAGTTTTAAAGATTTTTCCCTGAAAGTCGAGGAGGATACTAATCTCTTGCATTTCTTTTCAGATTCTCAACGCTTATCGTTTTTCCAGGAGTTAACCCCAACCCTAACCCTAGGGTTAAGCTTAGGGTTAGGGTTAGGGTTAGCTTGGAGTCACTTCCAGGATAAATATTTTTTCGTCTACACAAGTGTTAAAGATTTTTCCTTCAACGTCTACGACGATACTAATCTTTTGCATTTGGTTTCAGATTCTCAACGCTTATGGTTTTCCCAGGAGTTAACCCCAACCCTAACCCTAGGGTTAAGCTTAGGGTTAGGGTTAGGGTTAGGGTTAGCTTGGGGTCACTTCCAGAATAAATATTTTTTCCTCTACACAAGTTTTAAAGATTTTTTCCTGAAAGTCGAGGACGATACTAATCTTTTGCATTTGTTTTCATATTCTCAACGCTTATCGTTTTTCCAGGAGTTAACCCCAACCCTAACCCTAGGGCTATGCTTAGGGTTAGGGTTAGGGTTAGCTTGGAGTCACTTCTAGGATAAATATTCTTTCGTCTTCACAAATTTGAAAGATTTTTTCCTTAACGTCTACGACGAGACTAATCTTTTGCATTTGGTTTCAGATTCTCAACGCTTATGGTTTTCCCAGGAGTTAACCCCAACCCTAACCCTAGGGTTAAGGTTAGGGTTAGGGTTAGGGTTAGCTTGGGGTCACTTCCAGAAAAAATATTTTTTCCTCTACACAAGTTTTAAAGATTTTTCCCTGAAAGTCGAGGACGATACTAATCTTTTGCATTTGTTTTCATATTCTCAACGCTTATCGTTTTCCCAGGAGTTAACCCCAACCCTAACCCTAGGGTTAGGGTTAAGGTTAGCTTGTGGTCACTTCCAGAATAAATATTTTTTTGTCTACACAAGTTTTAAAGATTTTTCCCTGAAAGTCGAGGACGATACTAATCTTTTGCATTAGGTTTTAGATTCTCAGCGCTTATCGTTTTCCCGGGAGTTAACCTCAACCCTAACCCTAGGGTTAAGCTTAGGGTTGGGGTTAGGGTTAGCTTGAAGTCACTTCCAGGATTAAACCTTTTTTCGTCTACACAAGTTTTAAAGATTTTTCCCTGAACGTCTACGACGATACTAATGTTTTGCATTTGGTTTCAGATTCTCAACGCTTATTGTTAGCTTGGAGTTATTTCCAGGATAAAAAACTTTATAGCTACGCAAGTTTTAAAGACTTTCCCCTGCACGGCTACGACCAAACCCATGTCTTGCATTTGGTTTCAGATTCTTAAAGGGGCTATGTCAGCTGGAGAGCATCCGCTCTGAGGTTATGCAAATTACTTTCAACTGTCAAATTCTATTGTTTTTAACGCGTGACTTTCTCCATGCGCGCTCTGAGGTTATGCAAATTACTTTCAACTGTCAAATTCTATTGTTTTTCACCCGTGACTTTCTCCATGTTCTCTGTCACGTCCAAGGCTCCGAATTTAGAGAGGTTAACAAGCGAAATGGGTTTAGATAAGGGATATTTCGATAGAATTTACGGAACGTTTCTTCTCTGGTTATGCTAGATCAAGAAAAAAATTGTGACGACGATTTCACTTGTAGTTTTGGAGTAAAAACGCATGCCATTCATAAAATAGTGCGCAAACAAAAATTCAACAAAAACATATTGTCTCATTCAACAAAATAAATGGAAGTTGTATTTTACAAACGAGCTACAAAAGACGCTAGACCGAAGATAAAGACCAAGACTGTTTCAAATCATTAACAATTAGACCTGTCTGTCGCTAGTGATTTTATAATTTAGATGCTGATAGAACAAGAGACATCAAGTCTTTGTTTAGATCTTAGGGAAACATACATTATCGCTCAAAATTGTTCGATCGTGCCGAATCACTGCGACGTCGAGAAAAACAGAACCAAGCATCATTGGTATACTACTCCACTATAAGCAGTCCGTAGATAAAAAGGGAAAGTAAACTCTGCTATTTTCCAAAAATATGCTCGAACACAAACAGTTCAAAAACATGGCATTTACAGGATCTAACTCGTACTAAGGTGCCTCTCTAAGTCCGTTGAGAACAATCTGGACGAGCAAACGGTCGTGTTTATCTTTGCCGTGAATCCAGATAAATACAAGAAAAAATCTAGCCGAATTTTATAATGTCTCCTTCGCCAGGAGTTTAATTTGGTCACGAAACTCGTGGCCTGATGCTCTTGTAATCGTTTACCAAAACCGGCCGGCGCCAACTCGATAGCCGCTTCATTATATGTCCACATACTTTGAGCACAAGAAAAATCCAAGAGCCAGCAACCTCTAAAATAACTCAATGGAAAGGTTCTGTGAACTATAGGGAAGATTCCATCAAAGATTTCATCACTCATTGTGGAGTAGCCGTCATTAACTCTGCCATTACAACGGCCGCTGATAAGAGGACACAGTAAATTCACGTAAAAACATTCCACAGGCAAACAATTTCAAAATAACGCCAAAAAATTATTCTGTAATCACCATAGAACGATTCTTAATACAAAACTTCGCTAACTATCGAACGATGGCTGAGATTTAGACAGATAAAAACAGCCTTCCAAGATCTCCCACAGAACTTGAAAAAGACGGGCCAACTTTTTCAAGTTTGTTTTTATTAGCTCGCGCATGCGTGTGGGGTGACATAGCCCCTTTAACGCTTATCGTTTTCCCAGGTGTTAACCCCAACCCTAACCCTAGGATTAAGCTTAGGGTTAGGGTTAGGGTTAGGGTTAGCTTGGGGTCACTTCCAGGACAAATATTTTTTCGTCTCCACAAGTTTTAAAGATTTTTCCCTGAACGTCTACGATGATGCTAATCTTTTGCATTTGCTTTCAGATTCTCAACGCTTATCGTTTTCCTAGGAGTTAACCCCAACCCTAACCCTAGGGCTAAGCTTAGGGTTAGCTTGGGGTCACTTCCAGGATAAAAATTTTTTCTTTTACACAAGTTTTAAAGATTTTTTCCCTGGATGTCTACGACGATACTTATCTTTTGCATTTGATTTCGAATTCTTAGCGCTTATCGTTTTCCAGGGAATTAACCCCAAGCCTAACCCTAGGGCTAAGCTTAGGGTTAGGGTTAGGGTTAGGGTTAGCTTGGGGTCACTTCCAGGATAAAAATTTTTCATCTACATAAGTTTTAAAGATTTTTCCCTGGACGTCTACGACGATACTCAGGTTTTGCATTTGCTTTCAGATTCTCATCGCTTATCGTTTTCCCAGGAGTTAACCCCAACCCTAACCCTAGGGATAAGCTTAGGGTTAGGGTTAGGGTTAGCTTGGGATCACTTCCAGGACATAAAATTTGTCATCCTCACAAGTTGTTAAGATTTTTTCCTAGAAGTCTTTGACGATACTCATCTCTTGCTTTTGGATTTAGATTCCCAACGCTTATCGTTTCCCCAGGAGTTAAACCCATACCTAACCCTAACCCTTACCCTAGCCTTTCGGTTAGGGTTGGGGTTAACTCAGGTTAAAATTATTAGCGTTGAGAATCTCAAACCAAATGCAAAAGATGCGTACTACCAAGACGTCTAGGGAAAATTCGTTAAAACTTGTTAGGATAAAAAATTTTCGATCCTGGAAGTAAAACTACGCAAACTCTAACTCTAACCCTAACCCCAGGGCGAGGGTTAGGGTTTGGGTAACTCCTGGGAAAGATTGGCGTTCAGAATCAGAAAGCAAATGCAAAAGATGTGTATCGTCGAAGACTTCTAGGGGAAAATCATTAAAACTCGCCAGGAAAAAAATTTTCGATCTTTGAAGTAAAACTAAGCTAACCCTAACCAAACCCTAGGGTTAGGATTAGGGTAAAACTAAGCTAACCCTAACCTTAGGGTTTGGTTAGGGTTAGGGTTAGCTTAGTTTTACTTCCAGGATCAAATCCTTTTTAATCTAACTCGTTTTAAAGATTTTCCCACACTAGTCTTTGACGACAGTGCATTTTTTGTATTTGGTTTCAGTTTCTTAGCGCCAATTGTTTTTCTTGGAATTAACCCCTACCCTAACCCTAGGGCTAGGGTTAGGGGTACCTTAGGCTTACTCTCAGGGTCGAAATTTTTTTATCTTAGCAATTTTTAGTGATTTTTCCCTAGACGTGTTCGACGTTACGCATCTTTTTCGTTTGGTTTCAGATTCTTAACGCTTATTGTTGTCCCTGGAACCAACTCTGTTCCCTCTCAGTCAATAAGTACATAGAGTATTTTTCAAAGGACTTTGAAATAGCTGCTAACCTAATAGATGCTAGTAGACCCAAAATCTAATGTTTTCTTTTGTTAACATATGGCTATTACATAATATGACCTGTATATAGCGTCCACAAGGGGATTTGAACCCGGGCCACATTGGTGGGAGGTGAGTGCTCTCACCACTGCGTTATCCTCGCTCCCGCTGTCGGTTAACGCGTAAACGGACGTAAAAGAAGGACCAGCGATGCCAGTGCCGTGGGAAGTCCTTGCCGACTCTGAAGCAAACTTGGTCAGTGGTATTTGAGGGATCAACCCTCCTCCTCAGTCTGTTTTGCTGTTGATTTGGTTAAGGTTTCCAATTGAGCAGAACACTTTTTAGACCGGTGTAGTAATTACACTGACGTACTCGTTACACACACACGGCAGTTCATCGCATCATGATAAAAATGGAAGGTAATTCACTGTTTAAAGTAAGACTGAATTAAAACAAATTCTGGAAATAAAATGCTCTCTGTATTTTTCAGGACCCTGTGAAGTAATAGGGTGAAAATTCAAATTATCAGCACTTTTTATTCTCGACTGAGCACAATTTTCTCATGTATGTGTACGATGATATCCTAGTTCAAACGTCTGGACCTTGACTACCAAAATTTCACTGCAAGACATAAATAAAATCATTATCTGTGTAGCTTTAGTCAGTTAAAAAATAAGCCAAGCATTTAAAAATTCACGACGCGGAAGCTGGTGCTGGTTAGCTGTTGTGGAGTGGGTATCAGTGTTTAAAATGATCAAAAAACTGTCAGCGGGAGTTAAGCAAATTATTAGCTACGATAGGGAATAGAGAATATATCAGATATATTATGACTAAAGGCTTTGTTACCAATGATAGCACCGACCGTTAAAAATGGCAAAGACT
This sequence comes from Porites rus, assembly GCA_964035705.1. Lineage (NCBI taxonomy): Eukaryota > Metazoa > Cnidaria > Anthozoa > Scleractinia > Poritidae > Porites > Porites rus. The sequence continues at coordinate 45,083,419 of OZ037993.1, forward strand.
GTTTACAAAAGGGAAATAGGCCGCGCCGATCGAGTCGATTAAGCTGAGGCCTGGGAACGATAAAGCGGACTACAAGATAGCTCACCTCAAAGTTGACCTGAGGTACAAGCGGATCAATAAAGGTTGCTGGGAAACTGCTCATCTACCCCTCCCCTAAGCATTAACACATTACATCAACACTTACTTCTCACTTTGGGCAAAATGATGGCTTAGGGGAGGGGTAGGTGGACAGTTCACCAGAAACCTAATTGATTCACTTTCTCTTCTAAATAAGGTATAACTATCCTAAGTATCGTCTAAGCTGCCGTTAAGTCAAAACCTATAAGATGTCCTAGCCTTGGATAGCTTCCACCTATTGAACTGGGCTACGAGAAAGCTGCCTCGTCCCCAGTCGCTCGCGATCACTTTTTTCGGGGATATTTGAGTTAATGAAAGCTCTGCGCTCGTTCCCATCATGCCCCTCTCGCACTTCTCGCTTATCTGCTTGAGCGGAAAATTATTACTATTAGAAACTAGCGTTTGAGAGAAAGGTAGAAAACAACAGCAACATACCTCAAAGAGAATGACTGATCGAATGCTACAGTAAAAAAATAAAAGGAAGGTGTCAGTTAACTGTTCGCAATAAACATAATTTTTATCTTCATTTGGGTTTGACGTCTTTAAAGGAACACATCCTCATCAACAACGCCCATTAAGTGGGAAAGATGTTTCTCAGTCAGTTAAACAGGCGGCTCCGAAGAAAAAATCCGAGTGCTGCCAATAGGACTGTCAATGACTGAAAAACATCTTCCTCAAGTATTTACCATACTTAAAATTCACTGTCAGTTAAGTTATCACGATCAACATTCTAGGAGTTTATACCAAAATATAAGATACTGGTAAACTGACGATTTTGCATACCTTTCCCCATTCTTTATTTATTTCATCTAGAGACATTCTGTGGGTAATGAGTTTATCCAGATTCAAACGTCCAGCCAGGTATTCCTCGCATAATCTAGGAAACAGTTCCTTTGCTACAGACCCTAAAAATATATGCATCTCATTTGTTCTTCGGAAATGAATTAGGCAACGAGGTCCGTGAAAAGTGATGTAAATAAAAGTAATCCCCAAGGATTAAGATAAGCACGAAGTGGGATCAGTGTTGTTCGTCGGGAAAAAAAATCTGTTCTCAAACTTATTTAGAGCACTACTCGGTAACGCAGACGGGAGCCATGGGTTCGAATCCCGTTGAAGTCCCGAAATTTTTACGGGTAAATTTGCAATTGCTTACTGAATTACAATACCACTGCGTCGATCATATCTTAATGAAATTTGTATTTCCGTAGTTCACATTATCTTCATTCTAAGTTTCATTCCTTTCACGGGCCTGCTCCTAATCATGGGTCTTCATAGCACAGTTGGTAGTGCACTGCAGCGCTAACGCAGAGGCCATGGGTTCGAATCCCGTTGAAGTCCCGAAATTTTCTCGGGTTAATTTGCAATTGCTTATATTGCAATTACCACAGCGACGATCATATCTTCATTTAAATTGTGTAGAAGTCTACCTTGTATGGAAGGAAGTTATCTTGACGGTTGGACTAAAGAGTATGGTCATTTACCACATATGGGAGTTCTGTTTTCCTAAACGTCGCGCCCACTTTTTATCTTAAGCATTCAACAAACCTCCCACTTTTGAACCTTTCACAGTCCGCCCACTCAGCAGTTTCCAAGGATTTAATGTCAGATCACGTTTTGTTCCTATTCCAATTATCACAGTCGTTCCCCATGCCAGGTGACTAGATTCAAATGCTGCTTCCTGTGACAAAACATAAGACTCGGATATGTGCTGATAATGACGTATCGCTAGTAAAATAAACGATATATACGACCGACCTCGTTTTATCCCCAGTTCAAGAGTGCTAAACGTCATAATTCTACAAAGCCTCAAATTCTATCTTCAGTGATAATATATAATAACAGAAGATAATCTTGCTTTGTTTTGCCAATCAAGGCCCGAGGAGAATTTTTCTGTCTGTTCGTAAATTATGTGTACATATTCGAGGGAATAACACAAAACTTGAAAGAAACTGTTCTCTGGAGTCTAGGGGGAAAAAAGAACACCTGATCGGAGGTTATACTTAAGAGAACAACAAATCGGAGAAAGAAACCCCGCTTACCATCGTTTCAGCATGGCCAATACATTCAAATGTGTAGTCCAGGCCACCGTCGGTCATTACTTTTAAGACCTGCGAGAATTAAACATCAAAGCATTATAGGTTATACTTGTGTATATTAAGGGAAAACAAATCTTTTACGTTTTCCATAAGAATTTAAAAAGAACTATTGGTAAGTGAAAGAACAAAAATACCCAGTTTGTTAGGGGGTTTCTCTAAATATTTCATAAAGAAAAAGTGTTAAGGTACAAGTATCTGGAGTGGGAATTTTCACAATGGCTCCTTTACATTGTATGTACACATTGAGCATAATGAGTACTAGTTTATTACCTGTTGAATAGGCTTGGCGTGATCATTAGGATTAAGACATTCAGTGCAGCCTAAATCTTTAGCTGAATAAAAAGAGAAAATTCATTCCGTAGGACACTTGCAAGAAAAAGTTACAATCAGATTGATTATTTGTCTTGCGGGATCAGTTAACAGGGAATTACCGATGAGGAGGAGTCCAGTTTTGAGGTCTTTCCAGGTGATGACTTCAACTTGATTTATATGGTGGTAGAGTTTACTTAGCTCAGTGAGTTGGTAGAACTCTGTGTAGTGTAGAGAGCCGGCTGAGGTCGCGAGCACGATTCCCACGACCGTGCCATTATTCAGGGTATTGAAAGTAACTCAGGAAAAGGGTATTGCGTCATCTCCAATTGCAAACGGTTAAGCTTGGCTAGGACTTTGCGCAGCTCGCGGACCGTCTCCCAGAGAAGACGTAAAAATCGAGTCCCCAAACAGCAGATGTGCGCTAAATACACCGACAGTTAAATGACGTTTTTTTATGAAATCCCTTTCAGACCTTACTACAAGTACGCTTGCCTCTTTATTTCGCCCGATAGTTTCGAAATCTTATGTTGCATAGAAATTAAATCAGACCAGCATTTTCAATTATTCTATGGCATATCGAGCTAAATTATAGGAAGGCATCGATCCCTGTCAGTAGCCCATAACACGGAGCGGGCAAACCCCTCGTACCCATGCAAAAGCGTTCTTACAAACCAGTTAATTTTAGATCGATTTCGCAGCAAATTTTGAATATGAAATAAGTCTTACAAATCAGTCAACAAAAACCGGAAACTAAAAAAATAAACGTATATCTCATGTTTTGATAGCATTTATTTCTTCTTTTTGTTATCGTACTATCTTGGATGCGCACGCATATGGAACGGTGCTTCCGCGGCAAAAAGAGCTTAAAATGAAGTGAAAACGCTGTTGCTTATACTATTGGATTTGCTTCCTCTGAGTTATGGGCTGCTGCTCCTATTGGATGAACTCGCACAAGCACGTGTACAAAAGTAAAGAGAGTTTTTCATGACGATAATCCTTAATTCTACTGTAAACATATAAGGTTTAAACTAATGCCTAACCTATATCGAATTTTTCAGCTTTAATGTCAATCCCAATGATCCTTGCAGCCCCAGCAGCCTTACATCCCATTACTACAGACAATCCGACTCCTCCCAGGCCCCACACGGCCACTTTGGACCCAGCCTCTACCTAAAAAGAGAGCACATGTCATTAATTTTTATTTCCAAACTTAGTAAAGAAAAACAGAGAAAGTCGTAGAATAGAGATAGGTGTCCGTAAGTAAGTCGTTATACAAAGAGAAATTTAAAGGACGGTTTCCAGCCAGGGAAGGGGGTCGCGGGGGGGGGGGGGGGGGACTCCGGGAAAGTTTGAGCAGAGGTATGCTACCGAGGCCTTCAAACCCAAGACTTGTCTGTTCAAGACAAAAATCGTTCATTTTGCTCCCTAATTTAAAAAAAGAGAGAGCTTGTTGAATGACCCTGATTCATTTGTTTTGAATTAAATTAGCTACGCCGGATCATAGAATTAGATTTTTTGGGAAAAAAATTGTTGGTACCACAAATGTAGACTATTTATCGCCAACCTTCAAACTCTTTTAAAGGCTTCCGATCCACAAAGACACCATGTTTAAGACGCTAAAAAGTGGAATTATATACCCTGTTTGAGACTCAAGACTCTGAAAACCATACCCTGTTCAGCGACACCTACCCGTTTAGGCCAAATAAGAGTGTGCTCAGGAGTCCATAAGCGGAAGCGAGGAACTCTCATACTAGACCTATGTCACGCCGTTTATACGGGCCAGTTTATTTTTAGACACATTTGAGGGCACTTTTCACGCGAAAATAGAATTTCAACCATGTCTATGAGAGCATTCGAAGTATAAGATATCAAAAAGGAAAAATGAACGTTATTATAAGGCAAAAAAATATTAATTTTAGGTCTTTAGGTTTTGCTGACTGGTTTTTAGAATTTAAAAGACATTCAAAATTCGCGCCAAAAAAATAAACTGGTCATTCAAAACGCCGTGACATGAGCGCATGGAAGTTGCTCGGCTCCGGCTTATGGGCTCCGGGTGTGATTGTGCCTTTTCTGGTTATCCTCAAGAACAGGAAGGATTCTGGATTAAGCGGCCAGGTAGTTGTGGATAAAGTCTCTAAAAAAGTGGCCCACCGGGAAATGTGCTATCTATCAGCCATATTTCGTTACCTTAACTGTATTGAGTGTTGCGCCGTATCCAGTCGACACACAACAACCAATGAGGCATGCCCTGTCTAGCGGCATACTTTCAGGAATCTGTTAAAAAAAAAGAAAAAATAATTGATATAACTTTAATTCTACCCGCGAAAACCATTCTATTTTCTAGTCCAAAATACCAAAGTAAAATCCCTTCCTCTGTGAAACGGACACTCACAGTGAGACACGTGTTTTGTTTTGTTTTTATTTTTTTTTACAGCGAATAATATGTGATTGGCTGTTACCAGCTGCAGTGACAGTGTGCGCGCCACATGGCTAAGGTCCGATTTATACGGAGAAAAGTTGTCGCGGCTACACAAGCTAGCCTGGAGGAGCCAACTTCTCTTTCATTTCCTTACAAGACGTGCCGAACCGTTCACATGAGAAATAAAGGCTGCCTCGGGCTAGAAGGGTCAACTTGGCCAAGGCATTACAATCAGGGCATGCGCGAGCGCCCTTGGCTCAGACAAAGGAGTCAACTTTTTTCTCAAAAAGACCCTCGCTAAAGATGAATTTGCTGTGGGAGTGATCTCCTTTCCCGGGACGACTTTTCTCCATATAAACGGAGCCTAAGTATTAATTGAATAGCAGTGTGCTCGCGCTGACCAGGTGCACTGAAAATGTTCAAAGCCTGGCCTCTGACCAGTGTCCATCAAGCCTTGTAACTTAGATTGTCCTTAAATTCGGCATGACAGTTTTAAATACTATGCAGTTTTGAAGTTTCTAATAATTCTACAAAAAAAAATATGAACTACTTCACCTTTATAACACCTATTTCGGGAACAACACTGTATTCACCAAATGTGCTGACACCGTAATAATGGTACAATTGTCTTCCTTTGCATTTTAGTCGTGTTGTGCCATCTAACATTATTCCTGTTTCAAGTTCGTCCATTCTGTCAAGAAGAAGCGAATGTAAGAGTAATCTACTGACATCTCTTGACCTAATATCCATTTACCATTATGTACGGTCTTACTATACGCTTGCCTGTTACTATACAGTGACGATACGCATTGACTGCACTGATATAAACAAAAGTTCGGAAATGGAGGGCGAAGTACAAATCACAATCACTGCCTTTGATCACCTTTGAGTCGTGTCAAAGGTGTGGCGAAGATGATCTGAAACAGACAGCGGAAAGGTAGCAGGAAGTTAAGGTTATGCGAAGCGATGGTCTGTGGGTCAAAAACATCCACATCCGATAACCATCTGCTAGAGGAAACTACGAGGTGTGGGGGAAATCCTTTTTGAAAGGGACGGGATGTCGTTCGTCTCTCGTACTCATTGGTGAACACTGCAGATTCTGGTGTCGCGAAGGGAGTTCATGATGGAAAACCGATATCCAGGTATAGCTTAGGGTTTGCGCAAATAAAGACCTATATAAACATATTATTACCACAGTCAAAATCACAAAAGCTTTTATTTGATTATCTCGACAAGTATGGTCCCCTTTAGGAATCATGTCAATCCTGGGTGACGGCCATACAGTTCGGTCTCCCTGCGGTTTAAGGTGTTTCGATACGGGTTTTCTCAGATCATACTGACGTTTTTCAATCGCCTTAAAAGTAATTTTTTCCTTGTCTGATCGCTACAAAATTTTCACCAGTGATTAACTATGAATTGAAGTTTGTCAAAATGCAGTTTCTAGTAAAGTCGATATCACTATGACAACAAAAAACAAAGAACTTTGAAATCGATTAAATTCGAATTTCGCGCGATCTAGACCTGCTCCTGAAAGTCCGACACCGAGGCGTGCCCAACGGAACCTGCTCCCTTTCCGCGCTGGGGAGTTTTCTCTGTGGCGTGAACACTTGAACAAAGGGTGTGTTAACACGTAAAGAGCTCAGTCGATAATCGTATACGGGCACCCTATTTGGGCACCAATTCGAGTGTAAACAAAGCCGAGGTCTCGTTCCCTTTACCTGCAACAAAGGTTGGTCTTAGGATTCCTGCAGTATGTGCATTCTCCACAGTTGGTTATGTATGACACTACCACGTGATCACCTTTAAGCACGGGGAAAATGAATGGAAAACTAAATCACGGTTACTTCGTGAATTAAGCTTCAACGGTGATATTTCTCTCTTGTCAGTTTTAAACTGCTCATAGCTAAAATTAATCTGGGCACAGAAAAAATTTGTCTTTCTAGATATATTTCTGCCCAAATTTATATCTTTGCTCTGGGATACATTTCTATGTAAATTTGTGTCCTCATTTTTCTGGAAATTTAAGCCCGTTTTTCACAAGGCTTACTAATTTTAGTATGATGAATATAATCTATCTGTGAGGATATATTTTTGTTTTTATAAAAATCAGTAAAACATTGCAATTTTTCGTGGCATCACTGCAGAAGTCCATTAAGTCTGTGAAATTAGTACCATATGAAAATACTGCCAACTTTATTCAGTTACCTGGCTTGACAGACGTTACTCCCTCGCCAATGCTCTCCACAATTCCGGCTCCTTCATGTCCAATTATGCAGGGAAATACAGCATTTGCATAGCCACCGTTGAAATAAGTCAAATCTGAGTGGCAGACGCCTGCTGCTACCATCTTGATGCGTACTTCTCCTGTGCTGGGTGGGTTAACCTCAACTGTCACTACAACAAGAGGCTTACCATTCTCCCAGGCTACCGCTGCACGGCAGGATATAGGCTGGCAATAGAAACAGCAATGATAGAAGCGCCACCCTTTGATTTTTGCTTTGTTTCTGCTACTACTGCAGCTCCAAAGTCGAAGTTTGCGATCAGGGTTTTTCAAAGACATACAGATTTATAATCGAGGGTATACAGGGTATGTTGGCTTCTTCTAACGGCCATCCCCGGTGGGGGGGGGAGGGGGGTCGGTAGAGTATTGTATGAGCTGCTCGGAGGGTCTCTCCTAATTATTGGATTGTTTGGGGTCAGGGAAACGCACCACTGGTGACTTCTCTTCCTAGCAGCTGCTACATAGTCAGCTCCCATCTAAAAACCGGGTATGCTTGTCGTCTGGCTTAAGGTTTAAATTGCACATTTTGGTCTCATTTTGGGTATTCAATATTTTTATCCATGAAGGTATCCCTCACGGTTGCGCATAAAAATTATCTCTAGAGCATTTTCTTACGACGTCACGGCGACCATGTTGGTGTTCCAAACCAATCCTGTGGGAGTTTGTAAACGCTTTCTTTTGTTCTAATTAATTAGCTATGCAGAGCGAGTGAAAACAATTGAAATCACTTTAGTTCACACTCTCTTTTAGGGGTCAAACAAAATCCGAGCCACACCCAGATTGACGACGAGTATCTCCGTCCTTCATATTGTTGGTTTTCACATGACGTCACTGAAATTCAAACTACATAACTATCGATCCTACTGAGATTTTACTTTCATGATGTATTAGAGCAGCTGAAGACTAATTTTCATGCAAATTTTCGCTTCAAAAGGGTTCGTGGTTTTGTGATAGAGTACGCTTGAATTTTTAAGCTTTTGCGTGACGTTGCATTTACATGACGGCCAAGAGAGCTGTCACGTAGGTTAAAAAAGTGATGTATTTCCAGAATTTTGCTATCTAGACAGTTCATGGATTAGAAAAAGTATTACTTTAATGTTTATGAGTTCCTCGAGGAATAAATTCACGTTTTTGTAGCAAACTCGGTAACAGATGTTTCTCTTGGTTTCCGTCCGCCATGTTGCTGCCCATGCAGGTGGACACCAGCATGGCGTCTCCATACAAATCTCTATAAATTTGGGTAAAACATTTCTTCAGATATCTCGTATACGAAATATTCTTCTGACCTGAATCTTGGCGAGGGTCTTTGTATATTTACCTCCTCTCATTTCCCAGATTCCGGACTTTATCTAATGAACGGTTTTTATTTTTTTATTTTGATCTATCTTGAATGGCGTGACACTAAAAACCAGCAATTGGAGCCTCCCCCGAGTGACTTCCCTTAACCCTTTAAGCCCCAATATCCACATACAAATTCTCCAAACTGATCTCTATACATTTCCTTAAAGAATGAGTTGAGAGAATTTGAGAAAAGATCAAAGTATTTTCTCTTAGGTGATCATTTAATTAATTCTCATAACCTCATCTCATGATAATGTATGGATATTGTTAGGAGAAAATTGCTGTTGGTCACTATTGAGACTTAGAGGGTTAAACAACGGGCCTCGGTGGACAGCCCCCCACAATACTCTTGTTTTATCAATCAGCCATGTTATTACCATGCACTTAAGCATGTCCCCACCCCTGACAAGTTTTTCGCGCTAGTGATCTATTCTATTTATATATTATTTTTCCTTTTTGTGCAACACCATCTTTGTAAATGGTACTGCAAAATAAACATTGTTACTGTTACTGTTGTGATGTATAGAAATTTTTAATATGTATTGTCACTAACGGTGACAATTTAAACAGTGCTACCTGTTCATTTCTGGTAAAACATATAATCAGTGACCACAAAAACTTTCTGAGCGGGTACGGATACTGTGAACCTGTGGTGCAAACGGCAGTTTTTCCTGCCGTAAATCTTATCTGAAAAGATCCATGTTTTACAAGTCCAGTCTAGTCCTTATTTTACAAATCCTTGTTTTACAAATCAGGTCCAGTCCAATCCAATCGGGTCTCCATTTGCGTCACGTCACGGCTTAAGGGAAGGTCGCGTGACGAAGGGACCAATATTTTATCGGATGCGAATGATGATATGACAAAATAACAATTAATTTAACATAGCACGAGAATGCAGATTCAAACTTCGTAAAATCTTGATATCGAAATGGGTTTTATAAGGACCTGGATATGGAAAAAGACTTGTACTCGTTCCCAAATAAATAATCAACGCTTATTTTGTTTGGATTGCTGCTGTCAATATGCAAAACAACCGTTCTTTGATACGAGACAAGGGGTTTCCCATCTCGTCTCGAGGTGCATGACCAAGAATGCTGACTGCCGAAACTAGTAGCCTCTTCTTTGTCTTTTAAAATGGGTGTCTGTTTGATAAACAATACCTGATAATCAAGTTCCTGAAGTCCATGTATGTCAAATTTAGCGAATTTCTAACCACAGTCAGCAATGAATTCTACCAATTGGTCACCCTAGGGGAACAGACGAGCGGCCTCGTAGTGAAGGTTTCCGTTTTGAATTGATCTTCTGAAAATTTAGCCCGCTTAGACTAAGACAAGCAACAGCCAAATAGAGGATGTTTGCGTGATAGGCTGCTAGATACAGAAGTTCCACTGAATTCTCCAGTCGACTTCTCAATTAAGCAGTCACTTCCATAGTAGTTTCCATACCTTACCTTTCTCTCCGTCTCCAACATAACTTAAAGTGAAAAAAATCAGATATCGTGTGGTCCATTTACAACTTTGCTATTATCCAGCAGACGCTGTACTTGAGTCACCTCACGAACAAGGCAAGAAATTCGTGACTGTGGTGACTTGGTGGCAAGGTCAGTCACGCTATCTCAGCACACGTAACACGTTGACGTCCAATCACATAAAGGCAGAGACCCTGATTTTGTCGAATATTCTTCGTTTTTACCGTCACGCAGTAAACACGGCACAAAAAAATACTGGAAACCGTCCAGTCGAAGAAGCCAAGAAAGTGAATGTTATAAAAGACTAATATATAAACAATTTTTCCAAATCTCAGGTCTTTGTGGCCCACAGTTTCTGAGTTATTTGCCGAAACATATCACGCACATTTGTAGAGCTTTGAAACTGTTTTTTTTTACTTTGCAATTTGATGACGTCATTGTAAAAACCATCAATATAGTAGAACCTCTCTAACTTGAACTCTCAAAGGGACCAAAAACATTTCGACTTAGCGGGGCTTATCGTTAAAAAATAAAATACTGAAATTTGAGTCTGCATAGTTACAGGTTCCCGGGGGGGGGGGACTACCCATATAAAAATGAAGGGGATGCTCGTCGTCTCTCTTTGGGTGTAAATTGCAGATTTTGGTCTCACACGGGGTGTTTGGGATGGAAAGTTACTACAATCCCTAAGTACTGTGCATAACCGGAAAGTTACAAAAAATGCCCTGACACTGACCACACAGAAATCTCCCTTAGGGGTCAGTTTAAGCTTGAGTCACACCCACATTCCTCTTCCATTAGGGGTTAATTTGAATTTTCCGACGTGTATCCCCGTCACTTTTATAAGGGATTCCCCCCGGGGTACCGGGTTGGACTTTACAACCTCGGCTTTCCCTCCAGGGGCGGATCCAGGATTTTTTTTAGGAGGGGGTGCACTCGTCTCTTGCTCTACTTCAACACCAATAAACCACATAGTTTTTTTCTTTGGCAGAATACCAGTTGTATTAGAAAACTGCAGGTCATCAAGGGGGGGGGTGCGCACCTCCTGCACCCTCCCCCTAGATCCGCCCCTGCCCTCTGTGCTGCCTAAACGGCTTTCAGCGACTTCATGATGATAAGAATATATACATAAATAAACATTTCAAAGTAGAATTTTCGGTTCAAAAGATTGATAACGCAATCCGTGCCCTGAATAAAAAGGAACGGTCAACCAGACCCGATACATTTGAAACCAAGTTGGCCACCCGAAAGGGTGAGTTCTGGATCCCGACGATCTGAGTAACGGATTGTAAATATGCTAATTATCTGATTGGGGAATATTTTAGAAAAGCAGCGGATCTTTAATTTTTTCAGCGATGCTTTTCATAGCAGTTTTCGTATCTTAGCCGGAGTCTACAACAGGGGTCTATGATTTAACATATATGTAGCCGCATTTTTGAAAACGTCTTTACCACTTAATAGATCTTTTCTCTCAAACAGCTTTTCTTTCAGCCAAGAACCTCAAGCTGACCGATATAAAACCATAGCTTTTTTTTCTCTTTTCATCCTTTCTTCTCCTTCCCTCTTTCTTCTTCTCCTTTCTATTCCTTCGCTAGAGTGATTTTCGAGCTTATTGGGCGCAGAAAACCTGCCTGAGCCGTATGAACGTGAACGTGGTAATAAACATTCTCATAAAAGAGCAACTGAAGTTTTTCTCGTTTAGAAACTTTTTACTCTGTGATGTAGTTGTCGAGTTATGTTTTTAAATCAACTCAGAAAATTCTTCACTTAATTCTCAGCTTGCGCCTTACACATAATACATCTTTTTTGCACCACTGACCAAACAGATTGCGTAACCTTCGTTTATTATTTTTGCTAGGTATTACAGCCGTAACTAGAGAAATTGAAGGAAATATAATGCAAAATGTTGAGGGGACAAAAAAGGTGAATTATGGGAAATGCGTAATAAGTTGCCAATCTGTGCTTTCTTGTGATTTTATAGTCTTTTGACATTACATTACTTCAAGGTCCTAGAATTCACTATTGATCTTGAGATTATGCGTTCTGAACGCATCAATCATCCAATCCAAAGCTTTGAGAACTTCTTCTGTTGTCGGTTCGCCATCAAAGCATGTTTCGTTCAAACGAATTTGCTTGATCGCGGGAACATCATTTACTTTGAAACCTCCCTTTTTCAGGAAAAACCCCTGAAGGTCACAAACCTGGAAGTATTTCCCTTTTAGCATGTAATCTCTGATCTTGAACAGATCACGAGCGGTGCTTTTCAGGTCGCCAGTCGTGTACGTAATCACCTCAGCAATCAGCTGACCCACCTTGTTTTCAACAATACTATCTCGAATGTGCTGGAATTCGCCAATATCACGCGACACCCATTTCTCCAGAAAACCACTGCATTCGAAGCTATTCTCCCCGCCACATTTTACACCTGTAATGATGCGCTGGTTCGGTTTTGGAGAAAGATCCACTGTATTGATGCCTGCTTGCATGATTTTGACAAGATTTCTGACTTCGTTTTCAATTACTTCTCGGCAAGGTGCGACTCCGTCAGGTTCCATCTTTTTACAAACCAAAAAACCAATTGAAGTTATTCCGTCGATGCGGCAACCAAGTTTTTCCTCACCTCCTCCCGCTATTTCTTTGCAGAAACTGTTGTAATTGATGTTGGGTTTTGCCTTTTCAATCTTGTTATAAGCATTAGTGAAATCATCTGCATATGCCACGGACGAGAAAACAGCCAAAGTCGTGGCCACCAAGGCAAAACAAACTCTGTACATTTCCATAGCTGCGAAAGGAAATGAAGTGGGGTATGACCAAAACTGAATATTTTCACGGGGGGGCACTCCCTTATAGCTTCTTATATAAGCCATATAGGAATGTGCCGCTCCAAAGAGAATGGTTTTTGCGCCGCGTCGGTCTGGAAATGGGTATAGACTTCGCTCATTTTGGTCTGGAATGGTTTTCAATAGATCTACGGGGGTGTTTGAACCTTTTTTGTCATTTCAATTCCAAATGAATAAGAAAGAAAGAGAAATATGCAAATTCGAAATGGCCAAGTAAGAAAATTCAATTGTTTTTGATTGGCTAGATTGTGAGTGAACGAGGTGAGTGTTGTCATCTGCTCGCGCTCTGGCGTGTGCAATTCATTCTTTGCAAAGTCTTTAGTTATGTTCAAATAATTATTTTCACAAAAGAAGTAGTTTTCCGTCTCAATATAACTTGTAAAACTATCTTTACCTTACCTTTTAAGACTTTTTAAAACTCACTCTCTCGAGACTTTTGAAGAGGGTAAAAAAAAATTCTCGCCCAGAAGTTGGTGCGTACTGCTTTGAGGTTTAACCAAGGTTTTTTCGAGACTTTAGATATTTTAATGAAAATGCCTTTCACCAAGATTTACTTGCAGTTGACTTCAAAAGCTTGATATCAACTGATGTTAATGAAAGTGTAACTACTATTGTAGACAATCTGACCGCTATCACAGACCGTCATGCTCCTTTACGCAAAGCATCAAAACGGCAACGAAAGCGTTTAGAAAGGCCTTGGATTTCGAAAGCAATCATGCACTCAATCAGACAAAGACACAAATTAGTAAAGGCTAATTTATACAGTATGGACCCAGGCAAAGTAAAAGAGTATAGTTGAATAGGATTATCCACGCAGCTAAAAAGAATTATTTTTCTAAACAATTTGAACTGAACAAAGAAAACATAAAATGCACATGGAAATTAATTAGCAAAGTAATAAGAACAAAAAAAGAAAATACTCAACATACAATCAAGAAACTGCTGCGTGACAATAGAATTTATATAGACAAGCAGAGTATTTGTGATCAATTAAACAGCCATTTTATAAATGTTGGAAATGGCCTAGCAGATAAACTACCAAAACATGACATAGACCCTTCAGTGTATTTAGATAGAACTATGACACCAAATGGTTTTATGTTCCGTGGCATTTGCCCGACTGAAGTATATGACAAAATAATGAGTTTGAAAGTAGACAAGTCGGCATTAGATATTCCAAGAAGATGCATAAAATATGCAGGAAACCATATATGTGAGGCATTAAGTGTGGTTTTCAATCAATCTCTATTGCAAGGAACATTTCCGGAAAATTTTAAAGTTTCAAAAGTCACACCAATAGATAAAGGGGGTGAGGAGATGGATCCTTTTAATTATCGACCTATCTCTACACTCTCTGCACTAACCCAAATTTTCGAAAAAATCATTTGTGAACAGCTTGTTAATTACTTGGAAAAGCATAAAATCCTATACGAGTTCCAATTCGGCTTTAGAAAGGGATATTCAACCTCACAAGCCATTGCAGAAATTGCTGATAGTTTACGTAATGCGATAGATAACAATTTGTATTCCTGTGGCGTGTTTTTGGACTTTTCCAAGGCGTTTGATACGGTGAACCACACAATTTTACTTAAGAAAATGGAACGCTACGGGATACGCGGCGTGCCTCTCCAACTTTTTGCAAGCTATCTCACAAATAGACAGCAATATGTACAGATGGGAAATACAATTTCGTCAAAGCAAACAATGACGTGCGGTATTCCACGACGGAGTTCCCTAGGCCCGGTATTATTTTTAATCTACATAAACGATTTACCAAACTGTTCAAATGCTCTAACATTTAGAATATTTGCAGACGATACAAACGTTTTTGCCTCAGCCCGCAACCTGAAAGATCTTGAGGAAATAGTTAACTCTGAACTTAAAAAAGTGAAAATATGGTGTGATGTAAATAGATTGTCAATTAATTTCACTAAAACAAACTTCATGATCATTAAATCGTCAAAGAAAAAAGATGACCAAGTAAGTATCAAGATTGAAAGTGCAGACGGTACAATAAATGTGCTGCAAAGGAAGCAAAAAATAAAGTATCTAGGTGTCTTGCTTGATGAAACGATGTCTTTCAATCACCATATCTCATACATCTGTACAAGAATTGCGCGAAACAATGGTATTATATCTAAGCTGAGACATCATCTAACTCTACAAATGAAACAAATCTACTACAGCTTAATATACCCATATATCTCTTATGCAATATTAGCATGGGGGAGTGCATACAAAACACATATTGATAAGATACAAGTTAAGCAAAACCATTCTGCTAGGCTTATTTTCTTTGCCACCACGTATGGTGAACACACAGAAAGTGCACTTCCCCTACTAAATTTATTAGACGTTCTTACGGTACATAATGTTTATCGATTTCAGATTCTAAAATTCACGTACCTCTGGCATAAAGGCCTCCTGCCAAAGCTGTTCTCAAACTATTTTCAATATGCCAGTAATGTCCACAAATACAATACCAGATATGCATCGAAAAAGAATCTTTACGTAAAAAAAGTGCGAACTAATACGGGGGAACAAACAATCGGATATGCTGCATGTACCATCTGGGACAAAATTCCCATAACTCTTAAAGAACTAAACACATACCAATTCCAAAAACAATTGAAACCTTATTTGCTGTCAGAACAACATAGTTAACATAACTTAAGCATATACACTTTCTTTCTTAATACATTGTATTTTAAAACTGCTTCTTTAGAAATAAATTCTATCTCAATTCTCTAAAACTTTAAATTCTGGAGAACTGGCTAGAAAATCTTAGGATTATTTCAGCTCCAGACCTTATTAAGTACAAATAAATATATATTTTTTCTCTTTCACGTGAGTATGTAATTAATTAAGTACAAGGTGAATAAAGGTATTGTTGTTGTTTTTGTTGTTGTTGTTGTTGTTGGTTTTAGCGCGCTATGATAATTAAATTCAAATTAACTGTCGCGTTCAATTTGATGTTAAAAAGAGCAAAAACAACAACAAATTAGTTGGTTCATAAACCAAGTTTTGCTAGAAAAGACTTCACGGCTCTATCAAATTCGTTGTTTAACACGTCGAAAATGGAAGATTTATTTCGAGCATGAGCATGAGCATGAGCATGAGCATGAGCATGAGCTCTCTCATCGTCTGTCTGACATTCCTGAGAGGTAATCACGTGCACAAATCGGATTTGACCAGGGGCCCGTTTCTCGAAAGTCCCGATAATTAACGGGCCCGGTAAGCTGTCTCGGTTTCCATTAAAGATCGAGGTTTCAATAGTTTTGCATCTAACAAGATAAAACTATCAGCTAACGAAACAAAATGCAGTAGTTTTCTAGCCAGGACCCGCGCTCTTATTCTTTTTATTTCGAATTGAATATTTGATTTCGGGCCCGAAAAGTTAACGGGACTTTCGAGAAACGGGCCCCAGGCCCCAGTTGTTCAAACGTTGGATAACGCTATCCAATAGATAAATCTCAGCTTCGTTCCCAGTCGTCCTTTTGATTTCGGATTTGACGTCACCTGTCAAGCTTGTCGGGAAAGTCACCCTATTGCACTCGGTTCCATGCCTCCTCTGGCAATTCGGGTAGCGCGAACTGGCCTGGGTACGAGGCTGGATAAATCTTTTTCCCGCAGCTGATAACATAATTGGTCTCCCTTATACTTATACTTAATTTATCCAGTAGATAGCACTGCCCAAAGTTTGAACAACCGTGCCCAGATCTCACCTTCGGCTTCGTCAAAAAGAGATCTGAGTACGAGATAAAAAATGACGACATTAAATCCCCTGAAGACGGACGGCTTGTCCGTCCGAAATATCGGCAAACCTCAAGTCGCTTTTTTCTTTGCTGTTTTGTTATCCGATGTCCATATTTGAGTTATTTGTGACCTTGATTGCAGTTTTAAATTTTTATAGTTGATGCAGATAGCACGAGTCACTTTTGTTTACTATAGAATCGAATATGAACTTGACCTATCACACCGTAATGCGATCCTGTTACAAACCTGGTAAAATACTTTTCAATGCTCGGTGGGACCGCAGACCTAAGGGACTGAAAACATCAAGATCGGCTCATAGTTTCCACCCCTGTATTTATTTTTACTCGCCACTTCGTTCCGTATTTCGTTTTCCGTATGCGTCGCCCCAAGGGCGATAATCAGTTGTTCAGTACCATTTACAAAAAGTTTCCGGAAAATGCGGTTGGAAATTAAATGGAACACTACTTTTTGGGTAGTTCCAGCGGAAAATTTCCGGGAGCAACGTAAAATCTGAAAAGGTAGTCCTGTTTTTCCGGACGGAATAGTCCAAACCGAAATTAGTGTTCAAATTTTCTTCAATGACTTCTTTGATACCAGTTTCAGGCTGCCTCGTACCCAGACGTCTCTCTTTCAATGAAAATGTGCGCCCAAAGGAAGGCGGGAAGGAGACAACGTCTGTACCCTTCCCATGGTCCCTTACGGTGCATCACCACTCACTCGCGTGTCGCGCTCGCCTCTACGATGCGAAAAACGAAGCACCTGAGGAGGAGGCTGAGTTTCAGGTCTTTGCGGTCTATTTTCGGTTAATGGAAGTGATTTGTACAAATGGTAAACGTGATAACGGGAAGAACTTTAAATTTGTTAGCCCAGAATTTTGCGTGCTATTTGCCCAAACCGTGGACCAACCAACTGTAAACAACCAATATTTTACCGGGTCGCATGACGGTTGATCAGTCAAGCTCATATTCGACTCTACAGTAAACAGAGGCGAATCACACTATCTGTATGTAATGTAAAATCTAAAACAGAACACAAGAATTTAAGACCTGATTTCAATTAATTAAAGACCACTTTGATGATTTTGGCACTGAATTTGGTCAGTTGATAATCCAACGGTACACGACCTTTCTGAGGCCCTTCCTTTGCTAATATTTCCATGAAAACCTGATGCTCTTATATAGCTTCGCTCAAATTATTTCAAAAGTGGCGACGGAGGTTTTCTCTTTCCACTCTCAAGTGTGTCTAATGTGGCTCAGTGCTGAGCAAATCTGAGCTGCTCCCATATGAAAAAGAAAATTACTCTGAATACTTATTGTTACGACTGTGGCCATTTGTTTATAAATTTTTCCTGTTTTGAGTTGCTAGGGAAGTTTTACTGTTTCATCATGAAGCGGAAAAATGCACCAATGCCAATTCTTGAAACAGAGCTCACCGACATTTTAGCTAACGATCACTTTGATGATTGGTACGGGGCTGCATTGAATCTACCAATGTACAATCGTGTAAAGAAGGAAGAAAAAGCTCTCTGTTTAGCTGTCGTTTTCGATGAGCTGTTCGGCGGAGGTAGCCTTTAATGATGCTTTGAGGCAGAGGCTGATTTTCTTCGGACATTTTTTTGTAAATATTTTGACTGTCATTGTGTGTTGGCATCTTTGTTTGCCCTTTAATAAATGCGTCACGCCGGCAAGATTAGCACTTTCTCATAGAGAGAAAAAAAATGTTGTAGAGTGATTTAAATCAACGGACTGAAAAAATCTCTAATTACTTTCTGCTTTTACTGTTATTTCTGTTAACAAGTTTTGCCGATGGACTTCCTATAAAAGTTGTAATCTCTCAGTCAACCAAATCAATTCATTCTGACATAGGAAGGCTACGTCACTTTCATCATTTCGCGAATGTTTTGAATCTAGCAATGTGTTCAGTTGATAATCCTAAAATTTCCCTTTGAGAGGGTAGATATAGCTAGATATATCGAAACCTGGTAGTAGAAATTCTAGGGTTTAGTAGAGCTTACGCAAACTGAACATTTTCCGCCTTTGAATTTATAACCACTTTTAAGTTGTTTGTTTGCATCATAACATACTCAGGACAAGTAGCCCTCACTGACCGCGGAAAAGAAATGCCAATTGCTAGGAGTAAAATTCAATTCAATTTCTGTATTCAAATAAAATGAAAAAGAAAATTGATCATAACTGATGAAATTGTTTCTTTAGAAAATTTGCCTGTGGAGTTGGTAGCGTGCTTTTACTGTCTCGCGCTGAAGTGGAAACTTCCTGATCCATTTTAGAAAAGTAAATAACAAAGTTTTATAACAGACGAACTGACTACTGGCAAAAAACATCTCTTTGGGCCGGTTACAAAAAAAAACAGAGGTTAAACGGTGTTTTAACATAAATTGGCGCCTTAATTATTTTCAACTTCATGTCTATCATGATTAGTGACGTAAGCTCAGTAAATGTTTTCTGGTGCGCTAGTATTAATTCACTACAATAGATTAGTTGTCCCGTATTGACGGGAGCAGCCATTTCTTCATCATCATTGGAGTCAAGTAAAATGCTATCTGTTTGTGGGCAAAGAATAATTAATTGGGTATTTGTCCGGCCAACTAGGCTTGACGCAGTTACAGCCCTAAACTCAAAACAAGCCACTTATAAATAGGTTTCTAAAATACACTTATTTTTTCTACTGTTATCTAAGCTACTCACTTTGTTTAAGTAACTAACCGCTCAAGTCTTTATGCAATTCCGTCTTAGCTGATATCAACAGTTCTAATCAAAACCCTCATACAGTGATAAAGAAAGGACAAGGGAGGAAACTTGTACCACGTGACTTCGTTCTATGTGAACCGCAGCACTCGGTGACGGAAGTCGGAATGAGACCGGAAACGCAAAAGCAACAGACCGCTGCTAATTCGAGAATCAAAACATCAGCTGCGGAGAGAGTTTTAAAGATCTCAGAAATCTATGCGAAAACAGCAGAGTTTTAATTGAAGTGAAGATCTTTCAAGACTGGACATTTGTTGTACGTTTCAACAGTCTTCGATGTCTTAAGCAGGTTTTGCTTGTGCGAAGGCTTCCCAGTAGTCGCAAAATGCACAGCAAAAGACGCAAGAGGTTATATAGTTGGACCACCGAAGAATGGCACAGTCGTGATGATATTACAGTTGCCTTGTACGCCCGCTCTACTCAGTGCCACTTTTTATTGCAAGAGTACACACGACCCGTAAACCACTATCCGTAATAATTTAACATTCTCCAAACAAAACTAACAAGCTGGGCCCAGCGTGATACAGCATTGAAGAAAAACATTACATTCACGGACTAAAGAAAATCGCTTAGTTATTCAGATCCAGAAGGCACTTTGGAGAAAACTGGAACCCTTGTTCAGCCGTAATAAAAAGCTTTACGCTTCAAAAGAGGTCAAAGAAAATGCGCTTGCATCAGAGGGCAAACAATAACCACAGTAAATCGATATGTGTCATGACCTCTCAGTGTGAAACATGCGGCTAAAATCCCCGCTAAAATCGCATTTGCTGTAGAACCTTCCAGAGCATAATCTACCCAGCAGAGGAAAAAAACTTTATTGGAACTAGCAGCATTTTGGCATGAGGCAAAAGTCGTGTAGGCTTCCCTTTTATTGCTCCGATCTTGAACACATTTACTTTACTACGTCATTTCCGTCACCATCTGTTGCGGTGCACACCGAACGAAAGCGCTCTCTAGAAGCCGTAAATTTCGGTCGCCGAAAATGAATTTGAACGCTTTCTTATGCCGTTTTCCTACAGTATTTGGCAAATACATAAGAATTCTAGATCAGGTTAGTAAAATCAGGCGATTTCATTCAATTCCATTTGAGTTTCAGGGATTCGAAAATCGGCCCCAAATTTGTTTCCTCCCTTTCCGTATTTTATACTGTAAGCCGATCTTGCGAGCCCTCAGTCTCTTGGTTTGCGGTCTATAGAATGTGTAACGAAACCGTAACGCGATCAAAATAACCCATTTTTTCAGAGGTTTTCGACGGTTTTGATGTTCTAACGACAAACACATCTCCTCTGGACCCTGTGTATAAATCAGCGTGTTGAACTCAGTAAGTGGCATTTATCTTTTTAGTAGCCTATCATTTTCTGTTTACTACAGAGTATTCAAATCTCGCATGCGCAACCTAACGTTCGTATTCATCTTGCATCTGTATTCATTTTTTGTTCTTTTTTATTCCCGTTGAAGGTTTGTGTTGCAGACCGAAGTATTGGGCAAATATCATTCATCGTTTCGATGATCAAAACTCCCTAATCTCCAAATGCATAGAAAACTGGGCTTTATTTGAACAGCCAGCGATCGGCGTTATCGGTATCCCCCAACACAAAGCTCTCGAAAGCCAGCTCTTTATTGTCCAGTTCAAGGATGCGTATATAAGCACCTTTCAGTGCCCGGGCTTACATTAGAGAAAATATCCGTTACTCGAGGAGAAGCGCGGCCTTTTGGGAGTTTACCCAGCTGAGCGCCCGGGGAACTCTCTATGATAATATCGTATACGGCAACTGGCTCCACCAGAAAGGGGTAGCTAGGGTTTCAGGGATATTGGCGAATAGCGATTTTAATATTAAAAGTATATATGAAAAGTTGAGAAATGATATTTAAGTAATATATGGTCTTGAGCCTGTGAAAACGGATCTGAGAGCCTCCGAACAGACTCGGTCGCCGTACGCGTAAAATAAAAATCCAATCGAACTAACAGTTATTTTTCTAGAAATAGTTTACCTAGACCTATATTCTGACAAAGTTTGGGGATTTTCGATTTTTTCATTTTGCACACCCCGACGGCCGCTCTTAAGGTGACTCGACCCAGTTTTTTGGGGGGGGTACCATCCTACTTTGAAGCTCTCTGGTATCCCCACCTTTACTTTTATCGTAAGTCTAACACATAGAATGGATAACATATAGATCAATCTACAATATAACATAAAATTTTTGGCGATCGGAGTAAATGTCACGTGGTTATAATGCCGCGCCCCTTTGAGGTCTGAGTCGAAAATCTGCTGTTGCCGACATTTTTTCGTGAAAATCTCTCGGCTGCACATAGTGCGCATTAGTGCCTTGCGCTGAACAGAGTTTCACCAAAATCGCAAAGACCCAATTCGAGAAATTCAGCGGTTTCCAAATTTAGGTCATAATTTATGCGAAAATGGTAAGCAAACTTTACACGGATTATATCTAATAAACTATGAGATTCATCTCTGTATTTTGGGCATCCTTATAACAGATGGGTCCTTGCAAGTCAGCAAAACAATTTAGGGCCTTGTAAATGCGCGCGATTTCGAGCATATCAAACATTTAGAAATTATAGTTTTCGCTATTTGTTGACGTTTGTCAGCGTTTAAGAGTCAATCTCACGAAAAAAGCATTTTCTTAAAAATTCGTAGTTTTTTTTCCTTCAAATTGTTTCAGGGCCACAATTGATTAACTAACAACCCGGACTCTGAATTTCATGGTCATTGAAAAACTGTGACATTATCTTCTATAAGCCCAAACTTGAGTAAACATTGAAGATTTTAGCGTTTTGGCTGAGTTTGTGCTTTGGGAGTTGTCTATTGTTTCTAGTCTGTCATTATACAGCATTCTTGTCCAGCACGCGTGCAATGACCGCGCTTGGCTGACTTCCGAATATGATAATTTTGGTGCAGTGAGACAGGCCATCGCGTTAGCTCACAATTTTTAATCAATTCTCGTGCTTCTTGTGCCTTTGCAAAAAAGTCAAGAAGTACTACACACTAAATCTACTCACTATTAAAAAATATCATTTTTTCATAGGTTTAATGCAAGCCAATAATTAAACCAACTGGTGACGGGAATCCCTGCTATTTTCTTATACTAAATTATCATATCTCGGTGAGCATTCGGAAGGAATCAAAACTGCTGTCTTTGTGCCCATTGCAGTTCAATGGTTTTGTAGGTAGTGCTTTCCATTGAAGTGGAAGAAATTTTCTTTGAGGATTAATCTAAGCATTTCCGGCAAGTAATGTGTAGGAATGGGTTGTCTTTGTAGAAATTTTCATATGCTTTGTGACAGACAATTTCAATATACCCTCGTTTTGCTGTATATTTGTGTCAACACTCATAACGTCCATCGAAACAAGAAATGTTCGGGTTTACACATTTGTGTTTTCAGTGAAAGATATGATTTCTGTTATTTTGATTATGGTTGTAGCAGTGTATCAACAAATTTTGTCAAGCACAGAACAAGGTTTTATTGGATTATTAAGAGGAAACCAAACATCCATGTTTTAACGAGGGGGTGGGTCATGCAATTTCCAACCTTGCTTTAGGTGTGGGTCAGTCATTTTTGTGCCGAAGGGAGGGGTTGGGCCATGTGTTTTTTAACAACCACATTTCCAAATGCTCCAGGCCCCCCCCTCCCCCCCCCCCTATACTTTTTGATCAGTCCCTTATCGGATGCAGATGATAACCTGATAACATAAAAATTGATTTAACATGTCAGGCGAATGCAGATTAAAACTTTCCAAAATCTTGATTTCGAAAATGGGTTTTATATGGACCTGGATGGACCTGTCTGGATTGCTGTCGATATGCAAAACAACCGATCTTTGATACGAGACAAGGGGTTTCCCATCTCGTCTCGAAGTGCATGACCAAGAATACTGACTGCCGAAACTAGTAGCTTCTTCTTTGTCTCTTAAAATAGGTATCTGTTTGACAAACGATAACTGAAAATCAAGATGCTTGCGAAGTCCATGTATGTTAAATTTCGTGAAATTCTATCCACAGTCAGCAAGGAATTCTACTAATTGGTCACCCTAGGGGAACAGACTAGTGGCCTCGTAATGGAGGTTTCCGTTTTCAATTGATCTTCTGAAAATTTGGCCCGCTTAAAATAAGATAAGTAACAGCCAAATAGAGGATTTTTGCGTGATAGGCTGCTAAACACAGAAGTTCTACTGAATTCTCCAGTCGACTTCTCTATTAAACAATTACTACCATAGTAGTTTCCATACCTTACTTTTCCCTCCGTCTCGAACCAAGAGACTATAAAGGGGACAGAGAGGCCATCCCCCATATACACCCTATTCCATAGGTAATTCGTCTCGAGTTATTTTTAGAATCGGGATAAAGTTACCTCGCGCGAGGCGTGGATGTTTCGTGGAGGTTTCGCATGACCAAACGCCGTGCAAAACATGTCGGGCGAGAGGCAATGAAAGCGTAAAAAGATCGAAAGCATTCCTGAATATTGAAGCGAAATGAGTCGGCGCTCACCTGGGAAAAAGGAATCGCTGGACTCTTTGACAACCAGTGAAATCAGTTTAACTCGAAGTTGTCGTAACCTCAGTGCTTTAATAAAATGAGAAATTTCGCAGGTCTATTGAAACCGGTCGTTTGTACAATTTAGGGAGTTTAAGATCCAACGACGCGGACGACAACTAGAACATCAAAAAAACAATAGGTTTAATTAGCAAAAAAACAACTTCGCACATGCAACACACTTTTTTGTTCATTTCTTTCCCGTTTTTGCACGGCTGCGACGTGAAAATGCCTAATTTCGCGTTTTATGGAGGACGTAAATAAGCAACGACGAAATTTTATTTCTCTTTCTGAGCTTGAATATGGTCCCTCGAAATTCAGCTTTAGGAGGGTTCGCCTACGGTTGACAAAGTAGGTGGGTAGGAATAATCGCTATAAAGACTGAAAAAAATAAACATCAAACCAGAAATTGCTCTCTTCAAACTTTAAATTATAAATGATCCTGAGAGAATATTCAGTGTGTTAAGGATTTCCCTGCTCTACTGTTAGCTCTATACAAGAGAGGAAGGGCGATTCTTTTTTAATTTCGGTTTCGCTGACACAGCTTTCGCAGAAATCTCGCTGTAATCGTTTTCGTCGACAAAAGGAATAGCAAAATCGCTCTCCGCGTCTTCCCCCATTTTGTTCTGCGTCATTTCGTGAAGGACGCGTGGCTCTCAGCGTGGGTCATCCACGCGGAACACATTCGCGCTATGTGATTGGCTGTTGTTTAATCCCCCTCGAGATCTGTGGTGTTAAAAATAACTCGAGACGAATTACCTATGGAATAGGGTGTATATGGGGGATGGCCTCTCTGTCCCCTTTATAGTCTCTTGTCTCGAACATAACTTGTTGAAGTTAAAAAAAAATCATATATCGTGTGACCGTTTACAACTTTGCCATTATTCAGCAGTCGCTGTACTTGGAGTCACCTCACGAAGAAGGCAAGAAATTCGTGACTGTGGTAGCTTGCTGGCAAGGCCAGTCACGCTATCTCAGCACACGTAACAAGATGACGTCCAATCACACAACGGCATAGAGCAAAGACCCTGATTTTTGTCGAATCATATATGGTAGAACCTCTCTAACTTGAACTCTCAAAGGGACCTAAAACATTTCGACTTAGCGGGGCTTATCGTTAAAAAATAAAATACTGAAATTTGAGTCTGCATAGTTACAGGTTCCCGGGGGGCACTCCTCATATGAAAATGAGGGGGACACTCGTCGTCTCGCTGTGGGCGTAAATTGCAGATTTTGGTCTCACATAGGGTGTTTGGGATGGAAAGTTATAATTACTACAATCCCTAAGTACTGTGCATAAAGAAATTTACCAAAAAATGCCCTGGAACCCACCACACAGAAATCTCCCTTAGGGGTCAGTGTAAGCTTGAACCACACCCACATTGCTCTTCCTTAGGGGTTTAATTTGAATTTTCCGATGTGTATCCCCGTCACTTTTATAAGGGTTTTCCCCCCGGGGTACCGGGTTCGACTTTACAACCTCGTTCCTAGGGCTTTCCCCCTGTGCTGCCTAAATGGCTTTCAGCGACTTCATGATGATATTACTTACTTAGAACAGGGTTAATATAATAAGAATATATACATAAATACACATTTCAAAGTAGAATTTTCGGTTTTGATAAGATTGATAAAGCAATCCGTGCCCTGAATAAAAAGGAACGGTCAACCAGACTCAGTACATTTGAAACCAAGTTGGCCGCCCGAAAGGGTGAGTTCTGGATCCCGACGATCTGAGTCTTACAGAAAAATAACGGACTGTGAATATGCTAATTATCTGATTGGGGAATATTTTAAAAAAGCAACGGATCTTTAATTTTCAGTGATGCTTTTTATAGCAGTTTTCGTATCTTAGCCGGAGTCTACAACAGGGGTCTATGATTTAACATATATCTAGCCAGATTTTTGAAAACGTTTTTACCACCAAATAGATCTTTCCTGTCAAGTAGTTTTCATGTCAGCCAAAAACCTCAAGCTGGCCAATATAAAACCATAGCTTTTTTCTCTTTTCATCCTTTCTTCCCCCTCGCTCTTTCTTCTTCTCCTTTCTTTTCCTTCGCTAGAGTGATTTTCGAGCTTATTGGGCGCAGAAAACCTGCCTTTTGGCCCTTTGGCCTTCGCTCTGTTGTTGTTGTTTTTTTGTTTTTTTTTACAAAAAGGCTAGATATATAAAGTTATTATTATTTCCTAATTTTAAACTTTTAAATTAGGAAAAACCGTATAAACGTGAACGTGGTAATGAACATTCTCATAAAAGAGCAACCAAAGTTTTTCTAGTTTAGGACCTTTTTACTCTGTGATGTAGTTGTGGAGTTATGTTTTTAAATCAACTTAGAAAATTTATCACTTAATAGCTGACTTCGGAAAAGAGTGATAACCTGGGACCCAAACTAAGCACGCGCTCATTTATGGGATTGTTTGGGGGTACACGTCGAGCAGCCACCTTGAATTATGACGAGACGTGCAAGTTGTTGTTTTTTTTTGTGCACAAATAACTTCAGGAACTTCCGGGTCCGCGCGTATTTTCCTTTGTATGAGTTGCGTTCTCTTTCCGGTTGTTTTGGCTCAACGGCAAAGAAGCCATCTCTGAAGCTGTTTCACGGTGCATTCTTATGGTTTTCTCGAGATAAAATTGCCTCAGGCACATTTTCTTCCTTCAGCTTCACATTTTCATGTTCTTTGTCCTTTCAATTCCATCCTCCGTTTTGCTATTTTGAGCTGTTTTAACCCAGCATTCCACTTCGCGTTGTCGCGTCCCCCCCAAATAATCCCATAAATGAGTGCGCGCCTAGTTTGGGTCCCAGGCTATCACTCTTTTTGGAAGTGAGCTATTCTCAGCTTGCGCCTTACCCATAATACATCTTGGTTGCACCACCGACCAAACAAATTGCGTAACCTTCGTTAATTATATTTTCCCCAAGTATTACAGACGAAACAAGAGAAATTGAAGGCAATATAATGCAAAATGTTGGAGGGGGAGCAAGTAATGTGAATTATGGGAAATGGGTAAGTTTTTTGCGGTTTTATAGCCCTTTGACCTTACATTTACTTTTAACATGAACACTGTCAACTTTTCTTTAAGGTCCTAAATTTCTTGATCTTGAAATCATGCTCTTTTGAAGGCATCAATCATCTGCTGCAAAGCGTCGAGAACTTCTTCTGTTGTCGGTTCGCCATCAAAGCATCTTTCTTTTAAACCAATTTGCTTGATCGCGGGAACATCATTTACTTTGAAACCTCCCTTTTTCAGGAAAAACCCCTGAAGGTCACAAACCTGGAAGTATTTCCCTTTTAGCATGTAATCTCTGATCTTGACCAGATCACGAGCCGTGCTTTTCAGGTCGCCAGTCGTGTACGTAATCACCTCAGCAATCAGCTGACCCACCTTGTTTGCAACAATACTATCTCGAATGTGCTGGAATTCGCCAATATCACGCGACACCCATTTCTCCAGAAAACCACTGCATTCGAAGCTCTTCTCCTCGCCACATTTTACACCTGTAATGATGCGCTGGTTCGGTTTTGGAGAAAGATCCACTGTATTGATGCCTGCTTGCATGATTGTGACAAGGTTTCTGACTTCGTTTTCAATTACTTCTAGGCAAGGTGTGACTCCGTCAGGTTTCATCTTTTTACAAACCAAAAAACCAGTTGAAGTTATTCCGTTGATGCGGCAACCAAGTTTTTCCTCACCTCCTCCCGCTATTTCTTTGCAGAAACTGTTGTAATTGATGTTGGGTTTTGCCTTTTCAATCTTGTTATAAGCATTAGTGAAATCATCTGCATATGCCACTGACGAGAACACAGCCAAAGTTGCGGCCACCAAGGCAAAACAAACTTTGTACATTTCCATAGCTGCGAAAGGAAATGAAGTGGGGTATGACCAAAACTGAATATTTTCTCGGGGGGGGGGGGCACACCCTTATAGCTCCTTATATAAGCCATATAGGCATGTGCCGCTCCAAAGAGAATGGTTTTTGCGCTGCGTCGGTCTGGAAATGGGTATAGACTTTGCTTAATTTGGTCTGGAATGGTTTTCAATAGATCTACGGGGGTGTTTGAACCTTTTTTGTTATTTTAATTCCAAATGAATAAGAAAGAGAGAGAAATATGCAAATTCGAAATGGCCAAGTAAGAAAATTCAATTGTTTTTGATTGGCTAGATTGTGAGAGGATGAGGTGAGTGTTGTCATCTGCTCGCGCGCTCTGGCGTGTGCAATTCGTTCTTTGCAAAGTCTTTAATTATGTTCAAATAATTTTTTTCACTAAAGAAGTAGTTCTCCGTCTCAATATAACTTGTAAAACTATTTTTACCTTATCTTTTAAGACTTTTTAAAACTCTCTCTCTCGGGGTCAATAAAGAATGTTGAA
This sequence comes from Porites rus, assembly GCA_964035705.1. Lineage (NCBI taxonomy): Eukaryota > Metazoa > Cnidaria > Anthozoa > Scleractinia > Poritidae > Porites > Porites rus. Next base: position 45,111,730 of record OZ037993.1, read on the forward strand.
GAGGGCAAAAAAAATTCTCGCGCAGAAGTTGGTGCGTACTGCTTTGAGGTTTTAGCGCGCGCTATAATAATTAAATTCAAATTAACTGTCGCATTGAATTTGATTAGAAGCATATAACCCCTGATTTGATTTTAAAAAGAGCAAAAACAACAACAAAGTAGTTGGTTCATAAACCAAGTTTTGCTAGAAAAGACTTCACGGCTCTATCAAATTCGTTGTTTAACACGTCGAAAATGGAAGATTTATTTCGAGCATGCGCTCTCTCATCGTCTGTCTGACATTCCTGAGAGGTAATCACGTGTATAAATCGGATTCGACCAGGCCCCAGTTGCTCAAACGTTGGATAACGCTATCCAATAGATAAATCTCAGCCTCGTTCCAGTTGTCCTTTTGATTTCGGATTTGACGTCACCCGTCAAGCTTGTCGGGAAAATTCGCCCTATCGTACTCGGTTCCAGGCCTCCTCTGGTAACTCGGGCAGCGCGAACTAGCCTGGGTACGAGGCTGGATAAATCTTTATCCCGCAGCTGATAACACAATTGGTCTCCCTTATACTTATCCGGTGGATAGTAATTTATCCAGTAGATAGCACTGCCCAACGTTTGAACAACCGTGCCCATATTTCGCCTTCGGCTTCGTTAATAAGAGATCTGAGTACGGGATAAAAAATGACGACATTAAATCCCCTGAAGAGGGACGGCTTGTCTGTCCGAAATATCGGGAAACCTCAAGTCGCTTTTTTCTTTGTTGTTTTGTTATCCGATGTCCATATTTGAGTTATTTGTGTCCTTGATTGTAGTTTTAAATTTTTACAGTTGATGCAGATAGCACGGGTCACTTTTGTTTACTATAGAATCGAATATGAACTTGACCTATCACACCGTGATGCGATCCTTTTACAAACCTGGTAAAATATTTTCCAATGCTCGGTGGGACCGCAGACATAAAGGACTGAAGGCACCAAGATCGGCTCATAGTTTCCTCCCCTGCATTTTATTTTTACTCAGCACTTTGTCCTCGCTCTGAAAGTTTCGCTTTCCGAATGTCTCGCCCGAAGGGCGATAATGGTTGTTTACTATTTACATTAAGTTTCCGGAAAATACGGTTGGAAAGTAAATGAAACACTACTTTTTGGGTCGTTCCAGCGGAAAATTTCCGGCAGCAACGTAACATCTGAAAAGGTAGTCCTGTTTTTCCGGACGGGATAATCCAAACCAAAATTAGTGTTCAACTTTTCTTCAATGACTTCTTTGATACCAGTTTCAGGCTGCCCCGTACCCAGACGTCTCTCTTTCCATGAAAATGTGCGCCCAAAGGAAGGTGGGAAAGGGACAACGTCTGTACCCTTCCCATGGTCCCTTACGGTGCATCACCAGTCACTCGCGTTTCGCGCTCGCCTCTACGATGCGAAAAACGAAGCACCTGAGGAGAAGGCTGAGTTTCACGTCTTCGCGGTCTATTTTCGGTTAATGGAAGTGATTTGTAAAAATGGTAGACGTGATAACGGGAAGAAATTTAAATTTATTAGCCCAGAATTTTGCGTGCCATTTGCCCAAACCGTGGATCAACCGGTTTGCCGATGTAAATTGTAAACAACCAATATTTTACCAGGTCGCATGACGGTTGATCAGTCAAGTTCATATTCGACTCTACAGTAAACAGAGGCGAATCACACTATCTGTATGAACCGTAAAATTTTAAAACTACATTCACTACAATCTGCGCCCTGTGAATGTTGATGTAGAAACAAAAACGCTTTCCCTTTTTTTCTGTTTGGTACCAATTTATGGCAGTTTATCCTAATGTTGAAAACTCCAATTGCAGATATGCTCGGAATCCATAAACAGGAAAATTTATTACCGCATACACAATATCTCATCACTGCTGATCACTGTAGTTTCCCGGCGGTGTTACAGAGCTTGTCATTGATTATCAGTAAAGTATATGTGAGTTTAACGTCCCTATTCGTTCTTTTCCAAGCCCTTTGTTGGTCGTGCCGAGCGAAAATAAAGTCTCCAAACCTCGCCTGCTCAGTTCTATTCTTGCCCTCTCCGCGCTTATATTGACTGACTAAATGCGTGAGAGCCTTTGTAGAACACGCAAAAATGAATTTGCTCTCCGGTACAGAAATTTAGAGTCAGCCGTATACCAGTATGAGAAGTATTTTTAAAGCTTTTAAACAAAATATGTAAGAATTTTGTCTGTACAGAACAGAGGTGACCTCATGGAAAGGCTTAAAGGCAGTCTCACCAGTTTCAGTTTTCAAACACTTGAAGTATGTTTAGTAAACTTTCAAACGTTTAGTAAACCATCATACTATACTGTTTAACTTTGAACAGTGAAAGTACATATAACGGCTAAAAAAGCTTTAAAGCACTTTGCTTTCTCTTGGTTGACCGCAGTAAGTGCGAAGCTCATCGTGTATACAAGAAAACACGTTTCCTCAATTACTAACGATTTATAAATATTTACCTTGAGGCGTTCATCAACGTGACAAACTCACCAGATCAAGCGTCAAATCAAGAGACTTCAGGAAGCTTCAAGCTCATCCAATGAAAGTATATCTCGTACCGTTGTTGCACGACAGTCGCAACGTTTTGCAAGTGCTGAAGTTGGAAGTTCCTGTTTTTACTAAAAAGAAAGTCACGATTAAGATATTCCGACTTTTGGTCGAGGTGTCGATCGCGAGTATCGCGTGGGCCGCGCCTGGCTAATCTTAGCGACATGCAGTAACATCAGCGCATGCGTCAAGCTACTTGTTGACGGGATGTTTGTAATGGCGAAGAGCTGACCTGAAGCACTTTCAAGGGAGATTTTTTTGCATACCTACTCAACAGTTCGTAAGTCCAACCCACAGAAATGATCCTTACTCGCCAACGAGTCCTCAGTAGCTCAATGGTTAGAGCATCCGATCTAGAACACGGACGGTCGTGTGTGTTCGAATCTAATCTGGGGCTCAGATTTTTTCTGTGCCCTCTTATGGTTGATTCTTGACATCTCCCTTTACTTCCTTTAAACCACTCCCTATATGGCTACGATTCTCGACTTGCGCCATGCCATTAATCCTCGAGAATAAAAGTGGAGGCATAACAAATCAGATTCTAGTAACTATCACAATGGAAGTGGATACCACCTATACAAGGAGCCATTTGCTAAAATCAGGAGTTGCACTCATTTACATTGACTGGAAAACACAAACTTAAAGGCAAGATAAATTCAATGAGCTCAGCCGCAGAACACTCATTTGAAAAAAAAAAGGGACATATGGGAGTATGGCAGGTTATGAAACCCCTGGTACGTACTGCCATCTGACAGTCTTTTTGTACGAGAGGAATTTTTAAAGAATTCAAATAACTATTTTGTTACCAGGAATGATTAATCACCGCCGGAAATTAGCACCAAATTCCATAGCGAAATCGTGTTTTATGGTTTCGTTTGGCCTTTCAATCATGGACTAATCTATCTAAATCCCAGGCTTCTAAATCAAATTTTCGAAAATTTGAGGAAATTTCCCGAAATTAAGACAAGTTATCACTAAACACAACAACTTTATTGACTTTATCTTCGACATGAAGATTTCGGTACCAGAACAGTCAATACAATGACAAATGAAACAAAGTAAAATAAAAGTTAAGAAAGAAAGTAACAACAACTATATATTGAATATTATCATAAAAGAAAAATTTCTTGGCTATGTACGACTTCTACACTACTCATATGGTAAGAAAGTTTAATTAGAGTTCGGATTTACAACAACTTAGAATATTTTCAATGTGAGAGGCACTAAGATTTATGATGTTTTCATCGCACATAGACATGATATATAAAAATAGTACCTTGCAAGACATATTCGTAAAATTACTTTTTATCGAGTATAGGCTCTCCAAGAAGATACCCCTTATATGAGAGAGTGATGAGTGAGTACATTTCAACAAAAAGTGGAATTCATCACCAATTTCTGATCTATTACTAAGGGGGCAAAGCCTCTCAACTCTGGGTATCTTCTTGTAGCGCCAAGATTTAATAGGTAGCAAGTGGCAAGTAAAGCCCGGGGGGACTCCGCATATGAAAAGGGTGGGGATGCTCGTCGAAAATTTTGAATTAAACCCCTAAAGGAGACCGATCTGGGCGTGGCCCAGGCTTTTTTTGATCCCTAAAAGAGACCATGTTTAAACACAGACAAATGAGAAAAATTGGATTATATGGAGTAAATAAAACATATTAAAATATACATATCAAATCATATATTTTGATATTTTTTCGCGTGTAACCCTAAACGAGACCTTCACGGCTAAATATGATGGCGTTTTGCCCAGAACACCCTAAATGAGACCAAAATCCGAGATTTACCCCGTAAGCGAGACAAGGAGCATCCCCACCACTTTCATATGCGGAGTCCCCCCCTGGGAAGTAAAGTAAATCTTCTCAGCTTTCTGTTCATGCTGTGTCTACTTCACAAGTTCCTTTATGTTAAAACATAACTAGCAACAATTACCGTAACAAAGTGGCTGCCAAAAAGAAAAAGATACGCGTTAAAATCGAGGCCTGAACGGCTAATATTCATTGCTTGGAGCTAAGCTGGGACTGAACTCGGAGATCATTTCATTCAGAGCGTCGAGAACTTTCTGTGTGGTAGGTTCGCCGGGCCAGCAGGGGTTACTGAAAGATATATTTTCTATAGCAGGAACATCAGCTACTCGAAAACCTCCTTTTACCAGGAAAAAACCCTGAAGATCGCAGATCTGGCGGTATTTATTCTTAGCGGGGTCGATCATCATATAGTTCTTGATTTTTTTTAGGTCTGCAGCTGTGGTTGACAACCCGGTAGTATTAGTAAAACTTTTCACATCATTAATTAACTTTGCGACTGTGTTACTGTCAATGTGATCTCTGCACTGTAATTTACCCTGATGCATACGCTTTCCTGTCTCTCGAAATCGCGTAAATCTACCTGCCTCTCGCGGTTTGGAGAATGTACAAGGGACATTAGTTAAAAGAATGAGTGTCAAAAACTTTCCAGAAACATCCAGCAAGTAGCAAATTTGCTTGCATAAAGTCCAGTTTTCAGTTTACGCATAACCTTCATGTAGAAATTTCACGATATCTCGAAATCTCTCCTACATATTTTTGTTAAACTTTGCACAGCAGAAGGCAAGCACCCGAAGTTTATGTAGCGTAGAGCATTTCCAGAGAAAATGCGCATAAGGGCTGCAATTCGATTGAGAGCAAAAACAATTGTCACGTCATTGTCACCTGATATTCATTCCGATCGTGAAAAAAACGAAAATCATAATAAAGTTCAGTCAATGTGATTCATGTGTTACATGAATCATTACATTTACAATAAAGACCAAACTATTTGCATAGGGGAAGTCCAAAGGTGAAAGCTATGCCTTTAAAAATACTGGGTCGAGCCACCCTAAGTATCCTACTGTTAAACAGTTCCTACACTTAATTGGGAAACAAGGATGTCGCAGTGGTGAGAGTACTCGCCTCGCACCAATGTGGCCTTGGTTCAAACCCCGGCGTAAACGCCATGCGGGTTCAGTTTGTTGATGGTTCTCTCCTTTGCTCCGAGAGCTTTTTCCCCGGAATCTCTGTTTTAGCCCTGTCCTCAAAAACCAACATTTCCAAATTCCAGTTCTACGAGGAATCAGGTAGACGAAGAACCACTTTGTGGAAATGCCACCACTAAATCGTTATTTATTTATTTAGATATTTCTGAGAGCAGCAAATATTGATAGTCTACCGCCATTAAGGGTGAGCAATAGATCAAATTAAAAGAAATGGACAAGAAGACCGTGACAAAGTCCCTACAACTTAAAATCTGTCTATATTTTTAATAAAGAAACTCTAATAACATCTAAAGCTATATACAACATTTTTTTTACTTAAAGTTAGTCTGTATATCAAAGGACTTGTATGTGGGCTTTATAGATGGAAACTAAATTAGACCAAAGACTGTTCACATTAATCTGCTCCCCAAGGCCCGGTTGTGCCGCGAAGCAACTTTAAATTAGGTGGGAGTTTTTACAGCCTTTTCGTGTCTTTCGAGCGATTCTCTCAAGCTCTCTTCGTTCTACCGGCGTTAATCCATCTTCGGCCATGTTATCGGTGATACCGTACAAGAAAGTCAGCGTTGGCCGACGGTTTGGGGGTGTAAGGTATACAGAGGTTTTTTTTTTACGTCATATATTTTTTTAAAAATGGGTATACGGTATCTTTCACATGATTTCAGGTGTGCGGCATACTACGTTTCTTTTAGGTTTGGATATATTGAGCAAAAATTGGGGAATTTTGGATAACAAAGGGAATGGTGGCAGAAAATTCGCCTCGTACCTAGGGTCTCTCTTCTTCCCGTCCCCTTAGGACCCTGGGAGCGAGGGTTCATCTGAAGAAGACCTTATTCATGATATACGCGCCATCTTTGCACGCGCTTTAGGATTGATGGGATAAAAGCAGTGTTACGTGGTATTTCAAGAGGTAAACAAATTATACAATTTCCAATACGAGTAATCGAGGTCGCGTTCGTTCTCTCAACACAAGGCAACGTTTTAGACTTGCTGTGAAGACACCTAACGTCGCTACTGCATTTAAAAAAGTAGCAATGATCACTTCCACTATAATTTGCCATCATCGTGACAGTGACGATATTAAGATAAAAAGTTCCTCATTTTCTGTTGTCTAGAATAAACAAACTCGACAGTGATTTCCTAGATTGGCAGCTTTTATCACTTGTTTGCCCTCCGAGAAACCACGTGACATTGCTTTCATCCCATTAGTCCTTAGGCGCGTGCAAAGACGGCGGGTATTGGAAATTAGATCTGCCACCGTTTAGCCTGTTCCAGGTGTTCAGATAGTAGAGCGCGGCGGTCAGTGGGGAGCGAGTTAAGTTGTACGTCGGGAAAACGGGGGGGGGGAGGGGGGGCGAGGGGGGGCGAGGGGGGGCGAGAGCGAGAGTTCCCTCTCCCTTTCCCTCTCTAGTCCCCTCTCGTTTTGTTTTTCTTCGTGAATTCCTCTCCCGCGCTCAACTATCTGAACGCCTGGAACAGGCTAGCCAGCGTTACATGCAGCCCTGCAGAGGTGTCAAGACTCGGGCGTAGCTCAAATCTGTAGGGTGATTGCCGTGGTGTCAGCGCCTTTGAACTACACTCCCGCCTGTTGAGCACAGTGAGCTGAAAAGAAAGAATGAAACATGAAAAAATTGCAATTTCTTTAGCCAACAGTGCCAATTATAAATATCAAGTTAGAAATAATTGTGGCAACATTAATTTGCATTCTTCTGGTACCGCTACTTGGAATAATGTGAAAGAAGTGTTTGTTCCATAATGATGTGTACCTGGAATCTCAAAATTTCCAACCTTAGTTAACTGAGCTTTAAAACAATTATTACCAGACGTTTCAGTCCACAAAATCATAAGTTGAATCTAAAGATTACAATGGAACAACACCCAATGACCGTCCCGTTTTTGTAGCATCACCTGATTATTTAGAACACTTTTCTTAGGCCAACCGTAAAAAAACACTCAATCTCAGTCATTCTCTGGTCGTATTAACAAGACTTCATTTTACAAGTTACCGTCCCCATGACACGCTCAGTCGACAATGTGGCTAGTCTACCCTATTTCATTACTTTGGGTGTGTACAAGAGCTTAACGCTCCTTACAGAAATACCACCTTCACTTTCCCTAATTTAACGTGGCTGTAGACCGAGCCTTGGAGCCATCTGAAATGTCGATGCCCTTTGAACTCACCTAAAAACAGAGAAACATCATCTGTTCGATCAGCACTACGCAAACGTCCCGTGATCTCCTCGTTGCGCACGATGGGAAGGAAAAGCTGAATGAACTCGGGTGAGTATGGAGGAGCAATCATTTCAAGAACCTGGGAAGAGAAAGTGCTTAAGTTGTATTAACCGGCCCCACCCCATCCTGCGGAGGGAGTGAGGCTAACATAGAACGGAATGGTAAGATAAGATTCTGTGACAGAGCCCACCTACCCCTAACCCCTCCCTGATGTCTTAATTAGGGCAAAATGTTAAATGAGGGGAGAGGTAGATGGGCTGTTTCCGACTGAACCGTGAAATGTACGTTGTGTCATTCATACCTTATCATAAGACTTACCTCAGTAACAAAGTGCCTGATGAGCGAATTATCCGTGTTTTGCTTCTCCAAACAGCTGTTAATATAACTGATGACAGCAACCACATAACCTCTACTCAACAAATGTATCATTCGATCCAGAACTGTTTTCTTGAACTCGAGCTGGAAATGAAGTAAGCCGACACAGATTTAGTAACCTCTTGCAATACTTCGGGTACCAGGTCTTCAAGGACAGCCTATCCAGTAATCTCAGGCAGGAAAAAAATCATTTAGTCAATTTGAACGATAGCTCTGTCTTTCGTTTTAATAAACAACTTAATTTAAAAGAAACAAACGAATCAAAAGCTTCAAGTCCGCACTTGCGTTTTCGCATGGTTTACGACTGTTCGCAATAAACCATTGAAAACGCACATTTGGTGAAAGGTTTTTGTTCTCAAGCTTATCTCGGAATTCGTGAGGTGGTGGCGTACAAGTAATAGAAAGGCTAGGCAGATTTAGCAACGAAATAACCGGCGTCACCAATGGTAGTCTGAGAAAACAGCCCACATTTCCAGACGCCACCACTGGCTTCCCCGCGAAATGACGTCTGAGAAATGAGCGCAGAAATTCCATACTGATGACGCGTCACTACCCAAATCTGGAAAGTGCTTCTGATTGGCCGAAGGAAATTTCCCACGTTGCACAACCAATCAGAAGCACTACCCAAATCTGGGTAGTGCGTCATCAGTATGGAATTTCTGCGCCTGTTTCTCAGACGTCAGTTCGCGAGGAAACTAGTGGTAGCGTCGCGAAATGTCGGCTTTTTTCTCGGGCTAGACCAATGGCAGAATAGTGAATTTAGCACCGGAAGTCTCATTTCGTTCTTTCCGTCGCTTCCACGCTCTCATTTGACATTCAGGCTAATTCTGCCTATCTTAAGGCCAGTGACGAAGCCCTATGTTGAAGGTTGTTTTAAATGGCGCGCGCATTTCAGCTGCCGCGAGTGACCATTCAAAATGACGTCATAAACGAAGAATCAGCTTTGTCAGTAATGGATTAACGCATATGGACTCACAGACAAGAAAGCGAAGCTTTTTCAGTTATGCTTTAGACTTTCTGTTCTTAACACCTTTTGTCGCTTTCGCTGCCGGAGAGATTCTCGCTGTCCTTTTATGGAAACTTGCTGCCCGAACTTTGCAGAAATTCTGCTCTACGGTAACTCACACTCTTCTCGGCGACAGCAATCGTAAGGATGAAACTGTTCAAAATAACGCGACCAAGACTGCTGCAAATCATCAACCCAACACGGAAACAAACTATGACCTCCAACAAAACGCAACGTTGAAAATCGGATGTGTTACCGGGCCTTCTTGGCCTTTAGAAAATACAGAGTTTCCAGTCAGCGGCGAAAAGTCACAAGTCAAAAGAAATTATTTCAAGGGAGAGGTCACACAAAGCCAAAAAACAAAAGACGAGAAACAACCATGCCAGAAGCCTCCACTGTTTACAGCACAGTGGGTCACAAAAAACAAAGACATAAAAATAAGGAGTAACAAGACAAACGAGAAAGAGGGTCCATTGAATAGAAACCCCAAGATAAATTGCCTAAGTGTTGTTAAAAGCGAAAAGTTCCTGATTAATTCACATGACCGAGAACATCTTCGTGGAGAAGAGGATAGCAAAGACAGTCTACAAAAGCAAATTTTCGAGAGGAAGTTTAGAACTAAAGGTACAAGTAAACGAAACTTTGACACGCCTATGGAATCAGTAAATTACATGAACACAAGTACTGATTTGCCACTTTACACAGTATTCGATCACAGTGTTCAGAAAAAAGGTACTGGATGCATGCCAGTAAACAAATCGCTACCTGATTGGACAGGAATAACTGAAGAAAAATGTTACTCAGGTACGTGTGCAAACCCTCGCACAGAGGTACCATCTTTCGCCACAAAGACACCAGCTATCACTTCAGAAACACCAGTAACTTCCTCACAAGTGAAAGAGAACGGACCCGTGACGGAGACTTTAAACGGTAAAATTCGTGAAACAGAAGAAACGTTTCCATCCAATGATAGCTTTTCATCGAGATCCCCTGGCATAGCCGTAAAAAGTTTTAAAAGACCGGCAGACCAGGGCGCAGAACTGCAGAGCAACAACCTTGCAGACGCTCAAGGACAACCAGCCAAAATTACAAAAAGAGCAACGACGGAGGCAGAGGAAACTGATGTACTCGAAGTGGCGGAAATATCATCAGAAACATCAGAAAAACCGTGTTACACAGAAGAAGAAAAAACAGACATTTATTCACACCGACTCCGCTCTCATTCAAGAAATAAACCTTCTGTAAGAGGTGACGTCACACAAAAAAACAACAGATTAATAAGCAGCTTGGAAGCTCTGCAACAGATAAGGCAAAGCCCGGAAAACTCCAACTTTTCAGTTCCCCGGTGGGGAACTCCGAGAACAAACCACAAGAGAACAAGGGCGGCGAATTCCTCGAAATCAACACGGGAAAGACCTGTTAAACTAACGCAGCACTCCAGACTGCCTTTAGGTCGAGCGTCACGGAGAAAGGATTTGAGAAAAGAAAGAATACCTTTACTGTAACTTAGTTTAGTGGATGTGGAGATCACTTACGAGAGAATAGACACAACTGAAACTATTTCGTGTGTGTAGGTAATGGAATAATGAAATACCTTCTGAGGATTTAAGGCCGGTTTGATTTCCAACAAGCTCTCGTTTTGAACAACTGTATTGCCTTTTTCTATCTCTGCTGATCAACTTAGGTTGTACATAGTGAATAGAAAAATATGATTTCCTTTCGGCCACGCTAAATGAAAATAAACTAATATAAAAGTATTAAATCAACTGTTCTTAGCACACCGAATGCTTAACCTATACAAATTTTACACTGAAATTTTTGCAGGCGATCTGTAATAGTGCTTTGCAATAAGTAATTAGGGCTGTAATTATTGTTTTCTCGAGCAATCTGCAGCTAACTTTTTTGCGTTCCTAGAAAGTAGAAATCTAAAACTCAGCTTGAGGGCTTGGTGAAAAGAGGCACCGGTGATGATTTTGGCGATACTTCGCGGCTCTAAAGTAGTTGCCACAACTTTAACAATGGAATTCTAAAATTAAAAAATTTTGCCTCCAACGAGAATAATTTGACAACGACATTCTTCTTCAACTTTTCTGGTGAGCAAAAGTACAATGAAGCTTTCTGGGGCGTTTCTTTTCAAGCATACGCGAAAAAACCCTAAGTGAAATCTCGTCCTCGAAGTCGCGCTCATCCTAGAATCTAACAGTCTCTATTTATGGTAATAAAAATAACTCATACCTCCACTAAAGTATCCAGTGGGGTGGGGGACTCAAACAGTCGGATCAGAACGTTAAGTACCAAGCGATGTTGAAGAACGTGACAGGAACTGATCTGCAGGGAGTCAAAGAACATGAAATGAGAATTAAGCTGTCTCTATCCGTTATCCCTCTCGCCTTTAATTCTTGCCCTTAGTCCTTTTGTTTAAAGCTCCACGAGGACATCCACTGAGACAAAAGAAGCCACACCCAAGACTGTGCTCTAGCAGAGTCCGGTGGCCCGTGGCGCCTAACTGTTATTCTCAGGGGAATAGAAAATCTCAGCTTTTTCATAGAAATCATATGCTGGGCACACTGAATTTCGCAAGTTCAGAGCACTGGGCTCCCTTCAATTTTTTTTTTAGAGCACAGCCTTGCACACCACTGTTCGAAAAGAGTAGGGGACGTGAACCGCGGTGGTGTGGCCAACCTTGAGCTGGATGGGTTATCTGTAAGGAGAGATCTTAATATAGGGATAAACTCATGAACCTCCATCAGTTGTCGTAATAGCTACCTGTAAACAGTGTATATGAGGAAGAGTTTCATGGGATGGTGGCAGATGAAGATAGAGGAAAGGAAAAGTGATACCGTTTCGATATAGTTTTGATAGTCTCCTCTTTGGGCTCGTCACACAACATGGGTTGTGGCGGATTGCGTGACGAGCCATTTTAGCCTTTAAACAGAATGAAAGTGAAGGAAAAAAGTGAAAAGCTTTACTTAAACACGTGACATTGATGAACCTACAAAAATAGGACTCGTTACAAAAATGTACGTGAAGTGTCTAACCACTACCATGTTATTTATAATAGTGTCTCATGCTAAGGATGATAAAAAAAAACTAAAAAAAAATCAAAGTACGATCAAACTTCTGAAATAATCAAGACAAGAGGATATGAGGATTAATGGAATGGTCACCTAAGGGAAAATGCTTTGATCTTTAAACAAATTCTCTCAACTAGTTTAAGGAAATGAATGGAGATCAGTCTGGAGAATTTGTATGTCAATATTTGGGCTTACAGCATTAAGCGGACACTTTTTCTGTTGCTAAGGACGTACACGTAAGTAAGGTTCGACTGCAGCAAGGAAGGAAAAAGCTTCGCCCAATTCCCACTCTACCAAAATACACCTTACCTCATCCAGTAAAGCCAAGTGGACTGGTGTTGAGTCAGTGAGAAGCTTGAAGAATGATGGGTCAGACACGGTACAGTCTACCCACTTTAACAAACCCATGGCCACCACAGGAAACCTACAAAACGGCAGTTGTTAAATGAAAGCTATTTTGACCTTTTCACTAACAGTCAAGTTCAAAGTATGGAAAAATCCTCAAACTGCTCCCCTTAACCCATTCACCCTGCAAACATTTGCAGAAAAACGCCGTTTGAAGCCAGTTAAGCTATTTTTGGTCAATTTCCCACTTTTTAGCCAAAGAGAACCACAGATACCTCACATGTTGTTTACAAATTACTGAATACCCTAGCTTTTGTCTCTCCTTTCGAAGTTCGAGCATGTGTAGACAAAATTTCAACTTGTCCAATTTAAACCAAAAGTGACGATCGCCTCTTGACTTTTGCCTTATGCTTTTCTTTCCTTTCCGCGTCTTTCGCTTTTTTTCTTTTTCTCAGGCTTTTTCTAGGCTTTATTTAAGCGTCAATAGTTTCTAACGGAAACTCCAAGAACTGTGGAAATATTTTGAAGGAAGTAAAGGTGGGTACTGGTTCAACCTTTCACTGAAATTTTTTCGGTCAACTTCACATGTTTTTTTTTTCCTTTTTTTGCATTTTCTCGGATCTGTTTGACGGAGTCAAGCTCATTTGTTTTTTGTTTTTGAAAGATCTAGGATGCCTACCATTTAAACAAACCACCCGGCTGGAAATCTTGTGCATAAAAATTAATCTATAAAATTCGACGAGGTGGGAGAACGACCTGCTACAAAATACGTCCAAATTAGCTGAAGAGACTAAAAAGAGTAGAAAAATTTCATCGCCTGAAATTTTAGCCCGCATTTTCTGATGCTTCCCAAACGGAATGGCGCGTAACATTTGATTTTGCATCCAGGATTTCCGGTTTCCTTAAGTAAATGTTAAGTACCCCTCTTCCCCTGTACCAAATGCGTCAAAGTTGGCTTTGACTGCTACAACTATTGACACGGTTCCAAAAGGGCAGGTATGGGTAGCGTGTCAGGGGCGGATCCAGGATTTTTTTTAGGAGGGGGTGCACTCGTCTCTTGCTCTACTTCAACACCAATAAACCACATTTTTTTTTTTGCAGAATACCAGTTGTAGAAAACCGCAGGTCATCTCGGGGGGGGGGGGGGTGCGCACCCCCTCCTTCTTCCCCCTAGATCCGCCCCTGCGTGTGTAGCTGGACGTTTTGCTGGGAGAATGGAGAAAAGTACAAGCAAGCCAGGAGGTTACCAGGAGGAGAATAGGGCAGTTGGGGAGAAAATGGTTAAATATAAACTTGTTCAAGGAATGGTCCTTGGGGTGACAAAATTTCAAATTTGCTAGCCAAGGAGGATCACCTTGTAGCACCTAGTAACAGCCTAGTGACTAGAGGTCCCACTATTTTACAAGGTCCAAATTGAACTTTTACTAGTTCTGAACAAGTAATGTAGACTACTATTATGTGGCATTTCATAAATTCTATTTCAGACTATCGAATGTGTAACGCAAGTGACAGCTTTTACCTTGAGTCAAAGTTACCTCGTGATAGTGAAAATTTTTCCTAATAGTTCTGCACAAGAGTGATTAGAGCAAAGGAGGTTGTAGTCGTGCTGGTCAAAGAACTCTGTAACCGACTTGAGCTACTTTGTGTTATTATACTGTACCTTATACAATGGAACAGGACACCAACTTCAGCTAACAACTGTGAGCCTTTCTTGGTTTCCTGTACACATAATGAATGGATTTTGTCCAAAGCCTGAGAAGTTGTTTTAAGCTCATCTCTGTTGAGTGTTGCTCTTTCATTCTACAGAAGAGGGAAAACTCTTGGCATGTGAGAGGAAATGATTCTGTTACCAATAAAGTATTTTTTAAGTACCAGCAATATATTAGAGTATTATTTTAACAAGAGTTGCAAAGTGCAGAGAGCACTAGCGATGCGACTTAGGACTCTAATTCCAGGGGTGAAAAAAACACCTTTTAATTGAACAAACTATTAAAGCAGTGACAAGCATCGTCATATGAAACATCTCCAAACTTCACAAAGCCGTCATTCCGCTGCTTAAATCCACGGAAACAGTAAAAATTTCTCATCTATATATTACTTAATCAAAACCGTTTTCAGCATAAATCGTTTGATACCAAAATTGGTCTAAATTGACGTCTACAAATCATCCTATCCGGTGTACTGTAGCGCTGGGACCAGCGACATGCTGTCAACTGAAGGTTTTTTGTCTTCAAAAATGGAAAGGTCTATTACAGCTCACAGTAATTGATAATGAAGTGTCTGCATTAGCGATGTTGACTTTCTATGAGAATCGGTTGACTGGGAAAGAAATAATAAGTGTCCGTTGTCCGCATTAACAAGTGTCCGTATTAAGCGGGTTAAATTTAGAGAACATTTAGGGGTTTTCCCCAGGGACAAAGTAAACTGTCCGTAATACAGAGATTTCCGTATTAAGCAGGTGTCCGTAAGGCGGGGTTCAACTGTATTTCTCTTTCTTGCTCCAAAAGGTTACAGTTTTCGTTTCTCCTCAAACACCAACATTTCTAAATTCCAATTTGATCTACATAACCTGCTCGCAAGCTGTGCGGAGCACTCTGGCGGGGGTCTTCCCCTCGTCCCTCCCCCACCCCAGGGAACCCCAGGGAGCCCTGCGAGAGCTTGCACCTTTATACATTTAAGATCTTGAAAGCTCTTAAGTGTTTCATGGCTAAACAAATCATTAAATTTATTACTTTTTACAAACAGACTACCTCGATCCATGTTTCATGGACAGATGCAGCATACGCCAGCAGGTAAACATATTTATACTTGTGCTCTGGATTCAGATGCTGGCCAGGCTTGAATAACGCTTCTAGAAGAAGCTCTAAAGAAATGAAAGTAATACTTCCTTTAGTTACTGGTGAATGAGTATAAAAATTCAATGTTGAAAACAGCAGTTTTGAATTAATCTTCCCAGTTGCAGAGCCCCCATATAATATAGTCAGGCACTCATTATTAAACCCTTTACAGTGGGACTAATCAAACCGGGACACTTGGAACAAGATTATGCAATTACAACGCTTTTTTTTTTGAAAATAAAACATTCTCCATTCTTTTTGTTAAGGACCAATAAAATTCAAGCTTCAACTGTGCAACCGTTGAAAACTTTAAACTCTTTGAACTTACCTAAACCCTCAGGGAACAGCCCTCAAATTTATGAATGTTACTGGTCCGTTTACAAAAACAAAACTTGAGAATCTTTTGTTTTAAAAAAACGTTGTGATTGGATAATCGTCTTACAAGTGCCCTGGTTTGAGCAGTCGCGCTGTAATAGCTCATGAGGAAGAAACAGTTTACGGAAATCACTAAAAAAAAAAAAGCACTTTACTTGAGTGTCAATGTATTTAGCACGAAAGTACCAACAACAAAGTACTGACAATTGCTTAGATGTTGGATTGTTATTATCACCAAATCTTGCAAACTTTAGATTTGAATTTCATGTAGAATTATTGTGAATTTGTAAAGTTATATCAAACACTTCACACAGTGTTTCATATGATATTCAGACACCTCATAAAAAGTAAGCTGCACCTCACTTTTCAACACATTTCTCCTTGTCTGGATATCGAATAATGAGATGGTTGAGTTTATTAATAGGGGCCAGGTTCCGTTACTGATTTATTTCTACAAAGAATGTGAAATAAGAAATGCATTACCTAAAAACTGTGGCACCCTAATGAGTGCACAGGGAGGAGGTTGAGAACTGCTAAATAACTTGTACAGCTAAAGAACAGAAAAAAGTAATAAAAACAATGTATTCAAAATCAAGTAAAAAAAGGCTGAGAGTCAGTTATTTATATAAAGCTAAGTGAGCCCTTAACTAAGTTGCATTCCAAGTCATTTTTACTTTGTCAAATCCTAGTATATAGAGGCCATTCATTGTGAACAGCCAAGAGTATGCATATAGAGCAGTGGAAAAAAGCTTTCATCTACTTAAAACTAAATACGTATAGTGAGATCTAGGATTCCAATATACTGATTGTTGTTAACCATAGTCTTAAAATAAACAGCCATGAGTGTTGTTGAGCAAATGAGGATAGGGTAGTCAAACATGTAAGGTGAGGTCCTAGCCGCAGAAAACAGCCAACATCTCACAATGCCACCACTGGTATGACGTCTGGGGAATGAGCGCAGAAGTTCCACACTGATGACGAGTCACTATGCAGATCTGTATAGTGCTTCATTTTCTTCATCCAATCAAGAAGCACAACCTTGAGTTGGGTAGTGATGCGTCATCAGTATTGAATTTCTGCACATGTTCCTCAGAGGTCGTTTTACGCGGCAACCAGTGGCGGCGTCATAAGAATGTCTGCTGTTTTCTCAGGCTGGTGGGGTTCCATCACTAAATCAAACTGCAAAGGCCAGGAAAAATAAATTCACAGCAAAACATTTTGGACTGGCATAAGGGACAATACAGACAACTCACCACAGTAATGTCCCCTGGGTTAAGAGAGTTTTTTCCAAGCATGGAAGAAAGGGCTGAATATGCTCTGGGATAAGCTGAAGCACCATTCAATGACAGGGTAATCTCTGTTACTTCATGACCACTGAAAATAAGAGATACATTTTCTTTACCAATTCAAGGATTGCTAAAGTATTGAAGTATACAGTTAGATCCATTTCTTCAAATAGTGTGTTAAAAAAACTGGATTTACTACAGTTCCACTGTCTAAACACTTGTGTATCTTTACTTAATGGTAGTATCTCTTTCTGCCATTATTTTATACTGGATTTACTACAGTTCCACTGTCTAAACACTTGTGTATCTCTACTTAATGGTAGTATCTCTTTCTACCATTATTTTATACAATCTGCATGTCATGGAATTCATCATGTGACTCAGTATGTGGCTAATTTTACAGAGTCTTATCTTTCATCAAACTGCATTTCCTCAGGAGGTCTGAATAACTGGATACTGCATTTTTTTTTTTCAATCCATTGAGCAGTGATGTTAGTGAATCAATTTTAACACACAGTTCTTAAAACCTGAAAAATAAAATATTACCTTTCAACTGCTGTTTTTTGAAGTTCTTGACTAATTCTTATTAATTTATTGCCTCCATCTGTGTTTTGAGCAATGTGATTCAACAAGCACTGAGCATACAAGTATGTGTGTTGTCCATAGCAAACTTTTTTCTGAAAATAGAAAAAATAGTGAAAAGAAATGGAAATTAAGCCCCCCTCTTAAATAAGCTGCCTCTCTCCCATAAGCCCAGCCCCCCCCCCCCCCACCCCCCTTTTTAGGGGAAGAAAGTTATTAAGCCCCCTCTCTTCTCCCCCTTATTAATCTTCACAAATAAACGATAGACCGTATTTATCAATCACAATTGTAAAACTTCATGTGGACTGATCCAGGATGGTTCATTCCCCAACTGGAGGTTCAGAATAAATTGTTTTTGATCCTCAGGCAGCTGCATGACCTTCAACTTCTAGTACTTGAGCTTTTACACTTTGTATTCTAGTTCTCTATGGAAAACTGATACCATCAGTGATTGTATTTGTTAAATTAAGTAAGCCCCCCATCTCTATTAAGCCCCTTATTAAATGTGTCTGAGATAAATAAGCCCCACAGGGGCTTAATAGAGGATTTACGGTAGTCATGGTTTTTTTGCATTATATTACTCTATAATATGATGAAGTTTTTTCCATAATGTCAGATATTATGTGATGTCAAATTCAAATTCCATGCTTCCCAAGTTTCCTTCCCAACCCATTCCAACAACAATAAAAGATAAAGTGCAGACACCAGAATGGTCACTGTCAGAGAGTGTTGCATCTCTAGTGGATCTTTCATGTCCCAGGTGATTCAGTTCAGAGAGAAGTTGTAAGTCATGGCCTGCATGCAACTTGTAAACAATTATTAGATTCCGTTTTTGTGATATCCGGAATAAGACAAAATACGAGAAGAAGGCTGATAACACTTACCAAGACCTTGACAAGGATAGACTGAATAATATCCAAACATTTCTGACCTGAACAAACTACAGTACAAATATTAAACATGCCATAAACTTACAGAAAATTCTGGCAAGTTGTTTTCAAATGTCTGTTCTCCTTCCTCTAAAAAACTGCAAGCAGATGTTTTGAGGACACGTGAAAAAACTTCAATCTGTTGACAAGCTGTTGATACACTGGTGATTTCTCCTTGATAACCAGCATCAGAAATCAGCTGGAAAAAATAGTAACATACATTCTATTCTCAATACCTACAATACACATGGATATACAATGAGATATGGAGAGGTGAAAATGGTCACTGTCCAAAGGTGTGGACAGCAGTATATTCACATGCATTGAAGGCAGTGCACCAAATCAAGCCTGGGGGAGGGGGGTGGGAGGGTGGATGGTGGGTTGCTGACCACCCTCTAAGATGTTTTATACAAATGCACACAATAGGAAGAATGGTGGTAATGTATACAATGCTAGGAATTATGGGCTATCTTTTGTTATGAAACATTCTTGCTTTATTTCCAGCACTGAAAATAAATGCAATCAAATGAGGAGGTAACAGGACCAAGAGGTTTACAGCTCCTTAGTTCGGCCCATGTAATAAGAAAACTTTTGGAAAGATTAAGAAGTTTTATTTGAAACATGAGACATTTTAATTAATGTGATACATGGGAAAATTTATCTTTTTTAATATCAAAAAAACATTCTAGCAGTCAAGTACATCTGTTGAGCACTAATTTCCAATTTATGACACAGTATACATGTACTGTAGACTTTTGACAAAAAAGCATTATTTTGATGAGGCAACAAAACTGTTCCATAAATTGGGAGAGGTGGTATAGCCCTGATCAATGTTCACTGTTGGTTGCCAAACATGAATGTTTGTAGCCTTGCAAATCCCATCTGAAATGAAGGCAAGTGGTTTTCCTGGCCAATAATTCTTTTTAGCTACTGCTAAAATTAAATTGCTACTGTTAAATTCTGCTTTAACTACTGCTTTTGAGTGTTGATCATCAAATTATTACCTTGATGGTAAAGTTAAGCATCAGGCAGTCAGGATGTTGTTCAGCTAGTTTATAAAACATAGATCTCCATGTCTGATGAACAATCATATCTTCCAACCAAGATGGAGTCTAATAAAATTATACCATGAGAATGGAACATTAAAACAAAGTTAATCAGTCTTCTTTGCAGTAAATAAAAACATTATTGTTATTGCTTGTTGGCAAAATTCATTTTCTATAAAATACAGTCGAAGCTCTCATTGCAACCACTCTCGTAAGCAACCAGCTATAGTTATGACCACCTTTGTGAAACTCCATTTCAGCTGTGACATGAACTTTGTAATGAAAACTTCTCATAAGTGACCCCTCCCTTAAGCAACCCCAAACACTTTTGAGATTACCCAACTTGACTTTTCCTTTGTTTTTAAGCTCTGATAAGCAACTGCTGAGAGACTTGTTCATATCAATCAACACTTAAATGAAACTGCAAATTGCGCTAATGGTTCGTTGATAAAGATCTTGGGTTAAAGATTTTGGTTTTGGAAATTAGACGTAAAGTTTAGCCATGCCTATATCAGAAATAAAGACACTCAATCATTTAACACTAACTGCTATTGTTTTTTTTAATGAATTTTTGATGTGTTTCCGAAGCTTTCCTAAGCAATCACCCTCTAATGTTTTACCATGCAGTCCCTTATGCATAAGCAACCAGCTCTAGTTGTGACCACTTTTTCGAATTTCCGAGGTGGTTGCTTACAAGAGCTTTGACTGTATAATAATAAATTAAAGGTACAAAACATATAGTACAGGCCCCGGTTGTTCACATGTTGGATAGTGCTATCTACTGGATAAATCACTATCCAGTGGATAAGCATTAGGAAAACCAATAGCCTTATCTACTGGATAGAGTTTTATCCAGTGGATAGCATTATCCACCTTTAGAACAACTGGGGCCAGGTCTTAGTCTGCAAGTAAGCTCTTCATTTGGAAAGCAACAAAGTCAAGTTTAAGTGACATGATAAACATTATCTTGCTCAGTCCGAATATTTAAGAAATTGAAGACTAACAATGTTTACAGGATGATGGATGATAAATTTACCTCTCCTTCTGCAGAAAAGATAGAGTCAGCTTTCTTTGGGTCGAAATGCTTGATAATAAGAGTTTCAAGGTGGTTTTCTACCATCTGCTCAACATCAGGTACTTTGGCTCCTGTTCCAATAAACAGTTCAATGTGTTAGTTGGAAATACAGTAACGTTGGGCCAAGCTAAAGTGGCTTTTTTTCACAGTCAGCATAGACTGAGGTGACCATGATGATCAGCAGATAGGAAAAGGTAACATCATTTTCATAATCAAACTATTAATAAATTGTTGCAGTACAAATGAAGAAATTTGACTGTTCTTGGTTTGTAAACACCTGACAAGG
This sequence comes from Porites rus, assembly GCA_964035705.1. Taxonomy (NCBI): domain Eukaryota; kingdom Metazoa; phylum Cnidaria; class Anthozoa; order Scleractinia; family Poritidae; genus Porites; species Porites rus. Next base: position 45,132,751 of record OZ037993.1, read on the forward strand.
TGGCCATGTTGGTGGTCAATAAACATTTGTTTGTAGAATTTAAATAAATATTGAGGTTGGTTCGAAGAGGGGAGAAATGCTTTTGTTCTTGATCACCAACATGGACTCTTATGACGTCACATGAAAACCCGCAATAAATGTGATCAATAAGGAATTAATGTATCATTGAGGGAAAAATTAGATTGACATTGAGATAGCTTATGAATGGGGACTCCTGATTTTTTTCATTTTCCTTTGTTTTTAGCTTGTTACATTAAACGTACCAAATTCAATGGACAAAAATATAAAAATATTTGAACTGGAAACTTCTGCTTATAAGCTCCCCCCCAGTAATACATGTAGGCCCATCTATATGTAAACAAAAAACATATCTGGCTATAAGCACCCCCCCTCCAGATATAGGTCCCCCTGTCTACCTTGTATTGAAATGAAATGGGTTGTTATGCTGTTTTGAAGCTTAAAAAAGCAAGTAACTTCAAAGAGTATTGTGATCAGCACTGCTATGCAACTTGTTTTGAAATGCTTTTTTAATCCAGTTATTAACCTCGCTGTTTATATAAAGCCTTCCTTAAGGCCCTCACAAAGTTGTATAAGCCTAGGGCTTATATACAGAAGTTTACGGAATTTGTCATACACAAAAACATTTGAAGCTTTGGCATAAAAAAGCATGCAAGGCTACCTTCAAATATAATGATAATTTTATTTATCAGAAAGGGAAGAAAAAACAAAAAAGAATGCATTTTACCTGTTACAATCAACCAGTTGGCAAGGAGATTTGTACTCTGAGCTATTCCAGAATAATTCTCTGATAAAAGCTTTACCATTTCTTCAGGAATTCCTCCTGCATGGTAATATCTGTATAAGAGGTTGATTGTTTCATAATATCAACAAAATTTACTTTGGAAATAGAGTGAATTGTCCCTTTAAGCCCCAATATCCACATGTAAACTCTCCATACTGATCTCCATACATTTCTTTAAAGAATTAGTTGAGAGACTTTGAAAACAGATCAAAGCATTTTCTCTTTACTGATCATTTTATTAATTCTCATAACCATTTCTCTTGGCAACATATGGATATTGTTAGGAGAAAATTGACGATGGTCACTATTCGGACTTAAAAGGTTAAGATACTGAGACAAAGCAAGGGATTGCATTACAATGACCATATCAACACAATCAAACCCCCATAATACTGACACTTTGGGGACCATAGAAAGTGTCCATATTAACTGCGATTGAATTTAGAGAAAACGTAAGGGCTTTCTTTCCCTAGGGATCAAGCAAGCTGTCCGCACTAATAAAGTGTCCGAAATAAGCGGGTGTCCCTAAAGAGGAGTGTGACCGTACCGCACAGACAGACTTGGTAAAAAATCTTAGCATTTGTACACTGTAGTTTCAAAAGCTCTGGCTACGTGTGGTTGACTTGAAAAAAGGAGAGGGTATAGTAGTTTAGTGGTCTTGACAGCTGGACAGTCAGTATGGAATTTCAATGATTTAAAAACCAGACAGACAACAAAATATACTATACACCATTGACCTTCTAATGTTGTTAAAAATATCTGGCTCCATGATAAAATCTTTTGCTGCAAAGTTCTGCATACACTCTTGTATAATAACTTCATTGTCTCTCCTTTCGTCCGATGGGCTTAACTAAGAGCAATAAACAAAGAGATGTGGGCTAACTATGACACAATTTTCTTTAAAGGGATGCATGGTCAAATGACTTATTCATAAGCTGCTTAATTCTTAAGCCTGGATTTCATATGAACGGAAAACCCCAGACTGTCGTGGAATGTTTCCCCAACATTCAAGATTTTGCTGATGTGACAAGAAAACCCAAGTGTTTGTCCCAGATGCCATTTGAATTTGTAAGAAGAAAGCCTTGAGCCATGCAGTTGGAGGATTGCAACTGCACAAAAACAATAATTGCCCATAGTTCTCACAAAATCCCACAATCCAGTCTGTCTAGTCTGTCCGTTTAATCCAGCTGGCTGGCCAGCCGACCAGCAATCCAGTCCATCCAGTCTGTCCAGTCCATCGGTCTATCCATCCATTAGCCTGTTCCAGGCATTCAGATAGTAGAGCGCGGGAGAAAAATTCACAAAGAAAAAAAAACTAGGGGAGGCTAGAGGGAGAAAGGGGGAGAGAGCGCCTGTAAACATTCCCTTACCGAGCTCTTTCTGCCCTTAATTGACCTTTTTTCAACTCATAGAGTAGTAATAAGTTATCAAAAATACTAAAATGCTTCCAAAATGATATTCACTGGTAAGAGTTCAAAAAAATTTTGAAACTAACATTAAAAGACAACATTTACAAATCTTAGTTCTGGCTGGTCCATCCAGTCCGTCTGTCCATCCTTCCTTGCATCTGTTCTTTATATTTAATAACACTTCCTTAAACTCATAGAGTAGTAATAAGTAATCAAAAATCCATGCATCCGTCCATCCCTCTGTCTGTCTGTCCATCCATCCCTTTTCCCTTATAAATTAAAATGGCATCTGGGAAAGACCCTGAGATCTTTTTGACATGTTGATAAAATCCTGGAAGATCGGGAAACAGTGAAATCCCTGATCGTGGAGGACTTTCCTGATATAGAAACTGACTAAGTGTGTAAATGTATCACTTCTGCCGTCTGTAATCCCTAGTTCCAAAGTTGGTGAATTTGAAATTGACTAAGTGTTTAAACTTACTGCTGCCTCAGTCTGTAGCCCTGAAGTAGTTGACCGTGAATTTAGACAAGTTTTAAAATAAACAGCTAAATGTTTACTAGAATGGCTACTATATTTTAACTTAGCGGCTATTCGTAGGGGATCTGTATGTCAAATTGTATTTACTATTCATACAGGATTTTTTCTACAGACATAAATTTGTGGCCGTAGTTTACTTGTAAGGTTTTGCTGTGCTCAACAAATGTTCATGAAAGTATAAGACTCTTCAATTTTTAAGAAAAAAATTCAGAGTGGCAAGAGAGGGAGTCGAACCCAGAGCATAGGTCTTCAGTCTACTACCTAAACCACTAGACTACTGACTACTGTTCACTGCTGATCAAGGGTTTGATTTAAACCAAAATAGCGACAACCCAAACTCGAAGTTGAAGCTTACTGTTTTGAGTCAGTGTTTAACCCTAATCACTGTTCTCAGTGCTTAACCCTTATCACTCTTCTCAGGGCTTAACCCTAGTTATGGTCGGTGCTTAACCCAAATCACTATTTTAAGAACAATTCCATATGAATAGCAAATAGGTCCCATACGAATAAACTGGCTTTGTTGGGATTTGCTGATTAAATGAGGTATACGTTGGCTGAGTGTGAACGGCCAGGTGAACGTAGTCTTGAATAGGACTGTTGTTGTTGACAGTGACAGTCAGCAACAACAGTCCCATTCAGGACTAAGTTCACTAGGACAATCATACTCAGCCTACTTATGAAATGACTCGTGGGTTCAGACCTCTCACAGTTAAATGAGGTATATTACATGTATAGTGCGCTTGTTTCGCTTGACTGCACTGCGGACCGCAGACTGCAGTAGCAGGAGTTGTTGGGGAATATTTCAGTGCCGGGTATTCTGAGGTTTAGCCTTTTTATGAAGAAACAACACGTAAGAAAAGAGGAAATATGTTACAGAAAATTAACTCACGGCGGCTTCATCCCATCCAACATCTTCTCCATAATCATCCATCCTGACTAGAGCTCAAATAATAAATTATCGTGAATCAAGCTTTTTATAAATTAAAAAGGACCTTTCAATTGAAATTAAGGCGGAAAACCCTCCGCACTGTTTGCCGCCATGTTGAATTTCTGACAGCGGTCTTCTTTCTCAATCTACTTGTCTTTGTGTACATTCACACGAAAAAATCTCCCAGCTTGCCCTCAGAGCAGAACCCGCCATTTTTGTACGTCAACTGCATAGCCTAATTGCATAATTACACCCATCTTGACCAATCAGAAGGAAGCATTGCGTAAGATTCTGGACTTTGCTCGTTGAGTCCGGGCTTATGTAAAGTTTGCGTATTGGGCCTGTGTATCAGTTCTGTGGGAGTAGGTTTCGTAGTTCCTGAAAAGTTCACATCTGATGTGTTGATAGAAAGTCTATTCTACAAAGATTAGGTGCAATTATGAAATTTTGGTCATCAGAGCATATTTTCAAGTAAGTATATAAGAGGTACAGTTTTATTTCAGCAGGTTTCATAGATGTTCTCACGTGCTCTCTGAATATTCACGTGTCATATCGCTGTAAGCTTATGTATCAGCTAAACTGTTCAAAACTTTACGCTTTTCTTTTTATCGGAAGCCCGAATCCCTGAATAAAGGTCCAGACGATCTGGAAGGGAGAGAACTCTGCGATTTACAATTTTCACTTTTCAACTTTCCTTGTCTAAAATAGATCAAAGTGCTAGCCCTACGTTTATAATCTGTAAAACTCGGGTTAAAACTTAGTCGATATCAATATTATAGAAACGATCTCAGGCCAGCGTGAAAAAGTTGAAAGGGAGGTATAGACCTTTCCCAAAACATTTTAAGGTTAAAAGAACTCATCATCCTTCTTTTCAAACGAGGGAATGATGAAGTGAGGCCAAGTTTAATACTCCCTCAAAATGCAAGTCGTTCATAGAGTTACGTAACGCCGTAGTAAGCACAGGTCTTATGCGTAAACCTTGTTCTGTAAGATCTTTCTTTAGTTTACGGTCGATTTTGAAAACTGTTGTAAAGCTCGATGAACAATCTTGTCAGTTGCTTTCAGCAAATTCCGAGGTGAATTTCTCGCACTTCCAAAGTTTTGCTCAAGTATCGTTTTCAGTTTCCGTTGGCACAACTATTATACCTGGGAGAAACTGGAAACAGTGGTTACTGAGTGAAAAAAAAGGGGAGGGGGCAAACAAGATATATTCGGTAACAATGTTTTTTCATAAACGAAAAAAAAGGAGATTACATGACCGCGCAGAGGTACAAAATTTCTTTTCAAGTGTTTTCATTCATTTTAACACAAGGAGAGAAATTTTTATATCACCAAGGTGACCTGCAAAGTTCTTTTTATTATATAAACACCATTGAAAAAACCAGAGCATTTTACTTGAATACTTTTTTGTTGCAAAAGTTTTGATTTATTATGTAACCATAGCATCAATGGTCTTTCATGTGTGAATATACGTCATGTTTTCACATAAAAGCTCACGTGGTATTTCATTGGTGTTTATATAATAAGATGTTTTCTTCAAGTTAGTATTGTTGGTTTTTACATGATGTCACTAAAATTCAAACTACAAAATTATCAATCCTACTGAGAATTTACTTTCATTATGTATTAGAGCAACTGAAAACTAATTTTAATACAAATTTTCGCTTCAAAAGGGTTCTTGGTTTTGTGATAGAGTATGCTTGAATTTCTAAGCCATTGCATGACGTGGCGTTTACATGAAGGCCGAGAGAGCTGTCATTTAGGTTAAAAAAGTGACTTATTATGGGGAATTTTGCCATCTAAACAGTTGATGTATTAAAAAAAGTATTACTTTAATGTTTGTGAGTTCCTCGAGGGATAAATTCACTCTTTTGTACGAAAACTCAGTAACAGATGTTTTGTTAGTTTCCGTCTGCCATGTTGGTGCCCATCCAGGTGGGCATCAGCATGGCGTCTCCATACAAATCTCTTTAAATTTGGGTAAAACATTTCTTCGAATATCTCGTATACAGAATATTCTTCTGGCCTGAATCTTGGCGAGGGTCTTTGTATATTTACCTCCTTTCAATTCCCAGATTCCGAACTTTATCTATTGAACGGTTTTGATTTTGATTTTGATCTATTTTGAATGGCGTAACACTGAAAACCAGCAATACTGGTATAATCAGCAGTGAATCAGATCTTGAATGGAAAAGAATATACTATGCACTTGAGGTCAAACAAAACTGCTAGTGGTTGCAACATTTACAGTCATAGCCAATTGGCACTCAACTTTATATAGTCTTCATAGGCCACAGTATTGCAGTTTTCAAAACTTAGTTTCTCTTGCTACATTTTAGTCACTGTTGGGAGCGGGTCACACAAGCTGTTTGGAGAAAGTATCCCAATGATCTAAATCCAAATGTCAAAACCATGGATGTGCTGGATCGGCATGTGGATGAACATGGAAGACTTCATACTACAAGACTTGTTGGCACCGAAGGATTCCTGCCCTCATGGGTTTGTAGCATGATTGGAATTAACAATACTTGTTATGCCTATGAACATTCTGTTGTTGACCCAGAGAAGAAAACCATGATAATGGGGAGTCGGAATATGACTTTGTCAGGCTGGGTGGATGTGGAGGAAACACTGACTTATTCTCAGCACGAAGATGATGATAAGTGAGTAGTAAAAATGCTAAGACTGTGTTTAAATAAATGTTCCATTTTGTCAGACACTTTCCATAGGTGAAAAGATACTGGGGCTGCAGCCTGGACTGATTATATTGCAGTGTTCAAAATGTTCTCTGGCTAAAAATGTTTTAAAAAATATACAAGCTTTTGACCGCCTCAATAACGGTCTTCAAGGGGAAAAATGACTTTGCGCTTTGAAGACCGTAGTTGAGGTGGGCAAAAGCCTGTGTGTTTTTTAAACTTTTTTTGACAGAGAACGTTTTCAACATTTAATTTCCATAGTGCCTTGATTCTTAGTAATTGTACAGTCGAACCTCCATGTGTGACCACCTCTTGTAAGTGACTGCCTCCCATAAGCAACCACCAATCCAAAACACCAAAATTTTCTGAGTCAAAGCCTTGCAGGTTGTAACCTCTAGTAAACAACCCCCTTCTGTAAGCGACCCTCTACCACTTTTTGGGCCTGACGGCTAATCATTTTCAATTTTTTTTACCTCTTGTTAGCAACCACTCAATACATTCTCTGATTTCTCTTTTCGCTGTGTGCACTATGTTACTAAGAATATACGAAGACCTTTAGTGACAACATGGAACTACATGTACACATATCCTAACTTAGATATTGCATGCAGCATATTATCTTCCGTAAAGTAGATGTGCCTGGACCTCTTCTTGGAACAGAGCCCCCTACAGTTCAATTCTTGTAAACGACCACTTCCCATAAGCAACCACTCAGTCTTTGCAACTTGGGTGGCCGCTTATGGGAGTTTTGACTGAATTAAACAACTGACCCTGGCCCTGGGTTTTTAATATATGTTGTCGTTAATTTTTTATCTCAGGTAATTTTTTGTTTTTCTTTTGTTTTTGAGTATGGTATTGTATGATAATAAAGTTGAAACAAAAGAAGAATAAAATACCTGGGATGAAAAATTAACTATAACATATATATATATATGTCTGTTTGGGGGAGAAATAGCACAGTCATGGAGAAGTGAAAGTGAAACAATATTTTGATGACTGTGTTAATTGTAGAAACCATTAAGTTACACCATTTCTAGTTCACTGTTATGGACACTTCACCCATATCTATAACCATGAATATAGTTTAACTGTCTCTTACCCCCAAGAAGTCGATAGACTACTGGTTATGGCTCAATAATACCGATAACACATTTTGGCAGACATGGTCCTAAAAACTTTTTTGGTGATAGTTAATATTTATGTAAACTGGCTCTCTTTGGCTTCATTTCATTGGATATATGGAATAATATTCAAAAGAGAATTTAGCTTGAATGAGGCAACAAGTGCCAATTAACATAAACACAAAAGAAGATGGTTTAAGGAATCAGGATAAAAAGAGTGTTGTTAACTGACCCCTTCATCGCCCACTATTACTGTATTTTTTCTCGGAGTGCTACACAAGAGCTAGCTACAGTTGCCAAAACAGTTTTACACTACACTTTAAACATTATAAGTCAAATTGCTTTATTGAATTTTACCTCAAGTATCCTCTAATATAAATGATGTTGAACCTTTGTGGTACAAATTATATTTTAAAAAAAATTAAGGATCCAATGAGAATTCCTTGACATTATGTACAATTTTTTTTCCAGGACCAGACTAACTCAGGATGCTGTAATAAAAGTGTTTAGGATCAGCTTCAAAGATTACTGTGAGAGTCTTATTAGGTCCACAATGGCTAATAATGCATCAAAGGTAAAAAGCTAAATGGTTCCATTGTTCACCTATAAACCCCTGAGATTGCAAAGGAAGTCCCTTTACAGTTTTTACTGAAACTTAAGGAAAGCTGTAGCTAGCATGTACTAGCCTAAGAGTCATTTTAACTAGACTGAAAAACCATAATGATATTTTGTTAATGAATTACACCTGCCTATTAGTAATGGTGACAGGACTGAGTGGAGTCCAATTCAGCCTGTAATCATACGAGTGATTGACAAAATTGGATGACCACGTAGTGGGAGTCTGATTTGTTTAATCACGAGTATGATTACAGACCGAATTGGACGACACAAAGTTTTGTTACCAATTAATCATAACTTTAACAGCATTTGTGATATATATAAGGCTCTTTTTTGAATCAAAACACAAGAAATTCCAAGATTTTTTTTTGCTAGCAATGAAAAAAAAAAGCCATTTAAGTGCGCGCGTGATGGCGTGTACTGTGCAATTACTTAGGCATGACACATACTGTCCTATCAAGGCTGAAATCAGGCAGTTGATAACCAATCAGATTCAAGAATTTTGTTATAGTTATGGTTAGTTAATTAATAACTTGCTTCATCAATACATTGCACAATATTAATGTTATAATTTCACTTTGAGACCTTTAGAGGCTAGAATTTATTTTTCAAAGAATTACAAAAGTGAAATCGTATGATAAGAATCTTGCTTTTGATGTTTGTTTGCAGGGCAGACAAGCAATGGAAATGGTGATTTCCAAAATCAACAGAGAGGTTCAAGATTTGGCTTCTAATTTTGAACAAGCTACGAGTAGACTAAACTCTGAATTGGAACACGCAACAAGCATATTGAACACAGAATTTGAACAGGCCAAACAGGGACTTGAACAGGCTAGTTTGTTTCCACAAGCCTTTTGTGAAGGTTCCTCATCAAAGCCTTCAAGCTGATGTTAGTTTTTCAATAGACATGTATTAAATGTTTGATGGTTGTTCAATTCTAGCGGGACGTAGTGATGTTCCTAGGACAGTGTCAAGCACATTCAAGTTGTTTACTGATGTAAGATGCAAGATTTGACTGAGTTGTTAAAATTTGTCAAGTCCTTCAAGGTTTATTACGGGTATCCTTCTAAAGGTATACGTTACAATGGAATGTGTCAGGACTGCACTTACGCTATTTGCTGATGTGATGTGCAAGCTGCAAGGGAATGCATCACATTTAACTAAGCATTTAAAGGATAATTTTTATCAGCAGCCCTCTGAAGGCCTGCATTTACCAAGGAGTCACCTGACATCGAAAAGACATAATCAAAGTCATGGACTAACACAAGTTATAAAATCTGCAATTATGGATTAGTTGTACATTGTAAAGTGGACTCCATCAAGATTGCCGGACATAATGAAACAGGGTGCATGGAAAAAGCTCCCATTCATTCCTGATCAAACTTCAAATTATCCATTGTTATTGTTCACAAGGTTTTCCTTTTCATCCTGCAACCAGTGACATTTGCCCCTTGTGAAGAGGCCCGTTGCTGGTAACTAAGCAACACCTTGGCAGCTTTGGTACTCAAATGCGAAGATTGTCTTCGCCCGCTAAAGGAAATTCACCGGCTTCTTGGTTTGAAAAGGAAAACCCTGTATTCACAATCATACAAGGCCGAGTTGAAGGAGAGTCAAGCAATTTACCAGATTAAAGAGTCACTTGGGTTCTTTGCCTTAGTACTCCCCCCCCCCCCCCCTCACCCCCAAATGATAAAGACAAGACTCCTCAGGAAAATCCTGATACAAGACACTCTTATTTATCACAAAATGCATTTTCAAGGTGTCAATGTAGAGAGCATGTTATTTATTTTAACTGGACCTATGTGAAGGTGCTATAACTTAACATTGCTTTACTCTTGCGTAATTTGCATATGGCATAGATCATGCCATAATTGAATTAAAAAGTATCTTTAAATTTTTACTGTATCTTTATACATGTACAGGTCTGTTACTGATTAAAAGCAAGAATTCTGTAGTTGTTTATGCTTGGTTGTCAGGTTTGTTTTGAAGACGAACAGCGTAAAGTAAAATTTTGCTGTCAATTTCTACAGTCAGTTGTGTCTGCCATCAGGTTTGTAAATAAATAAACCTCTGTTAGAATGTAGCCTGCAGGGTGACTTGTGAAATATGCGACCACGATGGAACTATAGCCAGAAAAGCCATTTTAATTCTAGTCTCCTTTGCAGCAAGGCCACTCAGGCCCGAGTCACTCAATGCTTTCTGTTCTGTGACTCCAGGAGGTCTCGGAGAGTATTTTGGCTCACGATAAGCACTGTAATCAATGATTAATAGGTTAATGTTATTTGTAAATAACAGCTGCAATACGTTCAGGTTTTATTAGTTTCCTTCCACTATCGTCAGTGAAGGACTGTTCCTCCAAAAAATTCATCACTTCTTTATACAACATTTTATCCACTGTGCCTCTAAAATCTTGGCAGTGGGTTAAGAAGTCCAGGAGAAGACCCCCTGCTGTAGAGGAGTGATCAAAACAGCTGGTTATATCTGCATCAATGCTGCATTTCTTTAATTCTTTATAGTTCCAGTTGTTCCTCTTAGAAATTCTCTCAATATCCACTTCAGTGTAAAACTTGTTAATCGAACCCAAGTTGATTTTACCTTTCAATTTTCTTGCCAACTTTGAGAAGAAAGACTCTTCGGAAACTAAAGTACAGAAGATGGCTCCACCTGAGGCAAGTCTCGCGTAACAGTTTCTTAGAGCTTGTTCAGCATCCATGTAGTACAGCGATGCCACGAAATGAATGAGGTCAAACTGTTGGATCTGAGGGCTAGACTCCATGAATTTTTCTAAGGTTATCTTATGCCACTCGAAGGTAGCCTTTCCCTCGAGTGTCTTGGGAAACGGTGAAACACGCGATCTGAATCTCGCCATTAATTCAACATCAGGCTCTAAAATGGTGGCGTGTATCTTAGAACATCCTATCGCCGATGAAACGACATCCAGAATTCTTAAATCAATTCGCCCATCACCACTACCAACTCCAAGAACACGAAACAACGGGGGAGCATTCCGGCCACCTTTGAACATATTTGTCATGACGTGGGCTACCATCTCTTCAACGAAGTCAAACCTCTTTTCGGCTGCTTCCAAGAAACTTAGAAATGCTTCCATTGTAGCTAAGTAGTGGCCTTCTTTTGCGAGAATCGCAGCCATTTTTCACTGGACAGTGGGTTTTTAGGTTGAAACGTACGGAGCCCAGTTAGTGCCACCTAATTTCTCATCAAGTTTCTTTTCCTGCCGACTCCAATTTACTTGTCACGATTTTTTTGGCACGACTCTTTTGGCAGGACTTTTCCCAGCACAACTTTTCTGGCACGACTTTAACGACGTTTTTTTCCTGACTTCCCCCCCTCCGGCTCTGGAGTAAATCCGCCGAAATTTACACGCACAGAAGAAGACCATAACAAAATGGTTGCAACAAGTTTTGCTTGGTATATGATGTTGCTGTTAATTTTAATTGAACTCGTAATTCTCTGTGCATGTGTTCTGCCACGCAGGTTCGCAGGTTAAGGTTCGCAGGAGGGCACTTTGTATGCACATGGTCTGTTGAAGCGCCACCATCTCGTCCCCAGAGTCCCGCAGTTTCTTAGTCACGTGTTCGTTACAAATTAAGCCGAGTGGCTCTGGGGACGGGAATGAAGTTCCACGGGGGAAGGGAAAGGAAAAGAAAGCAGAAAAGAACTTTATTTTAGCACGACAAAAAGATCAGCATTGCTGGTGGGGTCGTGCATACAACAATTACGTGAAAAATAAGGAGTACTGAAAGCAAATGTACCCTTAAAAATTAAAAACTGTTAAAAAATGTTTGTAACCAATATTTCAGTTTTTCAATAGTTGTAGCTAAAATAGGTAGTAAAAATGTACAATTGAAAATTAAAACCGTTAAAAGTATTCATAACCGATATCTCTATTTTTAGTTGTAGCTAAAATAGGTTCGAAAGTTTCAGTATCAAATATTTGCAAGGCACCGTTTAAATTCTTTCAAGGTTTTAGCCCTTGTTTCCTTGATCGTTAAAGTGGCATTTTCTATGAATGGTTTACCTTCACTACCAGCATTGCAGGGCTTCAGGCTGTTTTCTGGAGTTGAATGACCTATATTAGGTGTTACGTTCAACAAGCGTGTTCTTAAAGGTATCGAGGCATTCCTACGATGAAAGTCAGTTTATTGTAGCCTCGCTGTAGCCTTTGAGAGAAAAGTCTTTTCTTTCGTAAAACAGTAAATTGAAGACAAGATGGCGGCTGAATGTTGTTACGACCAGCTATCATTTCGGGCACATTTTTTGAGCAGCAGGAAAAGGTCAGTATGATAATGTTTCGTTGAACAATTATTCTATAGATATTTAATTCTTGTCGACAGTATGACGCTAAAATCGAACTTAATCGTTTCAGGAAAACAGTGGTTAATTAAGTGTCTATTTTTGCCGTGAAACTACATTTTCACCCTTTCGCTGGCTTGTTTACCTCGAAATCTTGCCTTCTCCCCACATTAAGTTAATGTGCTTTTATGTAGGCTGTGAAAAATCGCTTTCTGCAGTAATTTTAGGTTTCTTTACCGGTGCGTCTTCGTTGAGAAATAAAATACACGCACTTCAGCTACAAATTTAATGCAAATGTAATGTTGCCAGTAAGATTGTGTTTTGAAAATAATAAAGTTTTATCATCTAGTTATACAACGGCTAAAAATCACAGGGTCTCACAGCAGTCTGTTTGAATTCTGATTTTTTTCCACCTTATTTTGATGGTACACTGTTTGTTTATATTTTATTATACAAATAAACATAACATTTCACCGTTTTAAAAAAAAATCTGGCCTAACTCCCCGACCCCAAAATAGCTCGAAATGAAACGTTATCAGTACACCTCAGTAAATAAATCCTGGCTTCTGTTGCAAAAAAAAATTGCATTTATTCTTAAATCATGCCATTTTGTGGATACTACCTTTGTTGATATGCTAATTTGTGAAACATTTCACCAAGGAAGTTTACTGAGACCAGCTTTTCCTCTGTATTGAACCAAATTCTTGTCTAATGCATCAGTATCTGCTTGATAATTCTTTCCATAGGGTTCTATGAAGGTTCATCTGGATACTGTAAAAATCTCTCAATAGAAACATTAATAACAGACAATGTGTCATGTTTGTTGTCACATCCCAACTCGTTTGGGTCTATTTCTGTTTCTCTTCAACACGTTTGTGCCACTGTCTTTTCCTGTAGCCCCGTTCTTATAATCCACGATTTCACAAATAACTATAAAAAATTACAAATTATTGCACCAGTTACTTTTCAGATAGGCGTGGTCGAGCGTGACCTTAGTTCACTCATCTGCGGCTAAATAATCTAAAAAATAGGCATGGTCGAACGTGACACCAGTTCACTCATATGCGGCTAAATATTTAACAATTGTTGGACAAGGTTAAGCAGAGTATCGTAATTTGACACTGGCGAGCAGATCACATGATTGATCTGCGAGACACTGACAAATCACGATATTTTGCGATAACCGAATTCAATAATTGTTTTATCATTGCATCACAAAGTTTATAATTTAAAGAATATCTTTGGGAAGCGAAGCCATCTCCCATTTTCACGCTAGAGCGATCGCCAGAAGAAGAAAAGATTGGTTTCATTTATGCATGAGCAAAACATTCTTTGCCCCCAAACAAAGTTTGGTGCACGTTAATGCAGTTTGGTGCAAATTGGTGCAATTTGGTGCAAGGTGGTGAGACTAAGTGCAAGTTGGTGCCCTTTAATGCGAGGTGGTGCAACTTGGTGCCTTGGTACAAGGTGGTGACACTTGGTGCAAGTTGTTTCAGTTTGGTGCAAGTTGGTGCACAAAGATGCAAGGTGGTGCAAGTTGGCGTAGTTAGGTGCAGTTTAGTTCACGTTGGTTCAGTTCCACACAAGTTGGAGCAGTTTAGTGCAATTTGATGCAGGTTAGTGCACTTTGGAGCAAACTGGTGCGATTCGGTGCAAGGTGGTGCAACTTGTTGCAAGTTTGTGCAGTTTGGTGCTAGTTGCTGTACTTTCGTGCAAGGTGGTGCATCTTGGTACAACTTGGTGCACTTTGGTGCAAGTTGGTGCACGTTAGAGCAAGCTGGTGCAACTTGGTGCAAGTTGTTGCAGTTTGGTGCAAGTTGGTGCCAGGTGGTGCAAGTAATTAGGAGCAGTTAAGTACAAGTCAGTGCTGTTTGGTGCACTTTGGTGCAAGTTGGTGCACGTTGGTGCAAGGTAATCCAGCTTGTTGCAAGTTGGTGCAGTTGGGTGCAAGGTGATGCAAGTTGGTGTAGTTTGGTATAAGCTGGTTCAGTTTGGCACAACTTAGTGCAGTTTGGTGCACTTTGGTGCAAGCTGGAGCACTTTGGTGCAAGATGGTGCAACTTGAAGCAGTTTGATGCAAAGTGGTGCACTTTGGTCCAACTTGGTGCAAGTTGATGCAGTTTGGTGCAGTTTGGTGCAGTTTGGTACAAGTTGGTGAGCCTTGGTGCAATTTGGTGCACTTTGGTGCAGGTTGGTGCACGTTGGTGCAAGTTGTTGCAGTTTGGAGCAAGTTGGTGTGGTTTGGTACAAGTTAGCCGAGTTTGGCACAACTTGGTGTAAGCTGGTGCACTTTGGTGCAGCTTGGTCTAAGTTGCTGCAGTTTGGTGTAAGTTGGTGCAGTTTGGTACAAGCTGTTGCAACTTGGTGCAGTTTGGTGCAAGTTGGCGCACTTTGGTGCAACTTGGTGCAAGTTGGTGCAGTTTGGTGTAAGTTGGTGCAGATTGGTGCAAGGTAGTGCAACTTGGTGCAGTTTGGTGCAAGGTAGTGCAACTTGGTGCAGTTTGGTGCACTCTGCTGCAGGTTTGCGCACTTTGGTGCAAGAAGGTGCAACTTGGTGCAGTTTGGTTCAAGTTAGTGCACTTTGGTGCAAGGTGGTGCGACTTGGTGCAAGTTGGTGCACTTTGGTGTAAGTTGGAGCAGTTTGGTACAACGTGGTGCAACTTGGTGCAAGTTGGTGCACTTTGGGGCAAAGTGGTGCAAGTTGGTCCATCTTGGTTCAACTTGGTGCATTTTGGTGCACTTTAGAGCACCTTGGGGCACCTTGGTGCAAGTTGCTGCAGTTTGGTGCAAGTTAGTGTAGTTTGGTACAAGTTAGTCCAGTTTGGCACAATATGGTGCAATATGGTGCACTTTGGTGCAGCTTGGTCTAAGTTGGTGCAGTTCGGTGTAAGTTGGTGCAGGTTGGTACAAGCTGGTGCAACTTGGTGCAGTTTGGTGAAAGTTGGCGCACTTTGGGGCAACTTGGTGCAAGCTAGTCCAGTTTGGTGTAAGTTGCTGCAGTTTGGTAGAAGGTGGTGCATTTGGTGCCAGTTGTGGCACTTTGTGCAAAGTGATGCAAGTTGGTGTAGTTGGTACAAGTTGGTTAAGTTTCGTGCAAGTTGGTGTACTTTGGTGCAACTTGGTGCAGCTTGGTGCGCTCTGGTGGAAGTTGGTGCACCTTGGTGCAAGTTGGTGCAGTTTGGTGCAAGTTGGTGCTCCTTGGCTCAAGTTGTTGCCGTTTGGTGCAAGTTGGTTCACTTTGGTGGTGCAAGTTGTTGCAGTTTGGCGTACTTGCTGCAACTTGGTGCAAGTTGGTGCAGTTTGGTGTACGTTGGTGCAGTTTGGTGCAAGGTGGTGCAACGTGGAGCAGGTTGGCAGAAGTTGGCGCACTTTGGTACAACTTGGTGCAAGTTGGTGCAGTCTGGTGCAAGGTGGTGCAACTTGGTGCAGTTTGGTGCACTTTGGTGCAAGTTGGTGTTTTTTGGTGCAACTTGGTGCACGTTGGTGCACTTTGGTGCAACTTGGTGTAGTTTGATGCACTTTGCTGCACTTTGGTGGAAGGTGGTGCACCTTGGTTCAAGGTGCTGCTGTCTGGTGTACTTTGGTGCAAGGTGGTGCTAGTTGGTGTAGTTTGCTAGAAGGTGGTTCAGTTTGGCAAAAGTTGGTGGAATTTGTGCACTTTGTGCAAGTTGGTGCACTGTGGTGCTAGGTAGTTAAACTTGGTGCACTTTGGTGCAAGTTGGTGCACCTTGGTTTAGTTCGGTGCACTTTGGTGCAAGGCGTTGCAACTTGGTACAAGATGGTGCTGTTTGGCGCAAGGTGGTGCAAGTTGGTGTAGGTTGGCGGAGTTAGGTGCAGTTTAGTTCCAGTTGGTTTAGTTTGGCACAATTTGGTGCAGTTTAGTGCATTCCTATGCAGGTTTTTACACCTTAGTGGAAGCGGGTGGAATTTGGTAGAAGTTGGTTCAGTTTGGCACAAGTTGGTGCAGTTTGGTGCAGGTTGGTGCAGTTTCCTGGAAGGTGGTTCAACTTGGTGCAGTTTTGTGCACTTTGGTGCAAGGTGGTGCAACTTGGTGCAAGTTGGTGCACTTTGGTGCAAGGTTGTACAGTTGGTGCAAGTTGGTGCAGTTTGGTACAAGTTGGTGGAAGTTGGTGTAGTTAGGTGCAGTTTGGTGGAAGTTGGTGCAGTTTGGTACAAGGCGGTTCAGTTTGGTGCAAGTTGGTGAGTTTGGTGCGAGTTGGTGGACTTTGGTGCAAGGTGGTGCGACTTGGGGCAAGTTGGTGCAGTTTGGTGCAAGTCGGTGCATTTTGCTACAAGTTGGTGCAAGGTGGTGAAACAAAGATTGACGACATTGCGCATGAGCAGACCATTCTTTGTAGGCAGTTATTCGCAGGTCACGTAGTGGGGTCTCGGCCAATGGAAAGGAAAAAAATTGAGAAAAAAATTTTTCATCCCTTCTCCGTTTTTCCTTTGTCGGGGGGAGGGTGTGGCTACACGTAGGCTATATAGGGAGATAAATATTATTGCTAGGATGAGATGGTTGGGAAGACTAGGATGAATGTAATGAACGGGATAACCGGGATGACCGGGTTGTAGGTTTTGCTAGATTGTGCTTGTAGAAGTAGCTCACGCTATTATTAGTAATGCTCGTTTATTTCTTAAATTATGTCAATAATTAGGCGGTAGGTGATGACAGATAGCTTTTGACTGTGGACTTCAACACCGGCAAAGTCGGAGTGATACCAGCACTAGATGAAAGACCCTTCCTCATAGGTATACCGTATTTCCTCGAAAAATAGCCGTCATGGAAATGTCTAAAATAATTGCCTCCCTCGAATAATCCCCCCACTCCTCTCGTCATCTTCTCTTCCTATTATCCCCTCCCTGTCAAGTTGAAGTACAGTGTGATTCAGCAAAGCTGATCAGTGACGATTCAATCTCGGTAAATTAATCAAGGAACTAAGGTTTGAACACTCAAAAAGCTCATGTCCAGTTTATTTGATGTGATTTTTTTTTTAATTTTATGGAAAAAAAACCCAAAATATTTAGGGCCCGACTTGCAGTGAGCAATATTTGAAATAATCGCCCCCCTCGAATAATCGCCTTCCGTCGAATAATCGCCCCCGGCTATTATTCGACGAAATACGGTGTATCAGGCACAAAAGAGTACTCGTAGGCATCACCAAAAGCGGGTGAAAGGTTGTACGTCATACTGTGGGACTTCCTAGTACAGGAGGTGTTGAGAGACAATCAACTAGGCGCTGGGAAAGGACAAAGAGAGAATAAATTATACTAGATCTTAAAAAACAGAAAGAAAAATAAATAAGTGTTCTTTGCTCTTGCAGGGAACACCGGTTAAGTTTGTTAATTAAGGAAGACACAATTGTGGATCTCTGTTAGTCGTTCAAACAAAGTTGGCTGTTCGCCCTTTGAACCGATTCAACGGTCTCAACTCCCTCTGTGGTATAAGCGTTCCAAGCTGAACTAGCATTATGTCACAATTTTGCTCTAAACGAGAAGCAAGTCTAAATGTTGACTAAGGGGAGGAGTGGGGTCAGTTACCAAGAAACCTTACCCATTAATCCCCCAGAAAAGAACAACGCTTTAGCTAAAGTGTCACAAAACACAAACTTCAAGAACTGCATTTTTTATTTAAGAACCTTTATGAAACATTACATCATCTGCTTTATATAAATTAACATTTTATTTACATATTTACAAAATTGCACAGAGGTTTTCTGAACACGGGCAACAGTCACGTCTTTGACTGTCTTTCTTTTATCTTCTGGTATTCATCGATTTCCTTGGGAAAATGCTTTGAAAGTTCATCCACCAAGAGTGACTTGAAATTCTAAAAGAAAATAAGTGAAGGAAGAAATATGGATATAGTGGTAGCTATAGGTCTGTGAATCTGGAACCACCTACTGATAAATTAAATACAGCTTTAACTCCAAACTTTTGATTATGGAAATTTAAGGCAGAACAAATAGACCGGTAAATAATTCAACAATCTGAAAGAATTAAAGGGGATAGTAACAAATATTATTAATTATATTTTGAATGAAAAGGTGACTGGAAAAGTCCTAACTGTTTTCTGTACAATTGCTTGAATCTCATTTCCTACTTCTGTGTACAGTCGATCCTCTCCACAATGGCCACGAAAGAGGCCGTTGTGGAGAGATGGAGTTTAGTAGAGGTTTGACTGTATTTGGTGGTAAAACAGAGAAGGAATTTGACATAAGATAAATGTCATTAAAAGCCTTATCCCATGCACTTGTTTAAATTTTATTTCAAGTTCAACAACTAGCCTGCATAGCAGGCGCTAGGAATAAAAGGGTGCAAGAAAGAATGGAGCACACCAAGGAGACACCTGAGGCCATTTATTCCTAGCACCTGCAACAACAACACAAATGTTACCCTGGGAAAACAGCCAACATTTTGTGATGCCAACACTGGTTTCCCAGCAAAATGACATCTGAAAAATGAGTACAGAAATTCCGTACTCACGACGTCTCACTACCCATATCTGAGAGGTGCTTCTGATGGGTTAAAGCAAATTTCCCTCATAGTATGAACAATCAGAAGCACAGCACCATACCCAGATCTGGTTATAACACATCATCAGTATGGAATTTCCGCACTTGTTCCTCAGCAGGGTAGCATCCAGGATTCTTCTTAGGAGCGGGTGCACCACTTAGGAATGGCGTGACAAAGAATAAGAAAATATTGAAGAAGACTTTTGTCTAGGCAATATCATATTGTAAACTTCTGAGAATACATATCAAACAATACAGCACACTACAGTGCCAAACTGACATTTTTACAGCCTTTAATTCTTCATCCTCGTCTGATGTTTTACTTCAACATCAATACACCACAATTTTCTATTTTATTTTATAGAATACCAGTTGTATTGCTGGGGAGGGTACCCACCCCCTGCACCCTCCCCCTAGATCTGCCCCTGCTCACAGATCATTTCACAGGGCAACCAGTGGTGGCATCATGAAATGTCGGCTGTTTCCTCATGCTACATTGATGTGAAACTATGTAACCCACCTTATACGCATCTATCTTTCCATTTACTTGCTGATTCTTTTCAAGTGCTTTTTCAATGCAGTCTTTTGTATACAACTGAGGGTTCCTTCCTTGATCAATGTACCTGCACACATTCAAACACACAATAGAACATTGTTAATACAATAAGGAAACAAGCAACCTGGTAGAGTGAGGTAACAATTAATAATAAAAATAATAGTAGTATATATTTTCAGAGAATGAAAATTAAAGACTGATTCTTCTTAGGAAACATGAGTTAGTTATTGCATTTTTGACAGCAAAAGTTCCTTGAAGTAACAGTACTTACTCAAACACTTCTAATGGGACTTCAACATCTTGAACATGAGCTTTGCACTTTTCAATTTCCCTCATGTTGTCAATCATTGCATTTCTAAAGAAAAATCAATAGTTAAATTGTGTGTGACCTAAACACAATATTATCATAATAATTATCACGGTGGTATTTAACAATTATTCCTCGAGCCCGAATGGGCTCTGAGTCAATAGCCCTCGAGGCCGAAGGCTGAATGGGCTATTGACTCAGAGGCCATGAGGGCGAGAGGAATATTATTGTTTTAGTAAAATCCAACTAGTTGGTCAAAAATGTCGGGAATAAAAGACTTTTAGCTAACTTTTAAATTGACACGAAAGAGAGGGTAACATTTCAACATGAAGGAAATTAATGCAACATTCTCCAAAAAACAAAACTTGTTGACATAACAGAGGAAACGTTAAACGTATAATTTGAAATAGAAACTTTGTACATGGTACTTTCCATACACTACAAAGCGCTCAAGTGAAGAAATCTGTCCACTTTGAGGGTTATTCACAGTTTCCCTGATACTGGTAGATCTCCACCCTGATGAAATACTCCTCTTTCGAGCATCAAGTATTTCAAAAGTGTATCAAGAATTTGGGGCCAAAAAAAATGGAAATTAAAGTCGCAGAAATTTAATAATGCTTCACTTAAGTAATGGCACGGAATTAATCTTTACAGAAATCAACACGACTTAAATTGCGTTAATTTTATGAATCATTATTTTCCTCCTATAATAAGGTGTATTCATAATAAATTTGCCAATGTGGGTCAGTACAGGGAATCATCTGCGGAATGGCTGTTTTTCCCTAGCACAATGATCATGGCATAAAGTGAGAATTTGCTGAGATTTTGTAAACGATTGGAAAAATATGTCTTAAAGAGTGATTCTCTAAGACATACACCAACCATTCTAAATGGAATTATTCCATTTTAGAA
This sequence comes from Porites rus, assembly GCA_964035705.1. Lineage (NCBI taxonomy): Eukaryota > Metazoa > Cnidaria > Anthozoa > Scleractinia > Poritidae > Porites > Porites rus. The sequence goes on from OZ037993.1 coordinate 45,153,467, forward strand.
TGGTTGCTGTACCATGTTTTAGAACAAAACAAAAACGAAATGTACAAGAAAAGCAACATCAGTGGATTTGACCCTGCCTGTCATAGAGTTCCAGTAGGGCCATGGTAAGAGCATTGGATCGAGAAATATTAGAGGTTTATGAGTTTGACTCTTGTTTGGAGCTCAGAATTTTTTCTGAACTTATTCCCTCGAAAATACCTTGGCACTGGTTAATGGTACGGAAATCTCCAGGAATTCAGTAAACGTGAGAAAAAGGCAAATTATGGGTGCTTTCTGTTAAACCAAAGCTTATGAACTTTCGGAATCTGCCGCGAATGGTATGGAAAATTTCCAGAAGATAAATAGTTTTTTCAATACATGTCACCTTTTGGCTTTGTTAAAAGATTCAATATCAAGCATTTTGAAGCCACCATCTGTATAGTTATATATCATGATTATTTATCATAATTATGTCGCCTATTATTTTGTCATTTTTTCCACTCCAAAGAAACAAATAGAAGAGCTCATATATATTTTTGATCTCTGCTTCGTTTACACATGGACGCATAGAAACATAAACAGCTTGAGAGGCTATTAATAATAATAATAATAATGGAATTTATATAGCGCTTTACAATGTAAAAAAAGAGATAAGAATATCATTAAGCACAAGCTTACATATAACCCTACTGTACATATTGGGAACTGAATGTTTGGCTTTTTAGCATGTATTACACATCTTAAAAAGGGAAGGAAAAAAAACACAACAACAACAACAACAACAACAAACAAACAAATATGATGAAACTAAATGTCATATACCTTTTTAAAAAGAAACGTTCTCAACTTAGATTTAAAAACATTAACATCAGAACAAGCTCGAATTTCAAAGGGGAGCTTGTTCCATAGTCGGGGGGCAGCAACGGAAAACGCTCGCTGGCCATAAGTTGTCATGTTAAAATTTGGTTCTTCAAGGCGTAAGTGATCCCTTGATGACCGTAATGTCCTTGCTTGATGGTAAAATTTTAAAATATCTTCAAGACAACGGGGACCGGAGCCATTCAATGTTTTAAAAGTAATTAAATTTATTTTAAAAACAGTTCTCTCCTCAACAGGAAGCCAGTGAAGATCTCTTAGAGTCTCAGTGATGTGATCTCGTTTTTTGAGACCAATGATAATTCGAGCAGCCGCATTCTGAACGGACTGCAACTTAACTATGTCCCGTTTTTGGGCACCAAAAAGAAGAGAATTACAAAAGTCCAACTTCGAGCTAACAAAACTGTGAATTAGAATTTCTGTGGTACTTTTACCGATGTATTTTCTTATTTTAGAAATATTTCGTATGTGATAGAAGGCACCCTTAACTATTGTATTAACATGAGGTGAAAGTGACATTGTGTCGTCAAAAATCATGCCAAGATTGCGAGCCTGTTGAGAGGGCCTGATGTTTTCCATGCCAACAGAAATCGTGGGAGGGGGCAACGAATGACGAAAAGGGGAGTGCAGAAAGAGAAATTCTGATTTATTTACTTGTTTATTTACTTTATTTACTTGTTGGCAGTCATCCACAAATTGATGTCAGCAATGCAGTTCTCAAGACATTGTTTTGCAGCCACTAGATCAGAGGTGTCATTGCAAGCAAAAGATGTATAAAGCTGCGAGTCATCAGCATAAAAGTGAAACGACAAGCCATGCTCACGAACAATATCACCCAGAGGAGATGTATAAAATAAGTAAAGCACGGGGCCTAGGACCGAACCTTGAGGCACACCCCAATGAAGCGGTCGTACCGTGGATGAAGCGTCGTCTACTTTCACAAGCTGAGTACGGTATTAAGCTTTCTAAAACTGTGTTTTTCCCAATTAGCGATATTTCCAGTTGCTTAAGTCAGATAGTTCTAACCTAACTTACCTTTGATGTATTCCTGTGTTGTTTGGTGTGGATTCATCGATTTAGTCGGGTTTTTTGGCTGTTATTGTTTGACCCTGTAGCTCTCTTCATTTTTTATTATGAAGAGAGTGACAGGGGTCAAACAATAACAGCCAAAAAGCCTGACTTAATTGATGAATCCCCACCAAAAAACACAGGAATACATCAAAGGTAAGTCTCCTTTACATATTTTATAGAAAAATAAGTAAGAATAATGATATTTAGCGTATGGTCGGTTGTAACGCAACACCGACTCTCTTGTGAGAAAGTTAATTTACATAACACACTCGTAACATGAGCTCATGGGACGCCTGTGATTACCCTGGCTAGAATTTCTACCGAAAGGATAAAAAGAGGACATCCTTGTCTCGGTCCTTGTGGAAGTTGCCGGAAATTCAAAGCGGAAGATTTGGTTGAATAGAAAGCGCCAAATACCTCGGAAGGAAGTTATTACCTTTACTGCTTCCGAAAAAAATCGACCAGGATGAACTGTTCCATTTCAATTATTACCAAACTTGTTGGGTTATTTCATAAAGATAGTACGCACTCGTAATAAGAAATATCCTTACCACAAAAAAGTACATTATATGCCTACCATTTATAAGGCAGTTGACTGGCTCGCGATCGAAGATCAGCCGAAATAAAGACTTATCCTTTTAACGCGCAGCGGTGTAAAGCTGAAACTATTGAAAAAAGTCCCTGTACTAACATGGTATCGTCTATGGGGCAAGTGGATGTTAAAGATATTAAGAAGATGTCAACCACTGAAGCCATTTTAGTGGCACTTTAAACCGTCGTCGAACAGTGTCATGTCGAAGGATTGGACTGATCACTTACATTTTTTGATTAAGAACTCCCTGGCTTCCTGGTTGAAAGTCACTCACAATAATCCCTATTTGTCGTGTTGTTTCCACAAACTGTTCAATCGTTTGCCCCAGTAAGTCGAACCTTTCGTCCGGAGCCTTATTATCATCCGCCATCTTTGATGGTTTTCCGGTCTTGGGTCGAATAGCATTTCGGGAATCTAGACATTGACCTTGAAGGGTGGGGTGTGCGGTAAGAAAAATTGAAGTACGAGGACGGGTGGGCGCGTAACTAACGTACAGATAACCTGAGATCAGGCTTTTTGTTTTTTTGCTTCTTTGTTTCTTTGGCTCGAGACATAAAGGGATAATAGGGAGAGGGCATGAGAAATTTCTGCAATTTGATTGGTTTAGAGCAGTGGTATTTCAGCTTAATTTGAAATACCTACATGTGAAAATTACAGACCTTTTGCGGGTAGTAGTATAAACAAATAACAGCATGATTTGTACGTGATATTTGGCATAAATACCACTCGTGATATTTCAAAATTGTCTCAAATTTCACTCGCCTAACGGCTCGTGAAATTACGTATAACAATTTTGAAATATCACTCGTGGTATTTATGCCAAATATCACTACAAATCATGCTATTACCTATACTAATTCGTTATTTACGAATGAAATTAAAGCCAGTCACTCAATGGCTATAAAACATTGCAAACTTTAGCACATGTTTGCATAAATGCTCATTGTAGATTTACAGATGTAGCATTGAAGGAAAATTTGTAGACAGAAACAACCGAATACTCTCAGAAGGGGAAAGAAAGGTCAGGAGGCTCGTCGGAAGCTCTGCCTTAACAGCATGGTGGGACTTATTGAGGGCCCGGGGAGGGGGAACTCCCTTAGGATGCCGATGGGCTCCAGCTTCCTATGGCCTATATGTGGAGGCTAGGCTCCGCCCAAACAGAGTACCTTTTTCAGGTTTAAGGGTTATGAAAAGATACTTGGCTGTAAAAAGTCAAGAAAACGTTCTGGTTTGGTGATTTATTCCAACCTAACGTAGATACGTGAAAGGGGTACCATTTGTCAATAGAAGGTAAGGAAGGGGTATCTTTTCTGCTGTAAATGGTATATATACTCGGGGTAAAGGTTTGGACCTAGGGGCATGGCCTCCCCACCCTCCCTGTCTAAAACTTTATTGGGTACCCCCTTCCCCCTAAGTTAGGGCACAGAAATCTAGTTGCATAGAGAAAAGTATTTTTGGTCAAAAGACAGGGAGAGCATTTAGTTGGTAAAACACATCGCATTTAACCTACCTGTATAAACTCTTACCACGACAGTGAGACACACTGTCTATTGAAAAGATCATTTTAAACTGCAGTGCCTTATTAAAGAAAAATATCCAGTATTAAATATGGGCCTGTGAATATTTTTAGTGTCAAAACTGATAAACATAAATCATCATTTTTCCTTAAAATTATTTAGATGTCAAAAGATGATCAGGCTGTCATAATAATCAAGCATTCATCATGATCGTAGTCATGACATTTAGGAATCATCAACACAACTTATATTAGAGACACTGTACCTTTGGGCGAGTGCTGATGGCAATGTTATAGTTAACCTGCAATCAGGTGTCTTTTTTTGGTTAATGTAATAGTAGCCTGGCCAGTCACAATGTTTTACAAATATAAAAGGCAAGATAGCCACAGAAACAGGCTTCCAGCAAAGACCTATATTATTCATTAAATAAAAATAATAATTATATCTAATCCTAAGTGTTAATAAATATCTGCTGAACCCGGCAAAACCACCAGTTGCCAGCTCATTTTGACTGGGCTGAGTAACACTTACTACAAGTAGTGTAGCACTTCAAATACCACACAGAGAACCTGGCACAGGCTGCTGTGACAGCAGCAGCGGTAACACTATTTCCTGAACTCATAACTGATGAAAGAGACCTGTCTGCCTCATTCACATGCCCAAAGAGGAAAATTGATATTTACAGGTAATAAGCTGCACTAAAAGAAGTGTAAATTTGAAGCAGCTCCTTAATGGTATTTTCTAACACTGGGTACCAGAGGTTTTTCTTGCCCTTAGTGGGATGTTTGGGTGTCAAAGCAATGATTATGGGAAATTGTGCATGGAAAGTCTCTGGCACCTGGGGTAGCACTTTGTCAGAGGTAGCTTGAATGAGCCAACTACGCGTCCTCATAAAGTAATGCTTCTGAGCCTCCTTGAAAGAGGTGGAACTCTCTTTGCTACATATGTTTGCTAGGGAGATTTCATCTGACATTGGGCAAACATGATTTTAACTGCTCCATTTGTTAAAGGGTTGTGCACTACCAGCGTCTTTCATTTTACGGCAACCTATAAAACATTTTAAGACCATAATAAAAACTTTCCCCTTTTCACAAACTTTAATTCTAGTCACCATGAATGTCATAGGTTCAGAGGTTTTGGAGACCTTTCTCGTTAAGAACACCCTTCCAAAATTTTAATAATGACAATTATCACCAAACACAAAAGACAAAATTGGTTTTAAGTAATGGTAAATATTATCGTAGTCAAACTTCAAGGCAAAAAAAATTACCATTATGGACAGCTAGACTTGCAGAGGCAAATTTATTAACAAGTTCTGAATTACTGTGAATAAAATGCCAGTCTTGCAATGTAAATGATAGTTTAAAATAAGCAAAAGATTGGCAAATCTGAGGCCTGAGAAAACAGTCGACATTTTGAAATACCACCACTGCTTTCTCTGTGAAATGATGTCTTAGAAATGAGTGTAGAAATTCCATACTGATGATGCTTCACTACCCAGATCCGGGTAGTGCTTCTGATTTGTCATACTCAGCAAATTTGCTTCAGCCTACAAGAAACACGACCTAGGTCTGGATAGTCATTTGTCAGATGTCATTTCGCAGGGAAAACAGTGGAGGCATCACAAAATGTCAGCTGTTTTCTCAGGGTAGCAAACTTGAAGGCATTTACCGTCTACATAAGAAGATGAAACGTAATCACTCAATCAACATGCAGAACACCAATCAACTTCAATGGCATTAAAAAACTGACAGGTAAAATAAAAGAGAAGCATTCCTTGGAGCACATAACACAAAAACTACTCAATTGTAACAATGAATGGCTAATATTATAGATTCACGACCTCAAAAGAAATTTAAAAATACATAAAGCTGGAGCTATACAAAACTGGTTTTTTTTTCAGCTTGACAAAAAAAGAATGTCTGTGATAGAAACATAAGTTACAAGATTCCCTGACAAAAGATAATCATTTAAAATGGACTAGTGTTGGATGAAGAGCTCTTGAAACCAGTGCTTTAGTCTTCATAGTAACCAACATCAACCTATCTCCTTTTCAAAATAACACCGCTTGATCAAAAATAAGGGTTATGAGAATACAGGAAATGATCACCTCAATAGCCTCAACTGTTTAACTCTTCTCCTCATCAGTAACCATGAATCAACAACAATTTGGAGAATATACATGCTCATGTCAGGGTAAAGAGGTAATTGGTAACTGCTCTTTCCACTAAAATGCTTATAATTCACAAAGTTAGCTACACTATTCCCTCAGTCAGGTAAGAAAATAATTTACATTTGCTTTTGACTACACTTCTCATAAACTGTCACTGAATTTATCTTTCAAGTTCTGTATGAAGATGTAGGTATTTTTACTAACCCATGGGTTAGTTGGTTAGTATGTTCTTCAAAAAACTTTTCCAATGGTGAAGTTCCTTTTCCCATTGACTTTGAGTAAGAGGCTGTGATACAACAGTGGCTAGTAAAGAGGTGCGTACGACATTTGGCTTGCTGGACAAAGTGGAACAAACAACTTAAGATAAACAACAGTCATAGCCTGTGAGCACAGACACATTTCCAGCCATCGCTTCTCTCCACCTAAAAAGTAATGTCTGACCCTGGGCCACAAACTTTTCAGGTGAGGAGAAGTAATGACGGGAATTACGTCTGTCCACATGCTACAGCAGTCAAGGCGTTTACATGATAATAGATTCCACGGCTACAAGAACGAAGCAATATTCAATAAGACTCTGATTCTCCTACTTGACAATGGCACCCGTGTAAACAAACGAGATCCACATCTACACAGATGGCACATCTACATAATGCCAAAAGGTCAAGTACTCTGTATGTTTGTGGAACAACTAAAAAATAAATGTTGCTGTCACTGACATTAGCGATCCCATGATGAAGGCTGCCTCTTAACATCAGGGTAGGTCACGGGTCTCTCACTTCCACCATATCTGTAGTCGGAGGGGTAGTAAGAAGATGACGAGGGTGGATAGCTTCTAGGCGGGTAGTCCCTGGAATAATCACGCGAATAGTCCGTGTCGTATGGAGTTTGATACCCGTATCCACCGTATCCTCTGCCGCCGTACGAATAAGAGCCTCTGTAATCACGGTCATACGGATGGTAACGTCTGTCAGACGGTGGAGGGCCATAGTCCCAGCGCGGAGGGCCGCGTCTGTCGCGTTCTCTGGGATACGGAGGTCCTCTCCCTCGCCCGGAACGGCCGCTTCCATTCTTGTGTGGAGTAGTCGACATTAACACTCTTATTTCATTTCCTTTTAGGGTGGTTTCGTGCAGCTCTTTGATCGCAGTTTCGGCGTCTTCCTTCTTTTCGTAATGCACAAATGCATAATTTCGTATAATTGAAACCTCAGTAACAGGACCGTACTTTTCGAAAGCTACCCTCAGGTCGTCCTCGGTGGTGGAGTCCGAGACGTTACCGACAAATAACTTGGTAGGCATCGGTCAGTTGTGGACGTAAAAGCGGTAAAATTAGATAAAGGGCAAAGAAACTTTGCCACAACACTTCGAAGTCACTCTGACAAGATGGCCGCGCACGCGGTCGTGAAGAACAATGCGCATGCTCAAGAATCTATGGACGAGAATGTTTACGAATTAATCCGAGAAGTACCGAAAACTGCCGAAGTTTTATCGTGAGTTTATCTGACTTGGAGCTCAAAATGGCTGGTCCGGCTGGTCCACTTTTCCTTGGATTTGACTTGAGTACGCAACAACTAAAGGCGTTAGCTATTGACAGTGACCTAAATGTTGCGACGGAAGCTTCCGTCCAGTTCGATAATGACCTTCCAGAGTTCAAAACGCAAGGCGGAGTTCATAAACAAGAGGATAGCCTTACTGTTACCGCCCCGACGTTGCTGTGGGTGAAGGCGTTTGATCTTGTCTTGCAAAGACTGAAAGAAAAAGGCCTAGAATTTAGATCTGTAGCATGTGTTTCAGGGACAGGCCAACAACATGGAAGTGTTTATTGGAAGAAAGGAGCGAAAGAAATTTTGAGAACTTTGAAAAGTGGGAAATCCTTGTATGAGGAACTCAAGGTAGGGCATTTCTCCCCTTCTTGGGGGTCCTGTGTAAAGATTTGTGTAATATCTCCCTGTGGGGTGGGGTACGCCCTTGTATAAACCACATGGGTGGTTTTTGCACTGTTTTGGTCTTAAAATCTTAGGGCTTGCGGCCGTTGGTTGTAATTGGTTGATTTCGATCTATGTTGCTTATTTCAGTTATGATTGACAACTAACTTTCTCGCAATGTATTAGTATTTTCCCGTAATCTGATTGGCCAACTGTGTCTTGTTGGCCCTGGTTATAGTAGTTGCACTGTAATTTCTTGAAAATGGAAAACTGTAGATTTCATACATGTACATGTATGTTAGTTTGTTGTTAGTTGTAATCAAGCCAGGATTAGGAAAATGCATAATGCACTATATGCAACATTATTATAGTTTATATTTTACTTACTATCTTTTTTTCTCATTGACTAAGAGTCTGCAGTTAAATTTGGAAAACAGCATAACCTTAAAATTAGTTATCTGCGAGCAGATAACTGACTAATCATTAGGTTAGCCTGTGCAGTGCATGATTTCCAAGACCAATGTCAGATTGTGTTCTGTGTGATGATTCGTTTTCCGTTTTTGTACTAATGATCCAAAACAATCAAGGTACCCTGCTGGCATGGGTACCCGAGGGTTTTTTCGGTTATCACCATATAGACTTTACCAAAACTGGAAACTGTCACCATTGATAGGATGGCTGTATGGAGAGGAGAAGTTGTTACATCACATTGCCATGGTAGCAAAATATCTGAATCTCAACAAATCCTGGTCCTGCAAATAATATGGCAGAAATAAACAAAAAAAATGACTTTCCTGTGCATGATTGCACTCAGCAACAAAATGGTAGCCCATACTTTTCTCTCATTGCTGGACAAAGCAAATGCTGTCTCTGTCAAGAAAGACTGTTGAGATCCAGGAATTTTGTGACCATAGTAACATGATGTCACACTTCTCTTCTCTATTATTGGCAGGAAGTTTGCCTTTTGAGTGGCTTATTAATTTTAAGGAAGATCGTTATATTAATTTTAGAGTTTATCCTCACTTCCTACGTTATTACTGTCAACTCCCTAAGATGGACACCTTTAAACCAGAACTATGTGTCCATCTCAAAGAAATATCCCTCTTATTGAGAGGAAGGGACCATCTCTGGGTGTCCATCTTATAGAGGTGTCTGGTAAAAGAGAGTTGACTGTATGATGCTTCTAATAAAACTGCAATGACTGTCATTAAATTTGAAATAGGATTCTTTTGCTGTCAGTGAATCACCAATTTGGATGGATTCAAGTACAGGGACACAGTGCCAAGCCCTAGAGGCTGCAGTAGGTGGGCCACAGAATCTGAGCAATATCACAGGATCCAGGGCTTATGAACGTTTCACAGGAAATCAAATTGCAAAAATATACCAGACAAATTGTGATGTATACAATACTTGTGAAAGAATATCCTTGGTTAGCAGCTTTGTAGCAAGTCTTTTGATTGGTGACTATGCACCTATAGACTACAGTGATGGATCTGGTATGAACCTCATGAATATAAACACCAAAACTTGGGAAGATAAATGTCTTGAGGTTAGTTGTCTTTTTATAAGATTTTGGAGTAATGGATAAATGTGGGACTGAAAATTTAGTAGTGATACAGTCAAAGCCTGCTTTATGGACACCCACTTAATAAAGACACCTCATTATTACAGACAGTTTTGCTTAGTCTCTTGGGAACGATGCCCTTACATTTTCTCTAAATTCAACCTGCTTAATATAGGACAGTCTTTCTACGACCCCCTCACTGTCCATATTACCGGGGTGTGAATCTATATTAGAGTCTTTTCAATGACATATCAATATCATTATGATAGTTATGACAGTAATAATTCTGTAGGACACCATTTTCTTTTAAGTGCATGACTCTGGAAGGTTTTTTAACTTAATTCATGCCAATCATATCATTAATTTTTGTAACTTGAGTACTGTAGTCAACATCCACTTTCTAATTTTCTTTTCTGTTGGGTGCCCTGTGAATACTGGGGATAGAAAGAGTCAACTGTAGTCCTATATGCTGGATAAATGTAGGTTTTGAATAAGTGAACGTTTCTCAGTGAATTTGCACTCTCCCTCAGTATCTCTTATAATGAATAGCAGTAAGGTCCTCCCATTCTTGTGTTATTGTGACATAAGGCCTGGTTCTCATATGCCGCCGATGCACCTGCAACATGGCCCCCAGTACTGCCTGGGATATTGTTCCAATATGAGAACATACGTGGCTGGCAACATTGGTCATCCCAGTCTTTACTGCCAGCATGCCTGTGAAGTTGACTCAAGTTCTACTTCACAGGCATGCTGGTGGTAAAGCTCTGCGATGACTCTAGTGGCTGGCAGTGCATGTTTTTATTGGTTTGAGAAGTACCCCAGACGGTGCCTGTGGCTACATCGCAGATACATCGGTAGCATATGGAAACCAGTTTGAAGTGCCTACTGCATCATGATTTTGTTACTTTTCTTGCAGGCATGTGCTCCAGATTTAAAAGAAAAGCTTGGTGATCTTGTTCCTTCTTATGAAATAATTGGATCGGTATCACAGTACATGGTTGACCAGCATGGGTTTAATCCTAACTGCAAAGTTGTGGCATTTACAGGTGATAATCCAGCTTCTTTGGCTGGGATGAGACTGAAGGAAGGAGATATTGCTGTAAGTCTGGGCACTAGTGACACACTGATGCTATGTTTCAAGACTCCCAAGCCTACTCTTGAGGGGCACATATTCGTCAGTCCCATTGAAGGTACTACTTGTACCATTTTGTTTCTTATCTGATAGCGGATCATCCTTGTTTTCTCTTTTTACCTTTATCGTTGAAGAAGTGGGTGGCAGCGCGCAAAGAAAGTAGTGTCTGATAGCCTGGGGCCTGTGGATTTTGCTATTGGGCTAGTGAACTTTGTTCTTAACTTGCCTGACAGGCCAGTGAAGTTTTTTGAGGATTTCAAATAACAGAACTGTGAAATCATTTCTGCTCATCAAAATGTCTTTGGGGCTAGTTGAAATGATGTTTGGGCTAGTATATTCTATTTTCAGCTTGCCCGAATGGCAACCTTTAAAAATGACTTTCTTTGCATCCTGGGGTGAGGAAGGTGGTAAAATGAGTGCACCATTGACCTCATGTTTGTTACTGAAATGATAACCATTTCAGGATACTAACGTAATAATTATGAGAATGAGTTTCCTTTTAATACCTTTGATAACATTTGAAGAAGCCAAGGAAATGGGAAAGCCTTGGTTGACTAGATTTTGGAGGAAATAACTTTATTGTTAGCCTCAGTATCACATTGGTGTCCCTTCTATCTCTACTGTTATTAAAACTAAGGCAGCCAGGTATATTTCTTATCTTCCTAACCTCTTAATTTATCATAATAATTAGAGGCCATGTTTAATACTATTGTTATATTTTAATACTAGAAAATGGCTACATGGCCCTTCTTTGCTTCAAAAATGGCTCCCTTACTAGAGAGTCCATAAGGGACACATCAGCTGAGGGCTCTTGGGAGGCCTTTGAAAAGGCTCTTAAAAGAACCAGTCCTGGTAATGATGGTAAAATTGGCATTTACTTTGATGTAATGGAAATAACACCATTTGCTGTGGGAACCCATCGTTTTAATGAAAAGGATGAAAGAGTGGACTCCTTTGCAAAGGATGTAGAAGTCAGAGCACTTATTGAAGGACAGTTTATGGCCAAGAGAGCTCATGCAGAATCACTTGGGTACACGTTAGGTAAGAAAAAGTACTGGCAGATAGTGGCCTTCTTCTATTTTACCCTGGCTTTTTATCATTACCAGAGTCAAGAATATATTATTTTATTAAAAAGACTTGTTATGACATGCTATGACATCTTGCCATTTTGCGTCATGACTATTGAAATTACTAAAATGTAGGAATTAGGCTAAAATTTTATTTTATTTTTTGTAGGTCCAAGTACAAGCATTCTTGCTACCGGAGGTGCGTCGTCAAATCTGGGCATACTTCAAGTGATAGCTGACGTGTTTAATGCTCCAGTCTATACTATCAAAGACACTGCCAATTCTGCATGCCTAGGATGTGCTTATCGTGCTAAACACGGTTTAGAGAGGGCAGAGAGGGGGGAATCTTTTATGGGTGTGGTCCATGCTGCACCTCCTTACAGTTTGGTTGCAGAACCATGTGGCAATACTCACAAAATCTATGATACATTGACAGCTAGGTACAAGAAATTGGAAGAAAGTATTGTAGTTGATAGCCATCTACAATCTAAGAAAGCTAAACTGGAAAGCTGAAAGTATTTTTTAACCAAATAAATCTGGATTATCTGGTTTGTGCAATTCAATAACTGTCAAGGCAGAAAAATAATATATCTTGATAATGTACTCTCTGAAAGAGTGTACAATCACTTTTGTTATTTTTTATTGTGAGTTCACTAACCGCAGGGTAGGCTTGACAACATACTCAAGACTGGAGGCAGTACAGTAGATATAGAAAAAAATGACCAGTTTGCAATAAATTTAGTCTTTAAAGAACCACGTAAACTTATATCATTAGTATTTTATGGCATGACAAATTTTCATATCAAAGTGTACTAAAGAGAAGCTATATCAGAAAATGGGATAAGTGTATGAATAAAACTGTTAAATGAGTCACTTTACAAATTATCTTTCAGTTTTTTTGACATTGCAGCAATGACATTACTTAAAAACAATAAACAATTTGTTGCCATAAGGTTTCACATAGTAGCAGGTACTCTCTGGATTGCCGAAAATGACATTAGTGATTGAAGTTTTTCTATCAACCAAAGGAATTTATAAACAATTTATTACTTTTGGTCCTAATTAAGGCATACATGCAAGATTCAAAGCATTTTAAATAATACAAGAGAAAGACAAACAGAGGGTAGTGTGTCTGTCTCTTTATAGTCCTTTAATATATTATTTTCTTGTGTTCACTTTTTTATTTGTCTCGTCATCCTAGCTAGGCGGCTGAGAATGTGGAACAGGAAATAGTGCTGATTAAATCTTTCCTTAAAATTTTTATTAATCTAGGAAAAATACTTATTTCTGTGATATTTTAATATGAATAAAAGTGATCAAAAAAAGGTTTGCCAGTCTGGTGTTGTTTAAAGCAGATAACACAATAATAGAAAGGTTTATATTCGAGAACAGGGACGACTATGAGTACGAGATTTGACTTAAAGTTTTTTAGTGTATCCTCACGAAATAGAAGCCCCAGGAAGCTTTATCGTCTTTTTTTACCCAAAAAGGTAAACACTGTTATCTTTTTTGAAGCAGGTTAAACCCTCTCCTGATTGCAAAATGATAAAACGTCCAACATTTTATAACTTGTTTTCACCACTACAACTTTCTCCCTAAAACTCATGGTAGAATGACAGCGACTATCACCTTTTCCCAACAAAATGATGCTGGTTAACATGTGAGGATTACTATAGTATGATTGAGAAAATATCGCACACGCAGTTGTCCTCATCTTAGAATCTAAAGTGCTTTATTATGATTTCTACACAGGATTGCTGAAACATAAAAGAGAGTGCATGAAGTAGAGGTGTACATATTAACCCTTTGACCCTCAAGAGTGACCAAGATCTATTTTCTCCTGGCAATATCCATAAATAATTAACAGAAAAGTTTATGAGAATAAATAAAATGATCACCTAAGGGGAAAATGCTTTGATCTTTGAACAAATTCTCTCAGCTGATGCTGTAAGGAAATGAATGGAGATCAGTTTGGAGAATTTGTATGTGGATATTGTATGTGGATATTGTGGCATATTTTTATGTGTTAGTAACTAAAACATTAGGTATATTATGGTGGCAGATTTTGTTAGCTTCCTGTAAGTACTTTTTCAGCTTTTACAGCTTTCTGCTCTCATTGTTTCTCAATTTTCCATTCTCCTGTTGCAACATCAAACTTCAGCATAAAGATTGTACTTCCAAGCTTGCTAACCACATGCTTGATTGTTATCTCTGGTTCACCGTAATGACCTTGGAAGGCGAGAGTGACATCCACTGTTAAAGCATTTCCTTCTGATGGGCTCACGCGACTTGGGAACTTGACATAAAAGGGCTCTTTGGTGAGGTCATGTTCGGATCTGAGGGATGGTAGATTGACCTTTACACTTTTCATGAAAGAGTAAGGAGTTTTGGTTACAGGATCAAGTCCTTGAATTGTGAGTGACTCAGATGTAACTTCAATGGCAAGGCAGCGTTTTAGTTGGAACTGTGGAATTTCCAAGCCAAATCGCTTCATGATACCTTCCATTAAAGTGTCAATCCGGGCATGTATCTCCATTGCACAACATTTGTTGAGGGGAGTCTTCTGGAGGTTAACGATGACCACTCTTGCTCCTCTTCTGATCATACCATCAGGAATGTCAGCAGCAGGATACACTCTGAGGCTGGAGCCCAACACTATGCACAGGTCTGCCAACTCTGCATTCTCAAACCCTTTTTGAAGCTCGTCTTCAGGTAGGTCTTCATTAAAGTTGATGATGGAATCCACCAGGGGTCCTCCACACTTGGGGTTATCACAGCGCCGCCCAGTCAGGTGATCATGCACTGCACGAGAAGTGCGGGTCCTGAAATCCCTCATGTACTTCACTCCACATTTTAGACACTTTTCCATGTTAGTATTACCATGAAGCTCAGCCAGCAGTTTAGGATCAACTCCAGACCTCCGGTGCAAGCCATCGGTATTTTGGGACACAACAAATTTTATTAGACCCTCCTGTTGCAGTCGAAGGAGGGCCATGTGCGAGGGGGAGGGCACAGCTCCAAGAATAGACTTCGTCTTTTTTGGTTGTGATGGCAGTTGAACCCCCTTGGCTTTGCGTTCCCAGACTCCAGGTCCAGTTGGTAGCACAGTATTGATACCACTACGGAAATCTGGGATACCAGTACTCGTGCTGATTCCAGCACCAGTAAAAGCAATACAGTAGCGACTCTCTCGGATCCACTGAACCAACTGGTCAGTCTTCTCTGCCAGTACCTCCTCTGTATCAAAATACTCCTTCTTTTCAAATTCACTGGAGATGTTATTGTGAGGTTTTGGTTTGGGCTTGGGGCGTGTAGAATTCCTTGGTGGATTGGAGGCAGGTTTAGAGCTTGCTGCTGCTTTGCCCTTAGATTTGCCTGCTGGCTTAGAATCTTTCTTTCCTGTTGTTGCTGTCTTATAATCATCCTCCAGTTCTCTTAGGTCCTTTTCAGCCTGCATGAACAGGGATTCAGCTTTGGTTGAACCAGTTGGGAACTTTGCAGCCATGATACCCACTATCAAATCACGTAAAAGAAAAGTATTATAAGTTTTGATTCAATTTTTTCCTTGCACACCACTTCCCGCTTCTTTTTGCTGCTGTTGCTGTTGTTGTTGTTGTTGTTGTTGTTTTTTTTCATTCAGTCCCCAGAGCCCAAACCCCTTCGCGCCAAAAAGGCCCATTTCGCGCGCTTAGGGAATTTGAAACACGACAACTTTGTTTGGTTGCAGACATCATCACGTAAGAAATTTTATGTTTAAAAGGCGGAAAAGGGAATTCCAAAGCCTTAAAAATTCGGCTCTATCGTTGTCGATTGGACCAAGCAATTGCCTGTCCCAAGCCAGAATAGCTGGCATTTCTTCGATTGCATTGCTGAGAGGGTAAAAGAGTCGGAGAATTGATCGAGGTAAGCTTATGTAGATCCGAGTTAAAAGGCTTGATATCTTGATAAACTAACGTGAAAATTGTACTGGTTTTAACTGTGGAATACACATGCATTTTCTCCAAGATCGATCTTGAGAAAACCAAAACTTTCTCAAAGGAAAAAGGGTATTCCTTGGTTAAATCAAACCGTAGCCATAACCATGGAGACTAACGCCAACAAAAACATTAATAAAAGATTTTGAAACTCAGAAAGCTTGGTCTATCGTTCGTAAGGAGCGCAAAAAATTATTTTTGAGTGAAATATTTTTTATCGAACTCGAAACCTTTGTAAATAAGCTACAATATTAAATTAGGCTTAAGCCTACCTTTTTGTAGAAATGAATAGAAGTTTATCCGTTTGAGAAACTGAAAATTGTCACCTCATCAATTGCAAAATTGCTGTCCACGGAATAAATATTCAAGTCGGACAACGGGGGACTGGGGCTGGTAAGGGTACATGGTCATCTTGACTGGTCATCTTATGGTCATCATCTTTTCTGTTAGCAAACTGCCTGGAGTTAAGCCTGGGACCAGGCTTATCAATGGGGGTAAAAGCAAACCTTGTCTCCAGGGCTAAGAAAAAATTGGCTTTGGCGAAAAAAATTGGGATAGCGAAGAGAGCCAATAGGTAGTCTGGGGAGGGGAAAGGGTGGCAGAGCCGCCACCCTTTCCCCCTTGTTTGAGGGTCCTGGTTACTGGTAGTCCTATCTTTTGCATCCTGGTCAATTTTTTCTTGCAGTGCCCTTACCCAGGTAGGGGATTAGGGGTTAGGGAATAGGGAGCTGAATTTGCTTATATTTTATTCATTTATTTTCACCACAGGTAACCCAGGCTCTGTGATAGTACCAGTAAAATTGCGGTGTTTGTATGGAGTAAAAATACCATCCTAAAATTTGTAGGAAATACTAAATAAAGGTGCAGTAAGTTGTTGTTGTCCTTAATGCTCAAACAAATTTTTGTAATATCTGCAGTCCATAAGGGACTCATCAGCTGACGGCTCCTGGGGTGGACCAGTCCTGGTAATGATGGTAATATCGGTATTTACTTTGGTGTAATGGAAATAACACCATTTGCAGTGAGAACCCATCATTTTAATGAAAAGGATAAAAGAGAAGACTCGTTTCCAAAGGATGTAGAATTTAATGCACTTATTATTATTTTATGGTATGACAAATTTTCATACCAAGTGAACTAAAGAGAAGCTGTATCATAAAAATGGGATAAGTCTATGGATAAAGCTATTAAATTAGTCACTTTACATCTTTCAGTTTTTGGGACACTGTGCACAACAGTTATTAGTGCTGAATATGTAGTTTGTTTTGCTTACTTAATATTAGCGATTTGAAAACGATCATACCACTTCTAATTACCTAGACTTAACAAGTGGAACAGCTGAGATAAAGAAATTAGTAAAATTATGAACAAGTAACCAAAAACTAATGATAGTACTTAGATACAATCATTTAACTACCAGAGATAATACGGAATTGCCCTTTTTATGGATCCACTCAATCAAATAGAAGACGAAGTTCACTTTCTTTTACATAATTATTGTTATAAATAATTAACTCTTTGATTAGGAATAATCTTTACAATAAAGTTAAGATTATTATTCTAAATTATTTTACCCAGTTACCTGTGAATGGTTTGATCAATGAACTGATGAACATATTACTATATATTAATTTACAATTCATAAAATTTTGCAATACTGTATAATGTGCTTGTATGGTCCTGCAAATAAAGGTTGTTGTTGTTGTTAATAGTTACAGGTATTTTCCATATAACTACATAAAATGCCATTTGTGATTTGAAGTTTTTTATTATCAACCAAAGTAATTTGGACCAGAATCATTAATAAATTATTTATTAATAATTCTGGTCCAAATTAAAACATGCATGCAAGATTCAAACCTTTTGGAAAAATAAGAGAGACAGACAAACAGAGGGTATTGTGTCTGTTTCTTTATAGTTCTTTATATTTTTCTTATTTACTTAATTTTTTTCCTCATCCTGGCTGCCTCACTGAGAGCATGGAACATTGAATGGGACTGATCAAATCTTTCAGGACTTTAAAATTTCTATTAATCCAAGAAAAAGACTTATTTCTGTGATTTTTTAATACAAATAAAAGTGATTTTGAATATGGTTTGCAAGCTAAAAATTCTAATACTGTTTAAAACACATAATACAATATTATTTGTACATGGAATTGCTGAAACCTAAAAGAGGGTCTGTGGAAGAAAGGAGTCCATATTAACCCTTTAAGCACCACGATCCACTTACAAATTCTCCACACTGATCTCCATATATTTCTTTTAAGAATAGTTGAGAGAATTTGTTTAAGATTAATTCTCCCTTTGAAAACCAATTTAGTATTTCTTTAGTATAATATTTCTTTACTCTTGGTCATCTGCTGATGATGTTAAGAGAAACTTGTGGAGTTTGCTTTCATTGCCCTTTGGTTTAATTATACAACACATTCTTTCTTATATATCTTATGTGTAAGCACAAATTTGATTTACAAGCTCTGATTAGCTAGCTGGAAGGGAACTACCCAGTGACAGATCTAGGGGGGGGGGGGTGCAGGGGGTTCCACCCCCTCCTGAAATGACCTGCTGCTTTCTAATACAGCTAATATATTCTGCAAAAAATTCTATTGTATTGTTTGATATGTATTCTCAGCAATTCACATTATAATATTGCCTGGTCAAAAGCTTCCTCTTCGTATTTACTTTTATAATAATAAACAATTATTGGATGAGGTTTTTGTGATATCTGGAATAATCAAGGTCAAGGTAAGTGTTATCAGCCGAAGCCGAAGGCTGAGGCTGATAACACTAACCGAGACCTTGATTATTCCGGATATCACAAAAACCAAATCTAATAATTGCTTTATTATACTTTATCTTCAAGTAATTTCTCAATTCTTGCCAGTTACACTCTGCCCTCTTTGTTTTAATAATGTAAAGTTTTCAAAATACATCCTGATGCCACATAATAAATGCTGTAAAAATGACAACCGGGCAGCAGTTATTATTATGGTGTTTTATGTTTTACTAACCAATTAAACTATTAGTATGCCCTGCTGGGAGATTTTGCAAGCTTTCTGTAAGTACTTTTCCAGCTTTTACAGCTTTCTACTTTCATTGTTTCTCAATTTCCCATTCTCCTGTTGCAACATCAAACTTGAGCATGAAGATTGTACTTCCAAGCTTACTAACCACATGCTTGATTGTTATCTCTGGTTCACCGTAATGACCTTGGAAGGCGAGAGTGACATCCACTGTTAAAGCATTTCCTTCTGATGGGCTCACATGTCTTGGGAACTTGACATAAAAGGGCTCTTTGGTGAGGTCATGTTCGGATCTGAGGGATGGTAGATTGACCTTTACACTTTTCATGAAAGAGTAAGGAGTTTTGATAACAGGATCAAGTCCTTGAATTGTGAGTGACTCAGATGTAACTTCAATGGCAAGGCAGCGTTTTAGTTGGAACTGTGGAATTTCCAAGCCAAATCGCTTCATGATACCTTCCATTAAAGTGTCAATCCTGGCATGTATCTCCATTGTACAACATTTGTTGAGGCGAGTTGTCTGGAGGTTTACTATGACCACTCTTGCTCCTCTTCTGATTATACCATCAGGAATGTCAGCAGCAGGATACACTCTAAGGCTGGAGCCCAACACTATGCACAGGTCTGCCAACTCTGCATTCTCAAACCCTTTTTGAAGCTCGTCTTCAGGTAGGTCTTCATTAAAGTTGATGATGGAGTCCACCAGGGGTCCTCCACACTTGGGATTATCACAGCGCCGCCCAGTCAGGTGATCATGCACTGCACGCGCCGTGCGAGTCCAGGAATCCCTCATGTACTTCACTCCACATTTCAAGCACTTTTCCATGTTAGTATTACCATGAAGCTCAGCTAACGTGGTAGGATCAACTCCAGACCTCCGATGCAAGCCATCGGTATTTTGGGACACGATAAACTTTATTAGACCTTCCCGTTGAAGTTGAAGAAGAGCCATGTGAGAGTGAGAGGGCACAGCTCCAAGAATTTTTTGTTGTGGTGGTGGTTGCATTCTTTTCTCTTTGCGCACCCAGACTCCAGGTCCAGTGGGCAACACAGTGTGCACTCCACTCCTGAAGTCTGGGATGCCTGTGCTCGTGCTGATCCCAGCCCCGGTGAAAACAATACAGTGGTGACTCTCTCGGATCCACTGAACCAACTGATCCGTCTTCTCTGTCAGTACTTCCTCGGTATCAAAATACTCCTTCTTTTCAAATTCACTAGAGAAGTTGTTGTATGGGTGAGGTTTCGGCCTTCACTTGGGGCGTGTAGAATACCTGGCTGCCATGATTTTTATGCACTATAACACCACAAAAAAGAAAAATATCAAGTTGTATTTGTTTTGATTCAGTTTCCCTTTTCAAGACCACTTTTGTATTTTTATTTTTTTACATAACAAAAAGCTGGAAAAGATCTACAGACCTTCTTGTTGATGCTGCTGTTCAGTCTTCAGTCGTTTTGGACTGAAAGCCTTTCAAAGAGTGTGAAGACTTGCCATGAGCAGTCTACATTTGCAATACTGATAATTTTTTTTCCTAAATATCTATTTCCACGAATTTATTGTGAAAAATTACTTAGTTCTGAATGAAAAACAAAGCAAATCAGGGTCGGAAAGTAGTGTCTTCTGTCTTAAACAGGGTAGCGAAATGAGAAGTTTGTCTTAAACAGGGTACCCAAATTTCCCTTGAGTGCCTCCGCAATGGGTTCGCAACACTGTCCAAGCCCCTTCGCGCCAAAGGCCCATTTCGCGCGCTTTTATAGGAAATTTGAAACACAAGATCTTTGTTTGTTTGCATAAAAAGAGGATTTAAAATTTGGCTCCATCGTTTAATATTCCTTGTGGAGTCAGAGTGGACCAAGCGACTGATAAAGAAGACAAGCCTATCCCTAACCAAACTACCATTCTGACAAGGTGAAAGAGCGGGAGCAGAAGGTATGTAGAACCGAGATAAAAGGTTCGATGATTAACCGTTAATTTATTACTAAACAAACAGCTGCACTGGTTTGCTGTTTAAAGGACTAAATACATCCATTAGTTTTGATTCCTTAGAAATGGAATTTAATGATAATTACGTCTAAAGAAATTCAAACAAAAGCTGCCATTTCACTCCCTCTGAAGATTGATCAGAGAACAAGATCGAGCTGTACTTACTTAACAAAACCAAACCTTTGAAATTAGCTCGACTAAATGAGACTTACCTCAAATACAAGGTGTCTGTTTGAGGAACTTAACGTCGTCAGCTCGTCAAATGAAAAAATTGTCACCCAGCTATAATTCAAATACCGCGCGCAGTAAATTTGACAGAATTTTGGAGTTTTGTATAATAGCGAACGATGGAGGACTGGGTCAACCACGTTCCCAGTTCCTCTTTCTTGAACGGTAGGAGAGACCCCTGGGAACGAGGTTGAGCTGGTGAATTTACCGGAAGTAAGTATCTTTTGCGTCTTTTGCCGTATAAAATCAGTGTACATACCTGGGGACGGGGGGGGGGGGGAAGGGGGGGCTGATAGGGATGAGTAGCAAGGTATGGGTTAGCGTGAGGAGGTGACGGTGAACTGTCTAGAGTCATAAAACGCAACAATTGACAAAAACTCAGAATTTCTGCTTAAAAGCTTTACTTTTTACTGAAGAATTTCATGCAAAGAATGGTGACACAAATCAATAGATTTCATCCCCAATTTTTTCACATATAATTAAAAAAAAAGAAAAGAAATAATACTATAATGTAACAGTATCATTAATAATAACATTATGTAAAAGATTTTTACTACTATGAATTATTGATAAAAAGTTTACCAAATTTATTTACTGGAGTTACATGAAAGTAAGGCCTCAATTTTCTGCACACTAAAGTTTTTTTAAGTATTTTGTAAGTTGTTCTTACACATTCTATTAAGGCACTTAAAATTGTCAGTATGCATTGTTGCACTGAGTAAATAAATTTTGCTGACATTAAATAACACTTAGATTTAGATTTCTAGAGCTTTTGGCTCATTTTCTCTAAATTTTGCTCTGACCATGGCTTTTCTTTTTGAAACCTAGGACTACTTTTGCATGGTTCACATAAAGATTCCTTTCTTTTTTGTCAAAAGTTACTTTTAGTACTTTTTCAGGGACCATTGTCCATTAGTGAGATCATACTCTGTGCAAAATATGGTCTTCCCAGGACATTTTATGGTATCACTGAATGACATGTTTGGCTCACCATAATGGCCATGGAAACCTAACTCAATGTCTAATATCAAGGGTTTTTCTTCCGAGATAGTGAGCCCTTTTTTAAATTGCATTTCAAGAGGCTCCTTAGAAAGGACTTTTTCATCAATGACTTTCTTGGTTCCTTTAACTTCCTGAGATGCACGCAGTAACACATGCTTGAAGAATGAATATGGGGTATCACACACCAGGTCAAGCCTTGAATCAAGACTTTCTCTGGGCTTAATTCGATGGCGAAGCGTCGCTGGACTCTGAACGGTGGGACCTCCAAGCCAAGCCTATCCAGAAGACCTTTCATAACAGCATCTATCTGGCTGTGTATTTCAAGGGAGCTATAACGACTCAGAGGTGTTTTCTGTAGATTGCAGATGACCAGCTTCTGTTTGCGACGGACAGCCTCGGCAGGAATGTCAGCAGCAGGATTGACACGAAGGCTGGAACCAAGCACGATGATCAGATCAGACTTCTTTGCTTGCCGATAAGACTCCTCCAGTTCATAACTGGGAAGGCTTTCCCCAAAATTTATGATTGAGTCCACCAGTGGCCCATGACATTTTGGGTTATCACAAAATCGGTCTGTCTTGTGATCATGAACCCACCTGGCAGTGCGTACGTTGAAGTCTCTCAGATACTTAGCTCCGCATGTAGTGCATTTCTCCAAATTTGTATTTCCATGAAGTTCAGCCAGTTCATTACTGGGGATGCCGCTGCGTAAATGGAGACCATCCACATTTTGGCTCACAGTAAACTTGACCATGCCCTCCTTATGCATCTCTACTATAGCCATATGGGAAAGTGATGGTATGGCTTTTAGCATGTTAGGAAGAGCTGCTCCTGGCTTACGTGACACACCTTTTGCTTGTAACTCCCAGACACCAGGGCCTGTCTTAAGCACAGTGTTCATGCCACTGCGGAAATCAGGGATCCCAGTGCTTGTACTTATTCCTGCACCAGTGAACATTACACAGTGTTTACTCTCTTTTACCCATTTCGCAAGAAGGTCAATCTTTTTCTCCAGTTCTTCATCAGTGTCAAAGAACTCTTTTTTCTCATCTTCCTCCTCAATGTTTGGGTAGTTTCTTCCAGTAGGAGATGGCTTAGGGACATTGCTACTGGGTTTCACTGAGGAAGGTTTTGCTTGAGCAGAACCTATGCGGAAGAAGTAAGACAGAATGAAGGTTATGTTGTCAAAAGCTGTGTGTGACTCAAATGAAAACGTAGTTTCTTTTTCAGCTGTCTTTGATACACTGTGCACATTGTCAAGGAATAAAAACATAACATGTGTACATGCATACAATTTGTAACATGGAACCGAAGATGAGACAAGAAGTTCTCCACTTGGTTAAATACTTGCACATGTAAACATGATTGTAGCGACCGCTTTTGGGTGAAGGCGGCGCGAGGGCAACATGCGTTGCAGAAATTCTGAAAGGTTCACTCCACAATGACCAAAACGTCTAACAAGATCCTTAGTTCCGTTTAATGCTGGTTCACAAGATGTTAACGGACCGAAGGGACCGTCAAAGACTGTAATGGCTATTACAACATGCTTCGTGCGAAGCCTAAAGAACTGCGTTGGGCGACGTTGCCAAAAAAACTCCGCTCCCTAGTCGAGCTTACAAAAACCTGAAAACCCGGATGCGCGTGACCGGGTCACGTGTTAAACAAAACAACTGGGAAGGCGTTACATGGCTCCCCCATACATTGTGAAATGTATGACTTAACAATAAAATAAATGTCAAAATAAACTTAGTGTTCTTAGTGTTCAAGAGGGTAATTCTTTCTGCTGGCTCCCCGACGGGGTCGTACTCCGGTCTATCGAAGTTTCCTTCTGTAACTTGCATCAGTCGTCTCTTCCTTCGGACGATGAACAAGGATTAACTTGTGTACGGGTCTATCCAGAAGCTTCTTATTTCCGGATTCAGTATAGAAGAGGGAGACTTTGCGAACGAGTCCGTCATCACTGGGATAGACTTGGGTGACTCTGGCGAGAGGCCATTCATTTCTTGGGGAAGAATCTTCGCAAATCAGAACAATATCATCAACTTGGACGTTAGGGACGGTCTTGTTCCACTTCTGACGCTTTTGCTGCTGTAGACAATATTCTCTTTGCCATCGGAGCCAGAATTGGTCAGCCAAGAATTGAACTCTGCGCCATCTCTTTCTGGTGTACAGATCTGGTCGAGAGAAGTTGCCAGGCGGAGGTAGTACTGCCTTCGTCTTCAGAGTGAGCAAGTGATTTGGTGTGATCGGCTCAGGTGCTTGTGGGTCTGACAAGCTGTCGGTGGTCAGCGGGCGGCTGTTCACGAGGTTTTCGGCTTCAGTGAAGAGAGTACGTAACCCTTCGTCGTCTAGCTGCGTTGACTGATCTTCGAGGAGGCCAGATAGAGAGGAGCGTACTGTTCGTATCATGCGTTCCCACACACCTCCCATGTGTGAGGAGCTGGGGAAATTCATCTTGAACTCGATGAAGTCGCATTCTTGTGTTAATAGGAAGTTCTTCACTGTGTCAGTGTTCACCTCTGCATTGAGCTCGTTTCTTCCTCCGATGAAGTTGCTTCCTTGATCTGATCTTAGTTGGCGCACTTTGCCTCTTCTGTTGATGAATCTTCTGAGCGCGTTAATGAATGAACTTGTTTCCATAGTGTTCAAGGTTTCAAGGTGTATCGCCCGGGATGAGAGGCACGTGAAGACGATGCCCCAACGTTTCAATTCCTTTCGGCCTTCCTTAATATACCATGGGCCGAAAACGTCCATACCCGTGTAGGTAAAGGGCGGTGCTTGTGTCACACGTTCTTCAGGAAGATTTGCCATCTTTTGGACTTGTGCTCGTCCGCGCAATTTGTGGCAAATGGCACAGCTTGACAGGAGATGGGAGACAACAGAACGACCGTTCACAATCCAATAACCTGCTTGCCTGATGGAGTTGTGGGTCATCCCATAACCTGGGTGGTGCTCTTTGCTGTGAAAGTGTCGGATGAGGAGATTCGTCACGTGACTCTTCTTTGGACATATGATCGGATGTTTTATGCCATAATCTAATTCGGCTTTTAGGAGTCGTCCGCCAATTCTGAGGATTCCCTTGCTGTCTAAGAAGGGGTCCAGTTTGTAGAGAGAACTTGTCTTCTTGATCGTTTCGTTCCTGGTATGAGCACTGTGGCGATCCTGGAACATACCATCTTGGTGGTTGGCATTTTGAAGGATTTGGATCTCCTTGCCGAAGTGCTCGAACTGAACTGACTTGAGAATTACTTCTTCTGCTAAGCGTAATTCTTCGACTGAAGGGGGGCCGGTGTTGGGCCTTGTGTTGAACTGCCTGTTAGGGCGTCTCTGTTCTATCATTCTCTGGATGCGCACAATGCTCCTCTTTAGGCGAATGAGGGAAGATGAATGGCGAAAGCGTTCTGGTTCTAGAATACTGAGAGAGCTCTCCTTCTCCTCGCTTTTGGTTTCTTCATGGCTTGAAATGCAGACGGTGGACTTAGGTTTCTTCACTTCAACGTCTTCGTGTTGTAGATCCGCAACTTGGTCTAGGCTGATCACCGGTACTTCGCTTTCCCATAGGAATTCAGGGCCATTGAACCATAGTTCGTGTTCAGAAAGCTCTTTGGTGGTGGCACCTCTTGACGCGATATCAGCTGGGTTGTTCGGACTGCTAACGTAATGCCACTGCTGTGGGTTTGATCTGTCGCGGATGTGTTGAACACGATTTCCGACGTACGTATGGAAGCGTCTCGCGTCATTTCGAATGTACCCTAGAACGACGGAAGAGTCCGTGTAAAACAATTTCACTGGGTTACTGTAGTTAAGCTCTTGGCTGAGCATGGAGGCTACGTTAGTAGCAACCACGGCGGCGGTCAGTTCAAGGCGTGGAATTGACATTGGCTTTAGTGGCGCGACCCTAGCTTTGCCCATCAGGAAGCTGACATGTACTTGGCCTGAACTGTTTACAAGACGTAGGTAGGTTACCTGGCCGAGGCCTGTGTTGCTGGCATCGGAGAAGCTGTGTAACTCCACGGCAACTGGTTCGCCGAAATCAGGTGGCTTGAGACACCTTGCTATCTTGATCGTCTCCACAAGAGGTAGTTCGGATCTCCATTTTTCCCATTGTGAACGGATGTGGGCAGGAACTGGGTCGTCCCAGTCGATGCCTTCGCGGCACAGTTCTTGGAGCAACTGTTTTCCGACTAAGATGACAGGTGCAATGACACCAAGCGGATCATAAACTGAACTCACAGTTGATAGAATTCCGCGACGGGTGAGAGGCTTGTCCTTGAGCTCAATTCGAAATCCAATGGTATCAGACTGGATGCACCAATAGGTACCTAAGGATCGTTGGACAGGTAAGACATCGTGACGTAGATCGAGGTCCTTCAAGTCCTTGGAACGATCTTCAGCAGGTAAGGCTTCCAGCACAGTCTCACTGTTGCTGGCAAACTTGTGCAGGCGTAGGTTGACTGCTGCGCACATGGCTTGGGTATTCTTGATGACATTGATTGCTTTAGCTGGTGTGGCGAAAGATTTCAACCCGTCATCTACGTAGAAGTCGTTCTTCAAGAAGTCTGCGGCCTCATTGCCAAACTGTTCTTTGCCGGCTTCTGCTGTCATTCTGAGACCGAAATTAGCAACTCCTGGGGAGGAGACTGCCCCGAAAAGGTGGACGTTCATGCTGTACTCTACGATTTGACTCTCTAAGTTGTTATCCTTGAACCACAGAAATCGTAGAAAGTCTCTGTGTTCCGGGCTGACGTGAAAACTATGAAACATCTGTTCAATGTCGCATGTCACTGCTGTCTCTTCCTTTCGAAACCGCGAGAGCACACCAACGAGGGCATTCATCATGTCAGGGCCCTGTAGCAGATGTTTGTTGAGAGACTCGTTGTGGAAGATGGCACTGCAGTCGAAAACGATTCTGATTTGGTCAGGTTTCTTGGGGTGATAAATGTCAAAATGAGGCAAGTACCACACCTTTCCTGTGGCAGTCTTGAGTTGATCTGATGGGACGAGACTGGCGTGGTTCTTGTTAAACATTTTCTGCATGAACTCAGTATATTGCTTCAAAACCTTGCCATTCTTGAGAAGTTTTCTTTTTATGCCTAGTAGCCTGTTTAGGCATTGTTCTCGGTTGTTCGGCAGACTCAACTTGTCTGTCCTCAGTGGTAGCGGCATTTCCCAATTGCCCAGTTCATTTGTATGGATGCTTGTGGTAAGAAGATCATTGAAACGTCTGTCCTCGACAGACTCGGTGTTCTCAGTGCCTCGGATGGTTCGGCTATGATGTAGTTCACTGTAATCCAATTGCATCATTTCTCTTATCTGCTGGGGCGTAGTGACATCCTTAGATTGATGTTTGGAAGCGAAAGAGGCTACGGCCTCTTCTCTGGAACTGTTGCTCGTTGGAACATTGAAGAGGTTGTGAGAATCTTCTCGTCGTACGGTGATGCGGTTAACTGTTGCACAAGCCGTACTGTCTTGTTGGTTGTCTAGACAAACTGGACCGATGATCGTCCAGCCGAACTTGTACTCTTCAGCCCACGGCTCATTGTCTTTGCCGTATATAACGTGTAATGGCTGAAAGGCAGATGGGATGTTACGACCGATTAACAATCCTATCTCTACTCCGGGATGATAGTGGATGTGGTGGGCGATCTCCTTAAGGTGCGGCCAGAGTTGGGCAATGTTAGGCGTGGCGATGTCCTGATGGCTAGCTGGAATTTTCTCTTGTGAGTATGCAAACGGAATCTTAATAGAATTGTGTCGACTGTCTGTGTCCTTGATGTGCAATCCGTTTACTTTCTGAGTACGCACAGTGTTCACGCCCGCAATCGTACTGATATTGAGGTTAACTTCCTGGCCTTTGACCTGCAACTGGTCGAGAAGAGTGTCTGTGATGAAGACATCTGTTGACTGGTCATCCAGAACTGCATAGGTCAGCATCCTTGCTGAAGGGTTGTCTTGATGGAAGACTTCGACGAGAACTATTCTAGCGCATGAACGAGCAGAATGCCCTTGGTTGCAGACTCGTGAGCAAGCAGACCTCGCTTCACTGGCATTAATCACTTTGTGCCTGGATGGGTCATGCAGTACAGTGGCATGTTTCTGTCGACATATCTTGCAATCTAGCCTGTCTTGTTCGCAGTCTCTGGCAACATGTTTGTTGGAATTAACACACTTGAGACAGACTTTGTTTTTCATTAGGAAATCTCTGCGTTCTTCGTATCCTAATTTCTGAAACTGTTCGCAATCGTTCATGCTATGAGACTTCATCTTGTGATAGAAGCAATACGTGTTAGCCGCAGTAGCTTTGGTAGTGTCCGGTTGCTGAGCATGGGTTGAAAGCACATTGGAGATTTCTATTGGTTCTTCGTGATTAGCATTTGTCTCGCCATTGTTACTGGGGGGTGAAGTGGAGGTCAGATTAACAGCTGGAGGACGCAGGCGGGGTTGGCGGTTCAAAGGTTTGAAACGGTCTGTCTGTGGTGTACCACTTGAACCTGAAGCTTGAACAATTTGAGGTATGTTGACACGCTCAGCGTGGTAACGCACTTCTTGAGCGAAGTCTGCAAATGAAGGGAATGCGTCCTTGCCTTCTTTCTTCTGAAGTTTCAGCACTTTATCAGACCATTTGGGCTTGAACCACGATGGCAGCTTTTCGACAAGACTTTGAATCTGTGACGGGTAATTAAGGACTTGGAGACTCAAAATGTGTTCGCTTGCAATCTTCACCTGTTGAAGGAAGTCACTGAAATCTTCTAAGGCTGCTGCATCGTTCGGTCCCACCTTTGGCCAGGTTGTTAATTTCTTCTGAAAACTGGTACTGATTATTGCTGGGTGGCCAAAACGTTCCTTGAGGATTGTGCGGGCTTGTTGATACGCACTTTCAGGGTTCTGCACTAAGTACTGAAGCTGCTCTACCACTTTTTTGGCTTTGCCATCCAAATATTGGTACAAAAAGTGTAGTTTCTGTTGGGCTGTCACTGGTGCTGAATCAATCAGACTATCAAAAGAATTCTCCCACAGGAAGAATTTAGTCTTGTCAGTCTCATCACCCTTAAAAACATCTGGTGTGGCTTGAGGGAGGCGTTGTAGCTGACTGATCTTGGCTAGGGTGTCAGTTAGTTGCACTGAATAATCTTGGGGTGCAGGGGAGTAGGCTGTATATGACGATGGTACCAACGCTGGAAAATTTCCGCAAAAACCTCTTGGAGGTGTGAGTCCAATTTGGGACATAGTACACGCAGGCGATGTGTAAACTGGAGGAGCTTGTCCTCTTAAGCTGAAGGTGGTTGCAGTGGTAGAGTGTGAGATTCGATTGGTTGATCCTTGAGGGCCTTGATTCAAAGATACAGATACAACGTCAAGTGGTGTGGACGATGACGTCACTGTCACTTTAGTCACTGGTGTTCTAGTGCCAAAGGGCGTTGTAGCAGGCGCACCCGGTGTAGACGTATATTCGTCAGCATTATTGCTGGCAATAAAGGTGGGAATTGGATCATAGGTTTCTGTCGGCAGTGCAGGCGACTGCAGACAGTTTTCTTCTTGCATTGCTTTTTGGTAGACTTGCTCTTGTGCAGTGACTTCTCCAAGTTCTTTTTGTATTTTCAACTGTTCCAGTTTCTGTTTTTGTTCGGCAATAACTGCTGAAAACTTCAACGTTTCTTCTAGGGCTGCTCTCTTAGCTCGAAATTCAAGCAGGGTCTCCTTGCAAGAACTTCTACTTGATCCCGACCCTTTCGAGACTCGTGAACGGTGGGACCTTTGAGATGTGATAGAGGCTGCATCATTTTGTAATTTGTCAATTTCTTTCACGGCTGTATCATGAACTGCTTTCCATGTGTCAAGCAGATAAGTTTGTTTACTTGTGGCCTGATGAGTTTCATCCGAATCATCTGATAGCTCTATCCATTGGTCAAAACTTTGTAAGACAATGTCTAACTCCTTGATCAAAGCTGGAATATTTTCTTTAATTTCCTTAGGATCTTTGCCTGAGAGGATTTGCTCTTTAAAAGTGTCTAATTTAGAGCGAAACTGACGGTCGTTATCTATCGCAGCGCTTCTCTTCAAGCCACATTTGTATTCCCGCCCTTTGGCCGTGAGGGTCCTGGGCCTAGTGTTACTCGAATCGACAATAATGTCGGCGTTTGTAATCGATGAAATTTCCTCTATTTTTGGACGTAAAGACACATTATCCGGTAAAATAACAGATGAGCTAACCTCAGTCTTTGTTGAGTCGACGATTTCTTCGTGAGCTGGGCTTGAGGTGTGTTTTTTCGCGCTCTTCTCGATGAGAAATTCCTCTGGTCTCGACACGAAGGTTAGCCCGAGTCCGGTATCCTCGTGTTTATCATCGAATTTTGCTGAATCCATGGTAAAGTTCCTCGGCGTAAATACAATTCGTTAGAGTTCCTCAGATTAAACAGGAGTCTTCAAAGTTCCTTGAGGTAAATACGAGTCTTTGACTGTAGCGACCGCTTTTGGGTGAAGGCGGCGCGAGGGCAACATGCGTTGCAGAAATTCTGAAAGGTTCACTCCACAATGACCAAAACGTCTAACAAGATCCTTAGTTCCGTTTAATGCTGGTTCACAAGATGTTAACGGACCGAAGGGACCGTCAAAGACTGTAATGGCTATTACAACATGCTTCGTGCGAAGCCTAAAGAACTGCGTTGGGCGACGTTGCCAAAAAAACTCCGCTCCCTAGTCGAGCTTACAAAAACCTGAAAACCCGGATGCGCGTGACCGGGTCACGTGTTAAACAAAACAACTGGGAAGGCGTTACAATGATGTTGGTACATAAGGGAAACAAAAAGCGAGAGAGAAGGTGGAACAGTGTAAACCATCCTTTTATTTATTTTTTGATTATTATTTGGCTTGTTTTATTTTCCTAAAATAATGCTAGATTCCATACTTAAATCAGTTTGATTCTTCCATTATGACACCCTGAAATTATTGTAAAATATTCTAGTCAGGGTACAGTAGTGCAAATAATGCATAAAACAAAAGTGCTAGTCGCTTGTTTATAGTCCTAGTTTTACCAGATGAGTCTACAATCTATGATTGCAAAATAGTTTTCTCTGAGAAATCTTTCAAAAGAGAATAAGGTCAGTCCCTGACTCTATGTTCAATGCTGTTTTATTCCAAAGATAACAAAATGTTTGATGAAATATCAGTGCAATAGTTCATGAGACAGCACTTTTACGCATCCATTGCTTTAGTGCAGTGAAGGATCTGATCAATTACCCTGCTTTCCATTGCTTGGTTTTCCTTGTTGATGTCCCTTAGGTAGGATTTTTATTCCATCTACAAGAGCCGCTGCTAACTTCTCCATGTCTCTTGCTGTCCTTTCTTTGTCTTCCTTCAACTTTCGCTCTGTAGTGGGGAACACCCCCTCCCTGATAACTCGTTCACAAACAAGCTTTTCATCTTCCCCCTCTTTTTCCCAATGAACCAAAAACTGGAAGTCTTGAGAAACCCCTTCTGGGAAAGTGACTGGATGATTCACAGGGGATTCACCAAGTAGACACACTTCAATGTTGCTTGAGCGGTGAAGATAAATAGACTCAAACTGGGAGTGTTGCAGAATATTTATGGTCAGATCTGTTGTGCTGTCAGCCATTATGGTTGGGATCTGCAAAAAGAAAACAAAATTATAGGAATGTAGACTAGTACAATGTCTGTCAAAGAAAGTCAGCAAGGCAACAAACTAGAGCTTTCCTCCTCCCTCCCTCGAAAAAAGGAGCACTTAAAGATAAAACAAACTGTGGTCAATCCTGACCACATTCTTCCATTTGCTTGTCCCCTGAGGTGAGAAACCTTGGAAACGAGGTAAGGTCAGTTAGTGGAAATTGAACTTCTTACAAGTGTCTCAAGGAGAGGAGGGGAGGAAAGGAGGGCAAATCTCCCGATTTTAAGTGACAGGGATGATTGAATGGGGCCAAAAATCGAAACCAAAAAAAGTCCCATATGGCTTCCAACAAAACCCAAAAAAATTCCTGGACTAAAAATCAACCCCCAAAAATTCCATGCTGAATTTCTGAGCTTTAAAAATCTCCAGAAAGGAAAACAAGTTTGGTTGTCCTTAAATCACAGAACAACACAGGCACCATCATGAATCAAACCACCACAAAAAATACTTGCCAAATTTTCCTCCCCAAAAAAATCCCGGAATCGAAAATTTCAAACCCCAAAAAATCCTTTAATCATCCCTGTCACTTGAAATCCAGACTACCCTCCTGACCCTGGGGTAAATCTTCCCTTCCCCCCCACTTTTTGCATCAATTTCTCCCTCTTCCCACTGTTTTTTGCCATTTCTCCCTTCTCCCTATAGCTTTCCTTTCCCCTGGGGTTTGTACCGGTCATGGAAATCCTGGGAAGACACATAGAATAAATTTTAAGAATTTCATTTTCCAGGCCTGGAAAGTCATGGCATTCAACAGTTTGTCCTTGAAAGTCATGGAAAATTAAAGTTTTGTGTGGTAGATTAGTTACTGCAGATGACAAAGCAAGGACATAATTTGTAAGATAGAGAGGAGTGATTGAATAGCATGAATGTCACACATTTTGGTGGACATAAGAATTTGTGTCTGTTGAACTGTCAGGTAAAAAAATACCCTAAAACAAGGGAAGTTTTGACAATTTTTGAAGGGGACAGCCAAACCTAAGGTCAAGGAAAAAGTCATAGATTTTGAAGAGCTCAAGGGAGTACGAACCCTGCCCCGTTCAAGCCCCACCTCACCCCACCCCTGACCCTCCCAAAACATTTCTGCAGTACCTTCTAGTTTGTAAGAAACTGAAATACAGTATTAAACTTTTGAACTCGATTTGGCCCTTTTTTTCTTACCTGACCACCGTCAAGTAAATTCAGCACGACCTTCTTGCATGACACAAACTCCAGTAAACCTGAAATTAGCGTGGATTTTACGTCCAGAACCAAATTAGTACAGTCTTCCAGAAGAAGTTTAGCAGCCTTTTCACTCAAGCTGGCGTGGCAATCTGCGCAGGCCTTGACAAACAATAGAGCTCCTTTTGAGTCTGCCTTCAGCTCAATGTCTTCTTCTTTTCTATTGCTGATAGTGTGAACTGGTCTTTGGGCTAACTTAAACACTCCTTCTAGGTTTGAAAAAGCCATGATTTCAGAAGTGGAACGTGCACCAGTGTACGTGTGTGCTCTCTAACTTCTCTCACACGAAATTTCGCAGATGATCCTTCTTGCAGTTGACAAATTACAAGTCTTTCTTTCGAAAAGCAGAAATATACAGCACACAAAAGCCCTGAGGTTGCAGAATTATTTCTGTAAATTACAGCTGATAAAAAGGTGCATATTTTGGGAAATTCGTCATTCACATTTGTTTTGCCTTTGGGAAGGCTCGGTAGCTAAGTCACGTGACCGTGGCTCCACAGCAGAGCGACATGGAGGTAGAGGAAAACTCTTCGGAATCTCCGTATGTACTTTAATTTTAATATGTTTTGACAGTTAAAATATTTCTGTCTGTATAGTGTAAATTGTGTGTACTGTTTGCATGAGTGATAAGAATTGGAACTTTGCGGTGGAGATGAAATTATGTTCCTTGAACAGTGCTTTCATTTTGCTCAGACCTCCTAAGTCTGAATGTTAAACTGTGCGTGCATTCTCCGTCTTTCCCGCGAAAAATATTTGAGGCCACAAAATGTTTTAAAACTTGAAGAAAGTCTACAGTAACCTGATAGGTTTTAATAATTTGGACAAAGAATCATTTAAGGTGCAGGTTGCAGGATTGCCAGAAGCAAACTGAAATATTATGTGAATAGACCATTTCATGGTTTTTCAACTGTTGAAAAGGACAAGTTAGGGTAAGTCCGTCGACAGTCCTGGAAAGAACGCCTTAACATTAGTAAAATTCCCAAATTTAAAAGTGATAGTCTTTAGCTAGAGAAGATATAGCTCTGCAAGGTTGCGAAAATTTACAGACGTTTCTATGGTGGGGGGCATGATAAATTATGATTTAGAGGTAGCACATCCACATAGTGGTTCTTCGTCTACCTTATTCTACCCTGTGAGCAGAGGCCACATTTCGCTGTGTGAGCTGGTGTGAGAAAAGTAGCCTCTGCTGACAACCGTTCAAATCCGTCCAGAAATCTGGACGAGTAAATTAAAAAACGTTTTTCTTCCTGTTCTTGACCGCTTTAGAGCATTGCGTGAGTCTTGCATAGCAGCTCAAAATTGTTGCATTTTTTTATTCCTGCGAAACTTGTGCCATTTGACAACAAACCTGACAATTAATTTTGTTTGCGAATCCTCTGACAAATTTTGCGCATGCACGATAGAAAATTGAACAGTTGTCAGCAGAGGCTACTTTTTGCATGCCAGCTCACACAGCAAAAATGTAGCCTCTGCTCGCAGGGTAACCTTATTCCTAGTTGAATTGGAATTTGGACATGTTAGTTTTTAAGGGGAGGATAAAACCAGAGTACTCATAGAAAAAACTCTCAAAGCAAGGAAAAGAACTAACAACAAACTCTACCCTAGTATACATACATGCCAACTCTGCCGGATTATCCGGGAGTCTCCTGGATATGGCAGCAATCTCCTGCTCTCCCGTACGGGTCACCATGTCTCCTAAATGAAATCATCTTTTGTGGATAGCGTTGTCCAACTTTTGAACAACTTGGACCTGGTCCAATCTTAGCCCTGTCTATACCCCAAACAGAAACTATGGACTTTCCCTACCAATGTTGAAGATCTAGATAATTTACATAGTTTAATACAATTTTTGTTTGATTCTATAAAGGATGAGCAGAAAGTGTGAAAACTTCTTATAAAATTTGGTTGAAACACATTGTTTTTTTCTTTGACAATGCAAAAGAAAAATACTACTAATTTATTCTGAAAACACCATGTTCTTTTTTTGCACTATGTGTTTTACTTATGAAATAGTGTGGTATAACAAGAAACCTTTTACATTTGAACTTACTCAACATTTGTAAAAGCAGAGAATTTGTTATTCAGTCTACTGAATTTTGAGTTCAAAAAGTATTAAAATGTTTTGCTCCTTTTTCAGAATGTTGGTAGAGAACAAGCCTGACTGGTCTGGAAGATGGAGCCATCTTCAGAAGCTACTGATGAGGAGTGGACCTTTAGCACATCAAGACTTTGAACCAGGATCGCAGGTGAAAACATTTAGCAGAGCAACAAATTTTTATCTATTTCTCCCAGAACCAAGTTTATTATTTATGGATTATCCCGAGGATCATTCTGTAAGATTAATAACATGAGACTGTTGTGCATGAACAGACAGATTTGCAATTGTTGTCTTTAAAACATCTAAACCAAAAATTGATAAGTGACAATTTTTGTTTTGAGAACATTTATCTGCACTCATCTGGAAACTATTAAACCTTAACCAGCCATCACATCTGTTATTACTTAATGGAGAGAATAATGGCTTAACAACAAATGATTGTTGAGAAAAACCCCTTTTTCGTTGAATTATTTAGTCGTTTTTGTCCAGTTTTTATCCTGGACAAATTTTTTTCTGTGTAGTGAAACCTGTGACTTAGTTGCTACATCAGATCAGGGCTTGGTAAAATTTTGAAACCAGCTTGTCCTTTAGATGAGTGGTTCTCATATTTTGCAAGCCAGGGGTCAATGGATTTATGGTAGGGCAGTGGTCAAGCATCACCTGGTGGTCCCTGGTGCTCAGCTTTTGCTTTCAGGCATGTGCTAAGCTTTAGGAGACTCATCGAAGCTTAGCTCTATTTATATAATAGTCAACTCTCTCTTAGTGGATATCGCTATGAGATGGGCACCTAGCTTCTCCAAGATGGATATGTTACAGGTCAAAATTAAATTCAGGTTAAAAGTTTTCAAGTTACAGGTTGATTCTCCTTTGTCTCCTAGCCCTAATTCATAAATGTAATATTAGGGCTAGGAGACAAAGGAAATGACAACCACTAGGTTAAGAAACTTTAACCTGAACTTTACATATTCTTTACTTCATTTATGAAAGCTGTAAAAAAAGAACATTTATTTATTTAATCTAGGTTGACGTTATTGTGACTTTTTTGGTTTTCCTACTGCAGGTTCTTGAATTCATGCTGGAATCAGCCAAAATCTTAGTTATTGGAGCTGGAGGTTTAGGATGTGAACTTCTTAAGGATTTAGTGAGTTTGTAATGTTGGTGCTGGAACTGACAATACACGTAATTCTGCTGCAGCATTTTGTTACATGTAGTGAAATGTTGCAGTATAGTAGTATTTGATAGTGTTATTTTTCTATAAACTGATGGTAGCTTCAAGAGAAATACAGTTACATTAAGACAGAATCCACCAGAAAATTGAGTAATTTTAATTTTCAGCGGACAAAAACCTTGTACCAGAAAAATTTAAAGACTATTTCATTCATTTTTACATTTTTTTCCCCAAGGGCTAAAGATGTAATTAATCATCTGTAATAACACCAAAGAAAATTTCCCATGGGATTCCAAGAAAATGAATACTTGTCCAGTTTCACAAGAATTGTGAAAAAAAAGGGAAAATTCTGAAAATTTTGTGTGTAAGATGTAATTTTGTGAAATTTGACATTCATTTTCTCGGGCTTCCATCAGAAATTTTCTTTGGTGTTATTTACAGATGACTAATTACTTCTTTAGCCCTTGAAAAATGTAAAAACAAATGAAAATATTCTTTAAATTGTTCTGGTACAAGGTTTTTGTCCACTGAAAATTAAAATTACTCAATTACCTGATGGATTCCGTCTTAATTTTTTCCCTGTTATAGTTAAACATTTTGATGCTCAAAAACATAACATTATTCAAACATGTTCTTATGAGATTTTCTTAGAAAATTTTTTTGGATGTTTGAAAAATCCAGGTTAAATAAGTTATTACTAACAAATAATACTATTGCTGGTTTGAACAACCTTGTTAGTGATGTTGTAAAGTTGGCATGTATACTTAAAATTTTTGACTTAATGTCTGTTTTTAAATCTCCAGGCACTAAGTGGATTTAGGAACATAGATGTTATTGATATGGACACCATAGATGTATCAAATTTAAATAGGCAGTTTCTTTTCAGGTATATTAATAAAAATCCAGTTCTACTTAATGTTGCATACTATTATATGATATATGTATCCAATGTCAAAATTACATTAT
This sequence comes from Porites rus, assembly GCA_964035705.1. Taxonomy (NCBI): domain Eukaryota; kingdom Metazoa; phylum Cnidaria; class Anthozoa; order Scleractinia; family Poritidae; genus Porites; species Porites rus. Next base: position 45,190,696 of record OZ037993.1, read on the forward strand.
GAATGCCCTTCTATTCCACTGTTGGTGTTCCTGTGTTTGTGGTCTGTGTTAGTATTCCTGTGACTGTCTTAGTAACTGTACAAGAAATAACATTTTTATTTCTTGTAGTTTGAAATGCTTCTGGTGTGCGGGATTCAAAAGTTCTACTGGGGTCTGTCATAAAACTTAAGTGTACGTAATAATGGTACATGATTTATATTAGATTGTAATATATTTTGTCACTTTGCAGACCGAAAGATATTGGTAGAGAAAAAGCTGTAGTGGCTGCGGAATTTGTCAATAGCCGTGTCGCAGGCTGCAATGTTACACCGTATCCTAATCAGGAAAGCATGATGTTTTTGAAAGCAAAATTTGAATTATTGCAAGTTTTGTTCACTGTAACTGTCTTTACCTGTAACCTTCAAAAAAGGGTTCCTCAATCCTTGACAGAAATTGTACAGCCATTTCAAAAAGATTCAAGATTATGATGCAGATTTTTATAGAGGTTGGTACAAAATGTAGTTTAAAAAGCATGAAAGTTAATAAATTATGTTGTAATTAAGACGTGACACTTTCGTATTTTTTTTCACATTTCAATTCAGTGACATAACTTTGCTCACTGTGATGTATTTGCCAGGATTTCATCTCATCGTGTGTGGATTAGATTCCATTGTAGCCAGAAGATGGATTAATGGAATGGTGGTATGTATTAAACAGTTACCGGTGTAATCAGAACTTTTACAACCTTCCACATTATTTAGCAATTATTGAATGAAGCCAAGTAGGATATGAAGAATTCTGCAAATCGAGGAGGGTGTTATCCACCGAGGCGGAAGGCGGAGGTGGATAACACCCTCCGAGATCTGCAGAATTCTACATATCCTGTGATAGCCCAATTCAATAATTGCTTTATTATTCATTCAAAATAATTCCAACTTTAAAAACAAGCTGAAAATGCTTACCTCGGTCGATGATAAGTTCACATCGATAGTGCATTTTTTTGGGAAGTAGCAGATAAAGGTCTGCTCAGGTCTGCAAATATACTCCAAATAGCAGATGTTGTCCATCGAGTTGACTTCTCGCTGTTCTTGCTATGTGTTTAGACAATATTTCACCGTGAAACGAGTACAATGTTCACCCGACAGTTCCGCCATTTTGTTCAAACAACCAAAACAACTCAACCTCGTCCCCAGGTTTCCTCAGTCAATGGTTCAATATGACGGTTCAATATGACAGTTGAGCTGCTGGTTATTTTGAATTATGCGTGTGGTTTTTTTTACCCAATCAGAAAATATGGGGAAATATTTTGAATGAATAATAATAATGGTTATTGGACAGTATACATAATGGACAGTACATGTACATGTTATTGCACACCCTGTAAATGGGCAGTAGTACTTTAGTGGGTTACTCTACTGCAAAGTTTTTCACGTTTTTGCCTTGCCTTTATTCTGTGATTCTGTGATCTTAAAAGTTTCTAGGAAAGTGCATGGAAGAGAGTAACAGAGAGAAAACCAATATAGTGTCATTATCATGCCAAATTCATCAAGAGAGATTTGTTTTGTTGTAGCTTAGTTTATTAGAATATGATGAGGATGGGACATTGGACCAAACAAGTGTTATCCCTGTGGTAGATGGAGGCACAGAGGGTAAGTCTAAGGTCAGCTGTGTTTTATCAGACAACTTCTAAGAGAGACAAGATTGCCTCAAATGCTTGTCTAAAAATGGCATTTCGGAAGAATGTCACAAGGTCTATCACTATAAGAGAACCTTCTATACCACACTAAGGTCACACTTCTCTGAGGCACAAAGCAGATCCTGAGGATGTCTGGCTTGCAGAGAGTTAACAATAATAGTTTGTTTGGATTGTAGGCTTTAAAGGTAATGCTCGTGTCATCATTCCTGGACTAACAGCTTGTATAGAGTGTACACTTGACCTCTTCCCACCACAGGTAGGACTACATCTTGTTTAAATATGCACAACAAATATTCTGTAGGTCAATGTTATATTAATAGTGCCATTGAAACATTTTGTATGAGAAAATCTTGTACTAAGCGTTTTATATGTTTATATACATAATTGGCCTGGATGTCACTAAGAGCTTGCTGCTGGTTAATTTCTTCAGCTGATTAAGACCTTACGACTTGCTCAACAAGACAGGAACTTGCAATATTTTTGCCAGCTCAGCTCTGCAGAATTTCCCACTAAGATTGGAACTATGAGATAGATAATTATGCAGTGGCAGTTTTTGGAGAGTCTTCATTGTTTTAAGATCATAATGAGGAGCTCATGGCTAAGAAAATGGTTTCGAGAGTGCTTCCCGAGCTGTATCTCTAGGACTGGATAGGCGGGGTTCCTCCAACCTTACATCAATATCTTGATCCACCACTGATATGTGTTGAGTGGTGTTTCAATGATAGTTCTTAAAGGAGAAGTTCATTCCAAAATTGCAGGATTTTTTTTTGCCAACAAAAAGATTACACAAAGGTAGGTTGTTCTCCAAAATTTGGACTTCCAAAGAGCTTTCCAACCCTATGAAATTTTAGTCTAAAGTAGCCCGAAATTCAAGAAATGACAGCCGCCATCTTGGAGAACTCCTAGCAGCCTGGTGACAAGTATGTGATGTGAATACAGAGTGAACTTCTCCTTTAAATACTCAATCAACAAGATTTTGTTGACTTGTTCGTTAGTTGTAAATAGATTCTTTGCTTAGTTTCCTGTACATGTGTTTTCTTGGCAGGTTAATTTTCCATTATGCACCATAGCACACACCCCTCGATTACCAGAACACTGTGTAGAATACGCCAAGGTGTTAGTATGGCCTCAAGAACATCCTTTTGGAGGTATGTACAGTATTTTCATCAATCCTTAACTTCGTATGCCATTTGCATTTTCATTTTGTTGTGCTGCAGAAACCATCAACTTTCAAACACTTTGCCATGGCAAACAATCACTGATTTTATTCAGCCAGCTAGTTAAACTGAAATAATCCTCTCTGATCACTTGCATCTTTATTATCATACTTTAGTCCGTTATTGATAGAACAAAAACCACAAAAACTATTAAGACTATAAAGATGCAGGTTACCCAAGATAAATTCCCAAGTAAAAGGCAATAACATGTGCCAATTACTATTTCTTATTAGAGCTGTGAAAGTACCTTTTAGGGGTCTTAACAGGTATTTAACTAACAAATGTTGGGGCCTATTTTGTTACTCAACTGATTTTTTATACCTCTTGGGGTTAAAATGAATTAAAGCCACAACCTTGAAGTAATTTCTGGTATCTTTAAGGGGTTCTTGAAAATCCCCACCATTTTTGTAGCAGATACTTTCATGATTATTTTTTCAGAGGGAGTTCCTGTTGATGGAGATGATCCAGTTCATGTTCAGTGGATTTATGACAAAGCAAAAGAAAGAGCTGATAGCTTTAACATTCAGGGAGTCACCTACCGGCTTACACAAGGTAATTTCAATCAGTAACAATTTGCCATAATTCTAATAATTTGCACAACTACTTTGTGGTCTAATGAATTTGTCATCTTATTAAGGTGTCGTCAAACACATCATCCCTGCCGTGGCCTCCACCAATGCTGTAATTGCTGGTAAATATGCTTTCTGTTCATTTTATTTGTTCCTTGAGCCTTCTAGTATGGTTGGTCAATCCCATCATTTGGAATGTTCAAACTATCCCCTCAATCAGGTAATCTTGAAATTTTTAATTGGCTACTTCCAATCCTGGACATATGTTTTAAAAAGTGCCATACAGAGGGTCCAGATTTTCTCAAATATGAACACCCCATGGCAGATAGGAAAAGGAAAAGCATCAAGGTGAGGTCATAATATCTAAGCTCCACATGGCTGTTGAGAGAATGTGGATAGTTTGTGTTCAGCCAAAAATGAAAAACGTCTTGTCAATGTTAGGTTTACGAAAATGCTTAGTGTTCTAACAGGAATAAATTTCCAAACCCTACATTATCAAATCCCAAAGTTCCAAATCTTCCTGGTTTATTTTTTTAGGACTGTATGAAAAAGAGATTGGTAATTTTTGTGAAATGTTTACTTTGGGTGCAGAAGGGTGTAAGCCAAATTAAGGAGGAGACTCTCTTCTTTGGTCAATGACTCTAATTTTCTCTTGTTATTTGTGTCATGCCAGCTGCTTGTGCTCTGGAAGTTTTCAAACTGGTCTCCAGGTAAGGGTCTGTCAAATCTCTGGAATTCCAGGGGGTGGGAAGGGCATGGTTCATACATGTTGTAGTGGTCTTGCAATCTCACTTTCGGTAAGATTTCCGCACAGTACCATACATGCAGTTTCATTGTTTTTCATGGTAAAAGTTTATTTATTATGGACTGAGTTGAAAATGTATGCACAATAACATCATTTCCTTTGGAACATTGGGAACCTTGAGAACATTGCAGATGTCTTCAGAGATTAGTCTTTTTGTGCATAGATTATCTTTAAAATAGTATAATATTAACTGTCTTTATTCTTGAATAGCTGCTGCAATCCATTAAACAACTATATGGTGTTTAATGACACAGATGGATTGTACACGTATACCTTTGAGGCTGAGAGAAAGGTATGTAAGAATATTATATTAAAAAAAGATTTTTCTATTATAGTTAATTCTGTTTTTTGACTCGATATTGGAAAAATGTGTACACTGTAGCACAAGTTTGAATTCAGCCGTAGGTAATATTGCAGCATGCATGTTCTATACCGGAATTCAGTCAAGATTTTAACAGCCGTGTCTTGCTTTTTACAGTTAGTTGATTTTGCTATTGTTAAGTGGTGGTAAATAAACTTGCTTCTTTGTAAAAATCCACCTGCAATTGTTTTTTTATAAATATATACAAAAATATTTATTTTTCATAGTGAGCAGAAGGCAAAAATAAAGTACAGTCAAACCTGCATGTGCGACCACCTATCTTAAGCAACCGCTTCCTCAAAACACTAAAATTTTCCCAGTAATAGCTCTGTAGTTTGAATCTCTGAAAAACGACCACCTCTCATCTACTATGACCACTATTTGAGGTGACGGTTTTATGATTTTCAATTTTTTTAACCACTTGTATCTGAAGAACTTTTTAGGACGAAATGTAACTTCACATATCATAACTCAGAAATTGCATGTACAGTCGAACGTCCACTAATGGTCATCTCTCCATAACAGCCACCTCTCTGCAACGGCCATTTTTTTTTGGCGGAAAAAAAAGTAGAAGAGGCCCCTGCAGTTCAACCTTGTAACCAACCATCTCCTATAATATAAGCAACCACTAACTCTTCACATTTTGGGTGGTTGCCTATAGGAGGTTTGATTGTTTAAAAATTAATGTTATGGGCTCTGATCAATACACTCTCACTAATATTGCATTTAAGGATGACTGTGCAGCTTGCAGTCAGCGACCTCAAGTTCTAACATTCCCAGAGGATGTCACCCTTAAATCAGTAATTGACTTCCTTATGGAGACTCCATCATAGTAAGTAACTGTGTTGTAAGCGTATTCAAATGCATTTTAATCTATGTGGTTTATTTGTTTTATGAAGGCCGTCATTTTTTTTGGTCCAATAGTCAACTGAAAGCTCCTGGCCTCACTACCATGATTAACGGCAAAAACAAAACCCTCTATATGCAGGTAGGTTGTTTATTAAGGTCATTTTTTTGCAACAAACAGATGGAGGCTTGTGAGCTAATAGTTACATAAGTTGGGAGAGTGCTGGCTGCTGAGTTGGAGGTCATAGTTTCTAACCCTGGCTGGACCAACACTCAGGGTCTTTGTTAAAATAATTGAGAAGAAATTGCTACCCTTGTAATGATATCTGCAAACAGTTAGACTGTCTAGTCTTCTCAGATAAGCACAAAAAACCATAGGACTTTCACATGTCTGTTTCTTGTGTGATGTAAAAGAACCCACACCACTGTTCAAAAAGAGTAGGGGACGAAGATGGTGGTGGTGTGGCTAACCCTTCCTTATCTGTAAGGAGATATCTTAATATAGGGATAACCTCATTAACCTCCTTCAGGTGTCTTTAATGGCTACCTGTAAACAGTGAATGTATAAAGCAACTATTCTCTGCAGCCGTTTTCTTTGTTGTGGGGGATTTTATTGTACAGTATCACAGTTAACTCAGCTTAGGGTAACATTTTTTGATATGGCACAAAAACCCTTTAGATTAAGAACAGCTGAAAAACATCCCATTTAGTCTTAAGTTGTTTTCGAAACTGACTCTTGCTCTCCCTTCAATGATTGATGATATAAGGGCCTTTACTTGTGGGTAATTTTTTTCCCTTTAATTTGTTCAGGGGAATATGGTCGTATAGACTGTGTATCAGGCGTTTAGAAGTAACATGAGTGCAAGAAAGAAGGGCGCGCAAGACAAAGACATGCCTACGCCCCTCATGCGCACATGACTAGTAGGTTTATACGTGCAGCTATCTTGGAGCAAAGAGACTCTACATATTTTCAGCTGCTCATTCACCAGTCTGTAGAACACACAGTGTGCTTCCATAATCTTTCGCACTTCCCTGGTTAAGGTACCGTTTTTTTGCAAATTAAAAGAGAAACAACTCCTTTTTAAATGTGCCTTTTCCCAAACTGTTTTTTAGTCTGTGAAGTCTATAGAGGAAAGAACAAGGGCGAATCTACCCAAGAGATTGAAAGGTACTGTACCAGTTTATGCATATTGGGTGCGACTAGAAACTAATCTGCCCATTGTTCTTGGAAGGAGTTTGCCAAAAGAATGATTATTCCGTCACAGTTTTTCAGATTTTTCCTTACTCTAATATTTTTTGTAGAAGGTTTAGCAAACTCAAAGGAGAATAATAAATATGCCAACCAACTATTGCTCAATGTAACCAAACAAAACCATTACTATTTTCTTCATTTTTTAAACTGTTATAAGCCCTTAAAATGGCTGTGTTGCACACAAGAGGTAGTCATCTGTACAGGTTCACACTATAGTGATATGTATAACCCGAGGCTGACCAACAGAGAGGAGAAGTCGTTACGTCACGTTGCCAAGGTAGCAAAATTTTTGGATGACAACAAACCGGTAAAGTCACTTAGTTAATCCTTAATTGAACGAGGACTCGTTTAATTCTTGTCTGTTACTATAGGACAAAAGTTTATAAAGGAAATCACACAATTTCCAGACCCTCTCTTGATTACCAAAATATTTTCCTCTCTTTCAGCCAATCAGCGCTCAATAATTTTGTCCTTTAGCTAATGCGTGTGATCTATATGTGGTACATGGCCGCACAGGATCAGAAATTTCTCTTCGACTGTTGAAACATATTTCTCCAGTTATTGCAGCAAACGAGTAAAATATTTTTCAACACGAGAAGCTTTTGCGCGAAAACATGATATCTTCACATGGGAACAGATCACTGTTGCTATGGCTACATGATAAATCGCGCCTTTCACAGTACAAAAGCTGTTGAAGTGAAATGATTTGGTAATTCATTGGTGCTTACATAGTAAATAGGACATTACATGGAGCTACGAAATTTCTCTTCTCGCGTTGAGAACACTCGAAGAGACTGAATTTTGTATCTCCGCGCGGCCATGTGTTAGGGGAGGGGTGGGTTGTATACTAAGGGGAGGGGGTTGCTCAAAGAATTTGCACTCTATTTATTTTCCTTGCACCTTTGTTATTAATCTTTTAGATATTGGACTTGTTGATGGTCAAGAGATTGTAGTAGCCGATGCCACAACACCTAAACCATTAATTGTTAAAATACACTTTTCATCTGACATGGAATGATAAGAACATTGACAACTGAACTTATTCCAGAGTTTTTTCTGAAAAATTATTGTAAATCAACTACTGCAACCAGAGAGATGCGGTGAAAATTGGTGCTTATATCACTCACACTAATTTTCCCTTGTTGTATATTGTTCTGTCAGAATTTTAAAATAAAATGTAGATAGCTCTCATGTTTTCCATTTATCTATTATTTCAGTGTTGCTTAAAACTTGCTTGGGGTTTGGGCTTCATGGCTTTTTTGCCATGAAGAGCGGAATGGCAAACTATTATTATTTATGTTTAGCAATGATCTGATTGTTCAAAAAAGAGGTAAAAGCTCAAGTGCTCGAAACGTCGCTAACGGCGAGGGGAGAGGAGAGACAACTGCTGCAATCGCAGGCCACGCGATTTTATTTAATTCTCATTCACCACTTGCACATCTCCCATAATGCACCTTATTTGCCCCCCAAAATTTGGCATAAGCTTTTTTTTCATTATTTCTCTTGGGACGGCTGTAATACCCTGGAGAAATGAAAAGCAAAGGTTATGCAAAATTTCTGGGGGCAAATAAACTGCATTATGGGAGATGTGCAAGTGGCGAATCGTTTTTGCCTGAGTTGTTTACAGCTATTTCGAGAAAGGCTTCGCAAAAAATGTGCATGCGACAATCCCAAAAGGTATTGGGATGCTGTCGAACCTACTTTTTTTGCTTTGCTTTAGCACTCGCAGATATATGTCCATGACCTCTCCTGCCTGCCATTCTTTCAAATTTCTTTGAAAAACAGTGAACTCAAAACCACCCACAATACCTTTCGGGGTTGTCACGTGCACTTTATCCGACAACCTTTCTCGAAATAGCCGTATACATGTACTGCGTGGCGCCCTTTCGAAGTGTGCCACGCGGGCTGAATGAAACCGTGACTTTTTTGTGACAACTTTTTGTATCATTATTCAAAAGACGATGTTGCGTGATGAAGGGGTCATGCCGGGGAATAGTGCAGTTTGGCCAAATCGATTCAGAAATAAAACTCTACCTAGTTCCTTTTTCCTTTGAATCAATATCGATCAAAATTGTAAACATTAATTGTTGACTTGGGTAAATAATCTTCACTGACAACTAATTATATCTTACAGCCGCGATCTGAAAACATCAAAGTCAGCTAACTACGCTCTCTCAGTAATTAACCAGCATTTCGCAATATCGGAGGTTGCCAACAGACTTAATTTTAGATTTGGAATTTCCTTTAAACGGCAAAAAAAAAAAATGATTAAAGAAACAGTGTTGTGATGAGAAATTATATGCAAATTGAAACTAAGTCTGTTGATTTTGATCTGCATAAGAATTTTTTCCATGTTGTTATTAACCAAATTGGCTCCTTTTACAAGGTTTCCTTAATGATTGTCTAAATTTTTCAAGCCAACCTTCGTTTTATCGTCACGCGGAAGCAAGATTGTTATTTTAATTTTTCCTTGTACCATGCGCGCGAGGGCCGCTGCGTCACAAACTCGAAAAAGTTCTCGACCTTATCTCATTAAAATTTCCTTTGATATCGAAAACGTACACACATAACAACTTCCTTGAGAGTTGTTTTGTCTCCTTTGGTTGTGAGTAAGAAACGCTCATTCGGTAATACTGCTTTTAAAACGTGGTAGAAACTTCATACTTCGAATTAAGCTTTCTCCTACCTGTTCTCTTGCAAAATCTGTACAACTTCTCAGTTTTAAAAGATCACAATGTAAAATGTGTAATTTGCTAGTAGTTGGTTGTGAGAAGAGGTTAAATAATCACAATTGACACTCTTTTCTACGATTTGTCCTTCTCTCTCTTAAATAATGTCACGAGTGCCGTTCAACAAAATATTTAGTAATACGAAAATGCATCAGTTCGCTGTTGTCCAAAAATACCCCGCACTAACGTCCACTGCCTTACCCCCCTCCCCCTTAAACGCCCAGTTATCGTCATCCCGACGCGAGATTGTTATTTTAATTTTTTCGTTGTACCATGCGTCGGTAGGCTGCTGCGTCACAAACTCGAAAAAGTTCTCGACCTTATCTCATTAAAATTCTCTTTGATATCAAAAACGTACACATACAACAATTTCATTGAAAGTTGTTTTGTCTCCTTTGGCTGTGAGTAAGGAATTCTCATTCGGCACGCAATGAAATTTCCACCGGCAATTAGTACACCTCGCACCGGTTTGCATTTCTTGGCTGTGTCGTTAATATTGTGTGGTGTCGCTTGGGTTCATATTTCTGCTATGGATGATTCTTTGATTGGGCAACACCAAGAGGTAGATAGCAGCTCTAGTGCCCGAGAATCTGATGATAAACACTCTGTCCTGCATCGCGAGCGAAGAGCCTTCAAAAAGAATGCAACCCCTAAGCAAGACTTTGAAAAACGACTGAAGATCATGGAAGAAAGGCGAGTAACAGGACACGTACCTTTGTCGTTCCGATAGCTATCAAGCCGAAAAATCAGTAGCATGAAATTTACTTTCTGATCTTTTGATTGAATAACTGATTAGCACTTTAACCTGAACTAAAACTTCAACCAAAATCACATGTTTTACCGCGCTTTATATTGTTTCTTCTTTTCGCGGTGGAGCGGTTTTTTGCGAACTGAAGAAAAACTTAGTTTCTGATCTTTTGATTGAATTTGGATTAGCACTTCAACCTGAACGAAAATTTCAACCAAAGTCACATGTTTTATCGCGCATTATATTGTTTCCTCTTTTTGCGGCGGAGTTTTTCGAGTTAGAGACGCTTTTTTTTATTGGGCAAGAAAAGACGAAAAACGTGTGTTACAATGAAGCGAAAATCTTCTCGTCTTTCCCTTTTGGGCATCCATTTTTCTGTTATAATATTTTATGATGTATAGCTGTACTATTCATATAATGTGTATTGCCCAACAAAGTACATTAAACATGCAGGTCTCTGACACCTACTTCAAGGTACCCTTAATATCCTTGACATTTTTAACATTAATGCGTTCTTTGTTGCGTGTTTTATGTAATCGTATCATAATAACCTCCTTCTTCATACCTTTAACTCGGCCACCTTTGTTACTAATCGCCAAGTACACACATATAATACTAGAAATGCTAATAACTAACCAACTTCATTTCTGTAGAACAAACATTAAACAGTTCACAATCCTCCATCTGGGACCTAAACTATGGAACTCACTTCCCCATAATCTTACGGAATTGACAAGTTACTCCAGTTTCAAGAGAGAGAGCTATAAATTAAACTCGCCTGACCATGATATGGCAGCTGACATTAAATCATAATTAAGTATGAGGAGCCCAATTTCTACAAGCTATTTAGCTTCTAATGGGCTTCACCGCCACTCTATCTATTACAAAAGTTAAGTCACTAAATATTACATTTAATCTTTTGGACTATTTTTGTAGCTTTTCCTGCCCTGTAAATTTACAATCTTAGTAACAAAATATATATATTTTTTCCTTTTCTTTCTGTAATATTTATTCTATGTGGCAAATGTAAAATAAATAAATAAAAAATAAACCCTGTTCCTTCCAGTTGTTAAGATACTGGGGACAGCGCAAAGAGGAGTCAGCAGGAAAAACAGACTTCGCACCGCACTCCACAATCTGAACGCCAGGAACAGGCTAGCTTGAAGGCGTTATTTTTTTGTGAGAACTTTTTTCAATGGTCTCTTATCTTTTAAGGAACAATAAAGGATATTGAGTTTATGGGGGGGGGGGGGGGGGCGTTTTTGTAGATTTTGGTTTTGGTGTAGTCTAGTTAAACGTGTGTTTCTTGTTGTTGCAGAGAGTCACTAAGTTTTTAACATCCTCACCGAAAATCTTTTGTCTTTCCTTGCAGGCATAATGAGAGTACAAGGCGATTGCAGGAAATAGAGAAGAGGTTTAATATACTGGTTTTGTCCGTTCATTATGGGCATCTCTTTTTTTAACGTTCTAAAAGCTTTAATTTCATTCGTTTATCCTTTATCCTTTGGAGAGACTGCATTTGTTATGAAGATTGATCATGAAAACAGTCTCGCTGATATAGCAAGCATTTTAGTGGCATTAAGGGCTGATTTAGTGAAGGTTGTTTCGGGCATTAGGAATTGGAATTGCTGGAAAGCAATTGTTTGGTAGTTACCCAAGAACTAAATCATGGCCGGCAGTGAGTTCTATTTGTTTCGCCTTTGCACTTGTGGGGCATCGTAGAGGAGTTCCGTATGCCGAATGCCCAATTTTCAGCAATCGTTATTGAATTAGGTATATAGATTTATCTATTTTATCCCACTGCAGGCTTAACATTAACCTAATGACTCAGCTAAAATTTGACTTTTGTCATTTAATTGATCTTTCCCAGACTTGATGCTCTTCTGCGCATACCGCCTCCTCGATCTGGAGACTTATACGCATCTCTTATGGGTTACCTTTTAGGTTGGTGTATTCTGGTAATTAACTGTTGTAATGAGCAATCACTGCAGACGGTGGAAATTTTTAAAACAATCCAGCAATCTAAACGGGGCACGAATGCTTAAAGGAGCTGTGTCAGGAAATAAATTCAGCCCAAAGGACCTGGCCCAAAAAATTAAGCGAGCATTAAAATAGTGAAAACATTGACAAAACGTTCCCTAAAAGAGGAATGGATGGTCATATTGTCGAAAAAGAGGAAACGGATTACAATATTGGGGTTTTTTGAGATCTGTTCATCCTGACCTTTTTCAATCAAAGCTGTTGATTTCTGCTATTTGTAACTTTGAATGTAACCCTTGGAAAGCATATTTTGTCACCACGGACAAATGCTCTCACTTATTTTAGCGATGTTTGACTCGATGGTGTAAAAAATGCGAAAAACATGTCTGCGATTACCTCTTACCCAGAGGTCCCTCTCTCTCGATGAAAATTTGCGCGCAAAGGAAGGCGGGAAGGAGAAAACTGCCAAGACATCGCTTCTCCTCTCTTCTTTCACCTTCCCATTGTCACTCGCGCTTCGTCACCAGTCACTCGCGTTTCGCCCCCGTTTCTTTTCGAAAAACGAAGCGCCGAAGGAGGAGGCAGTGTGTGCGACATGATTCCGGGAAACTGCCCAGCTACCCCATCCCTGTAATCCTTTTTTTTTACTCTCTACTCTAGGACAGCGTGGTCAAAATACAGGCAAGGAGAGAGTTGGACCACCTGGCCCTCCTGGATCACCTGGACCAACTGGATTGCCTGGACCATCAGGCCCCAAAGGCACACAATGAAATATTCTATCTTAAAAATAAAATAAAAATATCCTCAATAATTAAAAATAGATTTTTCACCAATCGCAATACAGTAACACTCTTTCCATATACCAAGGCAAAAATGTGTGCTAAGAGCACTTTGCTTTGCATACGTTAAAGATTCGGATCGCGAAGAGAGCAAACCAAAATCGCTCAGACAAATGGTACCGTTTATTAACCCTAAGCTTCAGCACCATTTCTTTATAGGGGAACAGGGGAAACCTGGCACCAACAAGCCATTTCCAGGCCCTCCAGGTCCTAAGGGGGATCAAGGACCTGTTGGAAGGACTGGAGCCAAAGGACCTCTAGGACCTAAAGGACAAAAAGGACAGGATGGGTCTAGCAGTTTAGGGGTGAAGTATGTGCGCTGGGGAAGGACCACATGTCCTAGCGGGGCACAGATAGTCTATAAAGGTAAAGAGACAAAAAAACGCACTGAGTGCTAAGGACAAGACCGCAAAAAAAGTTGAAAGCTACTCCTGTACACAAGTTCCTATTCCCTGATAATTCAAGCGTCTGGTGATAGATCAATTTTTGATGCTGATACCTAAGCTGCAGATAAGCGCACTTTGACATTATTATTGGATGAGGTTTTTTGTGATATCCGGAATCAGTAATCAAGGTCGAGGTAGTACGGTTCTGAAAGGCAATCTGGACAACAAATTTCTAAGGCTATAGGAAATTACAAGCCAACAAAATACGGAATAAGCCACTTGAAAATGTCTTACAAACCTAATTAGTGAGCTTTAACGCCATGGAAAGGACGCGCATGCAGTTGAACTGTAATATACAAACTAGCTACTAGCGTAAGTCGCTTATAACAAGGCAAATTAGCATAAAAGTTACAATGTGGCTTTAATGAGTTTTGGTGATTATTCTCCGTTTGCTTCATACAGGTATAATGGGTGGAGAGCATTACAATCACCATGGAGGTGGCGCAAACTACCTTTGCCTTCCGCATAATCCAAAGTATGACAGATACAAAAATGGCGTCCAGGGTGGGGGATATATGTACGGCACTGAATATCAAGTAAGTTCGTTCGTTGGCACTGTTTTCAAAAGAAATATCCACGACTATGATGCTCCCTGTGTTGTCTGCTTTGTCAAGTCACGTGGCTCAATGCTAATGATGCCCGCCAGGAATGACTGCCCGTCTGGATGGACCGAAGAGTATCATGGGTACCTGATGACTGAGGAGTACAGTCATAGGCATTCAAGAGATTTCATCTGCCTTGACGGGAACCCAGAATATGTTTCTGGTAGCCGAGCAAACCAAAATGGTGCTTTGCTGTACCCTGTGGAGGGTAGATGCGGCTCGCTACCGTGTCTTCCTTATGTTGAAGGTCGAGAGTTGACATGCGCCGTGTGCACCAAGTGAAGTTCCTCGTGAAATAAAAGTAATAAACAGTAATTTCATAAATTCTCAGCTCTTAATCACACCTGCTTGTTGAAAAACAGTTAAAGCAGTAAGCAACTTGTGGTTGGCAGAACATAAGGTAATGTTAACAATAAACCGCGTGATTGCCCCCAGATGAATGCTTGTTTCTTTCTTCGTGTGCAAGTCTTATCATTAATTTTAAAAGGGCATGGCTAATGTGGATAAGAGTTAATTTCTGTGCCTGAAAGAACACATTTATGATTCAGTTCTAAATTCCGTATTGTTTTTAAATGCCTATTTAAAAATACTCGTACCCTCGAAATTCCTGAAAAATTCAAACCTATGGTAACTTTTCTTCACTATTCAAACATTGTAATTTTATCTTCGATTTTTCAAACTTTTAGTTATTTCGAGCCGATTTGGTTAGGAAAATCGGGGTTTCAGTGAGTACCGTTAAGTGTTCTGTTAGGCTGAATTTCAGCCGTAAAACCGTCCCCTCGAGTCGTACACTCCCGAGATAGACGGAATCTTTCTCGGGAGTGGGCGACTCGAGTACGGCTGAAATTCAGCTCGTTCAGAAAGTGTTCTGCTTTTTGTGCTCTATTTGGGAGGGTACAACTTTTTTTTTTTTGGGGGGGGGGGGGTGAGGGGGGTAGGGGGTCAGCGTATGAAAAGCCCTATTTAAACTGACCCAAAGTGATCCAACGTAGCATTGTTGGGACCCGTTTGAGCACCTTTTTGGGCAGTGTAGGATGTTTTCAGATCAGGGTTGACCGTGTTCAAACTTTTTATTCAGTTTTATCCAAGATGTTTCCCTGTGCTACAGATCACGACGCTGGCACATGTTACCCACATTCGAAAAAAAAAAGGCGCAGGTTTGAGGCATGAGTCTTTTCGGCGGTGACCCTCTTGCCTGAGAGTAAGATCTCCTAGTTTCTTAAAGCTTCTGAAATCGTGGTGGTACAAGCACACTCCAATTGCATAGACATCAAAAATCATATAGACCCTTTTCTTCTAAAGAAAAAAAGTTCGAAGACCAAAAATAATTCTTTTGAAACCTTGTAATAACAGCTTGTGCCAGGAGCGATGGGTGATGCATGGGCTCCTACTTATGAACGATCTCGGGGTTGCGAAGACTGGCGTTATTCCTGCCGTTTGCTGACCTTTATGTCAATTATCCTGTCAACCTACTGCCGATTCGTCTGACGAAGGGCCGTACCGCTTCTCCATCTCCCTAACTTCGTACCCAGATCTCCCACGGCCAGGGGAAAGTTCGTACGGTGGCCAATCAGATGTCCAGATCGGCCAATCATAAAACTGCCGAAAAAGACGCTACAGTGACATTAATGCTATATTAAAGAGCACTCAATGCATATTGATGTCTACGAAACTATTCAGCTTACTGTTATTGTACTTTTCCCCATCTTGCTCCGGAGAAACATCTTCAAAGGTTCTCAAACGCTGGAATCTACTGAACGATAAACAGGATGAAGCTTAGAGCTCAAAATTTTTCTCGCGAGCGGAACAGTGGGACCGGAAATGAGACGGAAGGACTTTAACAAACGCCCTATCCGAGCTAGCGAAAAAGCTGTTTATTTAGACAAACTTTCTGTCATCACCAACACTTAACAAATGAGGATGGTTTGTCGCGATTTTACAAATTTTGTCCCAGAGGGGACAATCTTCAAAGACGACGTGGACAACATTTGTCCTGGGTAAAAAAACTGCACAAAATCCGCTAAATAAACAAAAGTGTGTTTTTCTTGTCAATCATTTGTTGTAAAGTCATTATTCCTCCATTAACAAATGGGAATGTTGTCAGATGTAACGGCCTAGTTTCCAGTAAGGATAAATGTTTTCCAAACAAAAATTGTGACGATACAATTTTTGGTTAATAGACGTTTCAAAGACAATTCCGATTTTGTCTGCTAGGAAGGCCCAAAGTCTAAATGTAGCTGTAAATAAACAACAACATTGCCTCTTGTAAATCCCAAGAGAAATTGGAAACAATGCTTATGCAAAACGTTTTTTTTTTGGGGGGGGGGGTGGGGGGGGGGGTAAACAAGGTGTATTATGGGAATGTGAAAGTAGCGAATAAAGTAGAAAAGGGTTGCATCAAAACGAGGTCAACTGCAGCCTCGTTTCACGTCAGTAACACGTAACAGACAAACCTGAGGCCGACTCATTATTTCAATAGGCAGCATCCAGAATCCCCTAATCCTTTACACCTCAAAAGTGGTCTGAAAACATTTTACTTTGTCTTGTTTTTCAACCCACTTCTCGATTGGTGTCCCACAAAATCTCGTCCATGTTTGAAAATTATAAGCCTGCGAAAACAGCCGTTTTCCCTCACTCCTCGCCGCTGGGGATGTTTCGTGAGGAGAAACGTCTGTTTTCGTAGGCTAGAACATTATGTCCAGCTTTTAAATCATCAATGACTAAGAATTTAAATCTGCCCCAAGCAAGATCAGGTCATATAAACTTCCTCACTGGCTTCTTCTCTGAAATTAACAAGTTGAATGTATTTAAAAAAAGGAAGTGAAGTTCAAAATAATGAGATGTCAGTGTACACTTTTATTTTTTGTTAATTATTTGACCAAAACGGTGATCCCGTCCTGCATCCATACAGGCAAACAGAAAGACTTTTATTAGTCAATGAATAAATAACAGCTGAAATAATACACTGTGAAAGGACAAAACGGAGAAAATAAATAAGTAAGGTTAACGATTTTTAGTCCAAAAACCGAATTTCATTCATTGCCGTTATCTTCAAAGGCCAGGCAATCAAAGCGATGACAGAAATGACAGTTACGAAATAGTTAAAATCATAAGGTCAGATCTCACTACAGATTAACAGCATTTTTTAGAAAAGCATGCAAAGGCTGTTAACCAATTTATTCTGAAACTTGCAAAAACGTCTCCTCACCAACGAAATCCACAGCCACGTTGCTGCAAAGTTAGGCTTGAAGGTATCTTTAAGTACTGTGAGCTGAGGATGACTCAGCAGTAGTAGAAAATAATCACGATTTGACAAAAACTGCAGTTATGCAGTTGTCAGAGTAACATGAGTTATTTCTGCCTTGGACCACAACCTCATTGGCATTCCCCAAAAATGAACCCCACTGGAAACATACACGTATGATCCAGATTTGTGCTGGTAAAGCCCCGCAAAGAATGGTTCGGCAACAAGATGAAACAGATGTATTGGAAATAACTGTCCTCCATGTGTGTGACCAGTTAAAACAAGATCAACATGATAATCATCCAAAGCCAGTTTTGCAACTTTTGGTCTGTGAGCAAGTAAAACAGTTGGGGTACCATGATTCACTCCTGTCAGTGCCTTGCCTATGTCGGTTCCATGATCCCCAGATCTAAAGTAATGAAAAGTGCGATTTCATTTTTCAAATACATAAAGGATCCAGGCACCGATCCACACGGGCTTCCACCATTTTAAGGAAAGTGGTCAGGTTTTCCATAATGAATATATCTTTAATCATAAAAAACACTTTCCAAGTTGAAATCTGCCTAATATCCTGTCTGAATGACTCAGAAACCCAGGAAAGGGGACTTAGAGGAAAAATTTCCTGGGGGAGCCTGATCTCAAACTGCCCTAGAAGTTTGCGCCTTTGACGCTTGTTTAGGAAATCAGTCAGTATTTATCTTAGATACCCGCCTGGGATCATGAGGAGCTACTACAGGATCATGAAGAGCCCATGTTGAATAGCTGTCTGTTAGAGAAGAAATGCATTTGAATAGTTCAGTCTGCTGTTTAGAAAAATGTATGCAAACAACTTCATGTGAAATGGTATGGTTAGATCCAGCTTGGGAGCTTGTACAGTGAACTGCTTATAAGTCCCCCTCCCCACACTAATACCCCCCCCCCCAGTCATAGGCTCATCTCCCTATAAACAAGAAAATACATGCAATTATATGCCCCCCATATACAAGCCCTTCTGTAGCTTGTATTGAAATGAGTTTGATTTCATATGGTGTTTGAAACTTAACTAAACACTAGTAAATGCAGAACATATTTTGATCAGCACTTTTATGATCGTTAAGCGCTTTTTTATTCTGGTTAAGAGCCCCCATTGGATTTAATCCCATCCATTTATAAGTCCTAATAAAACCCCTTATAAAGGTGTATAAGCCTAGGGCTTATAAGTGGAACTTTACAGTACTCAAAATTGAGCGACAAGAGGGAAGGCGGTGGGTTTGTTGGGAAGCACTTATTTTGCTAGTTTAGCCAAGGATTAGCCGATTAGGTGCTTAATTGGGAGATGGCACTAAATACAGAGCACAGTGCAAATTCTTATTCAAGAAACAAAGCAATACAAAATGACCCTATCACCTAAAGTTCATCTTTTCTTTATCATTTTTATCATAAATTATTATAGTTTTGCTTGTGAAAGGTGGCCTGCATAGCAAGTGTTTCCACTTGAGTTACAGTTGAACCTCTCTACAACAGCCACCTTGAGGACAGCAGAAAGTGGCCATTGTAAAGAGGTAGTTGTTGGTGGAGGTTCGACTGTAATGTAAAAAATTTGTAGCGCAAGGCAGCAACAAAATGGAAGAAGGGGGAGGGTAGAAGAGGAAATCGCTTTTCAGTCAACACTTCCACACCACCCGAAAAACAGGCTGCATTAGTGGCATCAGTATTGTGGGATTTGTGGACAAGCATTTCCTTTTCTCCCATCCCCCTTTATCCCACTTTTTTGTTACCCTTTTAAATTTTTTTGACAGAATTGTGTGAAAATGCTTGCTAAGTATGCAGGTTATTGTAAATGCTGAATTGTGCTTATTATGACTGAGAGCAACTTACCTGAGAAAACCACCCTCAGTATCATCCACCCCAGCAAGACAAAGTTCAACCTGTGGTTTGTTTGGATGCGTTAAAAGAACATGAGAATTACGGAGGGGAGTCACGCCAAGATATTCCAGCTCCTTCATCCAGCCATCAATGTCACCAGTATAGTAATCATGGTTTCCTATAAAAAGAATAAACTATTAAGATTACAGCACTAGAATAGACCCTTTCACATCATTTTTTGCAAAGTTTTGATAAATACAAGTTAACGAATATCCATTAACATTGTTGGAAAGAGCGCCTTAAAAATTAAGAAACTTACCAAGTTTAAAGATGATATGTTAAAAGCGAGCAAAGATGTTGCTGCACAAAGTCACAAAATTTTACAGGTGTGTGTCTAGTTGGGGCATGAACTTGCCTCCTACCATACAAATGACTGTATAAGTCTGCGACTTTGAGCAACTATGTCTTTATTAGTTTTCAACAAACCACATTCAAACTTGACATCTTTACTAATTTTAAGGCTTTCTTTTTAGCTGCGTTGACAGATTTTTGTTAACTGGTTGCAGTTAAAAGTTGAAAAAAAACCGTGGAAGGGTCAGCTGTCTAGGGAAATGAAGTATGTCTTCAATACATTAGTGTTAGCATGTATTTGTTGTCAGATTGAAAGGAAGCTTTATAGTTACCTTGTAAGCTGTGTTTGTATTAATAAGGGCAAAGACATGATCACCCACCTGAATAAAACAATGCTTAGTGCACCTGAACTAAAACATGGACAGATAATCTCTCTGTTTGCCCATTTAGCCTGTGAGCAAGCTTTCCTGGGGCCCCTGGGGTTATCAGGGTGGGGAAGGGTTAGGATTTCATGTAGGGTTCCTTTCCTCATTTCGTCCCCCCCTACCCCTGCGAGAGCTTGCTTGCAAGCATCGCAGCTCATGTATAACCAATTTTGTCCCAGAGAGATCCCCATGATATAATTTGGTATGTGGGTCAACTTGTAACATTTTCAGCAAGTGTAGTATGTTTATTTTGCAACAAAACAAATAGTAATAACGAAACACAACGATGTAACAAAGCAAGGTTTCTGTAAAAAACTCCATCTTTGCCCAGGAAGTCAAAATATTTCCCTGATTCTGATTGGCTAAAAGCACACACATAATTCACCATAACCAGTTACTGATGACCAAATTTGGAATATGAACCGATGACGTCGAAAGTGCAGCTTTTTTGCAGGTTAATGCACCATTAACCAAGAAGACCTGGGGCGAGGTTGAGTTGTTTTGGTTGTGAGAACAAAAATGGCCGACATTTCACTCATTTCAAGAGTAACAACGAGGCAAAATAATAGCTAAAAACATGGCAAGAACAGCAAGAAGACAACTCGACGGGCAACATCTGCTGTTTGGAGAATATTTGCAGAGCTGAACAAAACCTTAACGAGCACTGTCGAAGATTCACTTAACTTCGATGGATCGATGGAGGTAAGCATGTTTTTAAACTGGGAATTATTTCGAACGAATAATAAAACAATAATTTTTCTAATTTGGCTTTCATATCATATGGAGAATCATGGAGATCTCAGAGGGTGTTATCTGTCAAGGCCGTAACACCCTCCTCGATCTCCATAATTCTTCATAAGATACTCAGCCTCATTCATTAACCCTTTAAGTCCCAATAGTGACCAACAGCAATTTCCTCCTAACGATATCCATACATTATCATGAGATGAGGTTATGAGAATTAATTAAATGATCACCCAAGAGAAAATACTTTGATCTTTTATCAAATTCTCTTAACTAATTCTTAAAGGAAATGTATAGAGATCAGTTTGGAGAATTTGTCTGTGGATATTGGGGCTTAAAGGGTTAATTGTTAATTATCATTCATTCAAATATTTCCCCAATTCTGATTGGCTAAAAGCACACGCATAATGCACCATAACCAGTTACTGATGACCAAATTTGACAGAATTTTGTGTTTAACGAGGAAATGACGTCAAAAATGTAGCCTTCTACAGGTTAATGTACTGTTAACTGAGAAGACCTGGGGACGATGTTGAGTTGTTTTCGTTGTAAAAACTGAAATGGCGGACACTTCACTCATTTCAAGAGTAAGAACTACATCTCGAACTAGGTGAGATAATGACTAAAAACATAGCAGAAACAGCAAGAAGACAACTTGGAGGGCAACATCTACTATTTGGAGAATATTTGCGGAGCTGGACAAACCTAAACCTACACTATCGAAGATAAACTTAACATCGATGCAGGTAACATGTTTTAGCTATGTTTTAAACTAGGAATTATTTTGAATGAATAATTATAAAGCAATTAATGAATTCTGCTTTCGTAGAATATGAAGAAGTAAGCAGATCTTGGAGGGTGTTATCCACCTTGGCCTTCACCCTCTGTGGATAACACCGTCCTCGATCTGCTTAATTCTTCATATCCTACTCAGCCTCATTCATGAATATTGCTAATTATTCAATTTTTTTTTATGGTGGAAGGGGAAAGGGAAACGGGGTGGGGTCGTGGTGGGAGCTTATTTGAGGCTGGGCACTTATCAACTTTTTCTGCCTTTAGGATGGGCGCTTATTCGATCGAGGTGGGCGCTAATTCGAGGAGGGGCGCTTATTCTAATAAATATGGTATATGGAAGAGAACCTCGATAAAACGAAACCTTATTATAGCAAACACATTATGCTATTCCCTTAGCCCTTTGTTATATCAAGGTTCCACTGTATAATACATATTCTGTACCTGTTACAAAGTACACCCCATATCTTGCTCTTAACTTGAGAAGTGGCTTAACTGCCTGACGAATCTGATAAACAGAAGCATTAACCAGGTCTCCATTTATGGATACAGCATCTGGATTCAGTTGATTAGTTGTCTTTACCACTCTTTCAAGCATTGTCCTACCAACAGTAGGCCCGATATGTACATCAGGTAGCATTACTATCGTAAAACCATTAAATTCCGATGGAAGATTCTTCATTGGTATTCTAACCTTTTTAACCATTGGTTCTTTGATTGCATTCTGCAGTGCTAACACTGCTAAAGTTGTGGAAATTACAAGGATTAGAATAACTTGAAATCTCGCGTAGTGTATTCTTGAGTTAACTAGACCGGATCTTAAATTCATCACGCCAAAAATCCACGTAAACAAATCGCTGATGACAGTCGTCGAAGTCAACAGAATCAACAATCCTAAACTTGTGTAAGATAAGAGAGAGATCCAGTGCGGTTCAACGCCAGAAAATGTGAGTCCTAGGACAATGCTACCCTGCGATAAGCTAAGCACTATGATAATAAATGCCAGCAGAAGTCTATTTGTATTAGAAGGATGATTGTATAACGGCGAGCCTAAACGAATCCACAGGTATCTTGCAGAAAAAAACATGACAGATTGCAGAGTTAACCAGCTTTGGACCAGTATTAGTTTATACTTGACTTTCTCGTTCAGGCTCAAGAAGGATGTCCCTATGATGGAGACAATATTTATGCTAACGACAGCTCCAACAGTCACTAGAACTCTGTCCATTTTGGCGCTCCTTCTGGTTGACGCCATCTTGAAGTCTTGAAAGAATAACCCGCGGTGTCACGTGACTGTAAAAAAATGAGGTCAACGGACAGGGGATAGTCTAGCCGGGGATGGCGGATTTTTTTCGTTCGATCCTAATCAAAAGGGGCTTTTATCTCACCAGGAGCCCCTAAACTAGAGCTATTCTGTCATTTCTTTTCTTTTTTTGTTACAATTTTTCTCTGCTTAACAGTATTAGGAACCGATGAGAGTGACTTGTGCTCAAAGGTTCGGCCCTCGAAGTAACCTGAGATCAGGCCCAATTTTAGCAGCTCTCATACACTCTCTCTTACGGAGTCCCGCTAAAATTGGGCCTGAGATCAGGTTATCTTTTCGTTTCGCCATGCCCGCCGGAATGTTATTTACAAAGCGAAACGAAAATAGAACCTGACCTCAGGTTATCTTATTCTTAGAAGGGAAAAGTAAAAGTAACGAAAACCACTGGTAACCCAAGGAAGTGTAATATAATATGAATTTGTAAGGGAAATAAAGAATTTGTATGAAAATTGACATAAACTTACATCGAACAAATGAATAGCCTGCGAAGCGCAGACGTATTTCCGGTCGTCGCTTTGAAGCGACGACCTGAAATACGTCTGCGCTTCGTAGGCTAACAAATGAACAAAAACTAGCAAAAGTTATCAAAAAAGAGAAAATTTTGGGTTTTCGACAAACCGCTGACCCCCTATTGACCCCTCAGCCATTGTTCCAGACACTTACAACAGTTCTATCAACAGAAAAACTTTGTACGTATCATAAGTCGTTATTTCAATTATTTTAAAGAAACATTTTGCATTTCAAGTTGCAGTTTCTTAACAAAATTTAGCCAGACAAAAGCTGGGATTGACCTGTTAATATTACAGTTTCCCTCTCATAAACGGAGCACGTGTTTACTGTTCTTTGTTATGCTAGTTTTACCGGCTTGCTACTTTATATAAGCATGAGACATAACCTGTTGTGTCGAACAAAATTTATAGTGATTTCTTGCATCTAAGAAAAAATTTTTGGCGTACAAGGTAACGCTTATTTATCTGACGCAACAAACTACGGTTCATACAGCTAGCGTCAAAGAAAATGAAGCGTGACTTCTTGCAACGAGAAAAATATTTTTTCGATGTAACAGGTGACGCTTATTTTTTTACACGAAACAGGTCACACTTCACCTTCATGTTCCTTTTTACGCCAATAGCATCAATTACCCCTTTTTTGCAAAACTTCTCTTGCATAGAAAAAAATAAATTGATAAAATGACAAGCAACGACTAGAGCGTAAAAGACTCTACTTGTTTACGAACTGAATCATACAGTATTTAGTATCTCATTCCGGCCTTCAGATTTATTAGACATCATGGACACAACATGACTGCATAGTGTTATACAGTTTCTATGGAAACTGTGAACACAATCAAGTGTTCAATTTAGCATGTGTACATTTAGCCTATTAAAGCCCTGATTATTTTGGCTCTAACAAATTACTATATCCACTTGATATACAAAACACAATGTGAGCTAAGGAGACTTTATTTTATTCTTGACCATCAATACATGGACGAATAAATACAAAACACATTTGAAATGGTCTGGAAACCTTGAAGGAAACTTTTCATTCTACTCGAGCTCTCTTGCATCACCGGGTCATAATCTATCCTCTGAAAACTGTAGGATGTGGACCTCGCAATAAGATGACAGGCCATCATAGCATTGATTGCTCTTCTTAGAGGCGGACCATTAGAAAACGTATGGGGGGGGGGGGGGGGAGAAGGGCGAAGAACAAAAAAAATATTCGCGCAAGGGATAATTAAATGAAAAAAATTCATGCACGGCCATTAACCCTAAAAAATATTTATGCTACGGCCTAAAAAAAAATTCATACAAAGAATTTGATAACGAAAAAAAAATTCCTGCTGCTCGAAAATTCCCCACTCCCCCCATAACTTTTCTAATGGTCCGTCCCTTAGGGCCTGTTTACATGGAGGTGGGGGACCCCAGGTAGGTGAGGTAACCCGCTTAGGTGGGGTAACCCGCCTGTCTATATACTATCTCACTTTAATCTGATCACGTTTACATGATAGGTGGGGTGACCCGCCACATGTTACCTAACCTACCTAGGGTACCCCACCTCCATGTAAACAGGCCCTTAGGCTCCGTTTACACGGGTATAAACAAGTTTTCCACGGACGAATTTTTACCTGTGCAACCCGTGTATATAGAACCGTATCCTGTTACAGATTGCAGTTCTGTTTACACGAGTCCCTAATTCTGATCAGGTCAAAAACCTGCACGGCCCTGCGAGTATCGTTTAAACGTGCACGTTTTTGTCCACTCAAAAAATGTGTCCGCACCTGTGGAAACGAGGTTCTGATTAAGTATTTAGAATCGATTTCTAAATTTGGCCTCTTTTGAAAGGACAATCGTGTACAGTCAATGAGCATTCACTCAAGGGCGGACACGCCAGTGTTAAGATCCAGAAGATGTAACAAACTGATGCAATGAGCTTCTTCATCTACAATTCAATTTATCCACCCGTCAGATATAGTGAAACATTGTAAATACAATTGTGTCAGATGAAATTCAAAATACAGTACTTCCTAACTCGGGCGAGCAGGCGAGCTTTGTTACATGTCAGAGTTTTTGCTTTGCAAATTCAGTGGCTGTTTCCACCGCTTTCTTAAGACAGCCAACGTTGGGCCCAGATCCCTGCGCGGACAGGTCTTTTCCGCCACATTTGCCTCCTAAGAGTTCTGAGACAGACTTGACCCACTCATCCGCCTTCAGTCCTTGCTGAATTACTTCCTGTAATGAAAATATTTTATCTCTGTTTAGACATAACACTTCAAAAACTACTACTAATAATAATCATAATCATGATGATGATGATGATAAACAAATATCAACTATTAGTTTCTAGTACCGTTGAGTGTTAGTCGTATAAATGACGTTATTATCAGGCGACGTTCCACTCAGCTATTGCGGAATTACAACATTTTGGTCGCGTATTAACAACTCCCGTATTTTCGATTATTAACATACTGTTTGCCTTGCTCGTTCACACAAGACACAAAATTGGCACAGTCACAAAGACGAGGGAGAAAACTGTTTTTCAAGCGAGCTTCGCTTGGCCCAACTCTAGGTATTTTCTCAAGTACCATTGCTTCTTCAAAGGGTCAACATCGTTAAAGAGTGTTTACCTTCGGTACTTGAGCCAGACAAATAATCTTTCCATTATCTTCATCCACGCTGAACAGAAGAGCTGCAGTTTTTGGAGCCAAACTTTTGAATTGCTTCAGAGCAGCATCGAGAACCTTAAAAGTAAAAAAAAGTTAGTTAATCCAATTCACCGTGAAAACCTTTCATCAAAATGGGCTACTTTCTTTTTCTCGGAAATAAACTTGGACTAACATAGATCCGAAACTCGTTCGACCGCACGCGAGGAATTCCTCTCTCAAAAGAATATTTTCACTCACTCTGGCGCGAGTGGCCCGAGGTAACATTTACATTTCCTCCTGTCGTGCAAAATATCCCGTTCAGATTGTCATGGAAACGAGGTGAACACGCGGATACAACATCAACACAAGAGTCGGCCACTGAAAAAAGTACAGCTTTGAAAGCTCGAGCTTGCTTAATTTTTTTTATAACTTCAGATGCTTTGACGAGTCGCGTCTCGGGTGTGGCTGAACATATGTTGCACTTCAAACCGTTTGAGAATGGTTGTCTTGTTTAAACAGTGGCTTGAGTAATCCATCGAGAGATGATATGACGTCATGGTTTGTTGGTCGATTGGTAACGCTCTAGTAAGTTGTACTGGACGACCGAAATTCCTTGCAAGGTGTTGTATAAACTGCTGGTTTTCTTTTCAATCCCACTTTATGATTATTATTTCGCTTTTGCGCTACTATCAACTACTAGTAAAATTCAACTAGTGGTCTTATCAGTGCTGCGTTCTGATTGGTTGAGCTACTAATAGGCTATATGTTATAGCTCACTCGTAGCAAAAAGCGCCAGCTTTTTGGCGGCAAGAAAAGATTTAAGTCTAGCTTTTACTAGCTAAAGTTGTTTTGTCTCGATATTTTTGACCAACTAGTTGGATTTTACTAAAACTATTATTCCTCTCGCCCTCATGGCCTCTGAGTCAATAGCCCAGTCGGCCTTCGGCCTCATGGGCTATTGACTCACAGCCCATTCGGGCTCGAGGAATAATTGTTAATTAGAGTTCTTATTCGTAAACTATCTGATTAAGCCCATAACATCCACAGGTGAGCTTCTATTTTCTACTAGTGCAGCCCGATGTAACGCTCTAAGAGCGTCCAGTTAATGATATTCATCGCAGTATCGAGAATTGCCAGGCTCATCTGCTTTTATTACTACCTTTTGATTGGATCCAGCGTCAAAAACGTCAACGACAAAAGTCCTGTTACTATCCTCCGCAATCATGGCCTTTGCTTTATCCACAGCCTGAAACAAAGAATTCAAGAGCTCTGAACTTATTCATGTTGTGTGGCAACGTAATATATGGATATTATTTTTTGACGTGGCGGGCATGAGACAAACTGAACAGCAAGTGACGCACATACACCAACCCTTGGCCTGACCAGTACCTAACGCATGCGCACAGTCATACCACCCGGGCAGTGGGAGCCATGACAGCTGTTTCACCCTTATCAAGGCTCATCGTCATGGCATGGCCGTCGGACCTATGAACGAACAAAGTCGTGTTTTTTGTTGTTGTCGTTGTTTCGAGGCGGGCGCACACAAAGGAGTGCAATGCTGTGCCGCCCATCAACACACAAAACAATTTAACGTACAAGTTATCTACAAACTAAGTAAACATTATATACCAATCTTAGAAGCATTTGAACACAATTTATAGTAAACACAAAATCAGCTAAACACTGATTAAATAAGCGTCATAAAAAAGTCATATAAAATGGCACTAAATTTAATTAAAGCACGAACTAAGCCGTGTATCTTGGGCCTTATACTGCCGAGGCGAGTGCAAAAGCACTCCATTAAGCACCACCTCCACTCAACACATCTGGGAGCTGTTGGCTGGGAACCACACGGCAGCTTTCCCACGGCACGCGCAACAAAAAGTACGCGGTCTCACAATAACTAGGATGAAATCAACGACGTATACAGATTATAAAAGCTCTGCTAGATTTGCACATGAATTTTAGTGAAAAAGAGAACAAAACAAAACCCAACACGGAACCAGAGTTCATCTTGGTCATTTTGAGATGAGAATGGTGGAAGATGTTGGTAATATTCACAACCGATAAAACAGTGTATACGACAGTCTCATGTTAAAAGTAAATTGGTCGGTATTTATTCACCTGCTGCATCATCGCACTCTTCTTTGCTCGATCAGCATCGTCCACAAGTTTCTTCACGGCCTTTAACTTTGTCCTCATTTCGTCTTTACGCCAGGCAGAAACAACAGCAGCGGAAAGATCCTGGAGTAAGGAAAGCAAACGAAGATCGTTACATGACGTCACAGCGGCCATATTGGTATACAACACAATGAAACGGCGCCGGGCCATGTATATATACAGGGCCTTTAAAACAAGGTTGTCTTCTCTCACGAAATAAAACTTTCTTTTGTTCCAGGAAAACTGCAAAGCTGCTGACCACGTAAGTGAAAACGATCTGAACGATTCTTAGGCCTAGGCCACACGTCGAACTTTTCTTGAGACGAACCAAACTCTAATTTGGGTCAACCTAAATTAAGTTTAGATCGTCTGTTGGGCCAGATGTCGAACTTAGGATGCGTCGAACCATTCAACTGAATTAGATCAGTAATAAATTTTCTCCTGAACGAGGCTAAATATACATTATCATACAAATTTTTCATTTATGAGTTGAGTTCGTCGCATGTGAAGACCATCATATTTGGAATTTGGAAGTGTTGGTTTCTAAGGAGACGGGGAAACCGGAGTACCCGGAGAAAAATCTCTCCTAGCAACCAACAAGAAATTATGTACAGGTATATGAATAAAGTATTATTACAAATGCGGGAAAATTATCACTAGCACTATTTATTCTTACTTCAGTGAGTCTTGCAATTTCCTGTGATGTCCCCTTGATGTTCAAGCTGCCATTTTTCATCTTTTCCTGTACCAGATTCTGTATTTTTTCGACCTGTTCCTCCAATAAGTGACATTTTTTCTCAGCCTTGAGCGCTTCTGGTCCTGTCAGGGCAACTATCCTTCTAATTCCTTTAGAAATTGCTTCCTCTGATACAAGAACAAAGGACTGCATGTGCCCCGAGCGTTGCAAATGTCTGGTGAAAACAGGTTTTGAAGACAAAAGGCAGTTTACAATTACTGTCAAAAGCATTTCGTCCTTTGAGAGGTTGTAGAGGCTACATTATTGGACAAAATGTTAAGAAAAACGGACCTCGCCACGTCTAGTTTCAAAGGTCGCGTTCCTTTTGACCAATCTAAATCTGGATTTTGCAATCTGAAATTTGATTTTTTATTCCATTAACGACTAAACCAATCTCAGATTGCAATCTGAACGATCCACCTCCGCACTTGGATCGTTCAGATTGGTATCTCAATCTGGCTTCAGATTTTTTGTTCCATTTAACGAAACTGCTTTTCGATCGCAAGAACTTGCTCGTTCATCGATAAACACGGCAGGTCAAGGTTAGTTCGGGCAAAAGTTATTTACACTCCTCCGTCAGTGTTTCAAACCGCTAAAGGATTGTAGTATATTAAACTCAAGTTCCACTTTAATTGTAAATCTGTACAGAAGCCAAAACGCTTGATTTTCTCACCGTAAAACTAAGTGTAGTGTGTGTTTGTTTAGAGCACGCTTCAAGAAGACGCTTAATTTAGAGCAAAGAAATACAAAACGACGTGTTGAAATTGAGAAGAAGATCGGAGCAGCACGCAGCTACTGTATGGATCAATCTTATTTCAGATTTTTGTTCCAGCTAGCAAGAAAATCCAAACAATCGGGATTGTCTAAATCCAAAAAACGTGTGGCTAAAAGGAATGCAACCAAAGTAAAGATCTCTCAAGAACTAACAGTGACAAAAACTTTCCCCTTCCCGGTGGGTCCTGTGGGTACGGATCTGCACGGTTCTTAACACTCTTTGTCCAAGATTGTAGCATCCCCTCTTTTACAGTGATTCGTACATTTTATGTCAGATACTTTGGGAAAAATTCTTTTTGAGGCCTTGTTTCAATACGCACCAAAAATGTCTCTCTCGGAGAATGTCAGCACTAAATATCAAAAACTTTTATGTAACATGTGCATACAAACAGTTCATTTGCCAAGCAGACAACTTTGTTTCGCTGTCGGTTAGGCGGGGACTTCGGAAGTGGAGATAAAAAAACAAAAAAAACAAGGAAAAATGGAATTTCTGCTTACGTTCCGCCACAAAACTCCACAGAGTATTTATATCCGGCTTGTGGATCTTCTTGTAGGTCATCAAATGACGAGCCAATAGAAAGTACGCGGACTGGGTCAGGGTAAACCTAGAAACCAAGAGAAGTTGAAACAGCCAATCACAATGGGTGCAGACCATCAAATGAACCAATCAGATTTCAAGGTAGGAGCACCGTAGCCGAAAGGTGCGCAAGTGCGCGAGAGAGACTTGATTCATTTTTGCTTTTCCCTTGACTGTTTGAGAAAAGGCGCGAAAATCTTCAACCAATCAAAAAATGTAACAATGTAAAACCAAGGAACAAAGATTATTACATAATCACCACAGTAGCACGTCTTAAAGCTACAATAATTATGCGAGTAGATTTAACTTCTAACTTCATTTATAGAAACTTCAACGAGGTATGAGCTGAGTTTTCTACGAGCTGATTCATTTTAAAAAGAGGCAATTTAATACACTCAACAGAAGTCACAATTATTTTTGAAAAATAAGACCAAGCTGTCACTTAGTCGACGTCCTTTTTACGTAACTTTTACATTGAAAAGAAACAAAAGCAACGCGTTAAGATGCGATGTTGCGCGTTTTACCACCCACGAACCAAACCTGTCGTGCAACAAATCTACCTTTTGTAACAAAATCTGTACATGCTGCGCGTTTTACCGGCTCAAGCCAAACTTGTTTTGCAGCAAGTGAGGTAAATCCAGTGTCTGGCGTGACTCCCGCGCGATTTTATCCAAGGAGAAGTCAGTACTCACTCTATTTAACTTGATTTGTTGCAATACAGGCTTGAACGTGTGTGGTAAAACGCGCAATATCGCTTTCCAACTCGTTTTGCAACGATGTTGCAAAACAGGTTGCACGTTTTTCTGCCGTTTTTTCCGTGGTAGCTGCAAGTGAAAAAAACCTCTGCGGTCTAGAACCCACGGTAATTTTCGCGAAAACACTGTGCAAGGTTGTAACGGATTATACTAACCTCTTCAAAAATTGCCCTGAGTCCTTGAATATCCTTCGCCACAGCTAAAGTGACTTCTGTAGCAAATACAGGCATGTTTCTTGATACAATATCCTGGCTTGTTAGTTCAGTGTTCTTGATTTGTTCTGTTGTCATCGCACCCTAAAGGAAAAACCATACAGTTAAACTCCAGGAGTGCTAAAAACTTAAAATCAACAAAATTCGGGAATTTCACTTTTTAAAATCCTGAATATATGAGTATTACCACGCGAGGGTACTGTGCAGTAAAAAAAAGGTTTCATTTGAAATGTTCACAGTTAATTCATTACACACTTATGACCACGACTGTACACAGGTTTAGCATCATATTCAATAATTCGAGTTTGAATGAGCTGTTTTCCATTTTTTGTCACTTTCCTATTTGAAATAATTGCATTTAGACAACTCATTGAGATGGCTATCAGGAGATCGTGCAATTTATCACAGGTTTATGCTGGACATATCGGGCGATAATATTAAATTATTTCATTTACAGAGTCATTGACACCAAGGGAAGTAGCAAAGATCCATAACAATACCCTTAATCGCTGATCTACGTTCTTGATGGGTGAATTAATTTTTCATGTGACAAGACAAACGGACAGATTGACTTTAATTTTCGACCAACTTTCGCAATTTTTAATTACTTTGAGTATCGCAATTGTTAAAGAGGCATTTTAATACACTTAATTTACCTTAGCGGTGAAATCAAATCGGAGTTTATCGGGTGCAACTAGCGAGCCTCTCTGATCCGCTTCGCCCAGTTCTTTTCTCAATGAGAAATTCAGCACATGCGTCGCTGTGTGATTATTCATGGTGACTCTTCGCCGTTGCTGTAAAAAAGACGTGATTTAAACACTCTGCATTTATATAAAGAACGGAAATAAACTATGCCTAGAATGAAAAAATCTTTGGAAGAAACATTAGAACATAATTACAGTCAGGGACTATCTTAATCTGCAAACGAAAGACACCGTTGTTAATAGAGACCTTTAGGGAGCTTAAGCAACAACGACGGCGACGGCTACAAAGACGTCACTTAAAGAGTGAATTCGCACCGCTTCAAACTTTTTCGCGCTTATTCCATCTCGTTTACTTCGTCAAATGTTGGCAAATGTTTTTGGAGTTGAATTCTAAAGGACTGTATCAAAACTCAGGAAAAGAAAAGAAAGTTGTTGTCTTGTGTTCCCGTCCTCGACAAAACGTGAATTCAGGCGTTTTCACGTTGTAGTCGGGCAACGACGGCAAAGAAATGTACAAACAAAGCGTGATGCACGTGTAAAGTTGTTGTTTTGCTAATCAAACCTATTGCTTTTTTGCCGTTCTCGTTGCCGTCCGCGTCGTCGTTGCTTAAGCTCCCTTTTATATTCTGTTGACGAGGACGACTATGAAAACGAGATTACCACGTCGTGCGCACGTGTGAATTTTGGCCTCATTTTGGCGGGAAAACGTGGTAGCCGTCGTCATACTACTACGGGATTTTAATAGCGAGCTGTAGTTGCGGAAACAAGTTATCAAATGGTAGAAGTTTAATCATTTTGCGCACGGGAGAGGGCTTAATCTCCTTCAATAAAGTTAACTGTGTTAACTTTTCTGTAAAAAAAATACAATAAAGCTTTTCGGGGCTTAACTCAAGGGTTCCCTTTTGGAGACGTGTGTACCGGCGAAATACTGCTGGGGGTAACCCTGCGATGGACTAGCATCCCGTCCAGGGGAGGGGGGAGTAGCAATACTCCTAAACATGCTTCATGCTAAGGAAACCGGGATAAGCTCCGGCCGTTTGGGCCTTTGGCTCGTGTGCGCCTTTCCCTTTATCTTCCCTTTTAACGGGTTGGTGCCAGTCGTGAGAATAAGGGCCAAAGACCTGTAGTCCAGTAGTCCACGAAGCTATTAGGTTTAAATATTATGGAGAATACATACTTCATCTATTTGGCATTTCATCTGGTCTCCAACTTTCAGGGTACCCTCTATTGCTCCTACATGAAGTACATAGCCTCCGTGAATCTGAACATTCGTGACGGAGAATTCCACTTCCTAAGACGAAAAGACAAAAGTAATCAACTTAACTCAAAAAAATTAAAAAGGAAATGAATTTTTGCATGAGAGTAATGTCCAAAATGCTATCTATAACTCTTGGAAAAGTATAAACAGGAAATTGAAGGATCCGAAGAAATACCTCTGGGGACCGATAAAAGGATTGCTGTCCGAGATGCGAACGCTGGTCACTTTGATGGAAGGCAATTATTTTCTCCTTAATGTCCCACTATCAAATGGTATGTACTATTTTCGGCAACATGACTGAACGTAAATGCACAGCTACATGTAATGGGGCGAATTCTCCGATTGTAATTCTTTTTATCAATTTATCTCACTGCTGTTTGTATCAAGAGAAGGCTGTAAACCAATCGCTGTTAAAGATGTCACTTACTTCATCTCCTTCTTTGGTCATGAATCCCTGATCATATATCTGCCCACCCTGCTCGGCATAGAAGCAGGTTCTGTCCATTACAACACCACAGCGACTTCCGCTGGTGACCTCATTAACAAACTCTTTTTCATAAATGATTGCCTTTACCGTACCAACTACAGGCTCAAACACTAGAAAGAAAAGACGCGAAACATGGTTTAATAGTTTGTAAACTGGAATCGAAGTCAGCAGTTAGCGTCATTGTCATGAACAGATTTGCCAATATCTCAGCACTTTGTTACGATGGGATACACGAAGTGTGGAACTCCAATCAACACACCCCTCGCATATCCCCTGTGGCAATAACATAACTAATAAGCGTGCTAATGTTTGAGGTAAAAAAAAGTATATTTAAGCTTTCCGGGGTGACTATTTGTAAAGAATAGGTAACAAAACTTAAATTTTATAAATGTCGTCCTAGTCCTCATAACAGAGACTTTACTATCGGACGAAGTGATGGCAGCAAAAACGTCGCTTCAAAAATGAATTTGCGTCGGTCTTTAACGCGATTATTCTAACTCACTTATTTTGTCAAATGTAGGCGAACCCTCCCGGAGTTGAATTTCTAAGAACCATATTCAAGTTTACAAAGAGAATAAAATCTCGTCGACGCTTGTTTACGTTCTCCCTAAAAAGTAGTATTAGGCAATTTCACGTCGAATTCGCGTAAAAACGGCAAAGAAATGTACAAAAAAGTGAGATGCACGTGCAAAGTTGTGAAGAAAAACTCAAGGTCTTGATATTCTTGCGTTCACGCTTGTGCTTATATCAAGGCTGTTCTCACCTGTGCATATGCTTCTTATGCTTATGCCTATGCTTGCAAGGACCAGTATTACTGTAAGTCTACTTACCATAATTGCCTTCCGCATCAGATGTGTATTTGTACTTAGGACTTTCGTCTGTGGGATAAAGACTGAATTCCTTTTGCAGCTTGTTGATGGCATGAACATCAAGAGTGATGGCATCATCGTTTCCAGACCCCTTTCCTCTGGCAATTTCCTGTAAGTTGTAATGACATTTTTCAGTGGCACCCAACAACCTATTAAATGTTTTCAAATACGTCAGCAGAAGTGTTTCAAATGGTTTTCTGTATGTTTTAAAAGCCTGCTTGGTTAATTTGGAGTTACTGTAAGAGTTATTAGAGAGTTTTAGATCCAAGTTTACCGCGAACCTCTAACCGCGGTTTGCGATTACCCGTTTGCGGTTCGACGTTCAAACATAATTCGATTTAGATTGGCGGTGGATTAAATTACGGCCGCCATTTTGAATCAGCAGCCATGAA
Source organism: Porites rus (assembly GCA_964035705.1). Classification (NCBI taxonomy): domain Eukaryota; kingdom Metazoa; phylum Cnidaria; class Anthozoa; order Scleractinia; family Poritidae; genus Porites; species Porites rus. Next base: position 45,225,562 of record OZ037993.1, read on the forward strand.
TGGCACTTGTTTTCAAGATCCAATAGGATTTACAAAATTTAGCATTTCGCCCGAATTTGTGCCTCTGTTAATGGATAAAGACTTGCTCCGCAATATTTTTGTATCATTACGTGGGATGAAGCAAGAATTATACGCTAACAGCTTTCAGGTAAATGACATACGTGAAAACCTACCTGCCCACGTTGAAAACGCACGTCGTAAACCTCAAACGTGACGCGAAAGACTTGTCACGTGACCTCCAGCGGTTAGAGGTTCGCGGTAAACTCGGATCTGAAACTCTCTATTTACTTGTTCGGACGTATTGGGGAAACTATGGCCGTTTTGAAAGTTTCAGGTGGCTTTTTCGTCTCATCGGAGACTGTTATCTACCCTAGAGGGTCCGGTCGAAAGTTCGAGGACATGGGTTAGCTATATTGTCATTTAAGAATTTTAGGGGACGTTTTGTCTTTATGCCTCAATTTTCATGAGACCTTTTTCAACAACAATCGCACTGTGCAGGTAATAAAAGGTGAAAAACTGAGAAAGTGCCATCCCCCAAAAATCGTAGGTAAGTTAGTAAAAAAACCTCTCAATCTCTTAGAAAAATGGAACGGTTATCCAGAAATTTTCAGGCTTTTTTGAGCTTTAGAAATTTTTAGACATTATCTTACAAAAACGTCGTCAGCTGCCCTGTTTTTCCTTAACCCTTTAAGCCCTACTAAGAGTGATCAGCTAAAATTTCTCCTTGTAATATCAATTCTCTATTACACAGAGTGGTGATGAGAACTGAGGACTTGATCACAGAAGATGAATCTAACTGATACTCATTCAACACTGGATTCTTCCCACTACTTCTATTTGAAACCTACAGGGACAGCAAATGACAATTTGAATTTCAATGTTATGGTTTTCAAGGGTAAACACTATTGCAAATATTTGGTTTTGTCAACTGAGTTGATGAGTGTGAATTGTCACAGCAAAGAGCTAGCTCTCCAAACGAAGGGCTAGTGATCAAATAGCCTGCGTAGCAAGCGTTTCCAATCGAGTTATTGCGCGATAGTTAGAGCGGGAGCTCTCGTCCCAACTTTCTCGACGAACTCGCGGGGAAACGCTTGCTAACGCAGGCTAGTGATCAAAACATCACCTTTTTATATATGCGTGCGTGGGAAGTCAAGATGGCAGGATATGGGCCAAGTAATGTTTTGTGTATGTACTGAGAGGACGTTGAGGTCAATAAAAACGCAAAAAAAAAACAAAAACAAAATCAATACAACAAAAAAGAGGCGGTTACATAGAATCGACTATCAGTCTCTGAACCATTTGCAAGGCGACAAAAAAATCCTGAACATCACTACCAACCTGGGCTGTTTTCTTGCATTCTTCATACATGCCCATGTCCACAGTCAGCCCTCTTTCTTCAGCCATAAGTTGAGTCAAGTCCACAGGGAACCCATACGTATCATAAAGCCGCCACGCAACATCCCCAGGTATAACCTGATCTGTTAGCTTGCTAACTGTTCTGTCAAACAATTTCCTTCCTCTGGCCAAAGTTTTAAGAAACTGGGTCTCTTCTTCATTAATCACATCCATTACCTGTAAACAATCAATCCTAAAATGTTTCTTGCCGAATACAAAAATTTATTTGTCTCACATAAATACAGGGTACTTTTTTCAAGCCTTGTCAATAGATTTCACCCACTATACTACTACATGAAAAATTTCTGCAATTTGATTGGCTTAGAGCAGTGGTATTTCAGCGTAATTTGAAATACCTACATGTGAAAATTACAAAACTATTGCGGGTAGTAGTATAAACAAATAATAGCATGATTTGTACGTGATATGTGGCATAAACACCACTCGTGATATTTCAAAATTGTCTCAAATCTCATTCGCCTACAATTTTTGAAATATCACTCGTGGTATTTATGCCAAATATCACTACAAATCATGCTATTACCTATACAAATTATTTTGGAAAAAAAAAAGGTTTAAAGGCTTGTTTATAGTGGAAAGTGCACTTAGCTTATCCAGCTAGTTTACAGGCACTCCACTCAAGTACTTAGAAACAAATAAATCAAATACAACATAAAAGGATTAAATACCCCAACTGGCAGGAGGCAACCAGATGGCTATTTTCAAGTGTGGTTGAGGATTTCAACTGGGGATGACCAAGAACAAATCCACAAATAGCCAAAGAGGAAGACTTGAACCCGTGACCACCGCATTGCGAGTCTGACACGCTGAGCACTCAGCCAGACCTCCTCCTTAATGTAATACATGACTGTATTATCATCAACACCTCTCACTACGCCCCCCCCCCTCCCTCAACCTCGCCTTATCCGTTCTTTCCTTATCTGCCTTCCCTGAAGAACCCACTCCCCTAATTTTCAATAAGTTATAACTAAATGCAGGTTCAATAAACTCATTCTTAATTTACCTGTTGAGGGTCTTTAGTCACTTCTGGGAAGAACTCACCCTGGAAAAACAAAATAACATCCATGGTCATACTGAACTGTCGATAAGATTACCAACAATACATTTTCTGCCTGGAGGCAACGCTTATAAATGCAAATCATGTCTTCTTAAGATTCTGCTTATCATTCCTCTGAATTCTGATTGGAAGCACAACATGTTGCCTGCAGAACGCTTGCTCCCAAAAGTAATGAATTATGCTCATAATTTTTTTTTTGACAGAATTTATCTTAGCCTACAAATCAGGTTGAATTCTAGCAAGCTTGTACTAAAAGCAGCTTCCACCATGACAATCAGTGAATACTCAGTCAGCAGGGAAGAGACATCATCCCAAGAAGTTGTACTTTTGAATTTATCAACTAAGATGACCAAATTAATTTATAAGCAGCAGGACAACATTTCTTCACACAACAAATTATATGACTTTTAGTTTTACTTTCAATTTTGAAACATACCAGAGTATCAACAGCAACTGAAACCAGTGTAGCCACAAATCCCGGGGGACAATTTAGTTTTTCTGTGGCATAACGAACACATCTTCTTAAGATTCTTCGTAGCACATAACTGTAAACACAATTTAAGGCAAAACAAAGTCAATATGATTACTCTTTTGTACTTGCATACATTTGTCAAGTACTGTAATGTTTTCTACGTGCTGTGAAAAGTGGCTCAAATTTAGTAAACACCCGTGAATAAGAACCTAGTGGATTAAGAACCTCCTGGCAGAAATTTGCCACATTAATAATAGCAACTTTCCCTTGCAGCATTGACCAATCAGAAGCACTACCCAGATCTGGGTAGTGCACATCATCATTATGGAATTTCTGAAGTCTTTCCTCAGATGCTATTTCGTGGGAAAACCACTAGTTGGTGTCGCAAAATGTTAGCTGTTTTCTCACAAATGAGCTAGTATTTGCCTAAAACTAATTATTGTTCTGTCTTACCCCCTGCCAGTATTGTCAGGTTTCCCACCATCTGTTATAGCCATTGTAAGTGTCCTGATGTGATCAGCGACAACCCTGTAGGCCATGTCAATACCATCTTTGTCCTCAGGACCAACAAAACCCTGATAGGGTCTTACACCTGTCGCCTAAAAGAAGTTAAAGATGATAACAACTATAAGAGCAAACCAGTGAAAACTCAGTCCATGAAGACAATTCAGCAAAATTAATGACAAATTGACAAATGAAAAATAAAAACATTATATCACGTTTCAACAAATTCATAGATTGCTCATATGTAAATACTACCTACAGTTATTTTCTTCACATTTTGACAACATTAACATAGAGTCATTGAAGTATTGAGTAACATTTTTATTGTTAATTTTTCTTTTAAAATGTTTATTGAAACACTCCTTTTGAGAACAATATTGAATACTTGAAAATATATGTAAAAGGGTATGAATATAAAAAATCAAAATAATTATGTTGAAATGAATATATCAATATATTTTTAATTATAATAAAAAATTATGTTCAAATGCATACAATATAATTTTAATTTTATAAATTTAATGCTTTTCATTAGGTGGTCACGCCACTGTTAGTGTGAAAACAGCTTTGCAATAGAAAGGCAGGATTTGGAGGTAAAGTTTCCCATATGACGATGCTGCACACTAGAAAAAAAACTCTGGTTGTTGACTCTCTAATGGCAAAACAGAATTTATAGTGCAAACAAGCTCAGAAGAGGTTTTGAAATTACATTACTCCAATTCATGCAGTGCAAAATTAAGTAAAACTGCAGGAAACTTACGCCAGTTTTTTATTCTACTGCTGAAGAAGGAAAAGGCTTTATGCCACTTATCAAGGAAGATTTCCCCGGAAAAATTTACCCACAACAGTGAACCACAAAAACACACACAAGGAGTACTTACCTTGTGAATCGTTTCAAAGAATGGTTGAAAGAGATCTGTGTCATAGTTTGACATCTTTCCTTGAGTAATTGATGTTAGCCGCTCTAGCCCCATCCCAGTGTCCACATGCTTGCTGGGCAAAGATTTTAGACTGCCATCTGTTTCCCTAATTTTAAAATGCATTAAGCTATGAGAAAACGGATGCAGCAACTCCCAGCTTTGTTGGCCCAGCAATGTTGGGACCTGAAGTGCATCGTGGGAAGGATACACCTATAAGACTTTGTCAGCCATGTGCAATGCATGAGCATGACCCCAACAATGTTGGAAGAGCTGTGCAAACTGATCCAACATGTTGCACCATGCTTCAGCAATCACAGAAAAAAGAAAGTTAAAAAGTTTGACCGGACTCAAACCTCGAGCAACAACTCCCAATGACATGCAACTACATGCAACAGGGTGTGCAATCAGACACAAGCCATGTAACATCCAACAATGTCGCTTCTGTTTGCACAGGCTCTACATCTATAACTTACAGAAGTGTGTAGAGAGGATAAAGCAAATATAGTGATATAATTGGCTACTCAAATACTTTGTTTCTACTCCCTTCTGACTTCTTGTTGACTGCACGCTAACTTTAACTTCATGTCATGTGTAAATGAAATTCTGTGGTGAGACCATGAAAATTAAATATTCTTTTTAGAAGTATTAATTGTTTTTGTTTTACTCATGTGTACACAGTACCATTTGCTTTTCAGTCTCCCACCAGAAAAATACTTTTATAATGAAATCTTAAGTCACAAATACCTGCATCTACATTTGAATTTCTCTATACAAAAATCACTTATGACAGAAAACAGAAAATGGAATAATGATAGATTAATCCTTTAAGTCCCAATAGTGACCAAGATCAAATTACTCCAGACAATATCCATACACTGTCAAGAGATAAGTTATGAGAACTAATAGAATAACCACTCAAGAGAAAATGCCTTGATCTATTATCAGATTCTCTCAACTTGTTCTTTAAAGAAATGTATAGAGACCAGTTTGGAGAATTTGTATGTGGATATTGGGGCTTAAAGGACTAAGCGATTGATACCTGTTGAACTGTATAAACACAAGATTCCACACTTCAAGAACAGTAGGGTCGTCCATATTTACAAGTGAGGCAGCATCTCGTCCACCAATCCTGTCAAAGTGAATCTCGCTACAAGGTCCACATGGGCCAGTTTCACCCATTTCCCAAAAATTGTCTTTCATTCCAAATGGTAACACTCTTTCTGGGGGAAGACTTCAACAAGAGGGCAACAGTATTATTTTTAATAGGTTGACAAATAAATTTGAAAAGCATTTATCTTATATCTTCTGAAGGATCTTTTTAAAATGCTGTGCATGTATAATAAAGAGAAAGAAGATGATCATAATGTTCATTACTTCACAGATGTATAAGTTAACTATTTGTACATTTATTTAATAAGAAGCTGTTACAACTAGGACTAGTGAACATAAAAATTTAGTCTTGGCCAAAACGTAACACTATGCACATGGAAGGCTCTGTAAGATATCCACTGCTTGATTTTCTGTAGATAGTATTCTATTAAGTAAATAATACCTTTTAATAATACCTAATTAAGTTCACTGTGCCATATGTACACTGTGCAGTACATAAATTAAGTTTGACTACTTAGAGTACAGTATAATTTTCACATTATGAAAAATATTATCAATATTTTGTTTGCCCCCACAGAAAAATTCTAGATCCACCAATGAAAGGTAGGTTTGATGTCAGGTTGGAGAGGCGTTTTAATTGACAAATAATGAATTATTGCTGGTGATTAGAGCAACATGTACATGACATACCCCATATTGAGCCAAAATTGTCGCGTCTCTTCATCAGATTCAAGGCCTTCTTCTCCTCCAAAGTACGTGACATAAAGACGATCTTTGGGCATGCCATACTTCACAGTTAACAACTCCCAAGCCCACTCAATGGCTTCTTTCTAAATTCATAAAAGGTTAAATAACTTATGCATTGGCTACATGGAAAAAAACACAAGCAGTCATCAAGATAGATATGATGGGAGGTCAGAATAAACAGATACATGTAAGACACCTGTTCTTTGATACTAATCGAAGCATGGCTGAATTGGTGCTCAGTGACTTCAAATTCCACTTTGTCCACTTGCTACAGTGTACTATGGGTTGTTTGTGGTCACACTTAAAACTCAACTCCAGAGCTATGCTTGTACATAGCCAACTTCTTTGCTTCTGGTCAGGATTCTAAGAATCTTTGTCCATGTTTGTCATAATAATGTTAACTACTACTAAACTACATACATTATTATTTTTTATTGTGTTACTCTTATAAAGTCAATTTATATATTCATTTCCTTTACTGATGCTTATGGTGTAGTCAAGATTCAAAAATATATATTAAAAAAAATTAGACTGAAGAAGTTAGTTTTGGGATTTCTTTTATCTGCCATAGAAAGTGAGAGGAAGAGGAGGGGTTGATTATTTCAGGGGGAGCTGCTTTCAATGCTTTTCCTGAGGGGGTGGATACCCCAGGGAGGTACTCCAGATTTCAAGTGACAGGGATGATTGAAGGATTTTTCGGGTAGGAAAATTTGGCAAGTACCTTTTTGGGGTGGGTTGATCTAAGCAGGGATTTTTTTGGGTTTTCAAAACAATCTGAACATTCATGATACTGCCCAGCTATCCTGGCCTCATAGTTCTGCGAATAAAGTACAACCAAACTTCTCTTGTGGTTGTTCGGAATTTAGCATGGGATTTTTTGGGGGTTTATATTTGGTCCAGGAATTTTTTTGGGTTTTGATTTTTGCCCCTATTTGATCACCCCCATCACTTGAAATCTGGATTACTCCCTTGAGGTGGATACATAATCAGAAGAGAAAGGTTACGAGTTGTCACTGGTGGTGTCTAAATCTTTGACACCAAGGAAAACCTAACTTCTCACCTTGAAGTAATCTCCAAATGACCAGTTTCCCAACATTTCAAAGAAGGTATGATGGTAAACATCCTTTCCCACGTCATCTAAATCATTGTGCTTTCCACCTGCACGGATGCATTTTTGGCTGTTTGCAGCACGCTTGAGTTTGGAGAAGTCACTATTTGGGTCCACTGTTCCCAGAAAAATTGACTTGTACTGGTATGAAATAGAATAATATAATGTAAAAAATATATAATCAACAGGTTGAACAATACGTAGTTAGAACACTTTCAGTAACCTGAGACAAGTGTGAAGGGGCTGTTACTACTAACTGCTCCTATTTAAGTTTAACTATCAAAGGTAATCCATTAAATGTTTGACCCTTCAAAGTGACCCTTTCCCCTTTTATGATGAACTTGACTGTGCATATACCCTAGAGAGTTGAAATACATACAGTCCACTGTCACCTTATGGTCATATTGCTATTATTGGCGACCTTACAATACGGACAGAAGCTGAATCTTTAAGGCTGGTTTTCACTAGTGACAGAGTCGGAGTCAGAGTCGTAATCAGAAGCATAGAGTTTATGATCTAATGAAAACAGTGTTCTGATTCTGCTTATGACTCTATTGCTTAGGTTCCGCTTATGATCTAGTAAAAACCAGGTTGTTGGAGTCGGAAGCAGAAGTGGAAGAACTAAACCAATCACAAAGCAGGGGAACGTGCATTGTGATTGGTTTATCCTTGAGCTTCAGCTTCCGACTCCGACAATCTGGTTTTCACTAGATCATAAGCAGAACGCAAGCGACGGAGTCATAAGCGGAGTCGGAAGAAAGGGAAACGTTCTGATTCTTCTGACTCTGATTCCGTCATGCTTATGACACCAATTTTTGATTTTCACTAGGTCATAAGCGCTCTGAGGATTCCACTTACGACTCTGACTCTGACTCTGTTGCCAGTGAAAACCAGCCCTTAGCATCAGTCAATTTCAGCTGGGCCCAACTCCCCCTCCCCCAACCAGAGTACCCAACCCAAGCTGACCCCAGGGCATTAGCACTTTTTTGCCTTGGATAGCAAGTTCCTGGGGGCGGGAAATCTTGAGCTGTCAAATCCCCTGGGGTGGGGATGAAAAAAGATGGAAAATGCCCATCTTCTATCAACACTGCAACATTTTTCATTGATTGCACAGTCGAGTAGTGCCATTTTAAGCATTTTAATATGTGATATTTTGTTTCAACGAATGTCTGCTTAGTAGTAGCGCTATTCTAATTTAGACTTCACGCCGCAAGACGTGTTTATTTTTTTAGTATTGTTATAAAATTACTGAGAGTAAAATTAATAGTGTGCTGTAAGTTATCTTTTCTGAATAGTGTTATAGATATGAAAGGATGTTCTTCAAATAATACCAACAGAAACTTGATTCAATAACCAAAAAAACATTAATTTACGTCAATAGCTCCCAATTTCCCAGTGTAATTCTAGCTTGATGAGCAATGAAGAAATGCATGCATAAAATTGAGAACATAGCTTTACAACCCTCTACAATTTTTTCCCATCCTTGACAGATGAGGCAGTCTGCTTGTTTTTCAAGTAAAATCCTCTGTGCAGTTATATTCTCAGTGCTGTCAACTCTCCTGGATAATCTGGTAGACTCCCGATTTCGAACCGTTTCTCCCGTCTAAAGTTTGGAGTCTGAAATCTCCCACATAATTGCCGTAGATTCCACTTTATGACAATGACTTTCAAATATTTTTCATTGTTTGAGCTATTTATAAACTGTTAACATTATTCTTTCCCTCAGAAACTCCGGTATGCCATCTTAACATAAGCAATAATGTGATTGGTGGGAAGTAAACCAATCAGGTCAAATGTTACAATAAACACAACATCTTTTTTGCATGTTTCAAATGACGTCATGTTTCGTGCATTATGATGTCATCTATCATCACTTCTCTGTCAATTCTCAATATTTGATGATGTGGGGAGTTGACAGCCCTGTATTCAGATAGAAAACCACGTGCATGTCAAAAGCTCTGGGGTGGCCCAGGGGTTTGTAAATGCTCGCCCCCGGGGCAGCGCAAAATTTGCTACAGTATGTAATGCCCCACCACCCGGACTGACAAGGCAAGTAAATGCCCTAAAGTAGCCCAGGGGGCCTGGGCACAGCTGGAATTGACTGATGCATTATGAACATCCAATAACAAGGGTTAACCAATAATCGATTTATGTTAATTATTCGTGAAACCGGGAAAGGTCTAACTGGCAGTACTGTACATCAATCGATTTTCTATAACAAAAGCAGAAAAGTCGGCTTGTAAAGTGATTATGATAATAAAAGCTTATAATTACTTCACGTGCTTTTTAAGCAAGCTCATTAATTCGTCATTTTAATTAAGCTTACAAACAGATATGCTTACTGCCGCGATAAAAGCTTAGCTTGGTGGCAAAATTAAAGTTGAAACGTTCCTTTAGCGATCCCTTTTATCAACTGAAGCAAGGCATTTACTTTTTTATTCAGGTCAACCAACAGAAAATGCTTTTTAATGTTAAAGTACCTGATTCATGCCAGCATTCGCGAACAGCAAGGTTGGGTCTTCATGTGGAATCGTGGACGAAGAGGGAACAAATGTGTGCTCGTACTTTTCCACAAAGAAGTCCACGAACATTTGTCGCAGGTCCTTTGCTGATAAGTTAGGATCCATTGTAAAGAGAGAAGGGGACGAATTCTTTGACAGTCTGCGAAAGACGATCGAATTCAACGAGGAAATGAACCGATTCGCACCAAAGCACCGGTTAAGAATCATGAAAATTTCACGGAAGTCATGCAATCCATGGTATTAACCGCTGGCCGTTTTTAAAAACGCAAGCTAGTTCAGTAACGCTGTTTTCTAAATATGGTCAAATAGAACTGTCAAATAGAACCAATCAACGTCAAGTTGCCATTGCCCGCAGTTCGCGGGATGTCTTCAAAATTTAAAAATGGCGGAATCAGAAGAGGTCGAAGGAGACTAGATTATTACGCTGTTTTGAACGTCAGAAAAGAGGTAAAAATAGTCTTTCAGAGGCAAAAGGAAAGAGAAATATTTTATCAATCATGCAAAGTGCATTTTATTGCATTTCAGGCGAACGAAAATGAGCTTAGAGCTGCTTTACAGACGCATGTGCATGTTATATTATCACCCGGACAAACATCAAGATCCCGCGAAAAAGAAAGTAAGGTTACAAAAGTTTAGTACGACCTGTTCGCATTAAGCAAAATTTTGCTGGTAGTTTCTCTAGTCCACAATCTTTTAAGTAGTTTGTTTATAAAACCATGTTCACCAGTGTGGTTAATACCTATGAGGTGGAAAGATCTTGCACATGGACCTTAGTAATTACCTGTCCCTGTCACAGGTCGAAGTGACCGTGCCTGCCACATCCACTTTCTTGTATTTTTTTTTCCTCTTTTTTCTTGTTATCGTACATCTAGAGTTCGAATGATTTTTTTTTCAACGGTAAAATAAGCAGCTATATATATATTTAACAGGATTGTAATTATAAGTAACAACACGGCGGTGCCTTGCATGGGTCTAGTGTCCCGTTTACACTTGCCCTTGTCTGGGGCTCCACAATTGTTTTTTTTAATGTTATAATAATAATTAATTATTTTTATTTTTATTCTTTAATCATATGTCTTCTGGTCAATTCTTTCATGACTGCAGTTTTGCCTCAATAAAGTGTCAAAAAGAAAAAGATGCCGTTTTGAAGATTTGGACGCCTACATTTTTTTGTCAGGTGACAAACTCCTCTGTTCCTTTTGAAACTAAAACTTGACCCCTACCGAGACTCAGACAAACATGGGCCATTTCTGCAAGAGGTGGCAAGAGTGCTGTATGAAAACAAACACTTTGCAAAGGGTTTATTGCTTATTTTAGTCAGATGTTGTCATTTCTAAAGAATGCTAGACTGAACAAGTGTCATAATGCTGTGGTTAAGCTATTGATGACTCATTTTCCAACCCAAGAGGGGGTGTAGGTAGTACATCATAAAGTGCTGTGAAAGGTCTCACTTTTTCCTTAAAGGTGCTCTACAGTTTATTGTATTTCTTCTAATAAGGGCTCTCCTTCAAATATGCCCCCACCCCCTAGGCTAAAATATCCAACCAGTGCCCCTCTCAAATTAATTCCCCCCCCCCCCACCCTGCAACCCCTATCACTTCCTTAACTATTAGGAAAACCAGTTTCTATTGCTACTTAATTTATTAATTTTAAGGCTGCAACTATTTAACATTTATACCTGTCCAATACATATATGCGTAAAATGTAAAATGGGACCCTTTATTGCCAACAGGAGGAAAACTTAGTTAGTGCCTCCTTGATTAACTGCCCTTTTTCTAATAAAAACTTCTCCTTTGAGCTGAAATTTTTTATTTGCACTGAGGTGCTCATTCTTGAAAATAAAGCCCGATACTGTGTTTGAGTTAACTCTCAAGTGTGGGCAAAACTGCTTTCGTATGTAGGTGAATGCCTTACCCTTTGGGTCATGAAAATTGGATTGAACAACACAGTAAACAAAACTCATGTAATTACTTAATTCAACGATTTTATTTGCAGTTGATTAGATACAATTAGCCTGCAATATTTCTGGAGCAATCAGCAAGGAAAGATGTTTGTATTTTATTCGCCGGCAAAGATACATTGAAACAGTAATGAGTGACACAAGTAATGCATGTATGCAGTCATGCACAAAGTCTTGTTATTCAATCGAATATTCAATTGGTGTTCAATGATCAAAGGCCGTTGATATGTGTTACAAAATAATGAAACAGCTTAAATTACCACTGGAGTTTAAATTAAGTGCCAATGTCGGAAAATATCATGAATCTAAAATCAGTTCTAAAAATTCGAATTTTGGCTAATACCACCCAAACAACCCTTTAGGTGAACTATTTCAAGAAATGATATTAAGAAATCCTCAAGCTCTTTACATTTTGAGAAATTTGGAAAAGTTCAAAAATTCGATAAAAATACATTTTTTTATTCGTGAAATTGCTGCAAATTTCAACAATTTTCAATTAAGCAGTACATGCCCACAAAAGCTCCTATTGACTTGATGTTGCACATGCATTTACCAGTTACCCAAAGCTTTAAGACTACATAAAAATGTCTTGCAAACTTACTTTTGTAATATGGTTTTGGGCTTTCATTACTTGCACCTTGATTGTGTGCTGTTTTGGCGGTCGAAATAACGCCCAACTTTAACCGCAAAAAGTTGTTTCTAATATGTCTCAAATTTAAAATATGATTATACTACATGAAAGAGCTGCGATTCTTTTCACTTGACCTGAAGTTTCAGTTCTGATAATTTAAATGCTTGCGAAAAATATAATTTTAAATAGAGCGACTTGGGCCACCATAAGCCACAAGAATGTGAAATGTAAACTAAGTGAAAATCATGTAAACAAAGGAAAAAATCACACCAAAGTTATTTCAAGCCCAACCAAAGTGTAAAGAAATGATGGAAATTGCTGCATCTTATTAGGTATTTCTATCTGAAACGCTTAAAAGGCAAAATTGTTTCATCGAAAAAGATAAAAAGAAAAAAAACTCCTGAAAAACGAGCAACTGACAATCGCGTAGGGTGACCATTTAATTCTGAACTCAGAAGTAAAAATTCTTCTGGATGGTCAAGTCCAAAAGGCTTCAACAACTGTTTTCGAAATGCCCCAATAAACTATCGACAAACTATGCCAGATGATAGATTTACTTTAGTAAAAATGAACATAACAAGAAGTCAGAATCATGATTACAAATAATACTTCTACAAAACGAGTTTTAGGTTGCGGCCTAAAGTTAGTTCCCAAAAGAGAGGGGTGTAACTTGTTGTCATGTAACGTATATGGTAATTTGAATAAATTACCCCGGAGCCCCTTCACACAATTGTCCACAGGGTAGACATGACACGTGCTATCACCTTTACCTCTGAATGCGCGTAGACAAAAATGTTATGTAGTTTTTCGACTCTTGTTGATGGCAATTTTGCATTCGCTGTTAGTGGGAAATATCCTTGTGTCTTGTGAATCCGAATTTATCCCTCCTATAAATTGCAAATCAGGCCACCGTTGGACAAATAAAAAACAACTAATCTCGCGCTGGCAAATGAAAGTTGGTTAAATTTTTACTTTGTTATTAGCTTCATTGAATAACAAGATCACTAGAGTTGACTGAACTGGGAAATAGCTGGAAATACCTTGTTAAGAGAAACTAGGGAGGGGCTCGGCACTTGCCCCTCAACACCCAAGCCTACGTGCACTCAGGTAAATGGATCCGGGGGTTCTTGTGCTCAACTTAGTAAATTCTTGATTGGTGGTATATTAATTTTAAAAGCAGTGCAGATGATACACAATGTTTCATTTTATTATTGATGCTTAAACTGCTTGAGTGGATTTGACTTTGAACGTGGAAACGTTTCTCGGCACCCAGATTTCACTCGTTGTTATTTTTACCACTCATTAGAGTGTGAGTGGCTTGAAACTTCCTGGTTCGAAAAGTATGATATTTCATGGCATATTTCGGTGCTCCTTCGAAAATCTGACAGTCACCTACAGTGGCAAGGATGTATTCACATCATCCAGTCATGTATAGTCAAGACCTGCAAGTCTGCAATAGCAATCATGCAGAATGTGTTTTGTTCAGTCAAAGCCTAGTACCCAGACGTAACACCAAGGCATACTTTCTACCGCACAATACTGGATGCTATTAGCTTTGCAACAATCCTCAATTCCCTGTACGTTCGCAGTCTATGGAATTTAAAATCATGCGCATTGATTCAGCGGCCCACAGGTTGGTTAGGGAGCTAATTGCAGATTGCCTTGGACCCACGTTTAAAACTCACGTTCGCAGTTTCATGAATGAAGGCCATGTTGTCAAAAATGCCACTAAATTACCAGCGCTCTCGTTTCACTTGGAGAAATTACGGTTGTGCGCGTAGCTTGTATGGATGTAGCCTGTGAGCAAGCTGTCCTTATGAGAACTACACCAAACTACTAGGAATTAGCAAAAAAGGAGAAAATCATTCAATTCATTCAGTTTCTTGCTTGATTTACCGGGAGTTTGAGTATTTTCATTTTCATCATGTTAGACCAATGATGGAAACACAATAACCCTGAGGGAGGATTCTGACATTGACGGGTTGGGATTTGAGAAGGGCGATACAAATCTCTAGACGGCCTAGACGTATCAGTTAATAGAGTGGATATTTCTCTAGTTTTAATCCTTTAATCCTACAGTTCTCTTCATTGGCAGAGAAATACACGAAACTATTCCAATTTCCAAGATGTTTTTCACTTTTTTACAAAAAATCTTTTTTGGTGAATGTCCGCAAAGCAAAACGCTGCAAACTGCAAGTGGCTCTAAAAGGCAGGAATTTTGGTGTGAAACTCACACACCTCTGTGACTTTTGATTGGATGTATAATTTTTCTCACGCTTGAAAAAGCATCGTTTGCGATTCTGATTGGACGTATCCTGTATTCACGGTTAAAAAACATCAATCACTTCTCTGATTGGCTAGAACTCATTTGTGTAGGAACATTTATGACATTACTTTTGGGTGATTATTTCTCAGTGGTACAAGTAGACTGATGGAACTGGATTTAATCTTGAACTTTAATTATAAATAGCAATTATTGCTACTCAGAAGTTCATGCCTCTTGCAAAGCAATCATCAGGCAACTCCCTAAAGTAACAGTTTCAGTCAAAGATAAAGGGAAAACAGAACAATTAATAAATGAAAACAGTGGTATGGTCATGGTAAGTAGTTATGGCAACTTTTTTCACTGGGTTGTCTTTTACAGAATATGAGCATCTCCAAAGAGAAAAAGAAGATGCGGCTTACAGCAACTTACAGATCCATTGGTGATTAGAGTCTTTTTGCAAGTCATGTTGTTTATGTTAAATTGTTTCTACACCTGTAATTTGATCTTGAATGTTGTTCCACATAAGCTGTGTTAACTTTGGAAACTTTTTTTCTTTGTTTGCAAGGAAGTATTATTTCTGTTGGAGTGGATACCACAAACTTGTTTGATACTTAATTATACCTACTCTTACAAGGAAGGTGAGATTTTTGGCTGATCTTTTATCAGAAGCTTTGAAGCATAAGAGACATTACTGTAAGTGTGCATTAAGGTGGCTCGACAGTTTTTCAGGGTCAATACCTCCCAAGTTTGAGCATTAACCACATCACCATAAACAAAGATTTGGAAAAATTGCCACCACAATTGTATTAGATAAAGATAAAAATTTGTTATGATCAGGGTTGCAACGACATTGGAGTTGTCATAGCAATAAAATGACTTCATTACCCATTTTACTTGCAGCAGTATTATTTGGCAAAGGGAAATGTTTTTCCAAAATCGTTCACGGGAGCTTTTTCCTCCAATAGCTGCCTTGATATTTGTGAAGTTTAAGCAAAATCGGTAAGAGCATTATCAAGATTGGGCATAGTATAACTTGAAAAAAATTGGGCTAACTTTTTTCAAGTTTCAATCCATATCAATCCATGCCATTAAAAATACAGTGTTAAATAACTGATCTGTACCATTATTTTTGAAATTCAATGATGCAAAGACACATTTTAGCTTTAAAAAGATAGTAAATGGCATGAAATAGCACCTTTAGTCACTTAATTTATAATTGGCACTGTGCAATTTATTGTGTGAAATCTGTTTGACATCCTTTCTTCGCTCTTCATAGTTATTGCATTGGAGGAATTGTGATTGGAAGTAATGGAAAGGGGATGTCTGTGGGAATGAATGACAGTAAGTGAACATATATTTAAAAAACATTGTTATGATAACACTTGCTGGGGGAAATCTTAAAACCAAGCTATGAGTGGTTCGTAACTCATTTTCCTCACAGGGAGTGAAGTGAAAAAAAAAATGGGAATCAATGTATTATTTTATTCTCTGACCTTATTCTTCCAAACACTGGAATTGTGACTTTTTTTCTTCAATACTGGAATTCTGAAATCATTTCTTTAAACATTAGAATGTTGACCTTACTCTTCCAAACACTGGAATTGTGATTTGATCCTTTCAAACACTGGAATTCTGACCTTATTTCTTCCAAACACTGGAATTCTGATCTAATAATTCCAAATATCGGAATTGTGACCTGATCCTTCCAAACACTGGAATCTGTTTGTTTCCTTTAAACATTGGATAAGAGATAACTGTATTATATCACGTCAGGATATCTCTATTTACAAGAATCTATTTACAAAATTATTATGAACATATGACAAAAATCAAAAATGTATATTTTAAGAATATTAAAATCAGAGGGATGCTAAAAGCAGAGAACGACAAAATTAATTATGAAAACAAGATATTTTGCCACATGGCAACACCGCGATTGGCTAGTAAATAATTGACATGTTCTCTTTTATCTCTTATTCTATTAAAGATTTCTTAACTGGAATTTTGACGTTATTCTCCCAAACATTTGAATTCAGACCTTCTTTCTTCCCAACACTGGAAATATGACCTTATTTTTTCCAAACATTAAAATTCTGACCTTAATCCTTACTAAACATTCTAAATCTGACCTTATCCTTCAGAACACTGGAATTGTGACCTTATTCTTTCAAACAGTGGAATTTTGACCTTATTTATTCCAAACATTGGGATTCTGGCCTTCCATGTATTTCTTCCAAACCTTGGAATTCTTACCTTATCCGTCACAACACTGGAATTCTGACCTTATTTATTCCAAACATTGGAATTCTGGCCTTATTTCTTCCAAACATTGGAATATGCTGACTTTATTTCTATTAAACATTGGAATTGTCACCTTATTCTTCCAAACACTGGAATTGTCACCTTATCCTTCCAAACATTTGAATAATGGCCATGTTATTTCAAAACTGGAATTTTGACCTTATTCCTTTCAAACTTTTAAATTCTGACCTTATTTCTTTCAAACATTGAAATTCTGACCTTTTTTCCTCCAAACACTAGAATTGTGACCTGATCTTTCCAAATATTGGAATTCTGACCTTATCCTTCCAAACACTGTAATTGTGACCTTAGTTATTCCAAACACTGGAATTGTGACCTTGTTTCTATCAACCATTGAAATTCTGACCTTATTTCTTCCAAACACTGTAATTGTGACCTTATTTATTCCAAACCATGGAATTCTGACTTTATTTCTTTCAACCTTTAAAGTTCTGACCTTATTCTTCCAAACAGTGGAATTCTTACCTTATCCAGGGTTCGCACAGTCTTGAAAAGTCCTTGAATTCCATTTTTCCTTGAAAAGTCCTTATTTTCTGTGCAAGTCCTTGAAAAGAGCTTGAATTTTCTTCAACTTTGAATGTAGTAGCCTGGGAAGAATTTTTTGATGCATTTTGGTTGTCCAAGACAGAATATAAATCGTATCTCAGTGAATGTAAAGGTCATTTACATAAAGTGCTCCATGTTTTATGCAATAATTAACTATCAGTTTAAGACAAGTGAACTGAAAAATGTATAGAATTTGGTGAAGCAAACAGTTAAAGCCTTAAAGTCTTATTAGAATATACTAAGAATATGCATTTTTGTACAATCTGTGAAATTATATTCCTAGTAGGTTGTCCTTGAAAATCTAATCTGGTCCTTGAAAAGTCCTTGAAAAGTCCTTGAAAAATGGTTGCAATTTTTTGTATGAACCCTGTTATCCGTCACAACACTGGAATTCTGACCTGATTCCTTCCCAGCTTTGAAATATACTGACCTGATTTCTTTCAAACATTGGAATCATCACCTTTTTCTTCCAAACATTGGAATTGTGACCTAATCTGTTTTTCAAACCCTGGAATTCTGATGTTATTTCTTCCAAACGTTGGAATTCTGACGTTGTCTCTTTCAAACATTGGAATTGTCACCTTTTTCCTCCAAACGTTGGAAATGTCACCTTATTCTTCTAAACATCGGAATTGTGACCTTATTCTTCCAAAGATTGGAATTCTGACCTTATTTCTTTCATACAATTCCAATTAGATCTGGAACGCACGGACACATTAAAACGAGTTCATATGAACTCTTAAGTGCTTTGTGGGTAAAAAAGCAATTTTCATTTTTGTTATCGGAATTGTGACCTCATCTTCCAAACATTGGAATTTTGACCTTAATCCTTCTAAACACTGGAATTCTTACCTTGGCTTATTTTTTTCAAACACTGGAATTCTGACGTTATTTGTTCCAAACGTCGGAATTCTGACCTTAATTCTTTCAAACACAGGAATTCTGACCTTATTTCTTTCAAACGTTGGAATTTTGACCTTATTTCTTCTAAACACTGAAAGTTTGACTTTATTAGTTCCAATCATAGGAATTCTGACCTGATGCTTTCAAGCATTGCAATGCTGTCTCATTTTTCCAAACATCAGAATTCTAAATGTTGCATAGCAGAGGTCCCGACGTTTTGCTTTTATTTGTAGGTTGCTAATAACATACAATTAAACAAAGACCAAGCACTGAGCTTTTAAGGAGAACATGAACGTGTTTTACCAACCTAATCCTATGATATATATCAGGTACAAACTGTGCATTACTCTATTTGCTCCCTAAAGGAAGAAATCTGCCGATTCATGGTCACTTCCAGTAATAAAACAAAAAGAACGTCAATCAGTTTAGTCTGTAAACAAAAACTCTTGAAAGTTTATATCACTGAAAGAATGAACAGTTTCCCTCCAATGTTCTTGCCTTCTTCAGCAATTTTGGTTTTAGCGTCTTTATCAGCTCCTTGTAATCTCTTGCCTTGCCCACCAACATCTTTAAGCGGTGCGACATCTGCTGTAGACCATTTAGAATCCATTCACCATAACAGTTTGAAGGTTTTCTCATGCGTACTGGTCTTTGACTCTGGTCAGTTGGCTGCTCAACTTCTGCCTCGCATTCGTCGTCTGTTCTCTCCTGCCCCCTCATCTCACCTTTGAAATCATCTTCTGCAAGTCCACCTCCTTCCGTATCCAATATATCTACTTCTGATCACATTCACCACCGTGTACGAATTCTGCGACTAGAACAGTATCAGCAAGGAAGGACAAAGCCTGGCACATTCACAACCTCACTAGGAAGCTCATCATTGGCCCCAACGTCGGCATTTTTCCGCTCTGCTGATCACCGTACCGGGCTCCATTGATTCCGCCTTACTCGACCCTGGTAGTACCCATTGATGGTTCTTGCCCTCATCACGAGGAGCATTCACTGATCCCCCAGTAGCAGGTCCCCCCATGCGTTCTTCCTGCCTTCCCTGGTAAAACTTGAGATCTGCTGGAATGTCCCCTGACCTTGTTTACTGGATACGTGATGTTCATGACGTGTTCCTTTATTTCAAATGGTCCCTCCCACTGTCAATAGAATTAGTTTGTTTCAGTCACCTGGTTTCAGCTGTGGAGAGTAGCGTAGCACTAAATCTCCAGTTTGAAAGACCATGTGTCTAATGTCCTTATCATATGCATCTTTCTGCTGATGCTGAGTTACTTGCAGACTTTAACTCACATCACAATATCACTGGGTCAAGGTCACTGACATACTCCGAGTACATCCTAGCTAGTATTTAATTTAGGGGGGCCTTCGGTTTTCGTCCAGACTTGCACTTGGCCCGTATCAGACACTTACTGTGGTACCTATTCACTGCTTTAGTGAACTGGTTTTTATTTTCCTCAAGGTCTTTATCTTTCCTAAATGGCCACCTGCTGGACCATCATGAACTTCAGTTGCGGCTTCTTTAACAAACTCCTAGGTTAAAATCATCCTGCCTTAGCTGACAACGTTCCTTCGGCTGACGGTGGGTAACGTACTCCCTCTCGTCGCTCTAACATTTTCCTCTGTGCTGAGATTTCCCTTGTTGCTCAACTCAAGGGTTGAGGGTTATCAGTCGGTTTCTTCCACTTCAGCTGCCCATTTGGGGGTGGTTTCAGCTTTTCATTCTAGCTCATGTATCTCTTCATTCACACCAAGAATCTTTTCATTCACACCAATGGGTAGTGGGGATACAATTCTATGCGCTGACCACCCAATCCTTGGCCAAGCGGTAATTGTCTTACATCTTGATTACCCGAACTGTTATGAGTCTCAGGATGCTTTCAGTTCAGGCCATGTAGAGCGCACATCCCTGCCGCATCGCTCAGATGTGTTTCTCGGGGTGATGGGCCAGCATCCCCCAACCTGCAAATCTTCCCGCTATGTACAAGAAACATAGAATTCAAAAGAACACATCAAAACGAAGAAGACTTATGCCTGGCCATCAATTATGTGATAAGGATCCTAGTCATTTAAAAGCTGTGTTAATCACCATCTTTTAGCATCCTGATTTATGTAGCTGTTGGTTGTTGTATACTCATTGATTGGCCCTTTTGGATCACTGTATAGTGCATTTTTCTTTCCTTTTGTGGCTATTGTTCACTTTTGCTTGTTATATACAAAAAGAAGCACTCACAACATTCACAGACTTTTTCTTCTCAACAGATACCACAGCTTGACAAGCTTTATTAGCACTTTCTAATCGAGAAACAACAACAGTCTGCACCAGTGACTCAGGTTGACTCATGAATACTTTCCCTCGCAAATCATCGCGGATTCCCATTCCTTGAGTAAACTGGTCTCATGCTAGTTCCACCTTGAATGAATAAAGCGCTTTTGTGTAGGTATTTTCCACCAATTCCACCCCACTATCCGCAGTCTTTGGCTCTGACCAGTTGGCTGTTCTTCTTTGGCCTCATGTTCATCTTTAGTTTTCTCCTCCCTTCTTGTCTCTCTATTTTATACATCTTCTACAAGTCCACCTCTCTCCATATTTGATATATTTACTCCCTTATCACATTCACCACCGTGTTCGTGTTCTCCTCCTGGAACCATATCAGGAAGGGAGAAAAGATATTCACTTTCGCCTGGCACATTTACAACCTCACCAGGAAGCTCATCATAGGCCCCAACCTCAATAATTACTTTTTGTTGTGATAATCACCTCTGACCTTGTGTTCGTCTTCTCTTGTCTCTTCCCTGCTCGTCTTACCATTTTGAGAATCTTCACAACTGCAGGTTGTTGAAATGAACTACTTGAGATTTCCTGGAATGTCCCTTGACGTGTTCCTTCATTTCAAACGGTCGCTTCCAGTGTCAGTGGAATTAGTTTGCTTCAACTAGTTTCAGCTATAGAGTGTAGCATTGCACTAAATCCCCAGTTTTAAAGACAGTGTGTCTAGTGTCCTTATCATGCATCTTTCTGCCGATGCCTAGCTACTTGCAGACTTTACCTTTCATCAGGATGTACAGTTTCTAACCTATCGTGAAGGTCATTGACAAACTCCCAGTAGCTCCTAGATGGTATTGGATGTAGGGGTACCTTTGGTTTTGGTCCAGACTTGTGCTTGGCCCATATCAGACAACTGCTATGGCACCTATTCACTGCTTTAATCAACCCTGGTGTCCAGGACCTGGCTTCTATTTTTTCTCAAGGTCTTTATCCTTCCTAAATGGCCACCTGCTGAACCATTATGAACTTCAGTAAAAGCTTCTTTAAGAAACCCCTAGGGTAAAACCATCCACATGATTTTTTGACATATTCCTGCACTATAAAAATTTGGATTCCTATCTTATCCTTCCAAACATTGGAATTTTCACCCTATTTTTATAAAAAATGGAATTCTGACTTTATCCTTAAAAAACATGGGAATTCTGATCTTATCCTTCCAAACACTGGAATTTTGGCCCTTTTTTATAAACAGTGGAATTCTGATGTTATCCTAACAAACACTGGCCCTATTTTTATACAGATTACTTTTCTGATCTTATCTTTCAAAACATTTGAATACTGGCCCTATTTCTATAAACATTTGTTTTCTGACTTATCCCTCCAAACACTGGAATACTGGGTCTGTTTTTATATACATTGTAATTATGAAGTTATCCTTCCAAATATTGAAATTCTGGCCCTGTTTTTATACACATTAGAATTCTGATCTGATCCTTTCAAAGATTGGAATTCTGGCCCTATCCTTTAAAGCACTAGAATTCTAGTCGTATCTTTCTAAACATCGGAATTATTAACCTATCCTTCCAAACAATGGAATTCTGGCTTTATTTTTATAAACACTGGAATTCTATTCTGAGCCTTAAAGATATTCAGGAATTCTGACCTTATCCTTCCAAACATTGGTATTCTGGCCCTAATTTTAATAAACATTGGAATTCTGTCCTTATCCTTTTAAACATTGCACTTCTGATCTTCTCCTTCCAAACATTCTAATTTGGGCCCTATTTTTAAAACGCTGGAATTCTTATATTATCCTTTCAAACATAGGAATTCAGGCCCTATTTTTATAAGCATTGGTATTCTTATCTTATCCTTCTAAACTTTGAATTTCTGACCTTCTCCTTCAATACATTGGAATTATAATCTTATCCTAAACCGTGGAATTCTGACCTTATCCTTCCCCTATTTTTGTAAACATTGGAATTCTGTTATTATCCATTTAAACATTGGAATTCTGATCTTACCCTTACAAACACTGAAATTCTAGCCCTGTTTTTAAGACCATTTTAATGCTCATCTTATCCTTCCAAACACTGGAATTCTGGCCCTTTTTTTAATAAACATTGGAATTTTGACCTCATCCTTACAAGCACTAGAATTTTCATCGTCATCATCATCAAGTCTCATCCATCACGCCCGTAAGCGCGTAAGGCCTGACATTGAACTCAGCCACCTCAACCACTCTTTTTTTTGTCCTTCTCTGCTGCCATCTAATCCCCAGTATCTGTCTCATGTACTGGCACTGGCAGCTATTTAGCTTCCGTTCATTGTTCTTGGTGATCTTCCAAGTTTCACACCCATATAGTAGGACTGTTCGAAGTTAAGTCTTGAAAATAGGCTTGTCTTGGTTCTCCCTTCTATTCCTCTAGCTTCGTAGACCCTCCTTAGTCTCTGGAATGCGCTAAATGCTTTCTTCAGACGGTGCATAATGTCTTTGCTAGGTATGTAAACTACTCAACGTGACCCACTTCTACGCCATCCACCACAATATTCTTCCTGCTACCAGTACACTCAGTCCTTAGTGTCTTGCATTTTCTCGCATTAAGTTTGAGTGCTTCTTGCTGCTTCCTCTGCCAATCTCCCAGTCTTTTTATGGAAGTCATTAAACGTAGATGACAGTAGTGCAATGTCATCTGCGAATTCAAGGTTCTCCAGCCCTGTTGTTAAATTCCACCTCTTCCGTCTTTTCTTGTCTTCTGTTGCCTTCCTCATGAGCCAATCCAAGTATAGTAAGAATAAGAATCCTGAAATTGCGCACCCCTGTTTTACCCCAGTCTTGATCATAAACCAGTCAGATGTCTCACTCCTGTCAACAACTGCAAACTGCAAACTGGCCACCTGCCAGTTTCCCAAAGCCTGTTGTAACAACTAGTCAGCCTACTTCCAGTGTCTTCCATGTCAGCTGTCAATAATTCTGGACACACCTCATCTACTTCATCCGCTTTCCCTGGCTTTGTCCTCTTCAACGCATCCTTGACCTCTTGTAATCGTTTCTTCAATAGACGTATCTTGGTTCTCTTTCCTATTCCTCTAGCTGCCCAGACCCTCCTTAGTCTCTGGAATGCGTCACGTGCTTTCTGCAGACTGTTCATAATACTACCTCCACCCTCCTTGTCTACAATAGCTCCTAGGTATGTAAACTCCTCAGTGTCATCCACTTCTTGGCCATCCACCACAATATTCTCGCTGTTACTAGCACACTCAGTCCTTAGTGTCTTGCACTCCCTTGCATTAAGTTTGTCCTACTCTGGCTGCGTCCTCCGATAATCGCCCATTCTTTTTATGGAAGTCATTAAATGTAGATGACGGTAGTGCAATCTCATCTGCGAAATCAAGGTCCTCCAGCACTGTTTTGAAATTTCACCTTATTCCTCTTTTCTTGTTTACTGTTGCCTTCCTCACGACCCAATCCAAGCAGAGTAAAAATAAGAATCCCGACATCAGGCACCCATTTAACCCCAGACTTGATTATAAACCATTCAGATGTCACACTCCCGTCGACAACTGTGAACTTAAAAGTATATTTCCCAAGTATATTTCCGCTATCACTCTCACTATCTTGTCTGGTATTTCGTAACTTCTCATGATATTCCATATAGGCTTTCTCTGTGTACAGAGTCAAAGGCTTTTTCAAAGTCTACAAAGTACGTATACAAACTCACCTTCCACACATTTGCCTGCTCTAAGATGTTTCAAGTAAAAAGGTCTGTTCAGTTGTACGTTGAAACACAGCCTGCTTCTTTCAAAATTTCTTGTCTACGTCTTTGTTGATCTGCTCCAACTGCATCCTAAAAAATATCCTAATAATGAAAGATAGAAGTCACTCCTCTACAATTGTTGCATTCGTGCAAACCACCTCTCTTTAATACCTTAAGAACAAGTTCCTTCTTCCACAGTTTTGGCCACCTCTAAGTTTCCCAAAGCTTCTTGTGACAACTAGTCACCCTACTTGCAGTGTCTCCCATGTCAGCTCTCAATAATTCCGGACATACCTCATCTATTCCAGTGACCACTTTTATCCAATACCCTTTCATCTCCTTAGCTACTTGCCCTGCCCGTTTTGTCTCCGCCATGGTCCTCACATTCCAGCAACCAATGATCGTCTGTCGCTTGGGGGGGCTACTAGGGGGCCCTATCGGACTTTGGGTTTCTGGGTGGCTTCGACTCAAGATCGTCATTGCAGCCCAGCAACAACACTCCCCGTCAGTGTTATCTCCTTATCAACCCTTATGGTTTGTGTAACAGCGTTTTTATGTTGTACGGTCGTTAGCCCTACACCCAACCCCCAACCTGGAGGACCACGGGGTGACTCTTTGTCTGGTCTCTACCCTTCGACCTTTTTGTCATGGGTGGTCCTACCAGGAGTACAAGACTCCACCTGACAGAGCTCAAGGGGTCGTGGAGACACGCAAACTGCCCCACAAGTTGGTGACCCCATATGAAGCAGAAACAATAGAATTTTGGCCCTATTTTTATAAACATTGGAATTCCCTCCTTCCAAACACTGAAATTCAGGCTATATTTTTATATACATTGGTCTTCCGATCTTATCTTTCCAAACATTGGTATTCTGGCCCTATTTCTATAAACACTGGGTTTCTGATCTTATTATCTCGTTCTAAACATTGATATTGTGTCCCTATTTTCATAAACGTTGGAATTATGATCTTTTTCTTCAAAACACTGGAATTTTGGTCCCTTTTATAAACATTAGAATTCTCATCTTTCAAATCCTCAACTACTTGCCCTATTTTTGCACACATTGGTTTTCCGATCTTATCCTTCCAGACATTTAAATACTGGCTCTATTTCTGTAAACATTGGAATTCTGGACAAACGTTTATAAACATTGGCAGTCTGACCTTATACTTCTAAACATTGAAATTCTAGCCTTATCCTTACAATTATTTGAATTCTGATCTTATCCTTCCAAGCATCGAAATTCTGGCCCTATTGTTATAAACATTCTTCTGATCTTGTCGTTTAAAACATTGTAATTCTGGCCCTCTTTTTATAAACTTTGGAATTCAGACTTCATCCTACCAATCATTGGAATTCTGGCCCTATTTTTGTAAACACTGGAAATCTGTTACTATCCTTTGAAACATTGGAATTCTGATCTTATCCTTCCAAACAATGGAATTCTACTGTATTTTTATAAACATTGGAATTCTCATCTTATCTTTCTAAACACTGGAATTTTGTCCCGGTTTTTATACACGTTGGTTTTCTGATCTTTAATCCTTCCAAACATTGGAATTCTGTATATGTCCGCTATAACTCTTACCATCTTGTCTGGTATCCCATAACTTCTCATGATATTCCATAAGCTTTCTCTTTGAACAGAGTCAAAGGCTTTTTTAAAGTCTACAAAGTGCCCAAACATACCCGCCTTTCACACATTTGCCTGCTCTAAGATGTTTCAAGTATAAAGATTTGTTCAGTTGTATTTTTCTTGGGTCCAAACTCAGCCTGCTGCTTTCAAATTTCTTGTCTACACCTTTCTTGATCTGCTCCAACAGCATCCTACAGAATATCTTACTAGTGACCGGTAGTAAAGTCACTCCTCTTCAGTTGTTGTATTCGCGCAAACTACCTTTCTTAACAACTTCCTTCTTCCACAGTTTTGGCCACCTCTTAGTTTCCCAAACACTGTTGTAACAACTAGTCAGCCTACTTGCAGTGTCTTCCATGTCACCTCTCAATAATTCTGGACACACCACATGTACTCAAGCCGCTTTCCCTGGCCTTGTCCTCTTCAACGCATCCTTGAACTCTTGTCATGACCGTCTTCCTAGATCTATTTCCTCAATCTCCTCCGATTCTACTATCTCATCCTCTTCCACAGGATTCGTTGGGTCATCTCTGTTTAATATTTTATTAAAGTGCTCCACCCATCTCTGCAGTCCTTCTTTTGTTTCAATCCTAAACACGCTTTGTTTGTCCTCAACACCTATTGCTTGTTTCCGCTTTTTTCTCCAGTTATTGACTTAGTAATGCTGTATAGTTCCGTGCCCCTACCATTCTCAGCGGTCTTTACTGCTGCTGCTGCCCTCTTCTCTACCAACTTCTGTTATCCTCCCTAGCACTCTGTTTCACTTTGTTGTTCTTGGCACTATACACTTTGCTCCTTCTCTCTTTTAGTCACTCTGATCTTGCACCCTGCAATTTCAATTTTGCCTCTTTCCTCTCCTTGATCTTTTCCGATGTTTTGCTTCCTATCCATGGCCTACTAAGTTTGTTTGACCTCCCCAAACTTTCTTTGCTCCATCTCTTTACGTTGCCAAAATCATATCGTGTTCTTCCTCCGGATCACCTACGTCTCCTAAAGCTTCAAACCTATTCCTTACCTCATTGTTGTGCTTCCTCCTGATCTTTTCACTTTGCAGTTTACTTACGTCAAACCTTTCCCTTACGTTCTTCCTCCCCTCAGCTCTTGTCAACTTTAGACAGATCCTCGTTTTCACAAGGTAATAGCCACTGTATACGTCTGTTCCTCTCATTACGCTGGTGTTTAAATAGATGTTGTCATGTTTCCATTCACTAGAACATAGTGAATCTGGTTTACTGTCCTCCCATCTGGTGACCCCCAGGTAAGCTTATGGATGTCTTTATGAGGGAAGTTTGTTCCAGTTATTATGAACCCATTTGCACTACAGAAGTCACATATCCTCTCTCCACTATCATTTAAAATACCAGTGCCAAACGTCCGCATCACTTCCTTTCTATTGGTATTGTTGTTTCGTACCTTAGCATTCAAATTTCCCATCACCACAATCACATCATTTCTGTTGCAGTCTGAAATAGTGTCCTGTAGCTGATTATACGATTCATTCTTTTGCTCATGCATTCTATCATTTATTGGGGCATATGGTTGTACTACCGTCACTTTTCTGTACTTTGAGTAGTAGTATGCTGTAATGATCATTTTGCTGATTGGCGTTGATTCCATCAAGGCTCCCTTTGCCCTCCCACTCTTCATGATGGCTACTCCTCCCTGTTGTATCTTATCATTTTCTAGGTACACCACCTTCTCTCCACTCTGCAGTGTTACTGATCCGGTCCCTATCCACCTAGGCTCACTTATTCCTAGCACTCGAAACCCATATTCTTTCATCTCCTTAGCTACTTGCCCTGCCTGTCTGTCGCTTAGGGGCTACTATGGGGCCTATCGACCTTTGGGCTTCCAGGTGACTTTGACCCAAGAGCATCATTGCAGCCCCAGCAGCAACACCCCCAGTCAGTGTTGTGTCCTTATCAACTCTTCTCGTTTCTCCATGCTGTCTGACCAACCTTTCTGTCTTGTGCAACCGCTTTTTCTACTTCCCAGCTCTTCCACCCAGGTTTGTTTCCCGACTGTCCTTTTTCAAGTAGTTTTTGGTCTTCCTCTCGTCCGTAGACCTTTAGGAGCCAATCCTAATGCTGTAAAGCAGTCGTTCTCACCCTCACTCTTTAGTATGTGACCTAGCCAGTTGCACCTTCTTCGCCGCAACTCCTCAACGTCATCCACTTCTTCGCCATGCACCACAATATTCTCCCTTCTACTAGCACACCCAGTCCATGGTGTCTTGCACTTTGTTGCATAAAGTTTGAGTCCTACTCTGGCTGCTTTCTCTGCCAATCTCCCAGTCTTTTCATGCAAGTCCTTGAATGTAGATGACAGTAGTGCAATGTCATCTGCGAAATCATGGTCCTCCAGCACACCTGTGAAATTCCACCTTATCCCTCTTCTCTTGTCTGCTGTTGCCTTCCTCATGACCCCATCCAACCACACTATGGCTAAGAATCTTGACATCATGCACTCCTTTTTTTCCCCCAGACTTGATCATAAACCAGTCAGATGTTACACTCCCGTCGACAACTGTGCACTCAAAGCCCACGTATATGACTGCTACTACTCTTACCGTCTTGTCTGGTATCCCATAACTTCTCATGATATTCCATAATCTTTAACTCTGTACAGAGTCAAAGGCTTTTTCAAAGTGTACAACAAAGTGCGCATACAGACCGTCCCTCGACTCATTTGCCTGCCCTAAGATGTTTTTAAGTATAAAGATCTGTTCAGCTGTATTTCTCTTCGGTCAAAACCCAGCCTGCTCTTTTCGAAGTTTCCTGTCTATGCCTTTCTTGATCCGCCCCAACCGCATCCCACAGGATATCTTACTAATGACAAGTACAAAAGTCACTCCTCTACAGTTGTTGCATTCGTGCAAGCTACCTTTCTAAAATACGTTAACAACAAGTCTCTTCTTCCACACTTTCCGCCACCTCTCAGTTTCCCAAAGCCTGTTGTAACAACAAGTCAGCGTACTTGCAATGTCTTCATGTCAGCTCTCAGTAATTACGGACACACGTTATGTACTCCAGCCCACTTTCCCTGGATTTGTCCTCTTCAACGCATCCTTGACCTCTTGTGATCGCCATCTTCCTAGACCTATTTCCTTAATGTCTTCCGATTCTACTATCCCATCCTCTTCCACAGGATTCGTGGGGTCATCTTTGTTTAATACTTCACTAAAGTGCTCCACCCATTTCTGCAGTCTTTCTTTTGTTTCAGTCCTAAGCACCCCTCTTTTATCCTCAACACCTATTGCTTGTTTCTTCCTTTCTCCAGTTATCTAATTAGTTATGCTGCATAGCTCCTTGTTTCTACCATTCTCAGCGGTCTTTACTGCTGCTGCTGCCCTCTTCTCTACCATCTTTTCTTATCTCTCTAGCTTTTCGTTTCATTTGTCGTTCTTCGCACTATACCCCTCGCTTCTTCTCTCTTTCAGTCCTTCCAATCTTTCACCCTCCAACTTCAATTTTGCCTCTATTCTCTCCTTGATTTTTCCTATCTTTTGCTTCCTGTCCATGGCCTACTAAGTTTCTTTGACCACCCCAAGACTCTCTTTGCTCCATCTCTGTATGTTGCAAAA
Source organism: Porites rus (assembly GCA_964035705.1). Classification (NCBI taxonomy): domain Eukaryota; kingdom Metazoa; phylum Cnidaria; class Anthozoa; order Scleractinia; family Poritidae; genus Porites; species Porites rus. The sequence continues at coordinate 45,255,296 of OZ037993.1, forward strand.
ATCATGTCGAGTTCTTCCTCCGGATCATCTATGTCTCCTAAAGCTCCAAACCTGTTCCTCACGTCAGTGTTGTGCTTCCTCTTGATCTCTTCACTAGGCAGTTTACTTACGTCAAACCTTTCCCTTACGTTGTTCCTCTCCTCAGCTATTGCCAACTTTAGACAGATCCTTGTTGTCACAAGGTAATGGTACTGTATACTGTTCCTCTCATTACTCTGGTGTCTAAATAGATGTTCTCATGTTTCCATTCATTAGAACATGGTGAGTCTGGTTTACCTGGTGACCTACAGGTAAGCTTATGATTGTCTTTATGAGGGAGTTGTGTTCCAGTTATGATGAACCCATTTGCACTACAGAAGTCACATATCCTCTCTCCACTATCATTTATAATACCTGTGCCAAACGTCCGCATCACTTCCTTTCTATTGGTATTGTTGTTTCGTACCTTAGCATTCAAATTTCCCATCACCACAATCACATCATTTCTGTTGCAGTCTGAAATAGTGTCCTGTAGCTGATTATACGATTCATTCTTTTGCTCATGCATTCTATCATTTATTGGGGCATATGTTTGTACCACCGTCAGTAGAAGTATGGTGCTGTAATAATCATTTTGCTAATTGGCATCGATTGCGTCAAGCCTCCCTTTGCCGTCATACTCTTCATGATGGCTACTCCACCCTGTTGTGTCTCATCATTTCCTACGTACACCACCTTCTCTCCACTCTGCAGTGTTACTCATCCCCTCCCTTTCCACCTGGTCTCACTTATCCCTACCACTAAAATCCAATACTTTTTCATCTCCTTAGCTACTTGCCCTGCCCGTGTTGTGTCCGCCATGGTCCTCACACTCTAGCAACCAATGCTTGTCTGTCGCTTGGAGGCTACTATGGGGCCCTATCAGACTTTGGGCTTCCGACTGATTTTGACTCAAGATCGTCGTTGCAGCCCCAGCAACAACACCCCTCATCGGTGTTGTTTCCTCATCAATGCTTACGGTTTTTGTAACAGTTAGTGTTTTTTGGCCCTTCGCCCAACTTTCAACCTGGAGGACCATGGTGTGACTCTTTTTTTCTGGTCTCTACCCTTCAACCCTTTGGGCATGGGTGGCTTTACCAAGAGTACAAGGTTGCAGTCGACATAGCTCTAGGGATCACGGAGACACTCAAACTGCCCCACCACAATAAGGTGGTGACCCTATACGGAGGAGAAACTTTGGAGTTTTGGCCCTATTTTTATAAACATTGGAATTCTCATCTTACCTTTCCAAACACTGAAAACTGCCTCTATCTTTATAAACACTGGTTTTCTGATCTTATCGATCTAAACATAGATATTCTAGCCCTATTTCAATGACAATCTTCTAAGAACAAAAGGTACAAACCACAAATTACTTCTTTTGAGCAAGAGAGGATGATTTGAGCTAAAAGAATAATTTCTTTGCGACTAATTGGAAACATTGGAATTCTGATCTTATTCTTCTTAATTCTGCATTAGAATTCTGGCCCTATTTTTATAGACATTCTAGTTCTCACTTCATCCTTCCAATCATTTGAATTTTGACCCTATTTTCATAAACATTAGAATCCCATCTTATCCTTCCAAATACTCGAATAGTTGCCCTATTTTTACACACTTTGGTTTTTTGATCTTATCTTTCCGAATACTCGAATACTTGCACTTTCTTTATACACATTGGTTTTCTGATCTTATCGTTGTAAACATTGGTAATCTGTCCCTATTTCTTTAAACATTGAAATTCTGTTCTTATCCTTCAACACATTAGAATTCTGGCCCTATTTTTGTAGACATTGTAATTCTCACTTCATCCTTCCAATCATTTGAATTTTGACCCTATTTTTATAAATATTGGAATTGTCATCTTATCTTTCCAAACACTGAAATTGGTTTTCTGATCTTATCGTTTCAAACATTGGTATTCTGGCCCTATTTCTATAAATATTGAAATTCTGATCTTATCCTTCCAAACATAGGGATTCTGGCCCTACCGGTATTTCTATAAACATTGCAAACCTGATCTTATCCTTCTAAGCATTGAAATCCTGGCCCTATTTTTATAACCATGGGAAATTTGATCTTATCCTTCAAGATATTGGAATTCTGGCCCTATTTTTATAAACATTGGAATTGTGACTTCATCCTTCCAAACACTGGAATTCCCATCTTATATTACACATTGGGTTTCTGATCTTATCGTTCTAAACATTGCTATTCTGGCCCTATTTCTATAGACGTTGGAGTTATGATCTTATCCTTCCAAACATAGGAATACTGGCCCTAACCAAACATTGGAATTCTCATCTTATCTTTCCAGACACTGGAATGTTTGCCCTATTTTTAATCACATTGGTGTTCTGATCTTATCCTTCCAAACATTGGAATTCTGGCCCTATTTCAATAAATATTGGAAGTATGATCTCCTTCCAAACTTTGGAATTGTGGCCCTTTTTTTATAAACATTGGTATTCTTATCTTATCCCTCCAAGCACTGGAATTCTGGCCCTGTTTTTATACACAGTAGAATTTTGACCTCATCCTTCCAAACAATGGAATTTCCATCATTATCAACTCTCATCGCACCACAAGGCGCATAAGCCATCCACACTATCTGACCAATACTTTCTGTCTTTTGCAACCGCTTCTACTACTTCCCAGCTCTTCCACCCAGCTTTGTTTCGCTCTTTTTTGTAGTATTAGTTTGTGGTCTTCTCTTGCCCTCCGACCTTCAGGAGTCCATCCTACTGCTGTAAAGCAGTTAATCTCACCCTCTCTCCTTAGTATGTGACCTAGCCAGTTCAACCTTCTTTGTCGCACCTCACAGCGTATGTCATTGATCTTAGCTAACTCAACCACTTTCTTGTTTGTCATTCTCTGCTGCCATCTAATCCGCAGTATCCGTCTCAGGTACTGGCACTGGAAGCTATTTAGCTTGCGTTCATTGTTCTTGGTGATCTTCCAAGTTTCACACCCATATAGTAGGACCATTCGAACTTAAGTCTTGAAAATAGGCTTATCTTGGTTCTCGTTCCTATTCCTCTAGCTGCCCCAACCTCCTTAGTGTCTGGAATACGCCACGTGCTTTCTGCAGTCGGTGCATAATGTCTTTGCTGCCTCCGCCCTCCTTGTCTACAATAGCTCCCAGGTATGTTAACTCCTCAACATCATCCACTTCTTCGCCATCCACCAGAATATTCTCCCTTCTACTATCACTCTCAGTTGTTAGTGTTTTGCATTTTTTCGCATTAAGTTTAAGTCCTACTCTGGCTGTTTCCTCTGCCAATCTCCCAGTCTTTCATGCCAGTCATTGAACGGAGATGACAGTAGTGCAATGTCATCTTCGAAATCAAGGCCCTCCAGCGGTGATGTGAAATTGCACCTACTCCCTCTTCCCTTGTCTGTTGGTACCTTCCTCATGACCCAGTCCAAGCACAGTAAAAATAGGAATCCAGACATCACGAACCCCTGTTTTAGAATAGACTTGATCATAAACCAGTCAGATGTCACACTCCCATCGACAACTGTGCACTCAAAGCCCTCGTATATGTCCGCTATCACTCTCATGTTGTCTGGTATCCCATAACTTGTCATGATATTCCATAGGCTTTTTCTATGTACAGAGTCAAAGGCTTTTTCAGAGTCTACAAAGTGCGCATACAAACTCACCCTCCACTCATTTGCCTGCTCAAGATGCTACAAAGTATAAAGATGCGTTCAGTTGTACTTTTCTTGGGTCCAAATGCGGCGTTCTCCTTTCAAATTTCTTGTCTACGCCTTTCTTGATCTGCTCCAACCGCATCCTACAGAATATCTTTCTAGTGACACGTACGTAGTAAAGTCACTCCTCTCCAGTTTTTGTTTTCGCGCAAACAACCTTTCTTGAACACCTTAACAACAAGTTCCTTCTTCGACAGTTTTGGCCACCTCTTAGATTTCCAAAGCCTGTTGTAACAACTAGTCAGCCTACTTGCAGTGTCTTCCATGCCATCTCTCAATAATTCCAGACCCACCTCATCTACTCCAGCCTCTTTTCCTGGCTTTGTCCTCTTCAACACATCGTTGACCTCTAGTCATCGCCATCTTCCTAGATTATTTCCTCAATCTCTTCGGATTCTATTATCTCATCCTCTTCCTCAGGATTTCGTGGGTCATCTCTGTGTAATGTTTTACTTGAGTGCTTCCCGCCCATCTCTGCAGTCTTTCTTTTGTTTAATCAGTACTAAGCACCCATTTTTTTTCCGCAGCACCTATTTCTTGTTTTCGCCTTTCTCCAGTTATCGACTTAGTAATGCTGTATAGCTCCTTGCTGCTAGCTGCTACCATTCTCAACGGCCTTTTCCGCTGCTACAGCCCTCTTCTCCAACTAATTTCTCTTATCCTTCCTAGCATTCCATTTCACTTTGTTGTTCTTTCTATACCCTTCGCTCCTCTGTTTCAGTCATTCTGATCTTACACCCTCCAACGTCAATTTTTGCCTCTTTCCTCTGCTTGATCTTTTCCCGTGTTTTGCTTCCTATCCATGGCCTACTAAGTTTGTTTGACCTCCCCAAGACTTTCTTTGCACCATCTCTGTATGTTGCCAAAATCATATCGTGTTCCTCCTCCGGATCATCTATGTCTCCTAAAGCTTCAAACCTATTCCTCAGCTTAATGTTGTGCTTCCTCCTATATCTCTTCACTTTTCAGTTTACTTACGTCAAACCTTTCCCTTACGTTCTTCCTCCCCTCAGCTCTTTCCAACTTTAGACAGATCCTCGTTTTCACAAGGTAATGGTCATTATATACGTCTGTTCCTCTCATTATTCTGGTGTCTAAATAGATTTTCTCATGTTTCCATTTACTAGAACATGGTGAATCTGGTTAACTGTCCTCGCATCTGGTGACCCCCAGGTAAGCTTATGGATGTCTTTATGAGGGAAGTTTGTTCCAGTTATGATGAACCCATTTGCACTACAAAAGTCACATTTCCTCTCTCCACTATCATTCATTATACCAATGCCAAACTTCCGCATAACCTCCCCTCTATTGGTATTGTTGTTGCCTACCTTAACATTCAAATCTCCCATCACCACAATCACATCATTTCTTTTGCAGTCTGAAATAGGGTCATGCAGCTGATTGTAGGATTCATTCTTTTGCCTCTCCATTGCATCATGTATTGGGACATATGCTTGTACCACTGTCAGGTCTTTGTACTTTGAGTAGTATCATGCTGTAATGATCAGTTTGCTAATTGGCGTCCATTCCAGCAAGGCTCCCTTTAACGTCATACTCTTCATGATGGCTACTCCTCCCTGTTGTTCCTCATCTTTTCTTACGTACACCACCTTCTCTCCACTCTGCAGTGTTACTGATCCGACCCCTTACATGTGGTCTCACTTATCGTTAGCACTTCAATCCCATACTCTTTCATCGCGTTGGCTACTTGCCCTGCCCGTGTTGTCTCCGCCATGGTCTTGGCGTTCCAGTAGCCGATGATCATCTGTCGCTTGGAGGCTAATATGGGGCCTTTCATTCTTTGGGCTTCCAGCTGGCTTTGACCCAATAGCGTCATTGCAGTCCCAGCAGCGACACCCCAAGTCGCTGTTGTCTCATCATTAACACTTCTGGTTTCTGTAACTGTTTTTATATGGTGGGGTGGTAAGCTTTATGACCAACCCCCAACCTGGAGGACCAGATTCAGGATCACTGTTTGCTTGGTCTCTACCCTTTGACATTTTCGGCGTGGGTAGCCCTACCAGGAGTACAAGGCTCCAGCTGACATAGCTCTAGAGGTCATGGAGACACGCAAACTGACCCACCACGACAAGGTGGTGACCCCATTCGGAGCAGAAACATTGGAATTTTGGCCGTATTTGTATAAACGTTGAAATTCTGGTCCTGTCCTTTTAAACACTGGAATTCTTATCTTATCCTTACACTACAAACATTGAAATTCTGGCCCTATTTTTATAAACATTGGAATTGTCTTCTTATCCTTGCAAACACTAATATTCTGGCCCTACTCTTATAGACTGTGGAATTCTGATCTTATCCTTCCAAACATTGGAATTTTTTGCCCCTTTTTATAAACGTTGGAATTCTGATTTTATCCCTCCAAATACTCCAATTCTTGTCTTATTTTTATACACATTGGGTTTCTGATCTTATCCTTCCAAACATTTGAATACTGGCCCTATTTCTATAAACATTGGAATTCTGGGCAACTTTTTAGAATCATTGGAAGTCTGAACTTATACTTCCAAACATTGAAATTCTGGCCTTATCCTTATAACTATTTGAATTTTGATCTTATCCTTCCAAGCATTGAAATTCTGGCCCTCTTGTTATAAATATTGTTCTTCTGATCTTGTCCTTTAAAACACTGTAATTCTGGCCCTATTTTTGTAATCATTGGAAATCTGTTACTATCCTTTTCAACACTGGAATTCTGATTTTATAGTTCCAAACATTGGAATTCTACCTTATTTGTATAAACATTGGAGTTCCCATTTTATCTTTCTAAACACTGGAATTTAGCCCTATTTTATAGACATTGGTTTTGTGATCTTATCCTTCCAAACATTGGAATTTTGGCCCCCTTTCTGCAAACACTGGAATTCTGATCTTGCCCTACCAAACATAGGAATACTAGCGCTATTTCTATAAAGATTGGAATTCTGATTTTATCTTTCCAAATACCCAAATACTTGCCCTATTTTGTACACATCGGTTTTCTGATCTTATCCTTCCAAACATTTAAATATTGGCCCTATTTCTATAAACATTGGAATTCTGGGCAAATTTTTAGAACCATTGGAAGTCTGAACTTATACTTCCAAACATTGAAATTCTGCCTCTATCCTCATAAACATTGGAATTGTGATCTTATCCTTCCAAGCATTGAAATTCTGGCCCTACTTTTATAAACATTGGAATTTTAGTCTTGTCCTTCAAAACATTGACACTCTGGCCTTATTTCTATAAACATTGGAATTCTGACTTCATCATTGCAATCATTGGAATTCTGGCCCTATTTTTAGAAACATTAAAATTATGATATCCTTCCCAACTTTGGAATTTTGGCCTTATTTTTATAAACATTGATATTCTTGTCTTATTCCTTCAAACTTTGTAATTCTGGCTTTTTTTTATACACATTAGAATTTTGACCTCATCCGTCCAAACACTGGAATTTTTATCATGATCATCATCAAGTCTTATCGCTCCAGTAGGCGCATAATTCCTCCCTGCTGTCTGACTAACACTTTCTTTCTTGTGCAATCACTTTGGCTACTTCCCAGCTTTTCCACCCAGCTTTGTTTCGCTCTTTCTTGGCTGTCCTTCTCCAAGTAGTTTTTTTATCTCTTCACTTTGCAGTTTACTTACTTCAAACCTTTCCCTTACGCTCTTCCTCCCCTCAGCTCTTGCCAACTTTAGACAGATCCTCGTTTTCACAAGGTAATGTTCACTGTATACGTCTGCTCCTCTCATTACTCTGGTGTCTAATATAGATGTTCTCATGTTTCCATTCACTAAACATCGTGAATCTGGTTACTGTCCTCCCATCTGGTGACCCCTAGGTAAGCTTATGGATGTCTTTTTGAGTGAAATTTGTTCCAGTTTTCCCACAACCTCCTCTCCATTGGTATTGTTTTTGGCTACCTGAGTATTCAAATCTCCTTTCACCACCATAATATCATTTCCATTGCAGTCTGATGCAGTGTCCGGCAGCTGGTTGTAGAGTTCATTGTTTTCCTTATCCATCGCGTCATTTGTTGGTGCATATGCTTTTACCACTGTCAGTTTTTCATACTTTGAGTAGAATCGTGCTGTAATAATCCTTTTGTTAATTGGCATCCATTCCATCAAGGCTTCCTTTGCCCTTGCAATCATCATCATGGCTACTCCTCCCCCGTTGTACCTTATCATTTTCTACCTACACCACCTTCTCTATACTCTGCAGTGTTACTGATCCGACCCTTTCCACCTGGTCTAACTTATCCCTAGCCCTTCAATCCCATACTCTTTCATCTCCTTAGGTACTTACCTTGCATGTGTTGTCTCTGCCACGGTCCTTGAGTTCCAGGAACAGATGATCGTCTGGCACTTGGGGGCTACTATGGGGCCTATCAGCCTTTGGGCTTCCGGCTAGCTTTGACCCAAGAGCGTCATTGCAGCCCAGCAGCAACACCCCCAGTCAGTTTTGTCTAATTAGCAACGCTTCTGGTTTTCTCCACGCTGTCTGACCAACACTTTCTGTCTTGTGCAACCACTTTGGTTACTTCTCAGCTCTTCCACCCAGCTTTGTTTCGTCCTTTTTCGACTGTCCTTCTCCAAGTAGTTTTTGGTCTTTCTCCCGCCCTCCGACCTTCAAGAGTCCATCTTAATGCTGTAAAGGAGTCCTTCTCACCCTCTCTCCTGAGTATGTGACCTATTCAGTTCCAACTTCTTCCTCGCACCTCACAGCTTATGTCATTGATCTCAGCCTACTCAACCATTCTCTTGTTTGTCATTGTCTGCTGCCATCTAGTCCACAGTATCCATCTCAGGCACTGGCACTGGAAGCCATTTAGCTTCCGTTCATCGTTCTTGGTGATGTTTCAAGTTTCACAGCCATATAGTAGGACCGTTGGTACAGAAGTCTTCAACGGCATATCTTGTCTCTCCTTCCTATTCCTCTAGCGGCCCAGACCCTCCTTAGTCTCTAGAATGCGCCATGTGCTTTGTGCAGACGGTGCATAATATCTCTGCAACCTCCACCCTCCTTGTCTACAATAGCTCCCAGGTATGTAAACTCCTCAACGTCATCACTTCTTGCCATCCACCACAATATTCTCGCTGCTACTAGCACATTCGGTCTTAGTGTCTTGCACTTTTTCGCATTAAGTTTGAGTCCTACTCTGGCTGTTTCCTCTGCCAATGTCCCAGTCTTTTCATGTAAGTAATTGCGCGTAGATGACAGTAATGTAATGTCATCTGTGAGATCAAGGTTCTGCAGCACTGTTGTAAAATTCCACCTTATCCCTCTTCTCTTGTCTGCTGTTGCCTTCATTACGACCCAATCCAAGCACAGTAAGAATAGGAATTGCGATATCATACACCCCTGTTTTACCCCAGACTTGATCATAAATCAGTCACATGTCACACTCCTGTCGACAACTGTGCACCCAAATCCCACGTATATGCCTGCTATCACTCTCACCATCTTGTCTGGTATCCTCTGCCAATGTCCCAGTCTTTTCATGTAAGTAATTGCGCGTAGATGACAGTAATGTAATGTCATCTGTGAGATCAAGGTTCTGCAGCACTGTTGTAAAATTCCACCTTATCCCTCTTCTCTTGTCTGCTGTTGCCTTCATTACGACCCAATCCAAGCACAGTAAGAATAGGAATTGCGATATCATACACCCCTGTTTTACCCCAGACTTGATCATAAATCAGTCACATGTCACACTCCTGTCGACAACTGTGCACCCAAATCCCACGTATATGCCTGCTATCACTCTCACCATCTTGTCTGGTATCCTCTGCCAATGTCCCAGTCTTTTCATGTAAGTAATTGCGCGTAGATGACAGTAATGTAATGTCATCTGTGAGATCAAGGTTCTGCAGCACTGTTGTAAAATTCCACCTTATCCCTCTTCTCTTGTCTGCTGTTGCCTTCATTACGACCCAATCCAAGCACAGTAAGAATAGGAATTGCGATATCATACACCCCTGTTTTACCCCAGACTTGATCATAAATCAGTCACATGTCACACTCCTGTCGACAACTGTGCACCCAAATCCCACGTATATGCCTGCTATCACTCTCACCATCTTGTCTGGTATCCAATAACCTCTCATGATATTCCATAGACTTTCTCTGTGTACAGATTCAAAGGCTTTTTGAAAGTCTAGAACAAAGCGCGCATACAGACCTGCCCTCCGCTTATTTGCCTGCTCGAAGATGTGTCAAGTGTAAAGATGTGTTCAGTTGTACTTTTCTTGGGTCTACACCCAGCCTGCTCCTGTCGAAGTTTCTGGTCTACGCCTTTCTTGATCCGCTCCAACCGTATCCTACAGAATATCGTACTATTGACAGGTAGTAAAGTCACTCCTCTGCAGTTGTTGCATTTGTGCAAACTACGTTTCTTGAATACCTTAACAACAAGTTCTTTCTTCCACAGTTTCCGCCACCTCAGTTTCTTTAAGCCTGTTGTAACAACTAGTTAGCCTACTTGCAGTGTCTTGATGTCAGCTCTCAATAATTACGGACACACTTTATCTACCCCAGCCTCTTTCCCTGGCTTTTGTCCTCTTCAACGCATGCTTGACCTCTTGTAATCACTATCGTGCTAGATCTCTTTCCTTAATGTCTTCTATTTCTACTATCTCATTCCTTTTTACAGGATTCGTGGGGTCATCTCTGTTTAATATTTCACTAAACTACTCTACCCCTCTCTGCAGTCTTTCTTTTGTTTCAGTCCTAAGCACCCCTCTTTTATCCTTAACACCTATTGCTTGTTTCCGCCTTTCTCCAGTTATCTACTTAGTAAAGCTGTATAGCTCCTTGCATCTGCCATTCTATGGCATTTTCCGCTGTTGCAGCCCTCTTCTCTAGCCAATCTCTCTTATCCTCCGTAGCACTTTGTTTTCTTCGCATTTTACTCCTTGCTTCTTTTCTCTTTCAGTCATTCCGATCTTACACCCTCCAATTTCA
>OZ037993.1:45273497-45275997 GCA_964035705.1 Porites rus
AAACACTGAAATTCCCATCTTGTCCTTCCAACCTTTGGAATGCTTGCCCTATTAAAATAAACATTGGCGTTCTGATCTTATCCTTCCAAACATTGGAACTGTGGCCTTATTTTTATAAACATTTGAATTCTGATGTTATCTTTTCATACATTAGTTTTCTGGCGCTATTTTTATACACATTGCAATTCTGATCTTATCCTTCAAAACACTGGAATTCTAGTCCTATTTTTATAGACATTGGAATTCTGATCTTGTCTTTTCATGCATTAGATTTCTCGCCCTATTTTTATAAGCATTCGAATTCTGGCGCTATCCTTTCAAACATTGGAATTCTGGCCTTATCCTTTAATTCTGATCTTATTCTTCAAATTATTGGAATTCTGCCCTCTTTTTATAAACATAGGCACTCTGATGCTATCTTTCCAAACATTGGAATTCTGATCTTAGCCTTTTAAACAATGGAATTCTGGCCCTATTTTTATACACATTAGTATACTGATCAAATCCTTTCAAACATTGCACTTCTGGCCCTATTTTTATACACATTGGCTTACTGATCGTATGCTTTTAAACATTGGAATTCTGGCCCTATTTTTACAAACATTGGAATTCTTGCCCTAATTTTATTAACACTGGAATTCTGAACTTATCCTTTCAAACAATGGAATTCTCGCCCAGTTTCTATAAACATTGCAATTCTGATGTTATTCTTCCAAACATTGGAATTTCTGGCCCTATCCTTATAAAGACTGAAATTCTGTTCTTTTCCTTTTCCTACCCCTTTTGCGTCCACCATGGTCCTTATGTTCCAGCAATATGGCCTAGTGTCCCAAGGTCGTCATTGCAGTACTAGCAGCGTCATCCCCAGTTTAATAGTGTTGTCTCATTAACTACCCTTCTGGTTTTGTAACAATTAGTGTTTTGATGGAGCAGGGTTGTTAGCCCTACACCCAACCCCCAAACCTGGAGGACCAGGAGATCGCACTTTGTCTAGTCTCTACCTTTCGACCTTTTCAGCATGGGTGGCCCTACCTGGTGTACAAGACTCCAGCCGACATAGCTCTAGGGGTCATGGCGACACGCAAACTTCCATAAGATGGTGACCCCATTTGAAGCATGATAAGAACGGCATAACCTGCTCAATACATATTGTTAGATTTCTGCAGGTATAACATACATTCCAGGGGCTTTACCTTTGTTGCATTGATGGCATCCAACACTTCCTTGAATTCCGGCTTTTCATGAAGAAATTCAATGTTTGGTCTCAGTCCAATGGTGTCCAAGGCAGAGCGATCAACTCTCCAGTTATGTTAGGTAGCTTGTCAAAAGTAGTTTGTAAATCTATCGAGAATCTCAGCTTTTTCCTCTATTACTGTCTCATCATCAAGGTCAGTAAGCTGCGTTGTACCCCTCTTCTGTGGCCCTTATACTTCTCTCAGTGCATCGTGAAAAGCTTTCATATCTTTTTTTATTCTGCTACCTGCTGAAATTCTTCAGCCTTTGCCTTTCACCTTTGAGACTTCATTTCCCTGGTGTACTGCTGTGGATTCCGTCGAGTACCAGTCAGTTTTGTCCTGTTTGATCTAGTGTCCAGCTGAAGCTTTTTCACCCCTGCATTATTTCTTTGCTCTGACGGACCCCTCGCCTTTTTGTCAGTATCGTCGAACAAATCTTGATGTGTCCTGAGTGGATTTAGCTAAGACACTGAAAGCAGTGTCAAGTGTAGTTGCTTTAAAGAATTCCAGTTTTCTTCAACAACTTCCGACTGTTGATGTTGCAATCCTGCCAAAGCCTTGTCCATTTCCTTCTTCAACTTATGTTGCTTATCTTTATCTCGTAGTTTCATCAAATCAATCTTGCAGGGTGGTTTGGCGGCAGTTTTGTTCTTTTTTAGTTGATGGAGAAGGCAACAATGGATCTTAACAAAACATGGCCAGTTAAACACTCAGCGCCTCTCATGGGTCTTGCCAAGATGTCGTTTTAGTCTACCTGCCTCACTGTCACATAAAATGTGCCAGTGTTTAGAGTAGGGTTGCATCTATGTGGTCTTGTGATAATCCTTGCTCTTGAAGGTAGTGTTTGTGATCACCAAATTGTGTTCCGAGCAAAGACCCAGAAGAAGTTCACTGTTTCAGTTGCACTTGATAGCTCTACGCAGGCCAATCACACGTGGCCATTTGTCCACCTTTCCAAACCTGACATTCAAGTCACCGCCTGTTATCAGTTTATCAGTACAAGGAACTCTCCGCAGAACTCCTCCGCAAAAACTCCTCCTTAATCTCTTTGAGGCTGGTCATTTTTGGAGCATAGACACCTTGCTATGGTGGCGTACACATTTCGCTACAGCGGAAGTCTCATGGTGATTATCCTGTCACTGTCGGGTCTTGTTCTAGCTGTTGAGTAATGGAATTCCCTATTGCAAAACCATCTCTAGATTGTCTTCACTCTCCATCTCCTGCCAGTCCAAAAAAAGCGTTTAGCCATGGTCTACCATGCTGTT
>OZ037993.1:45283497-45323497 GCA_964035705.1 Porites rus
TCGGCTACCTTCTCGCACGTATTTTCTCACTGCCGCTTTAATTTTCCTTTCTAGTAGGACCCTTCTCCAGCCACTAAAATTTTTCCCTCTAGTCAGTCCTTTAAGAAACAGGCTGGGAATTGCGCCACTTATAAACACGGCAATGGTAGACACAAGCGTCGAAATTTCGTACTCATTTCTAAAGAAAATTATAGAAGATATCGTTAAAAACAGAAATGTGAGAATAACAGCAATGTCGCGAAGCATCAGGCAGATTTCAGTTTTAACTGGAAGCACTTCGTCACTCACAGACCAAAATAGATTTGTTGGAATTGTGCTCTGATCAGTACCACTGTTGGAATCTAATTCTTGCTGCCTGTATTTTAAGATAAATTCTTTAACTTCCATGTAATTTCTCTGCAAATTACCATAACAAAAATAGACGTTTGTTGTGACAACCACAAGGAAAGATACATAAGGAGTTACAATTTCAGCGTTTAGAGCTAATCCCATTGTTGTGAATCCTAATATTCCGGCAAAAAAGGTACATAATGTGATTACTCCATATAACAGAAATATTCCTACAAACAGCAGATATATAAACAACGGAATAAAGAGAAACCGGCAAAGGATAAACGACATGCCGCTAATTCTATCCCTTACCCTAGAGATCTTTGTCAAAATTTTCATAGAGATGCAACGAAGCAAGGTCATTGCGGGTGATAACTTAAAAGCCAAAAAAATTACTGAAACTAAAAGACGAAGCAAACAGATTACTCCCCAAACAAGACAAAGGAATAGCGTGAATAAAATTGGAAATATAAGCCACAAACTGAACAGAGCTCGCCTCACTCGTGATCCCCTATAATTTTTCTTTGAGTAGCAGGCAAGTTTTTTTAGGCCTCTTTTGTACAGGTAACGATAAACTAACAAACGAATGTACCCCTCTTCCGGGAACAATTTTAAATGATAAAGGGTTTCATTTCCAATACTAACAGAATGTAAGTATACTCTATTACATAGGCGACAATCAGTCAGGAACAAATCCTTCGGTTTTAAAAGCAAAACTGTTGTCCAACATGGTAGTATTAGAGCGGTTTTCATTTGAGTGTCGAAAAGTAATTGGTTTTGCACTTTCTACACGATGCGATTGGCTTAAAAGATTCGCGCCACCTTTTCATCCAATCAGAAGTAAAACCAAAGCCAATTGTGACGCGCTCGCATGCATTTTCCCGCGCTTTGCGTCAGCCACATGTAATTACGTCGAGTTTTGATTGGTTCAATGTATTGTCTGTGTCCTATGTGATTGGCCTGAGTAATTACTTTGGTTTTGGTTTTACGACACTCAAACGAAAACCACTCTAAAACGGTAAAGACCAAGACTGTGCTCGGTGACATCATACCAAGAGAGAGCGCTGAAAATTCTGGACTTTCGGAAATGGGCTGCTTTAAGCGTTCGTTGATATATTTTGGCTTTAGAGCAAAAAATAATGCCAGATTAAAATAAAAAGAAAATGGAAAAATGAAAAACATTAAAACCGCCAACTTTAAGTTAAACGACATCTTTAAATCAGGCAGAAGCTGCACACATCCGAGTAAAAACGTTGAACAAGTCATCTACAGGAATTTCCTCGGTGTTGCATGACAGTCTGTTCTCTTCCTCGTTTTGAATTCTCTCATATCCATCTCTTATGCCAGAATCATCCGACCCGGTTTGTTCTCTGTTAGGTAATTCGTTTTCCAGTTGGTTTTCAAAGACATCTTCCTTGTCATATTCATTCTGAAGATTAAAAATACAGTCAGGCAATAGCAGAAGAAGTGCCGGGCAATACAAACCCACAACGATAGACAAACAAATCAAAAAGGTTTTTATCACTTGCAACCATCTGCTGCCCACTATAGAAAGATCACAGTGAATACTTGAGACATTAGAACTGCAGCAATGATAGTTTATCGAATCAATGTCTATCATTGCAATACAGACCACCCCTGTCTTGCCGCGGCTTTCACTTGTTACATTGTCCAACAGTGCTCTTCCCACAGCCATGTTCTGGCATGTTGAGTTTAATCCCGCAAGGCAACCACTCGGTTCATCTCTCAGTGACACTGTCATGCTTCCAACTTGATAATTCAGAAGTCCAAGGGATAAAATATCGAAATCGAACGGCAAAGACAGCATGGGCTCATTATTTGAACGAGCCCACACCCATCTGTCGGGAAGAAACTTGTCTGGCAAGTCCAGTGGGTTGTAGCTGTTGTTACCGATTTTTAAATTCAAGTAAACTATTCTCACACCTTTCTCAGAAGCCTTCAGTTGAAATTCTGATTCAAGATTTTCTCCATTTAGTAATACTTTACAGTTAAGTTTTTTGCAGTTCTGTTCATTTGCAGCCACTGACACAAGAAACAATGAAGTTGCAATAAAACTGAGAATAATCACGGCCATTTTCCCTAAGGCGGGTGGATTATTTTCCTTGGTTTGATTTTTTTTGAGAATATGATATCATTTAAAGGATCACTTACCATAAACGCGAGGTCATTCTAGGAAGTATCTGAGCATCAGCCCTTTACTAGGGGTTAGGGGAGAGAAAAGTTTGCTATCTCCTCTTTTCGCTTCTCTCTATTCCTCCCTCCCTTCCCCCCAGATACACCTGATACTCAAGCTGAGGGAGTGTTTGTTTTCCTTGCATGGGCCGGTATCGCACACCCGTCCCCTAAGATACCTATCCACCAGCAGGGCTAGAAGTCTCCCACGCGGACGTTTTGTTTTGACACGCAACGCTCCCTACCCCCCTAAAGGGAGGAGCGTTGCTCATTGCTCCTCTCTCCTTCTCCTCCCCTGTCATCGCACCCCCTTCATACCTGTTTGAACGCCTGGAATAGGCGGGACAGGGACACAAGGTAGGGACACAGGGTAGGGACAGGATACGAACAGGGCATCATCGAGAAACTCGACTCACGACAAGAGCAATCGGCTCGATACTCATGATCATCTAAGGCCCCGTTAAAACGTCGAATCTCACATATGCCGAAATGCATGTGAAGTTCGACGTTTGAATCGATTTAATTCGACTGTTTAAATTAAATGCGACGTTTGCCGTATCTGCGACTGAAGCAGTCGAAGATTCGACTTAGGTTCGACGTTTGATTCAAACGTCACATTTCACATGTGTACGTCGAACTTAATGCACGAATTTTAGTAAATTATCATTTTATTAATGGGAATATTGACGGCGAACAGAGTTAAATTCGACAGAGTTTAGAGAGTTAAATTCGACGTTTGAATCAAATGCGGGTAGTTAACTAGTTTCCTCAGTTGTTTCGCTCAAAGTAATTCTCAATAACTACGTTGCTTCAAGGTTCACAAAGATAACTTGCTGATGGTCGATCGAGATCAGTTCGCTTGACCTTAGTGTCGATCCCTGTTCTCGTGCAGTGCATTTGTGTGTAAAACAACTTAATAAACGTAATTATGTCTTTTGGTGTCCACCTTTGGCTCGACGATATCGAAAGAGATTCCACAAAAAGTCTGAAAATTCTAGTGACGAACAACCACAGACTGGCACGAAAGGTGAAGTAAAGAAGCAACGGTTCGGGGGCGACCATGCACATCTAAGAGGCTTGAAACTTGGGAAGGGTAGTTGATTTCTGGCAACACGCACTATATCTATATTTTTTAATGCCAAATAGATTGGTACATCACTATATACATTTTAAGACTAGATTGCTTTTTTCAAGTATTTTCAAGCATTTTCCCAACACCAGAAAACATTTTTGGCAGCTATAAAACATTTCAAATAAGCCTTTTCCCACCCCCACCCAGCCAAAGTCAACAATCAAGACCTTGGTTAATGGGCGCAAGCATAAATTTACATGCACTAATGTGACACAAGAGAGAATGAGCTAGATCATTCTCTCTTGTGTGACACCAAAAAGAAACGGAGGGCATTTTACACCTCATGCGCTTAGTTGTGCATGAGTAATAAAAACTGGGAAAGGTCTATTACAGCACACAATTGACAATGAAGTGTCCGCATTAGCGAGATTGGCTTTGGGTGAGAATTTTTTGAGGGGGGGGAAATAAGTGTCCGTTGTCTGAATTTAGAGCAAATTTAAGGGCTTTCCCCAGGAGGGACAAAGAAAACTATCCGTGTTAAATAACGAGGTGTCCGCAAGGCGGGGTTCGACCGTATTGCTAACTAATTGTTAATCACCTGGAAAGCTTTAAAAAAACGCTTTTGCTGTGTTATCTTTTTGAAAAACCTTTTCATAATTAACGGCTCTTAGCTAAAAAAACAACATGAATTTATTCCTTTTCTCGTTACAGAGGTCTTAGTGTTGTACAACTGGATAACAACAAAACAAAAATGTACAGGTAACAAAGCCAACTTCATAAAACTATTGTTTAATTAATCAATCTGAAAAGCTTAAAAAATGAAATAACTTCACCCTTTTCAGAAAAGGCTTTTTTGGCTTCCAGTGACTGGAGGGGGGGGGGGGGGGACTCGAGGAGCCCCCCTTTATAAGGAAAAGTCGCTAAGTTTGGTGGTCACAGCTTGCACGGTTGTAAAGTTAATCAACTTTTTCGCGAGGGGGACTCCAAAAGCCCCTTCCCCGGTCTGAATTTTTGTTTGAGTGATAAACGTTTACAGCAAAGACGGTTAATACGAATAGTCCATTTGTTTAGTTTTTTTAAAAAAAAATTAGAAAAGTTCGAAAATAACGCGAAAAAAAGGAAAAAATTCAGCAAAGCCGATTGAAACTAAACTTCCAGTTTTTCTATTTAAAAATACAATACTTTAAGCACCTTGACATAGGTTTTGGCTAGTCAGTTTTGACATTAAACTGGGATAGGTTGCTTAATTCTTATGGCATAATGCAAAAGAAAAATGTCAGGAAAATCGCTGTCAGACTAAAAGCTGAACCTGAAAGTTACCTCTAGCAAACTAAAACAAAGTAAGATATCAAAATGTTGGTATTTTATATAATACCATTGCAATTTTCATCTTGTATTAAATCAATGATCAGTTTTCTTTCAGTTCAATACAGTTGCCGTCTTAATTTTTACTAATATAATCCGGCATCAGATCCTTGTTAGAGCTCCGGCCACTGAAAACATTGCTTTCTCGGTAATTTGCTTTTCATAACCTAGGTTACGTTCGCTATTATGTTAGACCACTTTTAAGAGAATCTCTTTATTACAACTAGGCAAGTAACCAGAAACCTCAAAGCTCTGTTACCAGCAGAAATGGCCGATGATACAACTGACTTACGTAACCAGTGACTGGCTTTTTTCACACCTGATCTTGAGCTGCCTGTGATAGATTAGACAACACTATGTCACCATCATTTCGGGACCCACTTCTCTGTTCGGTTTCTCTGTTTATACTATACTCGAGATACTCTCTTACCACCGCTTCAATTTCCCTTTTCAGTTTAATCTTCTCCCAGCCAGCAAACTTTTTGCCTCTTGTCAGCCCCCTAAAAAACAAGCTGGGAATGGCGCCACTAATGAAAACCGCAACGGTCGACACAGGGGTGGAAATTTCATATTCGTGTCCGAAAAAAATAATCGAAGATATCGTCAAAAACAGGAAAGTGACAATGACAGCCGTGTTGCGAAGCATCAAACAGATTTCATTTTGAATGGGAAGCACTCTATCACTCACGAACCAAAACAGCTTGGCTGGTATTGTCCTTTGTTCGCTACTACGGGTTGTTTGGAGTTCCTGTTGCCAGTATTTTAAGATGAATCCTTTCACCTCTATGTAACCTTTCTGCAAATTAGCATAGCAGAAATAAATATTTGTCGTGACAACGACGAAGAAAGCTACATAGGGAGTTACAATATCAACGTTTAGAACTAATCCCATGATTGTAAAGCCAAATATTCCGAAAAAAAGGTTGCATAAAAGGGATAATGGAACAAAGAAACCAAAAAGCAGCAACACTATGTATGGTATAGTAAACAAATAAAAAATCAGTTTGACCACTCTGGAGTTGCTAGTAATAGCATTGATCTTGGTCATAATTTTTTCCACGCTAAATTTGACCAGAAGAGTAACTGGTGAAAAAAAAAATAGGATTGTTACTAATGAAGCAAAAAGGAGGATCAAACAGAATATTGCCCATAAAATACCTGGAAGGAACAGCGTTACTAAACTAGAAGATAAAAGCCACAAAATGCACAACGCGCGTTTCATTCGTGAGCCATTATGATCCACCTTTAAAAAACAGGTGGAAAATGTTACTAGTTTCTTTAGACCGCTGTTATTGTGGTTAAGAAAAGTCAACGTTAGGTGGTGTACTTCTTTCGGGATCAATTTCAAATGTTGAAGTATGTTTTCTCCAATACTAACAGAACTCTCGTTTTCTGTAGCACAGGTAAAGAAGTTACCGGCCATACCACATAGAATGCATTTCATAGGCTGCCGGTTTAGGAATAAATCCTCGGGCCGTAAAAACAAAACTGCCATCAAGCAAGTTAAAATTAATGGGGTTAATATCAGGATTGAGTCGGCTGAGAAATAAAATGGGTTAATAAAGAAAAACCCAGAAGATAAGCTATAAAGTGAACTTAGTTGCTGAGCCGGATCCGGAAACTTCAAGACGTATTCATTGAAATATTTCTGCTTTAGGAGAAAATATAAACCCAGGTTAATATAAAATCCAAATGGAAGAACAAAAAAGAGTAAAAACATTAACTTGAGGTTAAACGATAGGGTTAAATTTGGTAGCCGCTGAAAACGTTCCAACAAAAACACTGAGCAGGTTATCGGACTCCTGTCATCTACAAGAATTTCCTCTGTGTCAAATGACCTCAGTCTCTCTTCTTCCCCATTTTGAACTTCAAGAAGTTCATTGTTTTCATTGTTACTTTCCTTGTCACATTCATATTGAAGATCAATTATATCTTCTGGCAACATCAGAAGCATTGCGGGGGAATAAACCATCACAACAACGGATAAAAGAAACAGAAAGGTGTTTATCACTTTGAATGACATACGGGCCTCAACAGAAAGATCACAGTTAATGCTTGACGCGTTGAGCCTACAACAATGATATACCATGAAGTCTTCAGAATTATGCACATCCTCATCTATCATTGCAACACAGACCACCCCATTGTTGCCGCTGTTACTTGTTACATTGCTCAACAGTGCTCTTCCGACGACCAAGTTCTGACATGCTGAGTTTAATCCCGCAAGGCATCCACTCGGTTCATCTCTCAGTGGCACTGTCATGCTTCCAACTTGATAATTCAAAAGTCCAAGCGATAAAATATCGAAGTCGTAAGGCAAAGATAGCATGGGCTCATTATTTGACCGAGCCCAAACCCATCTGTCGGGTTGAAACTCGTCTTGCAACTCCAGCGGATTGTAGCTGTTGTTACCGATTTTTAAATTCAAGTAAATCATCCGCACACCCTCCTCGGAAGCCTTCGGTTTAAATTCTGATGCGATACTTTCTCCAACCGGCAGTACTTTACATCTAACTATACTGCAGTTCTGTTCAGCCGTAGCCGTTGATATAAAAAACCAGATAGTTGGAAGAAGACTTAAATGAATCACAGCCATTTTCGATAACAGCATTGAATTATTTCCCTTGTTTTTTTTTTTTTTTTAATTAGGGAGTGTTTCTTTCCCTTGGGACCACATTAATTGGATTAGATAAGTGCTGTCCAATGATGGTAAAGCTTTTTTAATCCCTTGGGATTTTTTGGAAACCAGTTTCCATAAAACTAAAAGAAAGATATGGGAAACTATAAAAATAGGTTTTCGTGAGTAAACCAGCGAGACTGGTTTTTCTATGGACTTTCATCCTCGCCAAAAATCAAAGCAGATCACAACCGTATTCATCTTGAAAGTGTAACATTTGAGTTGAGAGAGATCAACAATAGATCTTGCAGTTCAATTTTGTAGTTCTTAACGCAATCGTCGAAACCTTGCCGCAGTTCTGTTCATTTGCAGCCCCTGATACAAGAGACAATGAAGTTGCAATAAAACTGAGAAGAATCACAGCTATTTTCGCTAAGGCGAGTGGATTATTTCCCTGGTTTGATTTTTCGAGAATATGATATCATTTAAAGGATCACTTACCATAAACGTGAGGTCATTCTAGGAAGTATCTTAGTATCAGCCCGTTTAGTAGGGGTTAGGGGAGAGAAAAGTTTGCTATCTCCTCTTTTCTCTTCTCTCTTTTCCTCCCTCCCCTTCCCCACAGATACGCCTGATACTCAAGCTGAGGAATTGTTTGTTTTCATAGTATAGGCTGTTAATATACACCTCTCCTACAGCTAGAAGTCTCCCAAGCGGGCGTTTTTGTTTCGTCACGCCACGCTCCCCTCCCCCCAAGAGGGAGAAGCGTTGCTCGTTGCTCCTCTCTCCCTCTCCTCCCCTGACATCGCACCGCCATCATACCTATCTGAACGCCTGGAACAGGCGGGACAGGGCATCATTTCAGGAGAAACGGGTAATCGGCTCCTTACTCACGATCATCTAAGAAACAAAAAGTCCTTTGTATTAATAAATAAAAGGAAACTAAACTGATCTACACCACATACTCAATTAAATGTTGCGGTTTAATATAGGAATTGCATGATAAAGGAATAACATGTTTTCTTAAACAGTTCGGTCGCCAAATTGGAATTTCCTGGTCTGGTACCTATTAAGGGTTTTTTTATGTCCCAGCGGCTCACCCCACCTAAATTTATGGCTGGTACCCCCCCCCCCCACCTTTTTAGGTCTTTTAGGTGTCCTGGCCCAAAGGAAAGCTTTTTCTTGTGACGCGATATAAATTATATCAAGCATGGCCTTATACAAACCATGCAGGGATCGACCAGAATGCAAATGAACGCGTTCCAACAAGATAGAGATTTAAGTGATGATTGTAAGAGAAGAGGACATAAACAAAAACGATAACAACGGAAAGCAAGTGTGCAGATAAAATTGATCTTGTATTTCTAGGGGTCAATGAATCCCACTTGGTATAAAGACCAGTAAAATTTTTCTTACGACAAATAGATGCAGAGAAGTTATGTTGATTATTCTCTCTTGGTTCCACTGAATATATATATATATATTTTATAATTTTACTTTTATTGACAAAACACATATTACAGTTGCAAAATTTAAAACTAAAAGAAAGTATATAACGATATTACAGATTGGATCAAAATTACGTAAAGACGAGAAAGAATAATACAGCAGTTGTAATAATTCGCACAATAACGTTAGACCTGCTAATCAACGGATTTTTCTGGTTAGATGGATACTTACTAACTAAAAAAATAATTGAAAGGGGGGGTTTTTCATTGAATATGAAATCACCAGCGACTCAAGGATAAACAATCCTAAACATGCACAAATAGGTGATAATGGCTCCTGACATACGCAAGGAAGATGCAATATCAGGGGCACCCAACGACTGTTTTCTGTAAAACTGAAATATGGGTTCGGAGAAGCACATATTGTCTAGAATTTTCTTTTACTTGAGGACGGCAAAAAATTTCTAGATGACCGTTCCATTCACGTACAATTTTCGAAGCTTGTCTTATAAATTCCCTACGATTTTCTTATTAAAGTTTAATTTTCACATTTTTCTTCCCAACTTAGGCTATTTTTCGTACAAAAAGGGAACCGAAAATT
This sequence comes from Porites rus, assembly GCA_964035705.1. Classification (NCBI taxonomy): domain Eukaryota; kingdom Metazoa; phylum Cnidaria; class Anthozoa; order Scleractinia; family Poritidae; genus Porites; species Porites rus. Next base: position 45,293,124 of record OZ037993.1, read on the forward strand.
TTCGGATTAAAAAATGTGGTGGTGTTAAGTCAGAAAATGTCTCACTTTCGTAGTACGTGAAATTTCATCTAAACATTTTCGGAAAAATAATACTCAAACCCTTGTAATTTCGAATAAAAGATTCAAGTTCCCCTCGGATGACCGAACAGATACAAATTTTATAGCGCCGCTTAGAATGCATTTCTAGGTATCTAAAAGTACTCTGGATAGCCTAAAAAAGTGTTTTCAATGTATTTAGGAGGACACCATATTTGGGTGCCCCTGACAATATCAAGAAAGAATGGCATTTTGAATATCGCGGGAGCGGATTGGCATTGGTTGCGAGCTGCCAAGCTCAGGGATCTTTTCCTCTTCTTAAGAAAGCCTTTCATCTCAGAGATTCCGTATCTTCCTACGTTCTCTGGACTCGTCATGAAAAGGTTGCCCTGGTCCCCCGTCGCTTAGTCTTCTTGCCGTGTAATGATCAACTTCCCGTTTTTTGTACTCAACCTCTCGCTAGCCATTTCACAGAGTCTAGTTCCGTCTGTGACGTAGACTGAACCTCGTCGGGGTTGTTTTTTGCTTTTCGTGCATCTTGGGAACTGGTATACCTGTGGTTTCCCTTTCTCAGTCTTTGCCAACCAATTAGTTCCCAGGGAACTGTAAGCGATTTTGGACTTTACGCCAGACAAATCAAAGCTCAAATGGCGGAGGGGGTCGTTACCGACTCGAACCTTCCTCTGTTTTCCGCCGAGGAAGTACAGCAGCACAGTACAGAGAAGGATGCTTGGATAATACATCGTGGAAAGGTCTACGATGTCAGCGAATTTCTTGAACGCCATTCGGGCGGGAAAGTTATTTTATTTGCTTTCACGGGCTTACGGTGTTGACGACATAAGAAAAATTTCATGAACACAAGACTTTTGGCCGTAAGGGCTGTGTATAAAACTGCGACGGGAACAAGGGGACGGGGACATTGGGACGCTTGTGTGGGGACTTGGGGAGGCGAGACGAGGGACTTGGGGACATCAAGTATGGGACGCTAAGACGTGTGGGACGGGACGCGGGACGTCAAATACAGGAACGCGGGATGTGAATGATTATAGCAAAAGTCGGAGGTAAATTGATGACTTCCCTCGTTAATATGTTTTGGTGAAGGCAACCCACCTTACCCTCCTTTTGGTTCCTCCATGTCTGTTTACGAAGCCAAGAGTTGGCGAAGCCCCCCTGCATTGAAGAAAGTGAAACCATTGTCCTGGTGTTCTTGCTGATGGAATATTAGAGCGCTTATCAGGGTAGGGTGGGTTGCGGTCGCCAAAATTTATATAGAATAACAGCATTCGACTCCAAATAAATTAAGTGGCTTAAGCGAGCTTCAAACCCCGAAGTGCTAGCTCCGAAATCCATTGCCTGTACCACTGCACCACGGGGGCTTCAACTATTGTAACAATATTTATTTTGTTTTACATATTTTTAGTGGCAAACTTACTAGTAAATGCTGTCTAAAAGTACTTAAAGGTTGATTTACACTGACGCGTTTTTGGCTACGCACGTGAACGCACGTAAATTTTAATCATGTAAATAAAATAGAGGCAAGAAATAAGGTGTTGAGAAAAAACGTAAACGTGAGGTTAAGCGAGGTTCTACTTTTACGCTTAAGTGCGACTTTTTATACATTGCCTCTATTTTATTTGCGAACGTAAATTTTGGGCACGTACGCACGGAAAAATTACGAGACAGTGGAAATCAAGCCTAACCCTAATCACAATAGTCAGTGCACTTACTCCTGTATACGGAAATATTCTGTGTAAACATCATAAGGTATCCAAAGTGGTTCTGGACGATGGAATCTAATACTGACCATAAATAACACATTTTCACTAAGAAAGAGAAATTTGAGAGAGACATTCATTAACGTCCCTGTGTCCCCCGCGTCCCTGTATTTGACGTCCCTCGTCCCAGTCCCACACGTCCCCGCGTCCCGTACTTGATGTCCCCAAGTCCCTCGTCTCGCGTCCCTAAGTTCCCACACAAGCGTTCCATTGCCCCCGTCCCCTTGTCCCCGTCCCAGTTTTATACACAGCGGCGCTACTTTTGAATTTGCTAGAAAGAAAGGGTCGGTTATTTAAAAGAGGTCTGACTTAGACCGCGCATTAAGAAATCTTTGGACCTCCAGATCTCTTCTTTAGTGGGTCAATTTAAGAAGATAAATGCTTTTCTAGTCTACACTATATGCTTTAATGAAACTGTCCACGACAAATGGTGCTTAGATAAAAGCGTTGGGCAAACTGAAAATGACTTAGAACACGGTTTTGTTAAACACTGGTTAAACTCCGTTTAAATAACCGGCCAAAGAGTTCGCACCGAAGGGTAGCCAGTTTTAATACCAAGATCTGTTGCGTATAATGCAAAAGACATCTCGATAATTTGTTATTTTAGTTCGTGTAACTTTCAGTGACGGGTGAGTTTTGCTCTTGGTGGCCGAAATAATAATTGTTGAAGTAGTGCGTTTGGTATAGTTTTTTATTATTATTTAAAAACACATCCAGTAATCTAATAAAGAGCCATAAAGGAAGTCAAGCACGTACGTAAAAAGGGTACCATTCTTCAATGGAAGGCATACGAAACGGGATGCATTTTCTGTCCAAAATGCTATAAAGATTTTCGTTAAAAGGGTAAGAGCTTGGACCTTGGGGTGGAGCCGTGCGCCCCCCTTAAATTTTTTTTTGAGTACTCCCCGGGCACTGTGGCTGTAGGAAGGAAACTTTTGAAACAATTGCAACCTATTAAGTTCACTGTCTAAAAAGATATTTAACTGGTTCCAACTGATTTATTCAACATAGTAGTTTTTAAAATCATAGGACAAATTAAATCTTAAAAGCCTTAAATCAAAATTAACTTAATTTAATTTTAAAAATCATGCTCTACTTCGCAGTTTTACAAAGAGACGTCTTAGTAATGGTACTAGGGGTTCACAACAAAAGAAAACATACTGTATCACGATAGGCAAGGCAGCCCAAGCTTACGTTAACAGTTATTCTTTTTACAAGACCTCTCAAAAATTTGTTCACAGTGTCTGCTAAGTGCGCCCTAATTGCCCAACCATGCCATTAAGCTTGTAACATGAGCTTGGGCTGACTGTGTTATACATTAATATATTATACAGTCATGTTATTGTTATTTTGTGCCAACGTTTCTTCTTCTCTTTCATTATGTTCACTGTTTATACCACCACGACTTCTTTTTGCCTTGTAATTTTTCACTGCCTTTTTAATTTCCCGTTCTAGTTTGATCTTCCTCCACCCTACCAGGTTCTTTCCTCCTGTCAGCCCCTTAAAAAACAAGCTGGGAATGGCCCCACTTATGAACACGGCAATGGTGGACACTAGGGTCGAAATGTCATACTCATTTCCAAGGAAAATAATCGAAGATATCATCAAAAACAGAAAAATGAGAATGACAGCTATGTGGCCGAACATTAGGCAAATTTCGTTCTTAACCGGCAGCACCTGATTACTCACGGACCAAAACAGATTTTCTGGAATTGTATTCTGTTCACCACTGTCGGTTGTATCCGATTCTTGTTGCCAGTATTTTAAGATATATCCTTTGACTTCCATGTAACTTCTTTGGAAGTTAGCATAGCAAAAATAGACGTTTGTTATGACAACGATCAAGAAGGCTACATAAGGGGTTACAATTTCAACATTTAGAACTAAACCCATGATTGTAAATCCTATTAAGTCAGCAATAAAGCCAAATGAATCTGCTGCTACGATAATTAAAGCGAATGTGAAAAAACCGAGGTACAATCCACTAACAATCACAACAATACACATGCATAACATTAAACTCTGAGCCGGAAAATAGCGAATAAGTTTTTTTAGCTGGATGCTAATTTTCAACACGCTGAAAAAGTACACAGTAATTAATGGTGACAAGGATTGTAGGCCAAATATCAGTGGGACTAGCGGGAGAAGACAGAGTGCACCAAATCCAATGCTAACAATTAGTGCATAAAAAGTATAAAATATAAGGAATAAAATGGAAAGTGGACGTGATCCGTTTAAATAGCAGGAAAGACTAACCAATATTTTTAGACATTCATTCTGTAGGTTAAAATATTTAAACATCGAAAAATATACCACTTCCCGGAGTATTTTCATATGCTGAATCATTTTTTCTCCAAGAGTAACAGAAGTTCGGTTCAGTTGTTCAGTAGGAAGAGCAGGTATATCGACAGGGAAGAAGCGGTGAACTGCTGCACATAAAAGACAATAGGCTTCCTTCGGCAGGAAAAACTCTTTTGGTCTTAAAAACAAAGCAGCCATCAAAAATGTGAAAGCCACTAGGGCTAAATGAAAAGTATTTTCTTTGTTTATGAAGAAGAGGGAAAATTCGGAAATTTCATTTCCTTCCCACGGCGGCACCTTCGTGAGGCGTTGGTGGATATATTGCTGCTTTGAGTTAAGGTAAAATCCCAGCTGAACATAAACGGGAAATGGATAAATGCAAAACAGTAATACCGCCAATTTGACGTTAAACGACATCTTTAAACCAGGCAGCTGCTGGACACATTGGAGGAAAAGCCTTGAACAGGTTATCGGACTCGCGTCATCTGTGGGAAGTTCTTCGCCATTGTCCCTGTCTACTTCCTCGTTTTTATTTTCAGGAGTTTGCTGATTTCCGTCGTCTGTGGGAAGTTCTTCTCCATTGTCCCTGTCTACTCCCTCGTTTTGATTTTCAGGAGTTTGCTGATTTCCGTCGGCTGTGGGAAGTTCTTCGCCGTTGTCCCTGTCTACTCCCTTGTTTTGATTTTCAGGAGTTTGCTGATTTCCATCGGCTGTGGGCAAAGCAGTTGAATCGGCTTGTTCGCCATTAGTTTGTTGCTTTCCCCCGTCATTTTCGCTGGCAAATTCATTCTTCAGATTGACAATATAGTCTGGCAATAGTAGAAGGAGCGCCGGGAAATAAAACATTACTAAAGTCGATAGAACAACTAGAAACGAATCTATTGCTTTGAACCAGTTGCTGTTGACGACGGGAAAATCACAGTTAATTCTAGAGACATTAAAACCACAGCAATGATACTTTATAGACCGGTAATTCGAATGAAGTTCCTTCTTGATAATTAAAACACAAACCACTTCTGTCCTACGAGATAGCTTTACGGAACTGCTTCTTGTAACATTGTCCAACAGTGCGCTTCCGACGGCCATGTTCTGACATGTTGAGTTCAAGCCCGCAAGGCATCCACTCGGTTCATCTCTGAGTGGCACTGTCATGCTTCGCACTTGATAATTCAGAAGTCCCAGGGATAAAACATCGAAATCTAACGGCAAAGACAGCATAGGTTCAGTAATTGACGGAGCCCACATCCAACCGTTGGGTAGAATCTCATCTGGTAAGTCCAGTGGATTGTAGCTGTTGTTACCGATTTTCAGATTCAAGTAGATTATTCTCACGCCCTTCTCGGAGGCCTTCAGCCTAAATTCCAATTCAAGATCCTCTCCAACTGGCAGCACTTTACAGTTTTCTACGCTGCAGTTCTGTTCAGAGGCAGCCGGGGATGCTAAATAGCACACACATGCGACGCTCACTAGAAGAACGATTGGCTTGCAAGCGGACATATTTGCTAGATCGTGAGGTCTCATCGAATTTCCGCCCCCAAGACTGATATTTTAAGAATTTAATATAGTGGGTCACTTATCAAACGCAAGAGGTTAACATGCGTTGCGTTTGTGGCTTGTGTTCTACGTTGTTTAGCTGTGGGAACTCTTGCTACGCAATAAAGCGGTTTGAAGAAACTCAGTAAAAGGGTTTTGTAGTCACGCAGTCTCTGGCTAAGTAAGCCTGCGAATACTGCTGCCTGACACCACTCCCCTGCAGCTAGTTTGGCTGCATTTGCGCGGTCACCGCTAATCAGTACTTTAGACATTGATCTCTCCTCGGCTAAAGCAAAGTGTCTGTCGTGCCCACTCCAAGAAATAAGCTAGGCCTTCTTAAAAGGGGATTGTAACTTCTTCCGACCGGAGACGCCGCCAGTAGTCACCCTGGTATGATTCCATATGATTACGTGAAAAAATGAATCTATAAATAGCCTAAATGTCTAATATACTGTAACCCAGAAATATAAGAGTCAGACGAACGCTTTGTGGTGGTTGATTCCTGACACACCGCAATGTTAACCTGACTTGGTTGTTGATTAACCATTACGGAAAACTTGAAAAAATAAAATGACCTGAGAAATTTCTGTCCATAAAAATAAAAAGAGTTAGACTTATCTGAGGCAATATAGGCAAAATAGTTTTTTTGACCAATTAGGTCAATAACCAGAGTTTAATATCATGATCACCTGACGTGATACAACTCACTTTGGTAACTACCGCAAAGATTTACGAAATGTCAGTCACTGTCAACGAAAGTCCTATTCAGTACTACAGTCACCCAGAGGTAGATTTTACCACGAGTCGAACTCAAAAATCTTCTCGGGCGCGAATGGGACGATTTCCCACGTTTTCTGCGGCAAAAAACGAACGAGAGAGCGGGAGCTCGATCGACCTTCGCTCGCGCTGGGGCCTACTACTGTAACCGGAAATGAGAAGCCAAGGGATCTGAGAAAATCTAACCTAGAGGATGATTTTCCACCAACTGTAAAACTGCTGTATGTAAGACCCCTGGTCGTACAACCCTTGGACGTAGGACCCCTGGATGTAGGAGCCCTGGTGGTAGGACCCCCGGACGTAAGACTCCTGGTCGTAAGACCTCTGTATGTAAGATCCCCGGTCGCAAGACCCTAGTTCGCAGGAACCATGAATGTAAGACCCCTGGTCGTTACTCCCCTTGGTGTAACACCCCTGGTCGTAAGACCCCTGGAGGGTAGACTCCTAGAGTTAATTCCCCTGGTCGTAACACCCCTGCATGTAAGACCCCGGGTCGTAAGACCCTTGGAAGTAAAACTCCTGGTCGTAAAAACCCAGGTCTTAAGACCCCTGGACGTGGCCCTTGGTCGTAAGACCCCTAGTCCTCAGACCCCTGAACGTAAGATCCCTGGATCTACGTCCTGTATGTAAGACTCCTGATCGGAAGACCTCTTGCTGTGAGAGCTTTGGATCATTATCAACAGCTGGGCAAACCCCCGTACATAAAAATGAGCCGAGGATATAAGAATAACCCCCTTATATAAATCACCTCTCTTAAATAGCCACTTTTAACACCCCTGGATGTAAGAATTTACAGCCTCTAGATGTAACATCCCTTCATGTAAGGGATACAACCCCTGGATGTAAGACTTTACAACCCTTGGTGTTTCAAACCCTGGATGTAAGACTCCAGGATACAAGAATTTTACAGTTCCTGGATCTAAGACCCCTGGTTGTAAGACCCCGGGATATAAGAATTTTACAGTCGCTGGATCTAAAACCCCTGGTTGTAAGACTATTTTTACCCCTGGACCTAAGACCCCTGGTTGTAAGACTATTTTTACCCGTGGATGTAAGACACTGAGTTGTAAGACTATTTTTACCCCTGGATGTAAGACCCTGGTTGTACGACTATTTTTACCCCTGGATGTAAGACCCCTGGTTGTAAGACTATTTTTACCCCTGGATGTAAGACCTGGTTGTAAGACTATTTTGTACCCTCGGATCTAAGACCCCTGGATTTAGGACAGCAGGATATAAGACTTTTACAGCCACTGGACCTAAGATCCCTGGTTGTAAGACTATTTTTTATCCGGGATGTAAGATCCCAGGATATAAGAATTTTACAACCAAAGGTTTTAGTACCACTGGATTTAACTCCGCAAGTTAGAATTCTACAAGGTGGGTGTTTTACGGCCGATCAATTAGTAATGTAACTACATCTCCTGGATTTAGAGATTTCATGGAATCAATTCTCGACACAGTATTCAACACCTTGGACTGTATAACCTTAGGATTTTACGCCCTTGAAGTTATTGTTCAACAAGCCCTGGATGCTTATGCTTAGACCACCTAGCCCAAGAAACTATGGACTTAATTACAAACCCTTCCAAGTAGAACCTGGATGGGTACGGTTATGTAGTAGCCTCGGGATGGGTTTCGCGGCCCTTTCGAATCCCCAGGTTCTCTTAGCCTTTTTTTCAATAACGCATATATACAACATGCAGCTTATACTATCGCTTACTCGACTGTTGTTGGATACAATTTTCATGCTGATGCTAACGACTAGACGTTTTGAACGGTGACAATTTGAAAACAAAAGAAAAACCCAGAAACTAAATAAAGAAACAAACAAATAACTGTTCAAAGAAGTTCAAGAAAAAGCGTGAATAAACTGTTAAATTGTAGACAATAAAAGCTACAGTGCATAGCCTGCAGAACAGGTGTAGTTCTAGGTGTTTTTCAGGCGAGCGAGGGCAAGCGCGAGGTGGGCGCGAACTGGCGAGGAGTGTCAGACACGCTCGACGGAAGAGAAGCGAAAAAAATTTTTACGTCCTGGGGTTGTAGAATCTTAAATCCAGGGGATGTAAATCCTTTTCTCTAAGGGTTGTAAATAGTAATACATCCAGGGTCCCCCCATACTTAAACGTAACAAAGCTGACTTAATAACTATTGATATTTCATTAAATAATCAACCTGGAAATCGTAAAAGATAAACTGAGTTAAGGATGTTATTATATCTTCTTTCAACTAAAATAACCTAGACCTTTCTGACTGATAAACACTGTTAGTAGGCATAATTCCTAACGTTTACAAAAACAAAAAATTACGTAACAAAAATTAAAAATTACAGCACTGATATTGAGACGAAACCTTTTTAAGTACTCTCATATGCATCTCTAACACCTTGGTGCTTAGCTAGCCAGTTTTGATATTATGATATGATCGAATACTTTCTTCTTTACCGATAAGGGCTTCTACCGATAGCATATCGCAACAGAAATTTTATGAAAATCGCAGGCAGACCAAACTTTCGTTGGAAACTAATCCAAGGCCAAGATTTAAAGATCAAAACAAAATGAGACCAAACATCAAAATATCTATATCCTATATAATTGTATCATCATTTTCACCGCCAGTTCCTAATTTCTGTTGATCCAGATCTGTTTTAGAGATCCGGCCACTGAATTCTTTGTTTTCTACTCACGGTTTTGATTTTGATGTTCAGTTTTTAAACCAAGCTTACTTTCATTAATACGCATTCCTTAATAATAATTCTTTAACAAGAATCTCAGCCTTAAAGAAACTATAAATGTAACCCCAAAGTATTTTTATCATGAGGAATTGCTTTATCCGACTTGCGTAACTGAATGGCTTTCTTTTTTCATGACATTTAGCTGCCATTTATACAACTATGTTATTATCAACTTGAAGCGAACTTCCCTCTTCGCTTTCTCTTTTTACACAACCAGAGCTAGTTTCTTGAACGTACTCTGTCACTACCGCCTCAATTTTCTTCTTCAGTTCGATCTTCCTCCAGCCAGTAAACCTCTTGCCTTTTGTTAGCCCCTTAAAAAACACGCTGGGAATGGCCCCACTTAAAAAAACGGCAATGGTGGAAACAAGCGTCGAAATTTCATACTCATTTTTGAAGCAAATGATTGAAGATATCGTCAAAAACAGAAACGTGACAATAACAGCCACCTCACCAAGCATTAGGCAGATTTTAGTTTTAACAGGAAACACTTTATCACTTACGAACCAAAACAGCTTGACTGGAATTGTGCTATGTTCGCTGTTAATGGTTGCTTGCATTTCCTGTTGCCAATATTTTAAGATAAATCTTTTGACTTCCATGTAACTCTTCTGCAAATTAGCGTAGCAGAAGTAAATATTTGTTACGACAACGACGAAGAAAGCTGCATAAGGAGTTACATTTTCAGCGTTTAGAACTAGTCCCATGATTGTGAATCCTAATATTCCGACGAACAAGGAACACAGCATTAATACTGGAATAAAGACTGTAATTTGAATCAAGATTAAGTATACTGCAGCAAAAAGAGTAAAAAGCCCATATAAAAATGATTTTGACAGTATGCTGGTAATGTCAGCAATGAGTTTGTCGATCTTGAATAAAATATTTATAATGCTGATCACCAACAGAGTAAAAAGTGGTGAAAATATAAATAGATTAAATAGTAATGAAACAGAAAAGAAAAACGAAGCGATTACTACCCAAACAAGACTCGCAAGAAACAGCGTGACCAAACTAGAAAATAGAATCCACAACGTAAAAAGCGCGCGTCTTATTCGTGATCCGTTATGATTCACCTTTAAGTAACAGGTAGAAATGTTTCCTAATTTCTGTAGACCGCTCTTATATTGGTTAAGAAATTTAAACATCAGCAAGTATGCCACTTTCTGGATAATATTTAAGTGATGGAGCATTCTATCTCAAATACTAACAGAATCTTTGTTTTCTGCTGTAATAGGTAAAGAGAAAAGGCATTTGGCGAATTTACATTGCCAACACTTAAAATCCTGGTTGAGGAATAAATCCGTTGGCCTTAAAAACAAAACTGCTATCAAACACGTTAAAGTTAATAAGGCTGCTAAAAAGTAAAGGGAAAGGTAAAGTAAGGGAGAAAAGGTTATTTATTTTAAGGTTTTACAAGGAACGCATTACCCGGCAGTTCCATCTCTATAAAATGGCCTGGGACACGTATCATTACAATGATTTAAGGTTAATTTTAACAATTATTGCAACATATTTTTTTACGATATCCGCAAAAACCAAGATGATAAGATTATTGGTCATTAATTACAGATTGAGATGATTGTAAAACGTTCAAATTCACATTTTAACTACATATGTGAATAAATGTATGATACTTAATCATAAAAAGAAGTATAAAAAGGTTTCAAAACTATGCTCTGACTTTCGCAGTTTTTCTAACAAACTACGCTAATCGTAAATAAATGTATCCTGGCACCACAGGCTACCCATGCTCTCAACTTTTAAAATTTAATATATAGATTTAGCCAGGGCTAAAAGCGAAGCTCCAATTAATAAATTTATAATTTAAATCAAAAAATAAACTTTTAATCCACAAATCATTTAACTTAAGGGCACATTCATGTGACTTTTGAGGGAAAGGCTAAGTTATTTTAGAGTGAAACATCTTACATCGAATTGATAACCTTATATGTACACCCAAAAAATAGCAAACATCCTCGATCACATTCAAGATCACAGTAGATTAGGCCCCGAAAACAAATTCTTGGAAAACAAATCACAACGAATTTTTTTGCATTCGACAGGTTTACTTTACAAATTCTTGCCAACAAATCTGGGGGTGTTTAAACCAACCTTTTATAATTTTTATACATCACATTTGAGGTGAAACAGTACTATTTATCATACAGACCTCGGACAGAATGCAGTATTTCACAATTTTTCAAGACAAATTGCACTCAGTCAATATTCAGGACGATCAATTGTAAAGCGAAACCGTTCAAAAATTTCCAAAATCACCCATATGGCCAGCCGGTTCTCGTTTCTATAGTGCGAGCTGTCAGCGTGGTCGAGTGTTTGAATGAACTTTAATAAAGTTAAGCTTCAGCATAATAGCGAATTTATTATTATTTTTTTTGTTATTTAATGGTTTCAGTTATAACGATGTGTAATCTTATAAAGCGTTTGATACGCGGGACATTTTTGAGTACTCCTGCAAGCGATGTTCATGAACGATGAAAACAAACGGCACGGACAAGCGATTAAAATTGCAAGAGAGACTACTAACAATCAAAAAAAGAAATATAATTCGGTGAAACATTTACAGAGATAACAATTTTCATTCATGAAGACAAGTATTAAAGTGTCTCTAAAAATCCTGAGTCTCGGCGTGAAGCTTTATAAGCCGGCTTCCCGGCGCGGGTGTTTACTGTTTACTGTTTTCCAAGGTGAACTCCTCGAAGCAAGAAAATCGCTCAAAGTTTTCTTTCTACAGCCAAATTTATAACTAAATATTCTTCGGAACGTTTTCTTTCTATCTGTGGTGAGCAAATATATCTGAAGGCTTTTTAAAGTTCTGTAAGCTTATATCAAACCGTTCAAACCTGATACAAGGTCAGATCATTGACTCAAACTACGGCTACAAACGTGCATAAACTTGCCGCATAAACTGTCAGCGTGAATGTGCAAGACTTCATGAAATTAGATATAACAAAAAACAAAGATCAAATACAATAGTTACTCAGGCTTACCATTCGAGATTCAGTTCCTGAAAGCTATCAAGGAAGGCCACAGTTGCTTGAGACTTTTAACCCCTCAAACGCATTAAGCAATGTGAAAAACGAAAACGATGCCATCCGAAATCGAATTACCAAATTTTGACAAGCGACGCGTTCCTCAACCAAAAACCCAGTAAACAAACCAGCCATGAATAACAGAAGACTCTTGATAGCAGCTGTATTTCATTTTGTACATCCAGAAGAAAGAGACAGTTAAAAACATGACACGTTGACACAAAACTCTTCAGCTTCAGCTGTCAAAGTAAACAATTTTCAAGATGCTGCATAATTTTTTCGCATGAACTCACCTGTCAAATTTTGACCAATCAGAGTATAAAAATTGGACGTAGAGCGTGACCAACGCGTGACCATGGTAAGATAAGGTCTTCCCCGCCTGTACTTTTAAAAAAACTGGCTGAATTTTCATTTCCGAAGTCAGTTTGAAATCAAAATTCTAATACTGCGGGGCCATTGTGACATAAACACAACATATTTGATATGAATCCTTGGAAAAAATAAACTTGAGCCTGCGATCATTCCAAACTGGTAATTTGTCAGCGGATAACTTCAAAAAAATACTCGACCTCGATGGGTCGACACTTGAGCCCGCGCTACCGTCAGGTGATACTGGTCAGCGGATGCCCTGTTTTGACAGCTGTCAATTGATCACAACATTGATGTGAAATTAGTTTTCTCTTGGGCACCCAAACTAGCTAAAATGTGAGAGTAAACATTGGTTTTCCTGTGGTGCGGACGGACGGTCGGTCGGCGGTCGGCGGTCGGCGGTCGGTGTACGGTCACGTGATTACCAAATTTTCTGGGATGGGTAGATTTACTTAGCAATGGTGCTCCGCCCACGCGCGCGCTTCGCGCGCGCGAGGAGCTCCGCTATAAGATTGTGTTCCTTCTTACGATGGACTTCTCGTAAGCCATGTCTGCACGGGCCATCACTGCCGGTGACGTTAGCGGCATTATTAAAAGTCTCAAAGCGAACAAGGACAGGATTTAACATACTATTTCAGAGGTCACTTTGTGAAGACGTCGCCTCTCAGTTCATTTTCAGAAATTGTAGGATCCGGCTAACGCAATTGGCCAAGTAAATTTCAGCTGAAATTTGTAACCCTTAGCTGTCCGATTAGCCTTGCCTTCAATTTTAACGCAACCGGACCGGCTTTCCTCGTCCATGGTCGTGTTACTAGAGGCCTCTAGTAACACGACCTTGGGCTGCCTGCTTGTGATGCATTATTTTATACAACTATGTAACTGTCATTTTGGAACGAACTTCTCTCTACGGTTTCTCTGTTTATACCTACTCGGCTACCTTCTCGCGCGTACTTTCTGACTGCCGCTTTAATTTTCCTTTCTAGTAAGACCCTTCTCCAGCCACTAAAATTCTTCCCTCTAGTCAGTCCTTTAAGAAAGAGGCTGGGAATTGCGCCACTTATAAACACAGCAATGGTAGACACAAGCGTCGAAATTTCGTACTCATTTCTGAAGAAAATTATAGAAGATATCGTTAAAAACAGAAATGTGAGAATAGCAGCAATGTCGCGAAGCATCAGGCAGATTTCAGTTGTAACTGGAAGCACTTCGTCACTCACAGACCAAAATAGATTTGTTGGAATTGTGCTCTGATCAGTACCACTGATCGAATCTAATTCTTGCTGCCTGTATTTTAAGATAAATTCTTTAACTTCCATGTAATTTCTCTGCAAATTAGCATAACAAAGATAGACGTTTGTTATGACAACGACCAAAAAGGATACATAAGGAGTTACAATTTCAACGTTTAGAGCTAATCCCATTGTTGTGAATCCTAATATTCCGACAAAAAAGGTAGATAATATAAATACTCCACCAATCAAAATACACAGTATAACAACCAGATATAGTGTAAACAGAACGAAAAAAAACAATAAAACTATCAACAAAATCCAGCTAATACTATCGCTTACTCTCTCTATCCTACTATAAATTTTCTGGCCCATGCTTACCAATAGAATCGTAACTGGTGAAAACCAAATTAACAAATAAAGGACAGAAACTAAAAGAAGAAACAAACAGGCTGCTGCCAAAACAAGGCCAAGGAATAGCGTGAATAAACAAGAAAATAACAGCCACAAACTGATCAGTGCGCGTCTCCCTCGCGATCCCCTATAAGTCATCTTTAAGTAGCAGGTTGAAACGCCTACAACTTTTGTTAGACTTCTGTTATGTAGGTAAAGTAAAGCTAACATCGAAGATTTAGTCTTTTCCGTGAACAGTTTCAAATGTTGAAGAGTTTCATCTCCGATACTAACAGAATGTGAGTTCACTCTGTCAAATAGGCCACATAGGGGACAATTATTCAGGAACAAATCCTTCGGTTTTAGAAACAAAACTGCTGTCCAACATGGTAATACCAAAAAGGTAAGGACCAAGTTTGAGGTCGGTGAACCAAGAACGATTACAGAGAAATCTGGATTTATGGGCTGCTTTATGAGGCGTTCATGGATATATTTTGGCTTAAGGACAAAGAATAATGCTAGCGGAAAATAAAAGGAAAATGGGAAAATGCAAAACATTACAACAGCCAACTTAACGTTAAACGATGACTTTAAATCAGGCAGAAGTTGCACACATCCCAGCACAAACATCGAACAGGTAACCGGACTCGCGTCATCTACAGGAATTTCATCGGTGTTGCGTGACAGTCTGTTCTCTTCTTCGTTTTGAATTCTTTGATAGCCATGTCTAATGCCAAAACCATCTGATCCGGGCCGTGCACCGTTAGGAAGTGGGTTTTCAGTTCTGTCCTCCTTGTCACATTCATTCTGAAGATTAAAAATACAGTCAGGTAATAGCAGAATAAATGCAGGACAGAATAATACCACGACGAAGGTCAAACAATACAAAGAGGCTTTAATCGCTTGCAACCATTTGCTGCCCACTATAGAAAGATCACAGTGAATACTTGAGACATTAGAACTGCAGCAATGATAGTTTATCGGCCCTAATTTCAAATCTTGATACATGGAATAAATGTCTATCATTGCAACACAGACCACTCCAGTGTTGCCGCTTTTACTTGTTACATTGTCCAGCAGTGCTCTCCCGACGGCCGTGTTCTGACATGTTGAGTTTAATCCCGCAAGACATCCACTCGGTTCATCTCTCAGTGGCACTGTAATGCTCCCAATTTGATAATTCAAAAGTCCCAGGGATAAAATATCGAAGTCGAAGGGCAAAGACAGCATGGGCTCATTATTTGACCGAGCCCACACCCATCTGTCGGGTAGAAACTCGTCTTGTAACTCCAGCGGATTGTAGCTGTTGTTACCGATTTTCAAATTCAAGTAGACTATTCTCACACCTTTCTCAGAAGCCTTCAGTCTAAATTCTGATTCAAGATTTTCTCCAACTGGCAATAATTTACAGTTAAGTTTTCTGCAGTTCTGTTCATTTGCAGCCACTGATACAAGGGACAATGAAGTTGCGAAAAAACTGAGAAGAATCACAGCCATAGTGGATTATTTCCCTGGTATGATTTTTTGAGAATATGATATCATTTAAAGGATCACTTACCATAAACGTGAGGTCATTCTAGGAAGTATCTGAGTATCAGCCCGTTTAGTAGGGGTTAGGGGAGAGAAACGTTTGCTATCTCTGGGGGTATCTCCTCTTTTCGCTTCTCTCTTCTCCTCCCTCCCCTTCCCCACAGATACGCCTGATACTCAAGCTGAGGAATTGTTTGTTTTCCTAGTGTAGGCTGGTAATGTACACCTCTCCTACAGCAGAGCTAGAAGTCTCCCAAGCGGGCGTTTTTGTCTCGTCACGCAACGCTCCCCTCCCCCAAGAGGGAGAAGGGTTGTTCGTTGCTCCTCTCTCCCTCTCCTCCCCTGACATTGCACCGCCATCTTACCTATCTGAACGCCTGGAACAGGCAGGACAGGGACACAGGGTAGGGACAGGGCATCATTTCAGGGGAAACGGGTAATCGGCTCCTTACTCACGATCATCTAAGAAACAAAAAGTCCTTTGTATTAATAAATAAAAGGAAACTAAACTGATCTACACCACATACTCAATTAAATGTTGCGGTTTAATATAGGAATTGCATGATAAAGGAATAACATGGTTTCTTAAACAGTTCGGTCGCCAAATTGGAATTTCCTGGTCTGGTACCTAGTAAGGGTTTTTTTATGTCCCAGCGGCTCACCCCACCTAAATTTATGGCTGGTACCTCCCCCCCCACCTTTTTAGGTCTTTTAGGTGTCCTGGCCTAAAGGAAAGCTTTTTCTTGTGACGCGATATAAATTATATCAAGCATGGCCTTTGAAATACAAACCATGCAGGGATCGACCAGAATGCAAATGAACGCGTTCCAACAAGATAGAGATTTAAGTGATGATCGTAAGAGAAGAGGACATAAACAAATACGATAACAACGGAAAGCAAGTGTGCAGATAAAATTGATCTTGCATTTTCTAGGGGTCAATGAATCCCACTTGGTATAAAGACCTGTAAAATTTTTCTTACGACAAATAGATGCAGAGAAGTTATGTTGATTATTCTCTCTTGGTTCCACTGAATATATATATATATTTTTTATAATTTTACTTTTATTGAGAAAACACATATTACAGTTGCAAAATTTAAAACTAAAAGAAAGTATATAACGATATTACAGATTGGATCAAATTACATAAAGACGAGAAAGAATAATACAGCAGTTGTAATAATAACGTTAGACCTGCTAATTAACAGATTATTCTGGTAAGATGGATACTTACTAACTAATTGAAAGAGGGGGTTTTTCATTGAATATGAAATCACCAGCGACTCAAGGATAAACAATCCTAAACATGCACGAATAGGTGATAATGGCTCCTGGCATACGCAAGGAAGATGCAATATCAGGGGCACCCAACGACTGTTTTCTGTAAAACTGAAATATGGGTTCGGAGAAGCACATATTGTCTAGAATTTTCTTTTACCTGAGGACGGCAAAAAATTTCTAGATGACCGTTCCATTCACGTACAATTTTCGAAGCTTGTCTTATAAATTCCCTACGATTTTCTTATTAAAGTTTAATTTTCACATTTTTCTTCCCAACTTAGGCTATAGAAAAAGGGAACCGAAAATTTTCGAATTAAAAAATGTGGTGGTGTTAAGTCAGAAAATGTCTCACTTTCGTAGTACGTGAAATTTCATCTAAACATTTTCGGAAAAATAATACTCAAACCCTTGTAATTTCGAATAAAAGACTCAAGTTCCCCTCGGATGACCGAACAGATACAAATTTTATAGCGCCACTTAGAATGCATTTCTAGGTATCTAAAAGTACTCTGGATAGCCTAAAAAAGTGTTTTCAATGTATTTAGGAGGACACCATATTTGGGTGCCTCTGACAATATCAAGAAAGAATGGCATTTTGAATATCGCGGGACCTGATTGGCATTGGTATCGAGCTGCCAAGCTCAGGGATCTTTTTCCCCTCCCAAGAAAGCCTTTCATCTCAGAGATTCCGTATCTTCCTACGCAGACGTTCTCTGGACTCGTCATGAAAAAGTTCCCCTGGTCCCCCGTCGCTTAATCTTCTTGCCGTGTAATGATCAACTTCCCGTTTTTTGTACTCATCCTCTTTTAGCCATTTCACACAGTTTAGTTCCGTGTGTGACGTAGGCTGAACCTCGTCCGGGTTGTTTTTTGCTTTTCGTGCATCTTGGGAACTGGTATACCTGTGGTTTCCCCTTCTCAGTCATTGCCGACCAATTAGTTCCCAGGGAACTGTAAACGATTTTGGACTTTACACCATACAAATCAAAGCTCAAATGGCGGAGGGGGATTGTTACCGACTCGAACCTTCCTCTGTTTTCCGCCGAGGAAGTACAGCAGTACAATACAGGGAAGGATGCTTGAATAATACATCGTGGAAAGGTCTAAGATGTCAGCGAATTTCTTGAACGCCATCCGGGCGGGAAAGTTGTTTTACTTGCTTACACGAGCTTACGGTGTTGACGACATAAGAGAAATTTCATGAACACACGGCTTTTGGGCTGTGTATAAAACTAAGACGGGGACAAGGGGACGGGGACATTGGGATGCTTGTGTGGGAACTTAGGGGCGCGAGACGAGGGACTTGGGGACATCAAGTACGGGACGCGGGGACGTGTGGGACTGGGACGAGGGACTTTAAATACAGGGACGCAGGGGACGCAGGGACGTTAATGAATGTCTCTCTCAAATATCTCTTTCTTCATGAAAATGTGTTTTTATGGTCAGTATTAGATTCCATCGTCCAGAACCACTTTGGATACCTTATGATGTTTACACAAAATATATAGGAGTAAGTGCACTGACTATTGTGATTAGGGTTAGGTTTGATTTCCACTGTCGTGTAATTTTTCCGTGCGTACGTGTGTAAAATTTACGTTCGCAAATAAAATAAAGGCAATGTATAAAAAGTCGCACTTAAGCGTAACAGTAGAACCTCGCTTAACCTCACGTTTACGTTTTTTCTCAACACCTTATTTCTTGCCTCTATTTTATTTACATGATTAAAATTTACGTACGTTCACGTGCGTAGCCAGAAACGCGTCAGTGTAAATAAACCTTTAAGTACTTTTAGGAAGCATTTACTATTAAGTTTGCCACTAAAAATATGTAAAAATCCCCCGTGGTGTAGTGGTACAGGCAATGGATTTCGCAGCTAGTACTTCGGGGTTTGAAGCTCGCTTAAGCCACTTAATTTATTTGTAGTCGAATGCTGTTATTCTATATAAATTTTGGCGACCGCAACCCACCCTACCCTGATTAGCGCTCCAATATTCCATCAGCACGAACACCAGGACAATGGTTTCACTTTCTACAATGCAGGGGGGCTTCGCCAACTCTTGGCTTCGTAAACAGACATGGAGGAACCAAAAGGAGGGTAGGGTGGGTTGCCTTCACCAAAACATATTAAAGAGGGAAGTCATCGATTTACCTCCGACTTTTGCTATAATCATTCACATCCCGCGTTCCTGTATTTGACGTCCCGCGTCCCAGTCCCACACGTCCTAGCGTCCCATACTTGATGTCCCCTTGTATCGCCTCCTCAAGTCCCCACACAAGCGTCCCAATGTCCCCGTCCCCTTGTCGCCGTCCCAGTTTTATACACAGCTCTTACGGCGCTACTTTTGAATTTGCTAGAAACAAAGGGTCGGTTATTTAAACGAGGTCTAACTTAGACCGCGGTTTAAGAAATCTTTGGACTTCCAGATCTCTTCTTTAGTGGGTCAATTTAAGAAGATAAATGCTTTTCTAGTCTACACTATATGCTTTAATGAAACTGTCCATGACAAATGGTGCTTAGATAAAATCGTTGGGCAAACTGAAAATGACTTAGAACACGGTTTTGGTAAACACTGGTTAAACTCCGTTCAAATAACCGGCCAAAGAGTTCGCACCGAAGGGACGTAGCCAGTTTTAATACCAAGATCTGTTGCGTATAATGCAAAAGACATCTCGATCATTTGTTAGTTTAGTTCGTGTAACTTTCAGTGACGGGTGAGTTTTGCTCTTGGTGGCCGAAATAATAATTGTTGAAGTAGTGCGTTTGGTATAGTTTTTATTATTATTTAAAAACACATCCAATAATCTAATAAAGAGCCATAAAGGAAGTCAAGCGCGTACGTAAAAAGGGTACCATTCTTCAATGGAAGGCATACGAAACGGGATGCCTTTTCTGTCCAAAATGGTATAAAGATTTTCGTTCAGGGTAAGAGCTTGGACCTTGGGGTGGAGCCGTCCGTCCCCCTTAAAATTTTTTGAGAACTCCCCGAGCGCTGTGACTGTGGGAAGGAAACTTTTGAAACAATTGCAACCTATTAAGTTCACTGTCTAAAAAGATATTTAACTGGTTCCAACTGATTTATTCAACATGGTAGTTTTTAAAATCATAGGACAAATTAAATCTTAAAAGCCTTAAATCAAAACTAACTTAATTTAATTTTAAAAATCCTGCTCTACTTCGCAGTTTTACAAAGAGACTTCTTAGTAATTGTACTAGGGGTTCACAGCAAAAGAAAACATGCTGTATCATGATAGGAAAGGCGGCCCAAGCTTAAGTTAACCGTTATTCTTTTTACAAGACCTCTCAAAAATTTGTTCGCGGTGCCTGCATGCTAAGTGCGTCCCTAATTGCCCGACCATGTATTAAGCTTGTAACATGAGCTTGGGCTGACTGTGTTACACATTAATATAATATACAGCCATGTTATTGTTATTTTGGGCCGACGTTTCTTCTTCTCTTTCATTATGTTCACTGTTTATACCACCACGACCTCTTTTTGACCTGAAATTTTTCACTTCCTTTTTAATTTCCCGTCCTAGTTTGATCTTCCTCCACCCTACAAGGTTCTTTCCTCCTGTCAGCCCCTTAAAAAACAAGCTGGGAATGGCCCCACTTATGAACACGGCAATGGTGGACACTAGGGTCGAAATGTCATACTCATTTCCAAAGAAAATAATCGAAGATATCGTCAAAAACAAAAAAATGAGAATGACAGCTATGTGGCCAAACATTCGGCAAATTTCGTTCTTAACCGGCAGCACCTGATTACCCACGGACCAAAACAGATTTTCTGGAATTGTATTCTGTTCACCACTGTCGGTTGTATCCGATTCTTGTTGCCAGTATTTTAAGATATATCCTTTGACTTCCATGTAACTTCTTTGGAAGTTAGCATAGCAAAAATAGACGTTTGTTATGACAACGATCAAGAAGGCTACATAAGGGGTTACAATTTCAACATTTAGAACTAAACCCATGATTGTAAATCCTATTAAGTCAGCAATAAAGCCAAATGAATCTGCTGCTACGATAATTAAAGCGAATATGAAATAACCGAGGTACAATCCACTAACAAAAGACATTAAACTCTGAGCCGGAAAAGAGCGAATAAGTTTTTTTAGCTGGATGCTAATTTTCAACACGCTGAAAAAGTACACAGTAATTAATGGTGACAAGAATTGTAGGCCAAATATCAGTAGGACTAGCGGGAGAAGACAGAGTGCACCAAATCCAATGCTAAGAAATAGTGCATAAAAAGTATAAAATATAAGGAATAAAATGGAAAGTGGACGTGATCCGTTTAAATAGCAGGAAAGACTAACCAATATTTTTAGACATTCATTCTGTAGGTTAAAATATTTAAACATCGAAAAATATACCACTTCCCGGAGTATTTTCATATGCTGAATCATTTTTTCTCCAAGAGTAACAGAAGTTCGGTTCAGTTGTGCAGTAGGAAGAGCAGGTATATCGACAGGGAAGAAGCGGTGAACTACTGAACACAAAAGACAATAGGCTTCCTTCGGCAGGAAAAACTCTTTTGGTCTTAAAAACAAAGCAGCCACCAAAAATGTTAAAGCCACTAGGGCTAAATAAAAAGTATTTTCTTGGTTTATGAAGAGGAGGGAAAATTCGGAAATTTCATTTCCTTCCCCCGGCGGCACCTTCGTGAGGCGTCGCTGGATATATGGCTGCTTTGAATTAAGGTAAAATCCCAGCTGAACATAAACGGGAAACGGATAAATGCAAAACAGTAATACTGCTAATTTGAGGTTAAACGACATCTTTAAACCAGGCAGCTGCTGGACACATTGGAGGAAAAGCCTTGAACAGGTTATCGGACTCGCGTCATCTGCGGGAAGTTCTTCGCCATTGTCCCTGTCTACTTCCTTGTTTTGATTTTCAGGAATTTGCTGATTTCCGTCGGCTGTGGGACGTTCTTGGCCATTGTCCCTATCCACTTCCTCGTTTTGATTTTCAGGAATTTGCTGATTTCCGTCGGCTGTGGGAAGTTCTTCGCCATTGTCCCTGTCTACTTCCTCGTTTTGATTTTCAGGGGTTTGCTGATTTCCATCGGCTGTGGGTAAAGCAGTTGAATCGGCTTGTTCGCCATTAGTTTGTTGATTTTCCGTGTCATTTTCGCTGGCAAATTCATTCTTCAGATTGAAAATACAGTCTGGCAATAGCAGAAGGAGCGCTGGGGAATAAAACACTACTACAGCCGCTAGAAGAGCTAGAAACAAATTTATTGCCGTGAACCAGTTGCTGTTGACGACGGGAAAATTACAGTTAATTCTAGAGACATTAAAACCACAGCAATGATACTTTATAGACCGGTAATCCGAATGAAGTTCCTTCTTGATAATTAAAACACAAAACCACCTCGGTCCTACGAGATAGCTTTACGGAGCTGCCTCTTGTGACATTGTCCAACAGTGCGCTTCCGACGGCCATGTTCTGACATGTTGAGTTCAGGCCCGCAAGGCATCCACTCGGTTCATCTCTGAGTGGCACTGTCATGCTTCGCACTTGATAATTCAGAAGTCCCAGGGATAAAACATCGAAGTCTTACGGCAAAGACAGCATAGGTTCAGTAATTGACGGAGCCCACATCCAACTATTGGGTAGAATCTCGTCTGGTAAGTTCAGTGGATTGTAGCTGTTGTTACCGATTTTCAGATTCAAGTAGATTATTCTCACGCCCTTCTCGGAGGCCTTCAGCCTAAATTCCCATTCAAGATCCTCTCCAACTGGCAGCACTTTACAGTTTTTTACGCTGCAGTTCTGTTCAGAGGCAGCAGGAGATGCCAAATAGCACACACATGCGACGCTCAGTAGAAGAACGATTGGCTGGCAAGCGGACATATTTGCTAGATCGTGAGGTCTCATCGAATTTCCGCCCCCAAGACTGATATTTTGAGAATTTAATATTGTGGGTCACTTATCAAACACAAGAGGTCAACATGCGTTGCCTTTGTGGCTTGCGCTCTACATTATCTGGCTGTGGGAACTCTTGCTACGCAATAGGGCGGTTTGAAGAAACTCAGCAAAAGGGTTTTGTTGTCACGCAGTCTCTGGCTAAGTAAGCCTACGAATACAGCTGCCTGACACCACTCCCCTGGAGCTGGTTTGGCTGCATTTGCGCGGTCACCGCTAATTAGTACTTTAGACATTGATCTGTCCTCGGCTAAAGCAAAATGTCTTTTGTGCCCACTCCAAGAAATAAAGCCTTCTTAACGAAGGATTGTAACTTCTTCCCACCGGAGACGCCGCCATTAGTCACCCTGGTATGATTTTATATGATTATGTTGTAAGGGAAGGAATCGACAAAGTACATAGGAAGGGCGGGTGAGCTAGCCAACGAACACAGTTGTATTTCCGGTTGTTGCGTCTTTATGAAATCTGACGTCTGTGTTAGCAGTGGATAGAGATTTATCCGGCAGATAAAGTTGCCTACCTTTTGATCAACTAGTCTCCGTTCACTGCTATAGTTTGTCTGAACGCAGACATATTTCCCGTTGTTGCGTCTCTACGAAATACGTCTGTGTTAGTAGCTGATAGAGATTTATTCGGTGGAAAACGTTATCTATTTTTAAATAACTGGTCTCCGTTCCCTGCCACACGTTGATCATGTTGATGTCTGGAGGCATATCTCTTTTTTGTTGCTAGCAAAATTACATTAGTCTTTTGACTAGTTTGTAACCTCTGTGCAATAAGCAAAGCAAAGGTAAATGTTTGTTATGCAAATCTTTTCTGAAATTTATTTCCATCCCTCAGTGGTGCTATCAAGGGGTTTACATCACTGAGTCAAGCAGGCATTTTCCTACTTGAAACCCGTTAAGGGTACCTCGTCAACTTTCATTTTATCATCATCGTCAACATCATCGATTTTAGCACCCTTCTCGAAAGAGAATCCCCTGTATTTCAATTCTCCTGAGCTACCACTTCAAGCGACCACTAATCTTCGCATTTCTGGTGTGGTCGCTTACTGGAGGTTCAACTTTATATCTCAAGGAGGATGTTAACCGTTTATCCGCTGAATGAGTTAAACTAACTCTGCATGAGACCTTGCATTGTCATCAGCCATTGTTGTTCATGCACCTACTTGAGTCCTGCTCTGTTCTGATTGGCTAACAGTTTCCGACATGAAAAGATGAATCTATAAATAGCCTAAATGTCTAATACACTGTAACCCAGAAATATAAGAATCAGACAGACGCTTTGTGGTGATTGATTCCTGACACACGACAATGTTATCCTGACTTGGTTGTTGATTAACCATTACGGAAAACTTGAAAAAATAAAATGACTTGAGTAATTTCTGTCTATACAAATAAAAAGAGTTAGACTTATCTGAGGCCATATAGGCAAAATAGTTTCTTTGATCACCTGACGTGATACAACTCACTTTGGTAACTACCGCAAAGGTTGACGAAATGTCAGTCACTGTCAACGAAAGTCCTATCCACTACTACACTCACCCAGAGGTAGATTTTCCCACGAGTCGAGCTCAAAATTCTTCTCGGGCGCGAATGGGATAATTTCCATGTTTTCTCGCGCTGGGGCCTACTGCTGCAACCGGAATTGAGAAGCGAAGGGATCTGAGAAAATCTAACCTAGAAGATGATGTTGCACCAACTGTAAAACTCCTGTGCCCTGCTCCTGTATGTAAGACCCCTGGCCTTACGATCCTTGGACGTAGGACCCCTGGATGTAGGACCCCTGGTGGTAAGACCCCCGGACATAAGACTCCTGGTCGTAAGACCCCTGGACGTAAGACCCCTGTATGTAAGTTCCCCGGTCGTAAGACCCTGTTTGCAGGAACGATGGATGTAAGACCCCTGGTCCTAAGATCCGTGGACCTAAGACCCCTGGATGTAAGTCCCATAGTCGTTACTCCCCTGGGCGTAAGACCCCTGCTCGTAAGATCCGTGGACGTTACTCCCCTGGATGTAACACCCCTGGTCGTAAGTCCCCTGTATGCAAGACCTGTGGTCGTACGACCCTTGGATGTAAAACCCCTGGTCGTAAGACCCCCGGATGTACGAACCCTGATCTTAAGACCCCTGGACGTAAGACTCCTGGATGTAAGACCCCTGGTCCTAAGACCCCTGGACGTGAGATCCCTGGCTCTACGTCCTGGATGTAAGACTCCTGATCGGAAGACCTCTTGCTGCAAGAGGTTTGGATCATTATCAACAACTGAGCAAACCCCTGTAGCGAAAAATGAGCCAAGGATATAAGAATAACCCCCTTATGTAAATCACCTCTCTTAAATAGCCACTTTTAACACCCCTGGATCTAAGGACTTTACAGCACCAGCTGTAAGGATTTACAACCTCAGGATGTAACGACCCCTGGATGTAAGACTTTTCAAAGCCTGGATGTTTGAAATCCTGGTTCTAAGACCGCTGGATACAAGAATTTAACAGTCCCTGGATCTGGATTTTTTATCCCTGGATGTAAGACCCCAGGAAATTTTTAAGAATTTTACAGCTCCTGGATCGAAGACCCCTGGTTGTAAGACTATTTTGTACCCCCGGATGTAAGAACCCTGGATCTAGGACCCCAGGACATAAGAATTTTACAGCCCCTGGATCTAAGACCCCTGGTTGTAAGACTATTTTTTTACCCCTGGATGTAAGACCCCAGGATATAAGAATTTTACAACCCCTGGTTTTAGTACCACTGGATTTAACCCCGCAAGTTAGAATTCTACAAGCTGGGTGTTTTACGGCCGATCAATTGGTAATGTAACTACATCTCCTGGATTTAACAGATTTCATGGAATCAATTCTCGACACAGTATTCAACACCTTGGACTGTATAACCTTAGGATTTACGCCCTTACGCCCTTGAAGTGTTGTTCAACAAGCCCTGGATGCTTATGCTTAGACCACCTGGCCCAAGAAACTATGGACTTAATTACAAACCCTTTCAAGTAGAACCTGGATGGGTACGCTTATGTGGTAGCCTCGGGATGGGTTTCGCGGCCCTTTCGAATCCCCAGGTTCTCTTAGCCTTTTTTCAATAACGCATATATACAACACGCAGCTTATACTATCGCTTACTCGACTGTTGTTGGATACAATTTTCATGCTGATGCTAACGACTAGACGTTTTGAACGGTGACAATTTGAAAACAAAAGAAAAACCCAGAAACTAAATAAAGAAACAAACAAATAACTGTTCAAAGAAGTTCAAGAAAAAGCGTGAATAAACTGTTAAATTGTAGACAATAAAAGCTACAGTGCATAGCCTGCAGAACAGGTGTAGTTCTAGGTGTTTTTCAGGCGAGCGAGGGCAAGCGCGAGGTGGGCGAACTGGCAAGGAGTGTCAGACACGCTCAACGGAAGAGAAGCGAAAAAAATTTTTACGTCCTGGGGTTGTAGAATCTTAAATCCAGGGGATGTAAATTCTTTTCTCTAAGGGTCGTAAATAGTAATACTTCCAGGGTCCTTCCATACTTGGTCATACTAGTAGGCTATCGCTTTTTTCCAAACTGAGTTTATTTGGGGAAATCTGCCTTCTATTCTTCTCGACTGGACCACTTCTTCATAGTTAACAACAATTTTTATGCCCTCTCGTTACAGACGTCAGTTTAGAACTGAATAATATTTTATTATTTTTATTATTCTGACTTAATAACTATTGACATTTAATTAAATAATCAATTTGGAAATTTAAAAAAAACTGAGTTTCTTTCAGCTAAAAGAATCTAGACCTTTCTGACTGATAAGCACTGTTAATAGGTATAATTCCTAACGTTTAAAAGCAATTACTGAAAATTACATAACAAAAATTAAAAATTACAGCACTGATATTGAGACGAAACTTTTTAAGTACTCTCATATACATCTCTAGCACCTTAGCTTGGTGCTTGGCTAGCCAGTTTTGATACTATATGATCAGTTACTTTCTTCTTTACCGATAAGGGCTTCTACCGATAGCATATCGCAACAGAAATGTTATGAAAATCGCAGGCAGAACCAAGCTTTCGTTGGAAACTAATCCAAGGCCAAGATTTAAAGATCAAAACAAAATGAGACCAAACATCAAAATATCTATATCCTATATAATTGTATCATCATTTTCACCGCCAGTTCCTAATATTTATTGATCCAGATCTGTTTTAGAGATCCGGCCACTGAATTCTTTGTTTTCTACTCACGGTTTTGATGTTCAGTTTTTAAACCAAGCTTACTTTCATTAATACGCATCCCTTAATAATAATTCTTTAACAAGAATTTCAGCTTTAAAGAAACTATAAATGTAACCCCAAAGTAATTTTATCATGAGGAATTGCTTTATCCGACTTGCGAAACTGAATGGCTTTCTTTTTTCATGACTGTCACATTTAGCCGCCTGTGATTTTATACAACTACATTATTATGAAATTGAAGCGAACTTCCCTCTTCGCTTTCTCTGTTTACACAACCACTACTAGGTTTTTCAACGTACTTTGCCACTACCGCCTTAATTTTCTTTTTCAGTTTGATCTTCCTCCAGCCAGTAAACCTCTTGCCTTTTGTTAGTCCCTTAAAAAACAAGCTGGGAATGGCCCCACTTAAAAAAACGGCAATGGTGGAAACAAGCGTCGAAATTTCATACTCATTTTTGAAGAAAATGATTGAAGATATCGTCAAAAAGAGAAAAGTGACAATAACAGCCACCTCACCAAGCATAAGGCAGATTTTAGTTTTAACAGGAAACACTTTATCACTTACGAACCAAAACAGCTTGGCTGGAATTGTGCTATGTTCGCTTCGGGTTGCTTGCTTTTTCTGTTGCCTATGCTTTTTCTGTTGCCAATACTTTAAGATAAATCCTTTGACTTCCATGTAACTCTTCTGCAAATTAGCGTAGCAGAAGTAAATATTTGTTACGACAACGACGAAGAAAGCTGCATAAGGAGTTACAGTTTCAACGTTTAGAACTAATCCCATGATTGTGAATCCTAATATTCCGGCGAAAAAGGAACAAAGCATTAATACTGGAATAAAGACTGTAATTTGAATCAAGATTAAGTATACTGCAGCAAAAAGAGTAAAAAGCCCATATAAAAATGATTTTGACAGTATGCTGGTAATGTTAGCAATGAGTTTGTCGATCTTGAATAAAATATTTTTAATGCTGATCACCAACAGAGTAAAAAGTGGTGAAAATATAAATAGATTAAATAGTAATGAAACAGAAAAGAAAAACAAAGCGATTCCTACCCAAACAAGACTCGCAAGAAACAGCGTGACCAAACTAGAAAATAGAATCCACAACGTAAAAAGCGCGCGTCTTATTCGTGATCCGGTATGATTCACCTTTAAGTAACAGGTAGAAATGTTTCCTAATTTCTCTAGACCGCTCTTATATTGGTTAAGAAATTTAAACATCAGCAAGTATGCCACTTTCTGGATAATATTTAAGTGATGGAGCATTTTATCTCCAATACTGATCTTAATACTAACAGAATCTTCGTTTTCTGCTGTAATAGGTAAAGAAAAAAGGCATTCGGCGAATTTACATTGCCAACACTTAAAAGAGGGTCTCAATGGGGTGGTGACTTTTACGGTTATCGGCTAAAATTTTGGCTCTTTTACGGCTATCGGTTAATTTTTTTTAGTTACGGTTAACGATAAAGTTAAAAATTAACTTCTTTTGTTTCAAAAAGTTAAATATTAATTAACCTGTATTTTTTTGTATCTTTAAATCAAAATAAAGGTCTTCGGATCATTTCGGGATGAAATAAGCTATTCTTTTGAAAAATTTTAACATTTGATAGATCATGCTTTTTATAAAGTATTCCACTTCTAATATTATTTTACACATAGAAATGTCAATAGCCAATTTAAAAATAATCTTTGTGAAAAAGCAAAAGCAGACACGCGAATGCCCAACTCAAGGCCGGGGCGCGACATTTATACTAGAGGATGTTAGCATCGACAACGAGTACGAGTTCTAGAACGAGATCAGCGATTTTGTGTACTGCGCATCCGTTCTGCGCATCTCCACGTTTTCAAGTTGTCCTGTCAAGTTGCACTACGACGAGTTCTCACCAAAAACTCGAAGTGGGTTGAACGACTAGGAAGAGCTGGTTTTCAAAGGTAAATTTCGATCGTTTAATGCAGATTCTTTTCGTTTCTAGCCTCTCTTTATCATCTTGAACATTCCTTATATTATGTTTTATGTGAAATATTGCTTTTGAAGTCGAGGAAAAGCAACCGAACGCGATATTTCCTACACAGAGTAAATTTGCATTTACCCGGGAAAGTTGGGTGTCATCGCTAACATGGAAAGCTGAGAAAACGACTTCGAGTACGAGTACGGCTTGAAGTCGTTCTCGTACTCGTACTCGTTGTTGATGCTAACATCCTCTACTGTATTCATTACAACATCAATGGCCGTTTTCACATTAGAGAAGGATTATTCGTGTGAGACGGGTTATCCGTTTGATTACTCGTCGCGTCAGATAGGTAATACGTCTTAATTTGACAATGGAATACAGTTGACTCCCGATAACTCGAACCTTCAAGGGAAATCTAAAAAAGGTTCGAGTTATCGGGAGTCAGATCCCGAAGAAAATAGCCGAGAGTGAGGTAAAAAACAGTTTTTTTCTGCACAGTGAACATTTTAATCACATTTAATTGTAGAAATGTCAAGTGAAAATTAAAAGATACTTCTAGATTATAAATCAGAACGTAACGTAACAAAACATAGCCGAAATAGAGCATGCGTTTTACTGTTTTGAGAAGAAAAGCTGTCTCACGTTAGCCTGTGACAATCAATATGAGCCTCCACTTGTAAACTATACTCCTACAACACGTCCATAGGAAATCCAAAATTCAATGTTTCGGACACCCGTAGACGGCTTTTTTCCCGACTTTTTCAGGGCTCAAAACATGGTTCGAGTTATAGAGGGTAAAATTACAGTGAATGTATGACGGAAATCCAGGGGAAATCGATTTTGGTTCGAGTTAGCGCGAGGTTTGAGTTAGCGAGGGTTCGATTTATCGGGAGTCGACTGTAGTTTTAATTTTGAATGAACAATCCGCCTGACTTTTGAAGACAGGATTATCTGTTCCAGATAGCCTGTGTACAGCCGCCCCCTCCCCTAGGAAAAAAAACGGAGAAGGGGTGTCTGTGGGCAGGACGCGACTGTAAACAGGCTAGTCTCAGACAGATAATCCATTTCTAGCTCTAGTGTGAAAACGGCCAATGACAAAATTCCCGTGTCCAGTGTTTTTAATCATAGCGAAGGACTGTAAGGAAAGACTGTCTGCCGTTGCCTTGTCCGTAGGCCCCATTATTCCGCGCGGCTAATGCGTTTCGGGTCACTTGGTCTGAGTGAGTTCACCACCGAAATGCTTTG
>OZ037993.1:45328497-45412077 GCA_964035705.1 Porites rus
CTACACTGATCTAGACCACATACTCCTGACATACTCAATATCGGAATTGCATAAAAAAGGAATAACATGTTTTCTTAAACAGCTGGGTCGCCAAATTGGGATGTCCTGGTCTAGTACCGAGTAAGGTTCTTTTTTATGTCCCAGCGGCTCACCCCACCTAAATTTATGGTTGTTACCTTCCCCTCCCCACCCCACCCCCTCACCTTTTTAGGTCATGTGTCCTGGCTTGAAGGAAAGCTTTTTCTTATGGCGCGATATAAATTATACCACGCATGGCCTTTGAAATGCAAAGACATGCAGGGATCGACTAGGATGCAAATGAACGCGTTCCAACAAGATAGAGATTTAGCGATGATTGTAAGAGAAGAGGACATAACAAATACGATAACAACGGAAAGCAAGCGTGCGGATAAGATCCAAGGGGTCAATGAATCCCGGTATAAACACCTGTAAAATTTTTCTTACGACAAATAGACGCAGAGAAGTTATGTTGATTATTATCTCTTGGTTCCATCGAATATATATGAAATCGCCAGCTCCTGGCATACGCAAGGAAGATACAATATCAATATAGAGAAAGAATGGCATTTTGAATATCGCGGGATATTGGTATTGGTAGCGAGCTGCCAAGCTCAGTGATCTTTTTGTCCTCCCAAGAAAGTCCTTCATCGGAGAGGTTCGGTATCTTCCTACGCAGACGTTCTCTGGACTCGTCATGGAAAGATTTTACTGGCACCCAGATCAGGGTAACTCTTGATCCGCCTTCCCCGCTCATGCCGTGGGAGAAATGCCGTGCGGTTCCCAGCCAACAGCTCCCACATGTGTTGTGTGGAGCTGGTGCTTAAAGGAGTCCTTTGCACTCGCCTGGGCAGGAAAGGGTCTTTGACCCGACGGCTATGCCATGCTGGTGAGCCCCAGGAAGGACGAAACAGTTGTCCATGGCTGCGACTGCCCGGGCGATATGGCTTTGCGCATGCGTGAGGTACTACCCAGGTGGGTTGGTGTATGTGTGCCCTTGCTCTAAGTCTGTCTTATGAAAAGATTCGCCTGATTCCCCGTCGGTTAATCTTCTTGCCGTGTAATGATCAACTTCCCGTTTTTTGTACTCAACCTCTCGCTAGCCATTTCACAGAGTTTAGTTCCGGCTGTGACGTAGGCTGAACCTCGTCGGGGTTGTTTTTAGCTTTCCGTGCATCTTGGGAACTGGTATACCTGTGGTTTCCCTTTCTCAGTCTTCGCCTGCCAATTAGTTCCCAGGGAACTGTAAACGATTTTACACTTTACACCATACACGCCACCAAAGCTCAAATGGCGGAGGGGGTCGTTACCGACTCGAACCTTCCTCTGTTAAGTTTTCTGCCGAGGAAGTACAGCAGCACAATACAGAGAAGGATGCTTGGATAATACATCGTGGAAAGGTCTACGATGTCACTTGCTTACGCCGGCTTACGGTTGACGACACAAGAGGCATTTCATAAACACACGACTTTTGGGCTGTGTATAAAACTGGGACGGGGACAAGGGGACGGGGGCATTGGGACGCTTGTGTGGGGACTTGGGGACGCGAGACGAGGGACTTGGGGACATCAAGTATTGGACGCGGGGACGTGTGGGACGGGGACGCGGGACGTCAAATACAGGGATGCGGGGGACACAGGGACGTTAATGAGTGTCTCTCTCAAATATCTCTTTCTTCGTGAAAATGTGTTATCTATGGTCATAGATTATGGTCATATTTCCGTATATAGGAGTAAGTGCACCGACTATTGTGATTAGGGTTAGGCTTGATTTCCACTGTCGCGTAATTTTTCCGTGCGTAGGTGCGTAAAATTTACGTTCGCAAATAAAATAGAGGCAATGTATAAAAAGTTGCACTTTTAAGTGCGACTTTTCACGCCTAAAAGAGTAAAAGTAGAACCTCGCTTAACCTCACGTTTAATCTCAACACCTTATTTCTTGCCTTTATTTTATTTACATGATTAAAATTTACGTGCGTCAACGTGCGTAGCCAAAAACGCGTCAGTGTAAATAAACCTATTAAGTTTGCCACTAAAAATATGTAAAACAAAATAAATATTGTTACAATAGTTGAATCCCCTGTGGTGTAGTGTTACAGGCGATGGATTTCGGAGCTAGCACTTCGGGGTTTGAAGCTCGCTTATGCCACGTTAATTTAGTTTCCTTTTTTATTTATTTGGAGTCGAACGCTGTTATTCTGTATAAATTTTGGAGACCGCAATCTACCCTACCCTGATTAGGGCTCCAATATTCCATCAGCAAGAAGACCAGGACAATGGTTTCACTTTCTTCAATGCGGGGAGGCTTCGCCAACTCTTCGCTTCGTAAACAGGCATGGAAGAACCGTAAGGAGAGTAGGGTGGGTTGCCTTCACCAAAACATATTAACAAGGAAAGTCATTGATTTACTTCCTACTTTTGCAATAATCATTCACATCCCGCGTCCCTGTATTTGCCGTCCCGCGTCCCCGTCCCACACGTCCCCGCGTCCCATACTTGATGTCCCCAAGTCCCTCGTCTCGCGTCCCCAAGTCCCCACACAAGCGTCCCAATGTCCCCGTCCTCTTGTTCCCGTCCCAGTTTTATACACAGCCTTTCGGCGCTACTTTTGAATTTGCTAGAAACAAAGGGTCGGTTATTTAAACGAGGTCTAACTTAGACCTCGGTTTAAGAAATCTTTGGACCTCCAGATCTCTTCTTTAGTGGGTCAATTTAAGAAGATAAATGCTTTTCCACTCTACACTACATTAATGAAACTGTTCACGACAAACGGTGCTTAGATAAAAGCGTTGGGCAAACTGAAAATGACTTAGACACGGTTTTGTTAAACACTGGTTAAACTCCGTTTAAATATTAATCGGCCCAATTCGCACCGAAGCGTAGCCTGTTTTAATACCAAGATCTGTTAAATATGTTAAATGCAAAAGACATCTCGATCATTTGTTAGTTTAGTTCGTATGACTTTCAGTGACGGGTGAGTTTTGCTCTTGGTGAAATAATAAACTGTTGAAGCAGTGCGTTTGGTGTAGTTTTTTATTATTTAAAAAACGCATCCATTTATCTAATAAAGAGCCATAAAGAAAGTCAAGCGCGTACTTGAGAAGGGTACCATTCTTCAATGGAAGGCATAAGAAACGGGATGCCTTTTCTGTCCAAAATGGTATATAAGATTCTCGTTAAAAGGGTTAGAGCTTGGACCTTGGGGTGGAACCGTCCGCCCCCCTTAAATTTTTTTTGAGTACTCCCCGGGCACTGTGGCTGTACTCGGAAGGAAACTTTTGAAGCAATTGCAACCTATTAAGTTCACTGTCTAAAAAGATTGGATTTAACAGGTTCCAACTGATTTATTCAGCATGGTAGTTTTTAAAATCATAGAACAAATTAAATCTTAAAAACATTAAATCAAAAGTAACTTAATTTAATTTTAAAAATCGTGCTCTACTTCGAAGTTTTTACAAACAGACTTCTTAGCAATTGTACTAGGGGTTCACAACAAAAGAAAACATATCGTGACGTATCATGAGAGGAAAGGCAGCCCAAGCTTAAGTTAACCGTTATAAATTTGTTTACAGTGCCTGCTAAGTGCGTCCCTAATTGCCCAACCATCAATTAAGATTCTAACATGACCTTGGGCTGACTGTGATACACATTATATTATACAACCATGACAACCCGAGGTGGGGGGCCAGGCATGTTATTGTTATTTTGTGCCGACGTTTCTTCTTCTCTTCTTTTTGACCTGTAACTTTTCACTGCCGTTTTAATTTCCCGTTCTAGGTTGATCTTCCTCCACCCTACCAGGTCCTTTCCTCCTTTCAGCCCCTTAAAAAACAAGCTGGGAATGGCCCCGCTTATGAACACGGCAATGGTGGACACAAATAATCGAAGATGTCGTCAAAAACAGAAAAGTGACAATGACAGCTATGAGGCCAAACATTAGGCAAATTTCGTTTTTAACCGGCAACACCTGATCACTCACGGACCAAAACAGTTTTTCTGGAGTTGTATTCTGTTCACCACTGTCGGTTGTATCTGATTCTTGTTGCCAGTATTTTAGGATATACCCTTTGACTTCCATGTAACTCCTTCGGAAGTTAGCATAACAAAAATAGACGTTTGTTATGACAACGATCAAGAAGGCTACATAAGGGGTTACAATTTCAACATTTAGAACTAATCCCATGATCGTAAATCCTAATACACTAACAATAAAGCCGAACGAATCTGCTGCTAAGATAAACAAAGCGGCTATGAAAAAACCGAGGTACAATCCAATAACCATGCATAAACTGATACGCAGCGATGGGCTAGCAAAATTGTTTGGCACGCTGTAAATTTTCATCAGGCTGAAAAAGTACACAGTAGCTAATGGTGACAACATTTCTAGACCAAATATCAGTAGGACTGAAAGCAGAAACAAACAGAATGCACCCAATCCAATGCGAAGAAGTAGTGCGTACAGAGTATAAAAGAGAAGGAATAAAATGGAAAGTGCACGTTTAAAAGATCCGTTTAAATAGCAGGAAAGACTTAGCAATTTTTTAAGACCCTCCTTTGGTAGGTAACAAAATTGAAACAGCGACAAATATACCACTTCCTGGAGCATTTTCATATGCTGAAGCATTTTTTCTCCAATAGTAACATGATTTTGGTTCAGTTGTGTTGGAGGAAAGGCAGGTATAGAGACATCAGGGAAGAAGAGGTCAACTGCTTTACATGCTAAACAAATTGTTTCCTTTTGTAGGAACAAATCGCGTGGTCTTAAAAACAAAATTGCCATCAAAAAAGTTAAAATAACTAAGATTAAATACAAAATTTCATCAAATTTATCGTGTTTTGTGAGAAGAATGAAAATTCGGGAATTTCACCTCCTGTCCCCGGCGGGACTTTCGTGAGACGTTCGTGGATATATTTCGGCTTTAAACTAAGGTATAATCCCAGTTCGAGATAAATGGGAAATGGATAAATGCAAAACAGTAATACTGCTAATTTGAGGTTAAAAGACATCTTTAAACTAGGCAGCTGCTGAGCACATCGGAGCAAAAGCGTTGAACAGGTTACTGGACTCGCGTCATCTACGGGAAGTTGTTCGCCATTGTCCCTGTCTACTTCCTCGTTTTGATTTTCAGGAGTTTGATGATTTCCGTCAGCTGTGGAAAGTTCTTCGCCATTGTCCCTTTCTACTTCCTCGTTTTGATTTTCAGGAGTTTGCTGATTTCCGTCGTCTGTGGGAAGTTCTTCGCCATTGTCCCTGTCTACTTCCTCGTTTTGATTTTCAGGAATTTGATGATTTCCGTCGGTTGTGGGCCAAGTAGTAGAATCGGCTTGTTCGCTATTAGTTTGTTGATTTTCTGTGTCAGTATTTTCGCTGGCACATTCACTCTTCAGATTGAAAATACAGTTTGGCAATAGCAGAAGGAGCGCCGGCGAATAAAGCAGTACCATGCTTGATAGAACAATTAGAAAGAAATCTATTGCATTGAACCAGTTGCTGTTGACGACAGGAAAATCACAGTAAATTCTAGAGACATTAAAACCACAGCAATGATACTTTATAGATCGGTAATCCGAACGAACTTCCTTCTCGATCATTATAACACAAACCACGCCAGTCTTTCGTGATAACTTAATGGAGCTGCCTCTTGTGACATTGTCCAACAGTGCTCTTCCGACGGCCATATTCTGACACGTTGAGTTTAATCCCGCAAGGCATCCACTCGGTTCATCTCTGAATGGCACTGTCATGCTTCGCACTTGATAATTCAGAAGTCCCAGGGATAAAACATCGAAGTCGAACGGCAAAGATAGCATAGGTTCATTAATTGATCGAGCCCACATCCATCTGTCGGGAAGAATTTCGTCTGGTAGGTCCAGTGGATTGTAGCTGCTGTTGCCAATTTTCGGATTCAAGTAGATGATTCTCACACCCTTCTCGGAGGCTTTCAGCCTAAATTCCGATTCAAGATCCTCTCCAACTGGTAGTACTTTACAGTTTGCTACGCTGCAGTTCTGTTCAGAGGCAACAGGAGGTGCCAAATAGCATATACCTACGACGCTCAGTAGAAGAACCAGTGGCTTGTAAGCGGACATATTTGCTTGATCGTGAGGTGTCTTCAAATTTCGACCCCCTGGTCTGATTTTTTAAGAATTTGATATGATTGATATCTTTTAGTGGGTCACTTTTCAAACATAAGAGGTCAATATGTGTCTTGTTTAAGTTACTTTTCTAATTACGGCTTGTATTCTACATACCAAATAGGGCGGTTCGAAGAAACTCAGTAAAAGGGTTTTGTGGTGTCTCACCAAGTAATACCTTGCATATACAGCTGCCTTGCATCGCTCCTTGCAGCTGGGGAGTCACCTTGCAGCTGTATTCGCAAGATCACAGGGAATTTGCACGTTGGACATAGATCTCTCTTCGGCTAAAGCAAAACGTCTGTCGTGGAACTCCAAGAAATGAGGGTTTTTTTGTAACTTATTCCCACCGGAGACCACGCTTTTTGTCACTCTGGTATGATTAAACTAAGGAAGCGCTTTTCTCCCTCCCATTTTTGCGCCTGCCACGCAGGTTAATAAGGAGGGGGAGCTAGTAGCCTGCCAACGAAGACATATTTCCGGTTGTTGTGTCTCTACGAAATACGTCTGTGTTAGCAGCGGACAGAGATTTTAAACAACTGGTCTCCGCTCACTGCCACAGGTTGTCTGGAGGCGTAACTCTTTTTTTGTTGCTAGTAAAGTTACATCAGTCTTTTGACTTGTTTGTAATCTTTGTGCAAATATGCAAAGCAAAAGTAAATGTTTATGTAAATATTTTCATCCATTATTATTTCCACGCCTTTGGTGCTATCAAGAAGTTTGCATCGCTGAATAGTAGCAGACATTTTCCATTTTAGTAACATCGTCAACATCATCGATTTTAGCACCCTTTTTGAAAGAGAAGTCCCTGTATTTCGATTTAGTTGTGAGCTACCACCTCAAGCGACCACTAATCTTCGCATTTTGGATGGTCGCTTACTGGGGGTTCAACTTTATAATTATCTCAAGTAACGTTCGATCAAGTAGACTTTATATCTCAAGGAATCCGATGAATGGGTTAAACTAACTCTGCATGAGACCTTGTAATCAGCCATTGTTGTTCATGCACCCACTTGAGCCCTGCTCTGTTCTGATTGGCTAAGAGCTTTTTTGACGTGAAAGATGAACCTATAAATAAACAGAAGGTCTAATACACGGTAACCCAGACCATATAAGAGTCAGACGGACGCTTTGTGGTGATTGATTCCTGACACACAGCAATGTCAACCTTACTTGGTTGTTGATTAACCATTACGGAAATGTTGAAGAAATAAATGATCTGACAAATTTCTGTTTACAAATAAAAAGAGTTAGACTTATCTGAGGTAATATAGGCAAAATAGTTTTTTTGAACAATCAGGTCAATAACCAGAGTTTAATATCATGATTACCTGACGTGATGACCTAACTACCGCAAAGGTTGACGAAATGTCAGTCACTGTCAACGAAAGTCCTATTTAGTACTACACCCGCGGGGGGGGGGGGGGGCTCGCATATGAAAGGGGTGGGGATGCTCGTCGGAAATTTTGCATAAATTCCTAAAAGAGACCTATCTGGGCGTATCCCAAGCTTTTTGTGTCCCTAAAAGAGACCGCGTTTATATATTGTATTTTTATTTTTTTTCGCGTGCAACCCTAAACGAGACCTTTACGGCTAAATATGATGGCGTTTTGCCCAGAACACTTAGGTGAGATCAAAATCCAAATTTTACACCCCTAAGCGAGACGACGAGCATCCCCACCACTTTCATATGCGGAGTCCCCCCCCCCCCCCCCCCCCCCGGGACTACACTCACCCAGAGGTAGACTTTCCTACGAGTCGAGCTCAAAATTCTTCTCGGGCGCGAATGGGATAATTTTCCATGTTTTCTGCGGCAAAAAACGAACGATAGAGCCGGAGCTCGATCGAGCTTCGCTCGCGCTGGGGCCTTTCACTACTGTAACCGGAAATAAAAAGCGAAGGGATTTGAGAAAATCTACCCTAGAGGATGATATTCCACCAACTGTAAAACAGTTTTAACAAGCGTCCACTCGTTTGTAATCAACTTATTGGTTATTAATTACAGTATTGCGTCGGATGGTTGCAAAACTTTCAAATTCACCTTTTAACTCAGAATATGTGAATAAATGTATGATATTTAATCACAGAGGAAGCATAAAAATTTTTTTTCTCGGTTTTTTCTCATAAATTGCACTAATCGTGAATAAATGTATCCTTGCACCACAGGCAACCCATGCTCTCAATATTTAGAAATTTAAGGTTGTGTTCGTTCATCAATAGTGTTACGATGGATTTTTGTAAGCCGTGCCTGTATGAGATGCCAGTGACGACATCCATTATTAAAAGTCTCAAAGCGAACAAACAACAGGATTTAACATACTATTTAGGTCATTTCGTGCAGACGTCACCTCTTCACTTTCAGACTGAATTGTAGGATCCGACTTACGCAAGTGGACTGGCTTTCCTTAGTAAAGCGACCTTGGGCTGCCTGCGATGCATTATTTTATACGACTATGCAACTGTCATTTTGGAAGGAACCTCCCCCTACGGTTTCTCAGTTTATTCCTACATGGCTGACTTCGTGCTCGTATTCTCTCACCGCCACTTTAATTTTCCTTTCCAGCTGGATCTTTCTCCAGCCAGAAAAGTTCTTCCCTCCGGTGAGCCCCTTAAAAAACAGGCTGGGAATTGCACCACTTATAAACACGGCAATGGTAGAAACAGGCGTCGAAATTTCGTACTCATTTCTAAAGAAGATGATAGAAGATATCGTTAAAAACAGAAATATGACAATAACAGCCACGTTGCGAAGCATCAGGCAGATTTCAGTTGTAACTGGAAGTACTTCATCACTCACGAACCAAAACAGATTTGTTGGAATTGTGCTCTGATCAGTACCACTGATCGAATCTAATTCTTGCTGCCTGTATTTTAAGATAAATTCTTTAACTTCCTTGTAATTTCTCTGCAAATTAGCATAACAAAAATAGACGTTTGTTATGGCAACGACCAAAAAGGATACATAAGGAGTTACAATTTCAACGTTTAGAACTAATCCCATTGTTGTGAATCCTAATATTCCGACAAAAAAGGTACATGATATATATACTCCAGCAAACAAAATAAACAGTATAATAAGCAGATATAGTGTAAACAGACAGAAAAAAACCCATAAAACTATAAACAAAATACAGCAAATGCTATCGCTTGCTCTTAATATCATATTATAAATTTTCTGGCCCATGCTCACCATAAGAATCGTAGCTGGTGAAAACCAAATAAACAAAAAAACGCCAGAAACTAAAAGAAGAAACAAACAGATTACTGCCAAAACAAGGCCAAGAAATAGCGTGAATAAACAAGAAAATGACAGCCACAAACTGAACAGTGCGCGTCTCACTCGTGATCCCCTATAATTCATCATTAAGTAGCACTTTGAAAGGCCTACAACTTTTGTTAGACTTCTGTTATGTAGGTAAAGTAAGGCTAACATCAAAGATTTAGTCTTTTCCGGGAACAGTTTCAAATGTAGAAGAGTTTCATCTCCGATACTAACAGAATGGGAGTTCACTCTGTCAAATAGGCCACATAGGGGACAATTATTCAGAAATAAATCCCTCGGTTTTAGAAACAAAATTGCTGTCCAACATGGTAGTACCAAAAAGGTAAGGACCAAGGCTGTGTTCGGTGCGATCGCAAAAAGAGTGATTGTAGAGAATGCTGGACTTTCGGTATAAATGGGCAACTTTATGTGGCGTTCATGGAAATATTTTGGCTTAAGGAAAAATAATAATGCTAGCGGAAAATAGAGGGACAATGGGAAAATGCAAAACATTAAAACAGCCAACTTAACGTTAAACGATGGCTTTAAACCAGGCAGAAGCTGAACACATCCGAGCAAAAACGTTGAACAGGTAACCGGACTCGCGTCATCCACAGGAATTTCCTCCGCGGTGTTGCATGGCAGTCTGTTCTCTTCTTCCCTTTGAATTCTCTGATATTCATTTCTCACGCCGAAAAGTAGTTGGTTTTCAGTCATATCCTCCTGGTTACATTCATTCTGAAGATTAAATATACAGTCAGGTAATAGGAGAAGAAATGCTGGGCAATATAAAACCACCACGGCGGACAAACAATACAGGACGGCTTTAATCGCTTTCAACCATTTGCTGCCCACTACAGAAAGATCACAGTGAATACTTGAGACATTAGAACTGCAGCAGTGATAGTTTATCGACGGCGATAACTTCATCAATATCATTCCAACACAGACCACCCCAGTGTTGCCGCTTTCACTTAATGTTACATTGTCCAACAGTGCTCTTCCGACGGCCAAGTTCTGACATGTTGAGTTTAATCCCGCAAGGCATCCACTCGGTTCATCTCTGAGAGGCACTGTCATGTTTCCAACTTGATAATTCAAAAGTCCAAGGGAAAGAATATCGAAGTTAAAGGGCAAAGACAACATGGGCTCATTATTTGACCGGGCCCACACCCATCTGTCGGGTAGAAACTCGTCTGGTAAGTCCAGTGGATTGTAGCTGTTGTTACCGATTTTCAAATTCAAGTAGACTATTCTCACACCTTTCTCGGAGGCCTTAAGTCTAAATTCTGATTCAAGATTTTCTCCAACCGGCGTTACTTTACAGTTAAGTTCTCTGCAGTTCTGTTCCGTTGTAGCCAATGATACAAGAAACAATGAAGTTGCAATAAAAATGAGAAGAATCACAGCCATTTTCGCTAAGGCGAGTGGATTATTTCCTTTGTTTGATCTTTTTAAGAATAAGATATCTCACTTACCATAAACGTGACGTCATTCTAGGAAGTATCTGAGTATCAGCCCTTTAGTAGGGGTTAGGGGAGAGAAAAGTTTGCTGTCTCCTCTTTTCGCTTCTCTCTTCTCCTCCCTTCCCTTCCCCACAGATACGCCTGTTACTTAAGCTGTAGCCTGCGTAGCAAGCGTTTCCGTTTGGTTTTCGGAGCAAAGAAACACCGTTTTTGGCCGAGCGAGAAATGAAACGAGAGCAAAGGTTTGTTTCATATAGCCTTCCCCGCAGGCGTTTTTAGGGGAGATCGTATTTCTTCCTCTCCCTTCATGGGGAGGGAAGAAATACGATCTCTCCTAAAAACGCCTGCGGGGGATACGTGACATGCATATTAATTTTCTGTGGTTGTTGTTTACTCTGGTCGGCAAGATTTGCCCTTCCGTGTTTTGAAACGCAAAGCTCTTCTTGTGACTAAATAAGGGTTTCAGTTCGTTTAATTTATTCTCCAAAGTGCCTGCTGGATCTGAATAACTAAAATCGATTTTCTTTTGTCAGCGAATGCGGTGGTTTCTGCAATGTCATGCTGAACTCAGGTCGTTTACAGATCCAAATTTTGAAGAATGGATTGCACTGTTTGTTAAAGTGAAGCTTCATCAGCTATGGAGAACTGCACTGTGACTCAGTCAAGATTGCTGATTAAGCAATGATCGTGTGGATTAATATAGAGATTTCACCATGAACGCGTTCCATAATACATGAAAAATTATTTTGGTTTCAAAAAAGCGTCCTCTTTTCCGCTCCACGAAGGCCAATTATTTTATTGGTCAATTATGACCATCAAAAGTCGGTGCGCGAACTCGAGGCATGACAGCAGGCCAAGAGGGCGGTTTTCAAAATCCCGGGGTTTGTCTGCAAGCGTTTCCTTCCTTTCTTCCCCACCCGCTCCTCGCTCTCAGAATTTACTTGCACCATTTTTCGCGCAGTTTTTGACTCTCGTTCCCCATTCTTTGCTCCTAAAGCGCGCGGAAACGCTTGCTACGCAGGTTACTCAAGCTGAGGAAGTGTTTGTTTCCCTAGTATGTGCTGGTACTGTACACCCCTCCCCTAATGTCGACCGAGATATCGGTCGACATAGCGGTCGACATAGCGGTCGATATAGCGGTCGGTAGTCGGTCGATAGTCGGTCGATAGTCGGTCGATGGTCGGTCGATAGTCGGTCGATGGTCGGTCGATAGTCGGTTGATAGTCGGTCGACAGTCGGCCGATAGTGAGATAGACTATCGGCCGAGTATCGGTCGATATTTCGACGTCGCACCTCAACTTTCTATCGGTCATATGTCGGTGATATATCGGTCAACTGTCGGTGGTATATCAGTCAACTGTCGGTGGTATATCGGTCAACTGTCGTTGGTATATCGGTCAACTGTCGTTCGAATATCATTCGTGTGTTAATTCATCAGGTGAGTCCAATGGCATTTTTTTTAAGCAAAGACGTCATTAATTACTGTTATCATGCGATTGGAGGACATGTGGCAGTGCGAGGCGCGATTACATTATGAAGCAAACCGAAGAGCACTGGGAACTAAGGGCATGGTAACTTTTTTTTTTCCAGTTTGTATCATCACCGATCGTCTGATTTTCAGCTGTTAAACTGAACCTGTCTCAGCCTAAGTTGAATCTGCTGCTCCTGTGGTCCCGCAGTCGAAGAATACTTAAAGAAGGACGAGTGAAACGACTGCTCCCGCAGTCCCTAAGTGGACGAATAATGAATAGGAAAAGGCAGCTCATGACATGCTTTAAGAGCGAGGAATACACATCTTTTATTATCG
Source organism: Porites rus (assembly GCA_964035705.1). Lineage (NCBI taxonomy): Eukaryota > Metazoa > Cnidaria > Anthozoa > Scleractinia > Poritidae > Porites > Porites rus. The sequence continues at coordinate 45,341,185 of OZ037993.1, forward strand.
GGCTTTGACCTGCTTCATCACGCAAAGGTCTCGTTTGTGCAGAGACAACAAATTAAACTTATACATTTCTGCATTGAAGACGGGAACAGTCCTTTGTTTAACGATCAGTTATTGATAAAACGCGCTGATAATGCGCCGAGGAAGGTGACAAAATATCCAGCAGACTGAACATCATGCATTTATTGTGGGAATGATTTCAATTTACAGCAAGGAAAATACTCATACGTTCTCATAACATTATCCTGTCCTTTTGCTCTGTCCTTTCGCTTTATATTGTGTTCAAAATAAAGACGACCATGCGTATACAGAAATTAATATTGAATGGTAAGTCATTTTTGGTCATCAAATCAAGAAAGGAAAACAGTATGCGTCGCGTTAACATTATCATGTTATGTTCGCGTAACTTTACTTAAAAACGCGAAATTTGCGAAATTACAGTGTCGCGAAAATTTCAGATTATAATAAGGGAACAATTAATGATTTTTGCCACATTTGTTCGCGTCAACGATTACAATTTGTACGCGCAATAGCAATTATTATCCCATGTTTCAGTAGCCAATTAGTGAGCGCGCACAACGCTATCCACTGTTTTAGTGTATGCTAAATACATATAGGATCACCCCCTGCCGTCCTTGGCTGGCCATAACCCTAATCATGTTCTACTAAGCGTTTACATGAAAAAGGCACCTCTCACAATAATAAAAAAACCTGTTGAAGGAAGAGAAACCAAACCGGCAATGATACCCAAAGCAGAGTGATATTGAGCTTCAAATATATACAGAAAAGGTTTATAAATTTGAAAACGGAGGAAAAATTTCCCTCTTCATCGCTTGAGAATTTCCGTTTTGGATGATGCTTTCTCGAAAATTCTTGAACTGACTGGCAACTGGCAGTTAGCAACGGCAGAAAAATGACAGAAATACGAGAAAAAGGAAAAGCGAAAAAAAAAAGCAGAAAAGTCTGAAAGAGATTGGGTAAGACTTTTTGGCATGCCCGTACCAAAAAACGTCACCAAACGGGATGCTATTGTAAAGAAAGGCATGCTTTCATGTTTAATTTTGAGTAATTTGGACTCATAACTGACCGAAAAATGTCAAAAAATGCGAATTTTTCGAGAATCTTCACGTGTCAATGGGGGCAATCGGTTTATATTTCAGTAATCTTGCTCCAATTTCTTCTCCAGGGCTATTGATAACGGACTAAAAACTATACAGACCAACAAAAATCTTGACCGATATATCGATCGACTATCGGGCGACTCTCGAACGATATATCGAACGGCTATCTTCTGACTATCGACAAAGTGTCGACCGACCATCGACCGAGTGTCGACCAATTACTGACCGATACATCGGTCAAGTATCGACCAACTATCGGCGAAGTGCCGGCGAAGTGTCGGTGAGCGAAAAGCTATATCGGCCGAGACACATCTGGAACGACTATCGACCGTGTCTCGACCGAGTGTCGACCGACTATCGACCGACTATCGAACGCTATATCGACCAACTGTCGACCGACTGTCGACCGAGTATCGACCGACTGTTGACCGAGTGTCGACCGCTATATCGACCGATATCTCGGTCGACATTACCCACAGTAAACAAGATCCAGATACCTATCCTACAGCAGGGCTAGAAGTCTCCCACGCGGGCGTTTTGTCTCGTCACGCAACGCTCCCATCCCCCGAAAAGGGAGGAGCGTTGCTCGTTGCTCCTCTCTCTCTCCTCCCCTGCCCTCCAGGGCCGTCCCCATAACAATCTGAACGCCTGCAACAAGCGGGACAGGGACACAGGGTAGGGGCCCAGGGTACGGACAAGGCATCATTTCCCGGGAAACTCGACTCGCGATAGAAGCAATGGGCTCCTTACTGACGATCATCTAAGAAACAAAAAATATTTTGTGTTAACAATAATAACAACATAAGCTTTATTTGCATGACTATATGTAGTTACAGTATTGCAAAAGCTTTAAGATAACGTTAGAATTTATATTAGGAGTAATCGGAGCTTAGGAAAGTGCGTTCGATATGTGTTTTAGGCCTACAGGTAGCAGTTGAGGGGGAAGGGTGGTTGCGATATAGATAAGTATGATTATGGCATATTTTGAACGTAAGGGTTGCATACAGCGAAACCTCTATTTAAACTGTTTATGTGGTTGCGATATAGATAAATATGAATATGGCATATTTTGAACGTAAGGGTTGCGTACAGCGAAACCTCTATTTAAACTGTTTATCATTATAAAGAAGGTTTTGTAAGATATCGTATTGTTCGGTGTCAAGTGTTTGTAATCGGAGGAAGACATTGGCCAGAGTGCGTCGGGGGTGTAAATAGAACATTTTGTTTTACTAGCGCGATTACAGGGCGCAGTTGCTCAAAGGCCAATTAGTGCTTAACCCGGGATTCTTTTTCTTTCGTTAAAAACATTTCTTCGGATAATTTTCTCTGTTATTTTTACGAGCATCCAATCAACAATTCAACTTGTTGGCAAAATGAATTAAATTGAATTTACTGTTTTAAAAGCTTTCACATCTGAATTCAAACTTCGCACAAACCCTGTCAAAGCCTTCAATGGAATGTGTGTGCGGCACTCACGTCAATAACTTTAATTTTCCAGTACTTTGGTCGAGCGTGTTGATTTCAGTGACTCGAGAGTGGCGCTACTGTGGGCTGGTTTGTAAGTTTTTCCTAATAAATAACATAGACTTAAAGTGTTCGTTTGTCCAGTGCCGAAAATATCACAAGTCATGATCAAATGGCGCCGCTGAGCTTCACATCTCGGTAGATTTACTTTGTGGCACAACGGTTGCCGAGCTACTACACAACTCGGTAGATTTACTTTGTGACACATTGGCCGCCGAGCTACACAACTCGGTAAATTCACCTTGTGGTACAATAGACTGCTCGCAGTCCGCCTTTTTATTCCAGCTTACTTCACTGAGCAGAGCGAGACTCTTAAAATGCAATCGTTTTTTTTTGTCGGTGGGACCTAGTTTGTAGGCCCCGCGTTCCTAGCGAAGACCGTGGAAACTGGGGATATGAATCGTGACGACTTTCATTGTATGGAAATGAGTCTCGTGATGAGAATGCGGTTTATTTTCGGCGATGACTGAAATGACGCATGTAAGTTTGGCAATGATGCAATTTTCCTCGAATGGAGGCCCTTGATTTTCGTGTAATTATGCACGACATGCAGGCACTTTAAAGGGAAATATCCCCAAGCAGGATGAGAAAATATAGCGGGGAAATCCTCAGGATTTTGTAGCGTTTTAAGGGGTTACGTTTCTCAGAATATTGTCGCAATTACAGGAAATGTACGGTTAAATAGATTCACTTTGTTTTATGTATTTAATTGATAGATTTTCGCAGTTGTTAGCCTGTTCCACGCGTTCAGATAGTGGAGAGCGGTGCGAAGTAAAGAAAGCGGTGAAAAGTAGAGGGGGACTGGGGAGAGAGGTGCGGTTCCCTCTCTCACCTCCCCCCCTCCCTCGCTTTTATTTTTTCGCACCCCTTTTTACTTCGCACCGCTCCCCACTATCTGAACGCCTGGAACAGGCTACGCAGTTGTTAAGATGTGAAGCCGTGTTGCACTTTATAAATACTTGAGATATCAAGTATCAACTGTCACGTAATTTTTACGTGCGCACGTGCGTAAATTTGCGTTCGCAAATAAAATAAAGGTAATGTATGAAAGGCCGCACGTACAATTATGTAAGCGTAAAAGTAGAAACTCGCTAAATTTGACGTTTAATCTCAATACTTTATGTCTTACCTCTATTTGATTTACGTGATTGAAATTTACGTGCGGAGCCAAAAACGCATCGGCGGAAATCCACCCTAACGTGTCACAGATGTGTTTATAGGGGTAGCTTTGAACTTGACTACCCGCACACTCTACTTGCAGCACTTGATGTCCATAGAATAGAAATCCCATATCGAGCTTTTCCTGAAAGGGTTGGTCCAAGAATTCTATGGCTTGAAAGTGTCGATTATTTTGAAACAACTGATCTCTTCAGTGGTCGAAAAAAAAAAAAGAATAATCTTAATGCGCAAAACTTCAAGGTTTACTGGAAAATCAGGATCGAAGATCGAGGATGGAGGATCGAGAAATCAGGGATCGAGGATCGGGTAAAAAAAACTTGAAAATAAAATAAATAAATACAACGTGGATCAGTGGTGATGTGGGCCGCAGACTGTAGATAGATTTCACAGAACATAACCCCGTTCGCTGTACTGAACACTAAAGGCAAGTAAACTAATCCGAGTCTGTCTGAGTAAGTGATTGTTTTGACGAAAAAGTGAAATTTTCCTGGAAACTGAAACGCTTTCTCCCGGTGATACTGTAATACAAGAAAAAACTTTAACAGTTTTTAATTTTTAAGTGTACATTTGCTTTCAGTACTCCTGATTTTTCTTGTAATTGTTGTATGCACGACCCCACCAGCAATGCTGATCTTTTTATCGTGCCGTAAACTAAGGTTCTTACCTACCCACCTACCTACCTACCTACCTACCTACCTACCTACCTACCTGTCTGTCTGTCTGTCTGCCTTTAGCTGTCTGTCTATCTATCTAAAATGCATGCTGTGTATTACCCTAAACATCGTACTCTGAGACTGTACGGAGATATTAAAAGTAGATACTAAGCAGCTATGGAAAATGTCATTACTTTCACGCGATATTGATATCTTATAAAACGGACAACAAATTCCAGTTCAGCAGGAATAAGCGCGAACTGAATTAACTGTGTGTCGTATATAAGGTTCTGTTAAACTTACTCTTTTTTCCTGTGCTGAACATATACTGTACCGAGCCGTATCTTGGTCCGGTACAGAGAAGCTATGTATATTTATACTGACAGAGTCATGGGCCCCTGATACCGATAACAATAATCGTTCAAATTTTCGAGTGTAAAATCCCTGAAAGAGTACTCCTCAATGGAGCAATATCAATATGTAGAAGGTTTTCAAATGTTTCACACCGGTTTGAGGCTAAGATGTGCCGCCTGTCTCTCCTTACAATTTTTACTTTTTGAGTATATACATTATGACATACAACACTCGTTTTGTATTCCAAAAGAAAAAGTAGTATAACAGCACCGGGGCCTTTGACAACAAAACTCATCTCCAAGCAAGCGAGACTCACGCTACTAAGAGCGTTCTTGTCTCTTTTAAATCCGTCTAGTTCTTATCCAGCGCGATTGCAAACCACGACGGTATTATTACTAAAAAGAATGAGATTTTTCCTTCTCGGGCTTGCGCCCTCGTTTCTCGCGGCTCGCGGCTTTGCCGCTCGCCTGCTTAGGTTTCGCGTGCAGTAACTTTGCAAAGAAAAATAAGAGACTGCTCGCAGTCTAGTGGTACAACGGTCGCCGAACTAATGCATGCACCAGGAGTCGCAGACATTTTCCAAAGACAGTGACGAACCATGCTGAAAAATAAGAAGGCTTAATCCAAAGTAAACTTTATCACCAAACTTCTGAAAGATGAACGCTTTGGACGATTCAGCACTGACATAGATCGATGTACGCTTTACGAAGAACATCAGACCTTAGCAAACCGCTTTGAAAGATGAACGCCGCGGACACAAGAATCACCACGTGAGTTAGCGCGTCAATGTGAGGCAAATCGTAAGCAAGCGCCTCAAAGCGAGGCAAATGTGTGTCGCTGACGAAAAAAAAATCTTCCTAATTGCACAGGACACCCAATAAAGCACAGAACACCCAACACAAATTAGGGGTTGTGTTCTCGTACCTCGAACGCATTTAATGATAATACAATGCAATGACTACAATGGTCAATCAAGTGTCATCAGTATGATTTGATAACAAACTATTACGTCAATCATTACATAAAGAAACAAATGTCAACAAATGTGAATTTACAGAAAAATTCTGTGAACTCATCAAATTAATTGATCTGTGCAGGATAGCTGATTAAAATCGACAACATTTTGTTGGATTTGATTGTAGAGTTTTCCCCTTGGGATTGAATACGTTGCTCAATGCAAGAGAAAATGAAATTCGTCTTCAATTATACCAGAGTTACAAACAGGGCAGAATCTATTGTTGTGGGGAGTTTGATTATATCTTCCAGTTTCAATCATGAGTTTGTGGTTAATTATACGAATTTTCACTAAGTCTTTCCTATTGGTTGAATTTCTAATTAAGTCTAGATAACTTGAAATTTTATAATCATGTTTTAATATGCTATAAAATTGTAGTTTCTTAGAATGATGGATTGTAAGTTGCAATATGTTAATGTAATCAGTATTTTTGTTTTATTATATCTGATCTTAGCTTCACTTTAAAGCTCTTAAACTATTTGGATCAAAATCTGGCAGGTCATAATATTCATACTGATTAGTATGAATAATAGGAAACTACACTGATCTAGACCACATACTCAATAAAAGGTTGTGGTTTAATATAGGAATTGCATAAAAAAGGAATAACATGTTTTCTTAAACAGCTGGGTCGCCAAATTGGAATGTCCTGGTCTGGTACCGAGTAAAGATTTTTTTTTTTATGTCACAGCGGCTTACCCCACCCAAATTTTAATATGGCTGGAACCTCCCACCCCACCTTTTCAGGTCTTTTAGGTGTCCTGGCTTAAAGAAACACTTTTTATGGCGCGATATGAATTATATCTATAATTGAAACACAAAGACAGGCAGGGATCGAACAGGATGCAAATGAAGGCGTTCCAACAAGATAGAGATTATTCTCTCTTGGTTCCAGGTCAATGAAATCGCCAGCTAGCCACTCAAGCTATAAGGGAATAAAAAATCCTAAACATGCAGGAATCGGTTATAATGGCTCACGCAAGAAATATACAATATCAAGAAAGAATGGCATTTTGAATATCGCGGGACCTGATTGGTATTGATAGCGAGCTGCCAAGCTCAGTGATCTTTTTCTCCTCCTAAGAAAGCCCTTCATCGCAGAGGTTCTCTGGGCTCGGTCATGAAAAGATCCCGGTCGCTTAGTCTTCTTGTCGTGTAATAATCAACTTCCCGTTTTTTCACTCAACCTCGTCTGCCTTGTGTCGTCGTCGTCTAGCCTGATCGCATTCCATTCTGTTAAAAAATCTCCATTTCACTGAGTTTAGTTCCGGCTGTGACGTAGGCTGAACCTCGTCTTATAAACCTTGTCAGGGTTGTTTTTCTCGGGGTCTGGTATACCTGTGGCATGTGGTCTTTCTCAGTCTTCGCCGACCAATTAGTTCCCAGGGAAACTGCAAACGATTTTGGACTTTACACCATACACACAACACGTCTACCAAAGCTCAAATGGCGGAGGGGGTCGCCACCGACTCAAACCTTCCTCTGTTTTCCGCCGAGGAAGTACAGCAGCACAATACAGAGAGGGATGCTTGGATAATACATCGTGGAAAGGTCTATGATGTTAGCGAATTTCTTGAACGCCATCCAGGCGGGAAAGATATTTTACTTGCTTACGCGGGCCAGGATGTGACGGTGTTGATGACACAAGAGGAGCTTCATAAACACACGACTTTTGCTTATGGTTGGCTTGGAAAGTATCTTATTGGCCGTTTAAAAGGCGATGTAAGTAAAGCTTTAAAATTCTTTGGGCGCTATTTTTGAATTTGCTAGAAGCAAACAGTTCGCACCGAAGCGTAGCCTGTTTTAATACCAAGATCTGTTAGACATGACGATCATTTGTTAGTTTAGTTCGTGGAAGTTTCAGTTGTGATGGGTGAGTTTTGCTCTTGGTGAAATAATAATTGGTGAAGTAGTGCGTTTGGTATAGTTTCTTTATAGTGTAAAAACGCATCCTATAATCTAATAAAGAAACATAATGGAAGTCAAGATGATGGTTGCATAACATTTTTGTGACCCGAGCAGTTAACTCGAGTGTAAAAATATTCTCCGTTTAACAAATTTACTCAACATTTGCATATTTTAACGTTAGCAGAAATCCTAACAGAAAAAAAGTTTCTGATAGTCTCAACGGTGCCAAAAATTGCTGATGTTGTTTTCTTGATGTTTTTGAAATAATTTCCAGGGGATTAACAACGGCCGCACGTCATGCCCAGATAAATTCATTATGATTCATAATCGGCCACCATTTAACTATTTGCATCCTCTGTTATTCTCTCTGGGTTTATTCACCTGTTTTTGCATTTATTAAAGAGACTGCTTTTTTGTGTGAATAAAAGAAAATAAACCACATATTGCTACTAAATTATCACATGTTTGCTTTCACGTGAGGTAACATAACACCAAAAATAAGGGTTTTTCACTTTTCTGCGAGGAAAGAAATGTGTGGTAATAATTAACAAAGTAATTTCCATTTTCAGTGAATTACAACTGAAGCATGGAGACAATTATAATCCACCTTTTTATGCATGTAAAACTCTGTAAGCAGAAGCTTTGCAAAAAAGTGGCTTTTTGGGTGGTCCTTCTCAATAGAACTATAGCTCAGGGGCAAATACTTGAATTGTTTTATGTGAATGTTTTTGAATTCCTTAAAAAATAGACTTTTTGTGAAACTGCATTAATTAAAACTTGGAGCATTGAACATGTTGTTTGTTTGAATCTGTCATCTATTTGAGCTTGCTATTTTTAAGCTGAGATTTGTTCTTTTGTTGGCAGCCAATTTATCTGTAAGTTGATGTTGATTAAACCATGAAATCAATAGTCTTGAAGGGGCTCTTTGCAACGTCCTACTTAAGTAGACCCAGTAATTAATCAAGAAAATGCTTAAGATCAACCTCTATGCATCCTTGGAGATCCAGGGGCAGATAGTGGGTCAAGGGAAAGTCTTATTGGGCGGATCTGGCCTTGGGTCTACGAGGATAACCTCTATGTTATGGGTATTTTTTTTCACATGAATCATACATTGCCACTGTATAGACAGAAATAATCCCCAAGCACTGCAAGCAATTTTTTTTATGTAAATAATTTTTTGTTTGACATTCGTTTTAAGAGTACCATATGCAGTATATTAATAGGGAATTTAATATAGTTCACTACAGTAGGCTGGGGCGGTTGGATGTGTATACGGGCAGCCTGGAACCAAGACAGTAAGAAGGCGTGAAAATTTTCAATTTAAGATCGGACAACAAGACAGAGGATTGTGAAGTCATATGCGAAACTCGCTTGTAATTTCTTTTGCAGAAGGCTCAATTACTGACAAAGAATTTCTTATTTTATACGAAGAATACCAATCAGAAGAATAACGGGTACAAATTAAAGCTAGCTAGTTTTCAAAACTAGTCAATGTTTTTATTTGAACTTTCCTTTCCTAAGCCAACACCTTTTGAGTGAAACAAATATTTTCTTGATAAAAAGACAGTTTTAAGTTTAAAAAAAGACCCGCTACAATCATCACTGTTAGGCCCAGTTTAAACATTAAACTTCTCATGTGCCGAAACTAATGCACAAATTACTAAAATTCATTTCACTTGTTTAGAGTATGCTAGACCATTGAACGTACATCATGAAAATTAATTGAGTTTGACTAATTAAGTTCGACGTCTCAATCAATCTCGAACTTATATCATTTGGGTTGACCTAAATAGGTATTAAGTTGAGTACATGAAAAGATCGACATTTGAACTGGGCCTTACCAGTACCTTTCTTTTCAGCAACTTTCCTCTGTCATGGCGGATGACGCTAGGTAGAAAACAAACAGTCGCCATGCGGCCACGAGCTAAGTTATGAATGAACTCAGACGTCTTCACTATTTTTTTTTTCATTTCACCAATAGGCAAATCAATGTAAACACAACCCAACACATATTTAACCCATTGGCTACTCAGTTTTAGAAGAAAAGTGACAATAAGTATGCATGAACTCTTATCGGTTTCACCGTTGTCTTCACAATGAGAAACCTGGCGAAAACATACACTGTACTTTCCCAGAAGGACAACGTTAAAAGGTCATGCGTGTTTTGCATGATGTGACATCTATCCAACTGTCCCAGGCGACCATAGTGACCTATCTTAAAGTCCCTAATAAGTATGCACTGCAGCACTACAGAGTGGCAAAACTTGGGTAGAACTTGAGAATTGTGTATCATAATTATGACAGTGATGAAAATTATAGTAAGTTAAATCCTTAGGATTTTAAAGACCTGTAGTGATAAATAGTTATGAAGAAAAACCTGCAAATTACACAGGGATGTCGCTAAGACACGGCTGCTGGTTAATTTCACCGGCCGAAAAAGAGCTTACCACTCGCTCAAATTGCTCTGGAAAACAAAGACAAGGGGTAATTTTGAAGATGCAGTTGAGTAAAGCAGCTTGCTTGACTAATGAAGAAGCTGGCTTATCTTTTCCTTAGCTACATCCCTGAATTTACATATAATTTGGATAGTATTGCAAATGAATGATGTTTTTATTCTGAGTAAAAGGTCAACTGATTTACACCTTTTTGTGTAGACATTTTTCTGGTTTTGATGCTTTATTTGTACATAATTACAGGAATTAGGTGATGAATTTGACTCCACCACACGAGAAAACCTTCCAATGGATGGATGGCGAGAGGTATAGAAAAAACTAGTATTATTGTTGTCCTACCCCAGTGCAAGGCTGTCATTAAGGGCTGGGGTTAGGAAAATAAAGGAAAATAAAACCCAGAAGAACTTAGTAGGTGTTCAATGCCCCCTACCAATTCCAGCAACTTGAAATCTTAGTGACAGCCCTGCCAACAGGAAACTGTAAACACCTAAGTGCATGACCACAAACAAAAAAATGCAAACCACCAACAATGTCCATTGCATCTTGTTACAAATAATGGTATCTTTGGATCCTAGACTACAGGCCTTTTCCTTGTGACTTTTATTATAACATATCCAATGTAATTCTCATGTTCATGAATTTTGAGGCCTGAAGTTTAAACATCTCTGCTGATAATAAGTCGAACACTGCCTGACAGTAAAATAAGCAGTAACTGGTAATTCATTTTTATGTTGTAGGTTTGATAAATTTGCACTCACCACCCATTTTACCAAGAGAATTAATCAATATTCAAGGTTCCATGTAGTAAATAATATTTTGAACGGCTAATCAATAGAAGCCAAAGTAGAAAAAATTAATATATTTCATGTGTTTCAAAAAATGAAAATATTGAAGAACAACTTACTTTTGGACTTGATAATGACTCATTCTTCCCCATGTAATTCTGACTTAAGTTCAATTTTATCTTAGCTTGTAAAAGCCAAGAAGGTGATAGTAGCAAATCTTTCTTTAAAACGTGTATTTACTTATAATTCTAGGATCTTGTTGATTGGAACAAAGCTATCCTACCTCAAGTTGGAAAGCTAGGCCCAAACTACCTAAACTGGGTTCATTCACCAGTTGATCGACCCTTAAGGCTCTTCGATTCTGACTTTGTGGAATTCTTCTCCACAACTCCCTGGTATGTTGTGCCAATTATCTGGATACCAACAATGTTATATATGTGCTACCTGTCCATTCAAGATTTGACAGCTAGGGATGGAGTTCAGAACATTGATCCATATTTTGTGGATTCCAAGACTAAGGTTGCATCAGTTTTTTCTGCTCTGTTTCTGTGTGGATTGTTGTTGTGGTCATTTATTGAATACTGCTTGCATCGCTTCTTGTTTCACCTCATCAATCACGTTCCTGCCGATGATCCATTTTGGATAACCATTCACTTCTTTCTTCATGGACAACACCACAAGGTAAGGGTTTGTTTTTTTTCCCAGTAGTTTTTCTTGATTTTTGCTCAAGGACGTGGTGGGTTTGGAATTTTAAGGACAATCTAAGGTGACAGTGTGTGTAGTGAGTAAGACTTCACAACAATTCACAGAACTCTCAAATTCAGTCTGATCCTAATAGTCCTTTTATTCATGACCTCATTCTGTCATGGCAGGAAACTCAAATACAGTTAAGACTACAAGTGGTCCTTCATTTCCTCAGGGAATTGCCACTTGTGAGGAAGGTGCATGACACAGAGAGAGAGAGGAAATCTGTAGTCCCTCATTTTCTTTCCTTCCTTCTTATCTTGCCTCTCCTCACGTGTGGTAATTTTCACACATACTTGCAAATTTCACTTCCGAAGTTCAACTATCTCTAAGTAAAATGATAAACTACTCAGTATTCTAAGTACTGTTGGACCACTTGAGTTTTCTGGCAGTTATTTGAGTGACATGCCATGGCCATAAGAGAGCTTTAGATTTGAGGACGAGGATGACTACGAGTACAAGATTGAACTTAAAGTTTTTTTGCGTATCGTTGAAAAAAGGTTCAACCCGGAAAACTTCTTTGAACTACTTTTCACCTGAAAAATTAGTGCTTTTATTTCTATTGAGAAGGTTTAGCCCTTTCCCAGTTGCAAAATGATCAAAAATTCTAAAATTTGATAACTTGTTACTGCCACTACGACATTCTCGCTAAAACTCGTAGTAGAATGACAACGGCTAACACAATTTCTTCTCAACATGACCTTGGCTCGTGCAAGAGCACTAAGTACTGAGAAAATCTCATACTCGTAGTTGTCCTTGTCTCAGAATCTAAAGCTCTCTAATATTAACTCTGGAAGTTCTAAGAGTGACAAACATCGAAATATTTTCAAGAGAAAAGGTTATGAGAGTTTTAAAACTGTCATATTATTGTCATATTCTCTCAACTAATTATCTAAGGAAATGTATGGAGACAAGTCCAGAGAATGTGTATATGAATATTTGGGGCTTACAGAAGGGTTAACTACTTGTTAACTTTTGTCAGAACTGACCGACGAGAGCAGTCCAGTCACAAAGAGAATTCCACTATTAGTCAGGAATGTCAAACAGATTGGTCTATTCCTGAATAGTATGCTGGGTAGAGTAAGTTTTTATCAAAAACGTGGAAAATAGCCTATTTCATTTACAAAATGACTGGTCTGTTTAGCCACTGATTTTTGGTAAACACCCCAAGGTGTGAAATAATCTAACATGGCAGCTGACATCTACTAAGTTTTATAATCTGTGGAGAACAATATAATTTAGGTAAAATTTGTTGCCGTAGAGAGGTCAAAACAGTTAGTCATTCACTGTCTTATATATTGTTGTTAGGTGCCATTTGATAGTGGACGGCTAGTCTTTCCTCCTGTAGCAGCTGGGGTATTGGCCAGCATGTTCTACTACCTGTTCATTACATGTCTGCCACCGGCCATTGCCAAGAGCGTGTTTGCAGGAGGTTTACTGGGTTATATCATGTATGATATGATGCATTACTATCTTCACCATGGCTCTCCAACTCCAGGAAGTTACCTACACCAGCTTAAAAAATACCATGTTTCTCACCATTTTGAAGACCAACAGAAAGGTACTTTAACAGTTAGCTTTCCACGTAGCTGAATGTCAAGAACTTTAAAGGTCCTAGGAAATACTATGAGTGAATTCATTTTGATGGCAGGGTTTGAGGACGTTAATTGACCTCAGAGTGGCTACAACAAGGATTATTGATTTCATCGTTTGCTTCCTTACAAGCTTGACATATAAGAAAGAGCTTATTGGTACTGAGTATAATGTATGGTTCCTGAAAACATCCATACTCTCAATGTAAAGAGAACGTAAAATTCTAGTGGAGTGGGGTGGTCAAATGGGGGAATGCTTCAGTCATGTTAATAAAAAAACTGAAATTTGATATAATTTTGTGATTGTCTCTATTCCCAAGACTTTTATGATGCCTTCCTCAAGCTCAAAATCTGTGACCATAGCTGGTTGGGCTAGTTATTATTTTTTAAAGCAAAACAGTACGAACCCACGGGTAAGAACCTGCATTTTTCAAAGTTAGCCTAAACAGGTTCTTACATAAATGGTAATCAGCACAAATTTTGGCTTTTTAGGTTCTTAAAGAGCTTTTTATTATAAATTTTTATACATTGTAGCGAAGAGTATTAAGTTGTGTTCAGTCTAGTCTCCTTATATAACATTTGCACACCAGCCAAGTTAGTAGTTATGACTTATCTTATTTGCCAAGGAGTACAGGTTTTTTTTTAATAGTTTTTAGAAAATAAGGATCTGTTTTAAGTTTTAGGCTAAATGGGGTCTTGTATAGAGGGGGCGTGACTGGCAAATTTTAGCCTAATAGGTTTTTAAAAACCAGGTTCTTTCTCGTGGGTTTTTGCTGTAGCCTTAAAAAACTCTTAGCAAATTTTGTCATTCCATTAAAATGTGTTCACTTGCTGTGATAACAATTGACTTTTATTCACCATTGTCTTTTTTCCACAGGTTTTGGCATTTCCAGCAAACTGTGGGATTATCCTTTTGGTACCTTCCCAGAAAAACTTGTTAAGGCGGCTTAGTGCAAACAAAATAATAGTAATTTGTTCACAATAACAGTTTTATTATTCTCTCTTATAATTATGACAGATCAACAACAGGGCTTCCTGGTAACAAATTCTTGACTTCAAGGGTAGGGCTAAAAGTGCAAAAGAGCTTCTTTGCTTTTTTCACCCCCACGCCCTGAGTCAAGAGCTACAACATACTTGTCACATTTTGTTGAAACAATTGTCATGTTATGCCCTGTTCAGTGTTGATTCACGTATTACCCATTTGCAAATAAACCTGATTCTTAATAATTATACACAGGGACAAGTAAGATAAGTTAGTTGAGAAATGTGACATGAAAATTCTTCAGTTTCAGTCGATTGTTTCTAGCCTGCGCGCAAGCATCAAAAGGGGTAGGGGATAAGGGAGGAGGATTCAGGACAGAGGTATTTCTTTTTTTCTCCCCTCCCCCTCCCCTTTTTGCACTGGCCATGCAGACTAAGTGTTTCAATGAAATTTGATGAGAATTTTAGCTGTATGGTAAAATAATAGCAAGGGTGTAGTTGTTGATTATGTAATAATAGTAATAAATGACTATGCACTGCATTCAGACTTGCCACTCAAGTCTCAACTATTTGTATGCAGAATGCAGGGCTGCAGATATTCTTTTTTCTTTTCGTAGAAAGGATTTATTTCTGACCAGGTCACTATTTTAATGGGTCCAAACCATAAAAAGTTGTCTGGCATACATCACATTGACATACTGAGTACTTGCATCTGTTCATTATTTATAACGTCCAACTTCAAGTAGGATTTCATTGGAGGCAGGCAAATTTTAATTGGAAGTTGTCTGATTATCTAGTATTATTTGCAGCTCTTATTAAATGTGTCTAAAACAGACAAAACATTAGCTGATTTCAAAATTCAAGTCTAGTATAGACATGTATAGAAGTAAGGTCGTTTCAAATCTGCACCATCATAATAATTAATAAAACAGCAGCACAAAATTGTGTCTGTTTCACTGGCCTGGCCAAAAATTAATACTGCTGTAATGCTCTTGTAACATAGTGTTATTTATTAGGTTAAATTAAATTATTCATGAAATGGTTTTCAGACTGGCCTGCAGTATTCACTGTAATTAATAATTAAATTAAAAATGTACTCGATGCACAATATCATTAATATTTTTTACTCAGTATTGGGATTCAGTTGACTCTGGTAACTTGGATCTTTGGTAGCCTGAATCATTTACTACTGCATGAGTTGAATAAAAATCAATTTGCTATAGATTTGCTCTATAAATTTACTGAAATAAATTTTGATATAGTTTCCTGTACTGGTGTTTAGTCGTGCAAAGTCACTCTGTTGAGCCCCTAATGTTACTTAATTCAAGGCTCTTTTCATTATTTTATCATGATTGTATTTTAATCACCTAGGAGTGAGTAATTTTTGGAGTTGTAATGGGTTTTGAATACAAAGTAATTTTGTAAGCCAAAAATAATAGTTTCAATATTAATTAATGCACATAACTGGGGATAAAGAATTAGCAGTAATTCTACAAGACAATACAGTAATTTAGTGATAATGTTTAAAGGCCTTCCTGAGAAATTCTAGAATGCTCTTTTATGTGCCGTGTTAGCCTCGCATTCAGAAGAATCTTGGCACAAGTTGCACTATTGCTATAAGCATCAAGTTTTCAAGACATTTGCTTAGTGCACACTTTTGTATACACATGAAAAAGTGCAAATGTTGGTGGTTGAGTTCTCTGTGTATTTCCTTTTAAAGTTCTACTTTCTATTGCAGCTCAGCTTAAGGGTTCCTCAAAATTACTGAGCAAACTGAATTTACCGGTAAGCAAAAACTGCCCAGATGGACTCTGAATTTTAGCTTGCTAGCATTCTAACAAATGTCATTGTAATAATAGCACCCAAATGAGGCTTATAAGCATGTAGATCAGAGTATTATGGTATTTTTCAGAAAGGTCTATTACTAGTAAAACTAAGTGAAGTTGATAGTGCTGGACATACACATCAATCAATTTATTCCACATTTGCTCCACTAGTTAGCCTGCTGCATTGCAGAAGTAATTTAACCTCGGTTAGTAACGCCTGCAATGCAGCACCAATATCGTCCTTGTTCTGGGCTCCCAATAGACTCAACAAATTACTGGAAGTGCATTTCAAATTTCCTTTCAACCTGATTGGTAAATTGATAATGACTTTTCTAAAAGCCAATCATGGCGCATACTCAAATCCTGGTAAACAAGTGGGGGCCCAGAACAAAGATTCCAGTGCTGTTTTGTAGACAGACTTAACCAACAGTTAAGTTCTGTCGGTGGTGCAGGCTATCCACTATTAACCAGATACAATTGAAAAAATTATTGTTAACTGCTTAATTTATTGTTGAGTTCTGCTTTTACATTCTATGAAGAGTCAAGCAGATCAAGAAGTGATTTCTCATGCTGATGTGGATTACATTCTCCTTGATAAGTTTACCCTGCAAGCAGTGGTTTCGTAGCTTAGCATCCAGCCTGGAGAAAACACTGCTCGCAGAGTATGATAAGTTCTGTTTTGCTAATTTAAACAGCTGAGCCCCTGTGTCATTAGCCTGATAAAACAGTCAACACTTAATGATGCCAACACTGGTCTCCCTGCAAAATGACATCGGAGGAATGACTGCAGAAATTCCATACTGATGACGTGTCACTAGCCAGATCTGGGAAGTGCTTCTAATTAGCTGCAGCAAATTTCCCTCATCGCACCCCCAATTAGAAGCACTATCAAGATCTGGGTCGTGACACACCATCAGTACGGAATTTCTGTAAATGTTCCTCAGACATCATTTCAGTGGTGGGGTTGTGTTCTGTCAGGCTGTCCATGGGTTTGCAGGTGAATGCGATGCCTCAGAGTAATATAAAAAAGTATTTATTGAATTGACTCAAATTCTCCAAATTCGTTCTGGTCAGTGCTAGGTGGGGAACTTAGCCTGTCAGAAATGAAGCAAAATTTTGAGGGGATCTTAAGGTTAATTTTTTGAATGATGAATTATAACAGTCAAATGGACTGCGTCAATTATCCAAATCAATATTCTACTTTCAAATTGAATATGTGAACAAATTTATGCCCAGTTCAGTGCTGGTGGGGTTTGTTACAATGTGCTGTTTCAGAAAATATCCATACTTCCCTTGCTAAGGGATTTTAGTTTCAACCCGGCTCCTGTCCCTTTGGAGATTGCACTTCAGCTTCAGACTTTCCTTTAAATATTATTATTATAATGTCTGTAAGACACCCCTCCCCCCTTGGAATTTCTAGTGACTTTCTTAGGGCTGGTAGGGATATTTTAATAATTGAAACCACTAAATTTGTGCTGCTGCTGTCAACTCTCCTGCCTTGCTATTTCTGTGAATTACTTATGTCCGACTGCTGACGAGGCAGTTCTTTTGTAATGAGATATTAGATGGTGATCTCCACTGGGGCCTAAGGGGTAACATTCAGCAACCCTATCATGCTATAATTGAGTTGTCATTAAACCTGTACTGGATAAGGACACCAAATAAAAATTATGCACAGTTTAATCACAGCAATAAAAAAGTATTTATTTACCAGCTTCATTGTTTTTTTGATATATCATATAACTAATAATTCCTATTTTTGTTTGGTTTTTATCTCTATACTACTACATGAGAAATTTCTGCAATTTGATTGGCTTAGAGCAGTGGTATTTCTGCTTAATTTGAAACACCTACTTGTGAAAATTACAAAACCTTCGCGGGTAGTAGTATAAACAAAATTAATAATAGCATGATTTGTACGAGATGTTTGGCATAAATACCACTCGTGATATTTCAAAATTATTGTCTCAAATTTAACTCGCCCAACAGCGTGAGAAATTACGTATAACAATTTCGAAATATCACTTGTGGTATTTATGCCAAATATCACTATAAATCATCCTATTACTTATACTAATGTATTGCAAAATATTACTAATATACAGCCAGTAACGTATGGTCAAATTGATCCAAAGGTTACAAATAATGCAGTTTCTTCTAATAATAGTCATTTGTCAGAGTGATCAAATCATCCTTAGATAAACTAAATCTTGGAACGTTTTTAATGGAATAAGGCCAAGACACATGCATCGCCTGAGGGTTGGGGGGCGGGGACTCAAAATTAAACCTTGAAAGGTTATCTTTGTGTGTTTGCTTTCTGTCGCCAGGTTATTACCTTGGTTGTATTTTAGCGTGGGCATGGCTCATATTCATACAGTTCTAGTGACAGTTTGCTTTGAAGCTGGATAGCTCTCTATCCTCAGGGTAAATCACTGTCTACTGGATAACACATTATTAGTTTTGCTCTAACAATTATCCACTGGAAAGTGATTTATCCGGTGGATAGTGGTAGCCATCTTTTGAACAACTAGGACCAGAATCCTGGAAAGGTACCAACATTGTAAAACAACAAACTCACGGCTACTGACAAAGTAATAAAAACCTATAAACGGTACTACAGAAACTCTAACGACAGTAATTTTAGGTTTTAGAGCCATTAAGCGCCCACATCATCAACTTTTTTTAACAGGGAGCCCTCCCCCCAAATCTTTGCTTGTACCAGAAGCCAAATAAGTAAACCTATTAATATTGAATTCAAACAAAGATATTTAAAGAGCATTATATACTCAAAATTATCTATAATATAAAAAAAATAACTAGTAGTGGCATTGGCTAAACTTGTAAAAATAAAATGATGATGCATCATTTAAATAATGTTAATATATTCATTGACAGGACTTCTCTGACATTACCATGCACTTTGGTCAATCAAGTAGAGCCTTCACTTCATAAGAAATATCTATCCTGAAATGGCTTTAAAGGGGCTATGTTACGAGGATACAGTAAAAACCCACGAGTAAGAACCTACATTTTCCAGGGTTAGCCTAAATAGGTTCTTACATAAATGGTTGTTAACATAAATTTAGGCTATCTAGGTTCTTAATAGGTTCTTAATTTCTTGCAAAAAATTATGTCATTGCTAAGAAGATTTTAGTGATCAGCACCCTTAATTTTGCATACCTAATAATTGCTTACATTTTAATATGACCATAATAGAGATCTATTCTCACATGAATTTAAATTTCTTGAGTCAAAACAACTTTATCAGTATACATGGTTGTGCTGTAAAACACAATATTATAAACATTTTCTCAATGACCTCAATCAAACAACATTTATATATGCACTAACTTAACTTTTGCAATTGCAATTAGTAAATATTTTAAAATGAGTTTTGAAAATAAGAACCTTTCTCCAAATTTTAGGCTGAAGAGGTTCTTATATAGAGGGGGTCTAAATTGCAAATTTTAGCCTAACAGGTTCTTAAATCTTAGGTTCTTACTCGTGGGTTTTTACTGTATTACTGTTTTTTTTAGGTCAATTCTTTCCTATAAGTCATTACGTTTAGTGCCTTTACCAAAAAACAAAATGCTCCTGTAAAGTTATGAAGATACCAAACAAAATAACTTCATCAGGGAATAATAACATTAGCATTGAAAACTTGTTTAGAAAAAAAAGTTTCAATCCATTTCCACCTTGCCATCTGTTGCAATAGATGACAGGAAACAGTTTCAATGCTTAAATATAGTCTTAAACAACAAAACTGGACCATTATTTTTGAAATTCTATTGATGTGAAGACATGTTATAATCTAGCTTTTTAAAAACATAGCAAATAGCGTGACAGCCCCTTTAACCCTTTTTCAAAGTCCCAATATCCACATACAAATTCTCCAAACTGGTCTCCATACATTTCCTTGAAGAATTATTTGAGAGAATTTGGTAAAAGATCAAAATAATATTTTTCACTTTGTGATCATTTTGTTAATTCTCATAGACTTTGCTCATGATAGTCTATGGATATCGTAAGGAGAAAATTGATCTTGAACACTATTGGGAGACCAACTGTTAGTTTTTTCATGACATCAAAAAAAGAAATTAGAGAGAGAGATATGGTAATGTGTGAAGCTTGTACACTTTGGTTACCTTTGGTGCAGTGTGATTATTTGTGAATTCATAGAATTCATTGTTTTTCAGGGAGAGGGGGTGCACTGGGCTCTGGTCTATCACTATATGGCGGTGGGGCATAATTTGGATACCCACCAGGAGGGGGTGCAGCAGTAGCATGCCCTGGGGGAGCATAATAACCTGCTGCTTGCCCTGCCATAGGATACTGTGCTCCAGGGGGAGGAGGTCCATATCCTCCTGGTATTCCCTGGGGAGGTACTGAGGGGTAGCCTGCATAAGGCTGACCCTGCATGATGCGTCTTTGAAAGAAAAACAACAGTTTAAAGGTTACATTGCCCAGTCCTATTTTTGTGATTTCTGGAGTCTCTAACATGCATGCCAGCTCCCAGCCTCTGTTTCCCATCTCTGTTATCATTGGTGTCCAGTCACCTTTGGCCTTTGTCTCAAAAAATCCAATCTGAAAGATTTTACCAATTGAAATCATAAAAATCAATTTATGGCCCATATCTGTCTGCAGGGGAATAGGCTTTCAAGACACTGTCAATGGCTACAGATTGAAGTTATTAGCAAAACTAAAAGAAATTCAGAGATTGTAAGTGGATTTAGACCATTGACCGCACCCATGGCTGTAAATATGGGTAGATTACCTCTTACCCCGGAGAAACAGCTAGGCTTCCAAATAGAATGGTGATGCCATTATAAAAATCACATCTGGGAAATCACAGATGCCCTATATATAACTATGTGACACCTACCTGTACCCATATTAAAGAAGAAGTAATGTATCTTTAATAAGGTCCCTAGTAATAGTCCTGGCACCTTTCTTGAAAATTAATAATACTTGCCTTCACAGTATGCTGATATTCAATAATGGTGCCTTCATAAACTGGTGTCAGGTCCTGCATTCTTGAACATTCCTTCTCAAAAAACCACACTGAATTGTAATCACCAGACAAGGAAAATTCTACGAAGAAAATGAATTCATGATAGTCAGTTTTTTCTTTCTTAAGAGGAGCGGCCACTTAGAAGATTCCTTACTTAAACAATTAATTACCATCACAATACTTTTTACTTTTAAGTATGATTGAGTCTTTGACAAGGCAATGACAATGAAATTTGTTACCGGGAATTTTTCTTGGACATTCCATTCAATTAGGCTTTCTGACTGATAGATAAGATTGCTTTGGGGGAGGGAGATAGAAATTTCCATCTATTTTGTGTTTAGACTGCAATTTTGGACAGACCAAAATGGCCAACATTTGAAAAGGAAAGTATGAACCCAAATAATAATATTGTTTTCATAGGGGGGGTGGGTATGGTTCAAAGTAATAACCCCCAGCCCCCTCCAGTGGGGAGAGAATGAATATATTCTGAGGCAGCAAAAATACTAATTATTATTATCTAAGGACAGTGGACCCTTAATAATAATAATAATTTAATAATAATAATATCATTATTATTATCTGAGGACAGTGATCAATGCCTTTCTGCACAAGCCATTTTGTTTGGGTGAGCAGTATAGTGTTTTCATTTTAATAAAATAATAATATTAATGCAATGCTGGAAACTAAAAGAAAGTCAAAAAGGGAGAGCATTCACCTCCATGACTCCTTTTTCCTTGATCCCAAAAGATATCTGTCAATTTCCATCCCTGCTGCAGATGTTGTGCGAAGTGTCCCATCCAATCACAGGTGACCTTGACAAGTTTTCCTGGTCCAAAGTACATGACTTGAACAGGAACATTCACAAGCTGGTACGTGTACAGTGTGGGCTTTGGATGACGCGGCATGTTAAAGAACACATCACAGCCATACACTGAAAATTATGAACAAGACATTGTCATCCATCCCCTTCCATTCATACTTCTGATCATTGCTGAGAGTACAGTCCAACCCTGTTTATATGGATACTGAGGGGATTATAGAAAGCGTACATATTAAGCAGGTTGAATTTAGAGAAAATGTAAGGGATATTTCTTTCCCCAGGGGGCAAAGGGAACTGTCCATAATAATGAGGTGTCCGTATTAAGCAGGTGTCCGTAAAGCAGGGTTTAATTTGGCTGTACTCAATTTAACACAAACCTCTAAAATTTCCATTACCTTACTCTGACAAATATCAATAATAAATTGGTTGGAATCATACATCCCATGGGAGAAGTCCTAAGTGACAACAAAAAATTTGTTTGAAGCAATTTCTAAGAGGAATGGGACACTAGCTATTTGTAAGAATGCCAGGATGTCTGATTAATTCAGGTTTGACTATAAGTGGATTATATTATAATACAAATAGAAAAAAGCAACAGAAAAAAACATGGGCTACATGGAGATCTTATAAACACGGCATTCAGGAAAATGAAACATTTTTTTATTTGTCACATAAATACCTAGTAATAATATTTTACAAGTGAAATGAACCTCAAACTGCACCAGGCGTAACCATATATAATTTATCAAAATGTTCTTCTTCAGAATGATAATTATGTGTTTTGTGAAGTCTTCACATAGATTTTTAAAATTTTATGGTTCAGAGACTATGGACTTATTATTTATAACGAATTGTTCTAATTTGCATTGCCACTGTTTATACCTTCACTTTTCCCACCAATTGATGCTAGCATTCCAGCACTTTGTTTCTGTCCAGATAGCTCCACACACACTAAACGGCCACCTTGCTTGCAATATTGAGCAACCTATAATAAATAAGTCAGCAAAATAATTAGCTTAATAAAACAGAATGAGAGAGTTAGAAAAACTTTCCCATTTTAAAATATTATTTTCATATTGTTATTACCAAGTTGACAATAAAATATTACTACTAACTTACAGTAGTTACAAATGAAAATACATAAAAAAATCACAGTCTTTGTGTTTCGTATTATGCCTTCAGTTTAGTTACAGCATATCTAGTCATTCCATTTGTCCTGTTGGTGTCGGGGACAAATGAAATGAAATAGTTGCTAAATCTTAAGTTGCCTGTAGCAAAATGAATTCTTAGCAAGAAAATAAATAAATAAATACATAAATTTTATAATAATAATAATAATAATAATAATAATAATAGTAATAATAATAATAATAATAATAATAATAATAATAGATTGATATGATAGATACTTTATTCAGCACAGCATTCATAAAGTTTACACATTTTCAATGAACTAATGAATATACTTTTTAGATTGTTTAAAGAGTGAGTGATTGTAATACAGTAAACACCCACTACTAAGAACCTACTTTTTGAAATCTGGTAAAATAGGTTCTTGTATTTTGGGGTACTTATTGGGAACGAGGCTGATTGAACACTACTCACCACTGAAATAATCCCTGACGGATTTGCAACTTCATTGCTCCGAGTAGAGAGATTCAAAAGCCCAGCTCGCTCTACAGTTTGGATGCTTGACTTCACCACTAATAACTGCCAAGAGTGGTAAACAGGGGCTCTGAACAAGAGGAATATAAAAAGAAAAATTATTGGCAACTAGATCAGAGAACTTGGCATAAATTGTATGTCCTGGAGAAATGGTAATTACGTGATGACAACCAGCATGCAAAGAAAGTAGTGTCCAATAGTCCGGGGCTAGTGGATTTTGTTTTCGGGCTAACAAATTCTGTTTTTAACTTGCCCGATGGGCAAGTGTTGTTTTTTGAGCAAATTCGAATAAAGGAAGAACTGTGAAATCAATTCTGCTTGTCAAAAAGCTTTTGGGGCTAGTTCAAATGATCATGTCTAGGCTAGTAAATGCCAGCTTCAGCTTGCCCGAATGGCAAGCTATAAAAATGATTTTCTTTGCACCCTGACAACACAAATTTAATTATGTAGTTCTAACTTTTAAATTTGTGGACTGAAAATCCCGCCCATTCAAATAAATGTTACAAGTCCTTGGCAATCCTTTGACTTGATATTAAAGTAGAACCTCCAAGTGTGACCTCCTCTTGTATGTGACCACAACCACCTTTTGGAAGATGGTTTTAGAATTTTCCACTGTTTTTATCCTCCTGTAAGTCACCAATAAGGGCATGTTTTGATCTCCCTACATGTATGTTTGCTGAATGTACTTACACTACTCAGAGAATGAGAAGAACTTTTAGTTAGAAACAACATTAACTACACATATCATAACTTGTATTGAATTCTCTTCCAAAAGAAAATGCATACCATAAAATTCCGAAAATAAGCTCCGGGGCTTATATTTTTCAAAGGCCCTTTTTGAGGGGCTTATTTTTGGAGGGGCGATTTAACGGAGGGTTTTTTGTGTTAGTGGATTGGGGGGCCTATATTTGGAGGGGCTTATACGGAGGGGCCACCTTCCACAAGTGGCCAATAAATCTTTGCATTTTGGGTGGTCCCTTATGGGAGCTTCTTTAGCATTTCAGATGCCATCATTTTTATTTTGATGCCATACCCGTGGGGCCTGGAAAAAACTCCTTGGTATGGCGTCTCACTTGCATTCCATCCAGTCTTCCCAACACCTGGAACTGCCTTGAATGTTTCCAGAACAAAGCCTTGCAGATATGGTTCACTGAGTTTGCCGTACTTGCTTGTTACATCTGAAGAGACTTTTGTTTGTCCAGATACTAAGCCAAAAGAAGCTATAACATCCAGAAAAATAGGATTTGATTCATAATTGACTCAAACAAGTAGGATAGAGACCGAGTCTCTGTTATAATATAATTTCACAAGAAAATGCAGATGATAAATTACTGATAAGAAATATGGGAAAACAAATTAGACAGTGAGTGGCAAGTAAACATAGGTTTGTACTGTAAGACATTTGGGTACTACCAAAACAGGTAGACTGTGAATTCATTGCCATGTATGACAGTTGATTTTGTTGTCAGGTACGTTGCAAAAATGTGTCATTTTGGGTTGACAGAGAATGCTTTTCTTTGACTTGGCCAGCAAATAAAATGCGACAGTAATGTGACCATGTGAGTTCACCTTAGTTGTTGGTTTGACAAACAAAACCATATGTGACCTAAGTTGTTAACATTTGGCAATAACTGTCTCACAGATCTTTCAATCCATGGTCTACCAGTCCTGTGTTGGTAGTATTTTTTTATTGTCTGCCACTGACCTCCCTTAAAATCCTTAGCCCATACCAGACCACAATCACATTGAATAAAATTTAAGTATCCTAGGCTGGGCACCAAAAATCCTTACCCTTTTTTTTAAATTTATTTATTTATTCCTCCAATTCCTAGCTGATACATAGTTAAGTAAATATAACTGAGAAAAATAATATAGTAACAGATAAAGATTTACAAAGGAAAAAAAACACGTAAAATAGAAATTACAACACTTAAATTGAATTACATTGTATATTGGAAGGAGAGGAGAGGGGCACATCTAGATAAACTAATTTTGTGATCCTTAAAGTTATGTATAATAAAGGACTTAAGATTATTAATAAAAAAGTAAAGGAAAAATGACAAATAGCTCAGAAAGTTATAAAAAGGATATTGATTCATTAGTATTGAGCCAGGTACCAGCGTAAAAGTGCTTTTTTAAACATTTTTTTAGATGGTTTGTCTCTAATGGATTGCGGAATATCGTTCCAAAAGAAACTTCCAATAATGCTGGGGCAAAATCTCCTATGATTAGTTCGAAATAAAGGTATTGCAACTTGATTGGATGATGCACTGCGGGTACTGTAATTATGTAGTTCAGATACTAATGAAACAGGTATATTAGGAAACTTTTCATGGTGGAAATAATCATAAAAAGCATACATGTGTTCAGTTTAATAATATCAGGAAATTTCAGAAGGCCTAAGGATGTGTAGTGTGGAGTTATTGATTCCATTAAAGGAACATCATTTATAACACGAACCGCTTTGTTTTGAGACAATGGAGCGTTATAATTATTTCCCCAAAGTGTACAAGCATAAGTAAGGTAAGGATAAATAAGAGAATAATACACACTAATAAGTGTTGCTTTTGATACATAATGCTTCAACTTAACCATTATATTTATATTTTTGCTAATTTTGTCACATATGTAGTCAATATGGTCCTGCCAAGTAAGGTGACAATCAATTTACACACCAAGATATTTTACACAAAAGGATTTCTCTAGATGAACATTTGCTATGGTTAGTGGTGGATAAAGATTGTAGCTTAATTAATTTCCTTTTGATGAGGCATAAAGATAAGAAACTTAGTCTTTGTCAAATTTAAGGTCAATTTATTACTGCATAACCATTCGTAGACAGCTGGTAAATGATTGTTAATTTCACGCAATAAACTGTCAAGATCACTTCCAGAAGCTGTTAGAGATGTATCGTCTGCATATAATTTTGCCTAGTTCTTCCTCTTGAAATGTGTGAAATGTCTGCCATTTTTTGTTTTCACAACCTAAACAACTCAACCTCGTCCACAGGTCTTCTTGGTTAACGGTGCATTAACCTGCAAGAATGCTGCATTTTTGACGTCATTTCCTCGTCAAACACAAAATTCTTCCAAATTTGGTCATCAGTAACTGGTTATGGTGAATTACGTGTGTGCTTTTAGCCAATCAGAATCGCGGAAATATTTTGAATGAATAATAATAAAAAATACATGTAGCCCAATCACTGTTTATCCCAATGAAGAGAGACCCACAATGTAAATTAATAACAAACAAATTATAATGACAATACTTTATTTAAGAGAAAAAAAAAAAACCTCTTGATTGTGATGTTGTGAGGTTAACCCCTATATATTTAAATGACATCCAAAAAGTAAAAGAGAAAAAAACAATCTGAAATCTAAAAACTAGAATCTAAAACATTTCACCTAGTAAACAGTTACATACATACATACATCCTTTATTATCTTTCCTTAAACAAGGCTTTTCAAAGATAATTACAAAAAGTATAATAATACAAACAAAATGGAGTACAGTAAATATATAAAAAGTGGATTGGTAAAATTATCTAAGAGCTAAAAATTAATTGCTATATACGATCATACATAAAATACAAGAAAAATCATTTATAAAGTTCTATGCAGAGCAAAGTAGCTTACTTAAGACCTTTCGTTTGAAGCTTAAAACGTCTTTACTTAGTTTTAATTCATTGTCCAAAGAGTTCCATACCTTCACTGTTCATAATGTATCTATCAATGAAGAGGTTTTTCTTTGTTGCATAAAAACCAACCATTTAGTACTTACTTTGTCCAACAGTAGTGACATCAACAGTGACAAAGTGAAAGGCAAACCTCAGTCCAGGATAGTAGTAGGGATCCACAGGGAGAGGGGTATGTTTGCCCTGCTTAGACTGTTGATCAGTTGATTGAGACTGACTTGTGTCTGTACCAGCAATAAAGTTTCCAACCTTTTTCCTGTCAAGAAAGAAATGGTACAATGTCAACTGAGTCCCAGTTATATATAAAAAAAGTTGTCCTGGGAAGGAGTGTCAGCCTGCTCCAGCCGAGTCAACTTTCGCAAGCATTTATATGAGAAAAAAGTTGACCCCTTGCCTGTGCCAACAGCACTCATGCATGCTCTGACTGTCTAAGACAATACTCGCACATGCTCTGATTGTTTCACCTTGACTGCGTTGACCTGACTGGGTGAGCCAAAATTGTTTATATGGAGAAAAGTTGACTCAGCTAGAAGGGTGACCCTACCAGATCAATGTAGGTTTCTTGGAAACTGCCCACCTACCCCTCCCCTAACCCATCATTTTTCCTAAAGTGAGAATTAAGTGTTAATGTTAGCTTAGGGGAGGGGTAGGTGGGCAGTTTCCCAGACACCTAAATTGATCCACCGTACCATCACAAAAGGGTGACATGCCCAGCCAGGTCACCCCTCTGACCAAGCCAACTTTTTGTTTGTCATGCAAACATTTCGCCACGTTTTGTAAGGTATGTCTGTCTCACTTAGATTAGCAATAAATATTGCTACCTGCCGGTGAATGTAATTACTTAAGGTAAGGTGTTTCGGTACAGTTTTTTGGAGACCATACCAATATTTTTCATTTGCCTTAAAAGTGATTTTATCCTTGTCTGATCGCTATAAAATTTTCTATAAAATTGACTATGAACTAAAGTTTGTCAAAATGCAGTTTTTAGTAAAATTGTATATCACTATGACAACAAAAAACAAAAAGCTTTGAAATCATTGAAAGCTTAATTTTGCGTGATCTACACATGTTACTGAAAGCAGACACCAGGAACTTAAAAGTGTGGTGGGAATGAGATTGTCCAAAAAATGCTGGCTTTAAATGTGCTGCACCTGCGGAATAACAATAAGCTGGGGCCTGTTTAATAATTATTATTGAACAGGCCCCAGCGGTTCAAAAGGTGGATAGCCCTATCCACACGATAAATCGATATCCAGTGGATAGTGCAATTGGTTTCCCTAACACTCATCCACTGGAGAGTGCTATCCACAGCCAACTTTTGAACAACTGGGGCCTGGCCGCAGTTGTTCAAACATTGGATAGCACTATCCAGCGGATAAATCACTATCCAGCGTATAAGTGGTTACAGAAACCAATTGCGTTATCCACTGGACAAAGATTTATCCAGTGGACAGAGTTATCCAGCTTTTGAACAACTGGAGCCTGGAGATTAGGATTGCAGGCTACTCTGGTCATGGTCGCCTGCAATCACAGCCTAAGTTTACATCTGTAAGCTTTATATAACATAAACAAAATGCTGTATATTACAGCCTACAACCACAAGAAAAGCTCCACGTACAGGCGTTTGAGCTTCGGTGTAAACTTGACTTCAAAAAGCTTATGATCCGGCTTATGATATGCAGGTGAAGCTGATGGTTTCATCAACGACGGGCTATATTTTTACGCTAGATCTACTGCTTCTGTATATGCACGTATTAAGTTTAGTTCTTCGAAGATTTAAGTTTAATTATAACCAATAGATCGTTGCATGATTGCAAAGTACATCATACATGGCTTCAAATTGTGGTGTATTGAACTCAAGAAGATTGAAGCATACACTGTAATAAATCATCACCTCTTAACAAGAAAGTATATCATTCACCCTAAATTTTAATACCTTAAAGAGTCCATGTTATCTCATGATTCAGGATACAGATTCTTGGAAGCCACTCGTTGTTTTGCTTCAGACAGCCAAAGCTGAAAGCTGAATGGTGAAAGCTTGGGACCTACAACTCCCTCCAGTCCCTCTCGGTTGTTCTTTCCGCAAAACTTTTTCCGGGGCGGCGGGGGTGGGGATGAATTTGTACTTTGTTCCTCGCAATGTTCCTCTATGTCTTTACTTCAAGGTTCTTTGACCATAAGAAACTCCCTCCATGTCCCTTCGCTTGAATGTCAAATAACTCTTACCCAGCTCATCTCTGTGCGAAACAAACCTCATTTTCAAACTGATAGCAGAGCTCTACGCGCGCGCAAAGCGCGTCCAAGCAGAGCCCCATTAAAGAGCCCCATACCTATAAAGGTGATGTTACACTAGCTTGAGTCAGGAGCCGATTAATCGGCTCCTGCCTGAGTCACAGACCCTCTATTTTCTCTTCAAAGTCCTTCGAGTGCGCGTGATAAACAACAAAAACCGCGGGGGGATTTATTGACCGCCAGCGCAAGGGGGTCGTCTGTGTACAAGCTAATGTTACACGGGACGATTCGCAACGACGATTTTCAGCACAACACCGCGTTGCAATGTTGGAACAATGTTGTGACCATACGAAACAACGTCGCAACAATGTTGCAACGCTGTGTTGCGCTACAAATCGTCATTGCAAATCGTCTCGTGTAACACCATAGCCTGCGTAGCTGGCGGTATTGTGTAGTAGTCGAGTGAGAATTGGCGACAGAGCCGTTGTAATGTAGTCGAGTGAAATTTGACGGCTGAGCCGTCACGAGCGGCGAAGCTGCCGCCTCGTTCCTACTCCCTTTTTTTGGAACATGGCTCCGCCGCCAAAACTTTAATCTGGCACCCACACAATACCGCCAGCTACGCAGGCTAGTAACACCACCTTGAGAAAATTTGTAATTTTTTTTTGGTAATCACGTGACCGTACGCCCGTCCGACCGTCCGTCTGCATCACAGGCATACCAATGTAAAATAACTCAATTAACAGATATGATATCACAGGCAGCTCGAGGTGTTTTTGGCGGGATATCGCAACACAACGTTGCAATGTTGGAACAATGTTGTAACTATTCGAAACAATGTCGCAACAATGTTGCATCAATGTTACAACGCTGTGTTGCACTAGAAATCGTCGTAGCGGATCTTCTCGTGTAACATCACCTTTGGCCATGCAAAACAGCATTGTAGTCGAGCATAACAACGGCAAAGAAAAGTACAAAAACGTGTGCTGCACGTGCCAATTTGTTTTTTTGCTTAGAATTAGATCTATTGATTTTGTTGCCGTTCTCATTGCTGGCGCCGTTTAGCATAACCCGATGTTTTTTGTTTATAAGTATTTAGTTAACGAGAGCTTCGCTTTTAGCCTTGCTAAATCTATATATAGATTCTATATATAGATTGGGCAAACTTGTGTTTACTCGAATGAAGATGAATCAAATAAAACGGTGATTTTAATTTCACATAAACGAACGCTCGTAATTTACAATTATTTCGCTTCTATACGCTTGATTTTATGAGTATAAAGGCAACGTAACTCCAAAGTTGCGGTTAATATTGAGTTGGTTGATTCAGCACACAAAGTCATGCTTTAGGAATTAAATCGACTGACTAGTATCCGAGCGCGATCGCACATAAAGTAAATGAATTAACTGTGGTAAGACGTGTTTAAAGACGTAGGCGAACTGACATAAAAGACGTAGGCGAATCGACTCTAGTTGACTCTAGTCTAAATTTATCGCGCTTATCACATCTCGTTTAACTCGTCAAATGCTGGCAAAGTCTTTTTGGAGTTGAATTCTAAAGGACAGTATATGAAAAGATATGTCTTGTGTTCAACCGTGAAAGTAGGCATTTTCACGTCGTAGTCGTGCACTGCCGGAAAAGAAATGTACAAAAAAGCGTGATGCACGTGCAGAAATGTTGTTTTGCTAATTAAACCTATTGTTTTTTTGCCGTTCTCGATGATGTCGCCGTCGTCGTTGAAAACTCCCTGTTACGCACGCGGAAGTACAACTTCTGTTTCGGAATACGATGAATATTTTGATTTGAGAGGTTATCGTGTGTTAATTCGTTTTGGGTTATCAAAGGAAGAAAGCAAATGACGTATCAGTTACTTTATTCCGTAGAGGAAGATAAAGTTTGTCACGGAATCAAAATAAGAATGATTTTGAACATTGCTCTGTTTGAGAGCCTTGCAGAGCTTCCGGCCTGGAGAAATTTGCAAATTTTACTTTTGCGCTCGCTCTTCGGCTACCGTGCGTAGCTCTGAGGAAAGAAAGGACGACTGCTTGCGGTCTACCACACTCCTCTTTACGAATCTCCAGTCTGGAAATCAGTGTCAAAAGCAGCCATACATAATTTGGCTCCGTCATGTCAAGTAATAATCACCTTGTTCGAAAAAAAAAAATAACGCGAATTATTGCCAGGATCAATTTGCCGACGAGGCACTGGGAAATAACAAAAATCCATACCCCTTTATAGCCTGCGAGGCTAGCAGCGAGCGCTTGTACTTTCGCGTGCGGCCCTCAGGTGATGCTTGCAGGCTAACCCCTCATATGATCTCTTGGAAACATGAAAAACATTGACCATGTTAACATTAGGCAATGCAGGTGGAATTAAAACAGTTCCCTTCACGGCATTTTGACAGGCTAGCAGCGTGAAGGGAAAAGTTTCTTGCGGCTGATTTGGAAAGTAAAACATATCTGTATCTACAGGAAATGAGGGCCAATTTATCATCATGCCCGCAATATATTTTCTGGAGGTGATAAGCTCTAAGGGTGACTGACGTCTGTGGGTGGTATCATATTGTTTTGAACACCCAAACAAGCAGTCAGACATTCGATATTAATAGAAAATTATTTAACTACCGCCAACTGGGAAAAGAGGTGGGGGAGGGGGTACTCCATATTTTTAACTATACGGGGTAAATTTATTTCTGGGCTTCTCGTGTATAAAAGGGTTGGGATTTCACGAGTTGAAGTATAAGAAAAGGTAGGGAAATCCGTTATTTCGGCCCATAAAAAGGCCCAAAAGTGCTCACACATGCATTTTATTGCTGTGGAAATGGCGAGGAAACATTCTGGTTTTGTGATTTAACGAATATTTAAAAAATCGTGCATTATGAAAACTATCAACTGAGGACAGAGAGATCTATAATTATGATTCTCAGAGTTCCTCTTAGTCTCTTAAGTTATTTTTCCTTATACCTGGTATCCGTGTAAGAAGAACTTGTTTGCAAAAATTTCACCAGCTTTTGCCGGGGAACGAGAAACCAAAAAGGTTAACAAACACGCGCCTAATAGCAGTAATTTTTTTCTTTGAGTACCTTTTCAGATTGTAGATTTTAACATTGTGCTCTGCTATTTACTGTAAAAAATGGTCGACACAAAAGGGTAGTTACAAGCGCAAACAATTTGCAGCAAATTTCCAGCAGGATCTTGGCACATTTCAGTCTGTGCACGAATGTCATGTTTTAAATTACTTTTTATTAAACAAGATCAACAGGATTAACTATTATAACTGTTTTTGTATTTGAAGTAGAAGTAAGGTTAAAATGAGAAAACCTTTAATGTAGCAATTTTAAGTATGTTTTCCAAAGCAAGTATAAGAAGTAAAGAAGAAGAAGAAGGCGTTCGCAACCTCGCTCGTAGAGAATGTCTAAACAATTATGACCCATTTTTCGTGCTGTGGGGGCGTGCAATTTAAACCAACGGGATTGATCACGCAGGCCTCGACAAACAGGGGCATATCGCAATTTGCCTCACTATCTTGCAGCCTGTTCCCAAAAAAATTTGCACCAGGGAGTTTTGTGAAAACTGAGGGCATCTTCAAACTATTGCACAATTGAAGAAGTTACACAATAACACAAATGGTTATTGGCTGAAAAACTTGCGTTCCTGCCTGTCGAAAGAAATAAAATAATTAAGTAAAATGACTTTCTCCTTTAACAAACCTGATTTTCTATTGGGTTGAAAAACGTTCGACCCTGTTCGCGACATTTTCAGCCTATCGATCGCTCCTGTGAAACTGCTGCATTTGGGTCACTGTTTGTGTTGCTCCTACCGTTCGGGCCCTGTATTAACCACCTTGTAATACACCGCCCGCTTTAGCAGCAAACCCCTGTTGCCCGTTGTGCTAATGAATAATACTGTAAGCTTCCGCTTATAAGCTGTGGGCTTATCCATCTTCGTAAGGGGTTTTAGAAGGGCTCATAAACGGAGGGGCTTATATCGGAAGAGAGCTTCAGTAACCGGAATAGAAAAAGCGCTTCGAAACAGGCTATAGCAGTGTAGACTTAAGTAGGTTTTGCATTACTGGCTTTAAATTAATCTTCAAAACTTCATAATAAGTCGAATTCATTTCAATACAAGTTAGAGGAAGGCTTGTATCCGGAAGGATAAAAATCGGACTATTTTATAATGTTTTTGTTCACAGCCATCTGGGAGTGGGGAGGGGGACGGGGGTGGTATGGGGGGTCGGCTTATAACCGGCAGTTCAAGGCAGCCAAATTAACCATCATAAATGACCAGTTATCTTTTGTACTATCGCAAACGGTTTGAAGAAGCCCTCATGTCTAGCTTCCCCGCTAAGCAGGAACTAAGTACATAGAGTTATCAGCAAAGCACAGATGTTAATGCTCAGTTCGTTCCTACACAATACGCTTAAGAAGAACCTCATTTGCTTCTTAGATCACTTGTGTAAATTTACTGCGAACGACGTGTTTATTGTGACAAAGCTACGATGAATCATTTCAAGGCTTTGGTTCTTCTGTTTTGCTTGGCTAATGTCTTGTTCTCCTTATCTGAAGCATATGGTTTTTACACAAATCCTGAACAGAAAACGAAAGGAAAACGTAAGGAATATGTTTAACTTTCTCTTAAAAGTTGAAATGTAAACTGCCTTTAACTAAAACTCTTTTTATCGAAGAGCGCTTTCAATTTGTCAGAACTGACCGGCCGGATCATTGCCCGATCAGTCAGTTAGCAAATGAAATCGACTTTTTCCAAGAGTTTTGCTGAAAAACCATTCTCCTTCGTGCGTACTATTTGACTGATCTGGCTGGATAGTTTTGATTAAAAGTAAAATTCTCGTTATGACGGGAATGGTCTAGCCGGTCAGTTGTGACAAATAGAAAGCGCCCTTAGAGTAGTCAGGTTTGGAGTGAATGCGTAATTTTGAATGCGTAATTTGAAAAAAAAAAAGGCCTGAAATGGGATTGAATGGGTGACGATGAAACTGAGGCTATGTTCACAGTACACCGGACACCCCCGGCACGAAAACAATACCGGATATAGGGCTCATTTTCGTTCACGCGCGATTTCTGTAACGGAGCAAAGCTTTGTATCGTCGTTCGAAGCATTGCATATTGGATAGGCTCTGTGCTACACTTTTGTGCAGTGTAAACAGGTAATTGACCTGTGGATGAACAAGTAGGAACGAGGAATGGAATCCGCTAGAAACAGAAGTGAAAATTCAGGAGCGAGGACTAGGATTTAGTTCACCTTCCCTAGACTACGAGCAGTCTCTCTTTCTTCTTGGTCCGCGCGAGACACGAAAATGACCACGCGCGTGACTGAAGGCGCGAGACGGGAGATGCACGAACTCTTTTGCGGCTTACTGCCTCAGACAGACGAAAATTAATTCCCGGGCGGAGTATGGGGGTATTCAGTGGACATGATTTTAACTGGCTCAATTTGTTGTTTAAGCGTCACGGAAAATGCCAAGATGTTTATCATCAATTCTGTAATACACATTTCTCTTTTTGTCTTCTTGCTAGAGGCCCCAATTTGAAAATCCAAGCTGTTTTAAATAAAAGATGGCAGATTTCCCTCTCATAATAGTTCTTTTTCGCAAAACAAAAGCGTTTTTTCGGACGCCAGAAAAACTAGAAATAAATACTCGCAATTTTCGCACAGTCCGACATCATCTGTTTATTTTATTTACGTTCGAGAAGGGAGAGTAACTACCAAGTTATCGCTCAAAAACTTAGCTCCCATACCAAGTGGTGGTTGCAAAGCGAGATGCTTCACTGGACAGCAAAAAAAAGTTTCTTTATTTTACCGCAATTCCTTCTAGTTTTACTCCGAGGTTTAGCGCAGGATCTGTCGAATGATATGGCCTTGTTTAAAGCAGCAAGGGCTACCTGATAAGAGTGGACAAACTTGGAAATATCCCATCGGTTCTTTGCTATAATAGCTAAATGGAATAAAGATTTGTTTGCAAACAGAAATCTGCCTTTTTCCACCACGGGCGGACCATTTGAATTTTGAGGGATGGGGCGGGGGAGCTTGGGTGATTTGAGAAATGGTCTTGCAAAGAGCGTCTGGAGAAGCTTATTGTACTATGCACTGCCAACTTTGCACATAACATTTTGCAACAGATTACTGTTAGGGGCTGATTTCTAGTGTCGCGTAGTTTTACGTGCTTACGTGCGTAAAATTTTACGTTCGCAAATAAAACAGAGACAACACATGAAAAGTTGCTCGTAAGCCTAAAGGTTGAACCTTGCTCAACTTCTCGTTTCAACTCAGCATTTTTTATCTTACCTCTTTTTTATTTACGTGATTAAAATTTACGTGCGTTAACGTGCGAAGCCAAAAACCCGTCAGTGGAAATCAACCTCTACAGTAACAATCTGCTTGTTTACCTGGAGATCTTTTCACAGCCATCTCTTTTGTAAGTCAGCTAGTATTTTCTGTCAACACGCCGGGTCAGCGGTAATGAAAAGTGGACAAAAAATTAGGTAAAAGTGGTCGCGGCCAGACTAGGGTTTCCACAAGTTGCTCGAGATTTTCTGTTTTTATTGCAGAAACAGCTAGCGACGCCAAAAAAAAACTTAGACTGCTTCAGAGGAATTGCCGAGCAGTCACGCCATCGACACTGTCACTCGTTTCACCAAGAGCAACAACCACAACAACAGCATTGATGACAATAACCACAACATTGAATATTCTAAATCAGTCAGTTTTTGTGCAATTTTTTTCTGAATTGCGCTTATTTTCTGTTTTAACATTGACTGCTATCGGTTAGTGAGGTCATTTGCAAATTGGTCTTTACCCCTCCTCTTTGTCCGTCATTTTTCAAATTTGGCGGAAAACGTTTGCTCATCACGTATACTCATGTGAAATATCCTGGGATTTTCCGTGACGCTTAAACAACATGCTGAACCATAAAATCGTGTCCGCTGAACACCCCAATACTGCGCCCGGGAGTTAGTTTTTCCCATTTACAAAAGTTGTCTTAAAGCGCTGTGTGTTTATTTTTGCCAAAAGGAACCATAACTTACTTCACTTGTATTTCGTTTCTTTTCCCTCTGATATTATCCGACTTGGGGGATGTTCATCTATGCTGATTGATTTCTGAAAAGTAGAGCGATCTTGGCTTGCCAGTACACTAAAAATGTCTACTGGATATCCGGTATAATGTGAACCTACCCCCAAACCGAAAAGTTAAAACTTTTTCCCGCCAAGATCATATCCTAAAATCACTCAGTTTGGTATATCCGCGGCTAAGATGTATAAAATGTTTTAAAGATTTAACCGTAGATACTTCACTCATTAGCGACATAGAGAAAACCTTCCGTAAATGATCTCAGATAGTTTAGCCCCTGACTTGTTTCTGCTGAAACGCTTGCAACGTAGGCCATCATGTGACTGCGATATTGCGAACAAAAATTAACTGTTAGCTTCTGTTAGCCTGATTTTCATCCGATTGCTTCGAGTCATTTTCTCTCCATCTCAGTTACCGAGGGAAAAATAACGACTCGCAGTAATCGTCTGAAATTCAGGCTAAGTTTGTGTTGACTTCTTTCGTGTTTCCGCCGTCTCGGTGCACCACTGCACGCGACAATTGTTTTCAATTGAGTGTTGAAACTTGTCGCCACAATAAAGGCAGAAACATGTTCAACGCAACATGTCACCGTGGTTGTTTACCATTTATAACAAAATTCCGGAAATTTTAGTTGGGAATTTTCGTTCGGTAAGAACAGTTCGTGTCGTTTACCGTTTGCCTAAAATTTCCGGATTGTCGCGCCGCGCTAGACTGGATTCTAGTTACAACATGTAACTAGTACGAAACGCAAGAAACTTGTAAATGGTAAACAAATTTCCATTCGGAACGTCCCAACCGGGAAAATGGGACTACCTTTTCAGAATTTCGGTTTGTCCCGGGAATTTTCTAGCCTGCGTAGCATGGCGGTTTTGGTTGGGCGCGCTAAGTTATAAAGGCGGGCGAGAGCAGAGAAACCGCGAGAAGATTGGGGCGGGAGGAACTTTTTCACGCAGCTTCGCCGCTCGTTCCCGCGCGCTTCGCGGCGAATTTCGCGCCCCGCGGCTTCGCCGCTCGTGCGCCCGGCTCGACAAAACCACCATAATACGCAAACTAGGAATTTTCCAGTAGGACAAACCAAACAACGTTTACCATTTACATCCCACCCAGAATTTCCAGGAATTTGTTGTAAATGGTAAACAACCCGTGTCAGGGGCTCCCAACGACGCTTTCCTCCTCAATGTATTGAAAAGTCATTCTAGGCTATTCAGAGTACTTTAAGATCTCTTCTAGAAATGCATTCTAAACGGAGCTATAAAATTTGTAAGTGTTCGGTCATCCTAGGGGAACTTGAGTCTCTTCGTAATTACGAGGGCTTCAGTGTTATCTTCCCGAAAATTTTAGATGCAATTGAACGTTTTACGAAAGTGGGAATTTTTCTTATTCCTCTCTCCATCACATTCTTGAATCCGAAATTTTAGGTTTCCTTTTTCCACGAAAATTAGCCTAACATAAGGAGTAAAATATGAAAAATTAAACTTCAGAAAACCGTAGGGAATTTTTTAGACAAGCTTCGAAAATTGTACCTGAATAGAACGCTCATCTAGAAATTTTTTACCGTATTCAAGCAATCGAAAATTCTAGGCAATATTTGTTTCTCCGAACAGATATTTTACAGAAAACAGTCGTTGGGTGCCTCGACCCTGTCGTGTCTGAGGCTATGTTCATGGTATGAACGACTATCCGGTATGTGACTCTCCAGTTAGTCCGTACTTAGTAGAGATCGCGCGCCGATATCACCGTTCTTCTGTGTGAAGAGAGGCCGCTATCGGGTATGGTTTTCGTGCCGGCGTAAACGTTATCCGGTATCGTTTGAACATAGCCTCCCCGCAGACGTCCTTTGGGGTTCGTTTGTCACGCATTCATGTCTCCCCACGGAGAAATGAATGCGTGACAAACGAACCCCAAAGGACGTCTGCGGGGAGGCTAGTTTGAACATAGCCTTGATATACTTATTTTTCTGTAGGTGGTTACAAGATGTCTAACAAGAAATCTGACTACGCAAGTGATCGCCTTGGAATGGCTGAAGATGCGGTGAGAAGGAAAGCAAGGCGATACCACGTGAGAGAACAGGATAACCAACCAAACTGGAAATGAATTTGACAAGCACAGGACACCAAACGAAACAACGTCTAGCCTATGAAACTAAGATTATTGCGTCGTCCAGTTCATTTTAAGCCTTAGTTATTTATTTTTTTCTTTATCATTTATTGTTGTCACAATGGATTTCTGTCTGCCACATGTGCGGATAGGGTAATTCAACTTGTAAATCGTTGCTATGCGTAACGATGTAGAATTCCTGTAAATTAATTTGTAAAGTGAATTGAACAATAAAATCAACTATTAGAAGGATAGTAGATATATCTTGCACTTACTCCAGATCTTGCTGATACATCTGCAAAAGCAGTCTAAAACTGGTTATATGAAATACATACTGAGATTTACTAACTGAAAAGCAATGAGAAAAAGTAAACTTTCATAGCAAATGAGTTCTAGCCAATCGGAGGAGCGAAAGTTTTTTCTTTTTCACGAGTGAGAATAATAGCGTGTCTAATCAGAATCGCGAACGATGGTTTTTTTTCACATGCGGGAAAAAATTTTGTTCAAACAAAAGCAACAGCGGTGCCTAAGTTGCTAAGTTTAGTTTCAAGCAAAATTTCCCGCCTTTAATAGTTTTCACTCACGTGGTTCGGCAGATACGCAAATTTGCTGGTACAAAAGAAAGTTTTTCTTTTCGAAAAAGAATCAACTAGGTGACAGGGTTGGTTTGGAACATCAATATGGCCGCCGTTTCATATTGTTCTGGAACACCATGTGGCCGACGTGACGTCATGCGAAAACGCCCTATAGGTGATTACAGCGCCCTAATTCCTAGCCTGAAATTTCGCCACGCCACCACTGGTTCCCCCCCGGAGGGGGGAGGGTACGGGGGGATACTCCCTTAAGTCATATAGGTACGTGCCGCCCCAAAGGGTAGGGGTTTTGGGCTGTTTTGGTCTAAAAACGGGTGTAGACTTTGCCCATTTTGGTCTGGAATCGGGAATGGGTTTCGAGGGAATTGCGCGAGCGTTTGAATTTAAGAAATCTTTTTTTGCTGTCCTAATTTAATAAGTAATGATGATATAATTACTTAGATGCCAGGTCTGAAAACGGGTATGGATTTTACAGGCCAGGTCTGAAAACGGGTGTGAAAAATGACATTATTTGTTCTGAAATAGGGTCAGGATTTGGAGAACCTGGCGGCACATCAACGAGCGCAATTTCATACTGATGATCCGGTACCGCCCAGATCTTGTTAGTACCTCTGATTGGTTAATTAATAAAGTCCGCATTAAAAGAAAAAAATTTTGGAGATGTTTTTCTTGCAGAAAAGAGAACACTGTTGAAATAGTGATAGCTTCGTATATATTATTGTCACTGACGAAATCTGTGAAGAGCCTGAGAAACAACAACAGAAGGGAAAAAACAGAAGGTCTATTTCACTCAAATTGCCAGAGATTTTGCTTATTTTGCTTATACTGTAAGCCTTATACTCGGAAAGAGAAAGCACGTACCTTTCACTTTTGCGTCTTCCCCACTTTCTGAGAGCCTGGAACAGGCTACATAAATATGGGCGTAGCGTGAGGAAAGAAGCCTCTGTCTGCAGCCGTTCATTCCCGTTTACACTATAATTTAGACAATTAAATTTTCTTGGAAAGTGCGCGCGGACGTTATTTGCGCACAAATTATTGAATTATCAGGGTGGATTTCCACTGTCGCGTGTTTTTTACGTGCGTACGCCTCTCCTCTCCTTTTTTTTGTCATGTTTGTGCGGACGCGACCATCGCGGAGCCTGGAACGTAACAGGCTAATATTTATGACGAAAAGGTAGCCTCTTTCCTCCCCCACCCCCGTTGCTTGCAGGCTATCTCTACTCGCAGGGTTACAGGGAGCAAACAAATCCGGCAACAAACTCTGAAGAATAAAACATCTCGTCCACTAATGACCCACTAATCATAGCTGTTCATCGAACGAAAACTTACGTTCAGTCCACTTTGTTGTGAAAATGACTATCAGATAGCAGTCGAAATCTTGCGCTTTATATCAAAAGTAACAACGCATCGTGAGGCAAACTATAAGTTACTTTGTCAACGCTCCTTGCCACAATCATGGATGTCCAAACCAATCGTAACACTTCCACTATACCGACTATAACGTACCTATATCAAATTAGCCCTTCAAGTAAAGATAAGAAAGTCGAAAATATGTACTGCAATAGCAATGAAGATAGACTGCAAAACAGTCCGTATTTTTGCGTATTCAAATACGCGCGAGCAGTCAAACAAAAGGTCTGGAACGAGGCTGAAAACAGAGAGCGAGACTGGGGAGAGACGCTAAACGGAAAACGGACAGTCGGTTTTTTCTCTCGCCTCGCACGCCCTAGGGGTGTGCGCGCCTCGTGCGCGTAAGACTCTTACGCCACGCTTTACCGATTTCTTTACTGATTTTGAGAAAAAAATCGACTGTTTTGCCGTCAACGATGAAGATAGCTTCATAGCCTATGTGCTGATGTCCAGCAATGAAAAGATAGAAATGATTGTCCTCTGTACCTACAATCTTGCACAAAATAGGTGGGAAATTTATACCTCCCGCTCCCACCAAATCAAGGATGGGAATATGGCGCATTTTGGCTTTCGCACGACTTCATCATTGATTTAGGAGGGATGAGGGTTAGCCTGCGAACAGCAGACGTATTTTCGGTCGAGAGAAGCGACGACCGGAAATACGTCTGCTGCAGTTCACTGATCCTACGGGATGAAAAAACATAAGCAACTTCCGGTTCCGGCTAAATAAATATTGTTGTAGTTGCTACTTTGAATATGGAAAAATATTAACCAGTGTAAAGCAGTTCGGTTTTTTTTAAAATAAGGATTTTTTTGGAAAATAGTTACTTTCGTTTGGGCATTTTTTTTTCGGAAAATCTGCGAGTTCATTAAACCGGAAATTGTTGAAAACATGTGTCAAAGTGAGGCTGAGGGGTTTATTTATAGTTGATGTTTAAAGCCTATCGTCTGACTGTGATCCAAGCAAGCTGTGACGGCCGGTCCCAAGTTTCTTCCTCTTCTTCTTGCGATCATGCCTCGTTCTTTTCTTGTGAAGAGGCGAAAGAGCGAAGATACAAAATCTGTTTCCGATTCCGGTAAGTTAGAGGTGAACTTGATTCTTTACTTAAAATTCGCACGTGTACCGAACGATCGATCGGTCATATTCACTCGCGGTTCCTCTTCACTGCCTGGGTACGGTTGATTTCAGATGTCAACACGCACAGAACTCTCTATTCCACATCACTGGTCGAGCCGCTGGGAAAATTGGAAAATGATCTGCGTTTATGTTAAGAAGAATATTGCTTTAATTAATTCAAGTTTATTCGAACTGCTTACCGATTCATTATTCAACTTTACATTTGCAAAATCATATCACAGACGTACATTAACCCGTTGAGATTTTTCAGCGACGAGAGAGAAATTGTACAATTTCATTCCTCTGCGCCTTCATGGGGAAAAGAGTTTAATCTGGTTTTCTTGGTTTTAAGCGGGCTTTTTAGCGTTTAGAAATCTTCAGAGTCTTTTTCTTATTAGCACTTTTGCAAGTAACAGTAATTTTAG
Organism: Porites rus; assembly: GCA_964035705.1. Taxonomy (NCBI): domain Eukaryota; kingdom Metazoa; phylum Cnidaria; class Anthozoa; order Scleractinia; family Poritidae; genus Porites; species Porites rus. The sequence goes on from OZ037993.1 coordinate 45,383,468, forward strand.
TATACACACACCTGGGATGCTGACGGCAGATGTTTTGCAAACTTGCTGGCCCGGGTGGCGATTTTCTGTTTGAATTTTCACAGCTTTGACGAGGGGATTACCAGTGGATGAAATTCCACTTTTTTCCGGGATGTGTAAATTTCCCCTCGTTTTCGATTGCTGTTTAAGGTCGATACCAGGCAACTTGAACACAAAAACCAATGGAAATGTTGTCCTATGAATTTTAGCCATAAATTAAAACGGTTCTGTAAACATGTGAAGCCTAATGTCACAGCTGTTCCGAGGGGATTGAATTCAGCAACAAAAATACAAACAACCACGCATAAAAAAAAGAGAAAAAAATAATGTAAAAAGCGGGAGAGCAAAACTTTGGAATCTGGCATAAGAAAAGGGCGGATAAATTTGCTTAAGCATGGAGAGGAATTTCAAGACAACTAAATTATGATAAGACAGCGCGGGAAACGTTAAATGAAGCCCGGAAGGCCTGCTGCGTTCAGGTCTTGAAATGCCCTCTATCTTTACTAATAAAAACGAAAAGTTATGAATTTTAATCAAAGCGGAGGAAAATCTTGAGAGCATTAGCCCTAAGAATAAAGACGAGAGCTTTACGAATGTCTCCCTAAGATGATTTGTATCAGGAGCTATTTTGAATGATAATCCTTGGGGAAAACTGGAAAAATAAAATCCTCCGACGATAGCCTAGGATCATTGTGATATCATTGTGTACATTATTCCGAGATTTGTTTATTTCACGCTAGATAAATGAAACTTTCTAGAAAAAAGGCGGGAGAAAATTAAATGCTCAAAAAATGTACTTCTTCTTTGAAATATGTTAATATACATTTAAAAGGAAGATCTAAAGCGGGCTTGCTAATGATGTTGGTAATCCGAATAAAGGCAAATTTTCCTTTCAAGAATAAAGGGGGTATCGTAAAAAAATCGAATTCGACGCCTGGACACACGCAAAAGTGACAATATTTTATTTGCTATGTTAATTTTAGTTTTTTCTTTCATTAGAAAGGATTCATTTTTCATTTCAGAACTTTTCACTTTTCAATCGTAAAAAGCCTTCATTGACGCTCTGTATAATAAAGAAAAAAAATCAGGTGAATGATAAATCATGACAATTTTGATTTTAAAACGGGGAACTCTTTAGATGGACTGACAAAAGGCTTTTACGAGAAAAATTTTAAATGAAAGATAAATAATTTTTTTTAGCTGTTGAAGATGTATTCTTTATGTCGAAACAGATGTTCAATACGTTGCTGATAACAATACAACATTTTAAGCGCTCGTGTAAAGCTTTTTCCTGCGTTTGTTTTCTGTCGAAGCAACTTGGAAATCGACGGTGGCTTTTTCAGAACGCCTTATCAGTCATAAAATGAAATATTTGTTCCAAACACTCGGAAAAGGTCGGAGGATATCATCACTTATTAAATTTCTTATTCGCCTCTGGTGAAAAGTCAGCGAAAAAATTGTAATTCAAGTCTGGAAAGCAACGTGGAAACAACTGTGCCCCAGAGAAACCATTTGTCGCGTTGTTTTCGTTAAGCTCTAATTTGTAGATTGTTTGCCCGGGGAAAGCGTTTTGTGCAATACGAGAAAAATGGAAAATAGCATATGGAAAATCGATTTTTTGGGGCCTGTATGTTGTCTGTGGCTTTTAAAGATCGCCGTTAGCCAAAACTAGATATTCCAAGAATGCTTATTTTTGATAACGCATGCAAACGAAAACAGCTGGGCTTCAGGTGGGTCTTTGATATGCGCCTTTTAGAAGAAAATGGGCGTTTTTACCGCGCAGAAATGGTTTCAGTTTTAGTGAATTAAGCCGCTTGATGGGCCATTGTATTACAAGTCTTTTTATCCCAAAACAATTGAGTTCTGAAACTCAAACCACTGCAATATGAAAGGAGAAAATGAGGAAAAAACAAAACAATAGTTACTTTCTTCTTCCAGATGGTTTACATGTATTTTCTACATTTTTGCATCTGGCATTTCCTGCTGTTTTTCAATAAGATTAAGTTATGTGTGTGTTATCGAGTATCTCGATTTAAAAGCCACGGTTTAGACGGTTAACACTTAAGGAAAAAAACATTCTCGCCTAGATCTGCACTGAACATAGAAAAAGTTGAAAAATGGTTTGAAAGTTTCGTTTGATCACCTGTAAAGAAAAAAAGGGGGCAACGTTATTACAATAATCTCCCTCGGAGCAAGATCAAGTTTAATAAACGAAATTTCGCATTTTACGACTCGTAATTAAAAAAGCCCATGCAATATCAACCCCTTTGTAAAGTTGTACTTTTGAGTTCCCAGCCTCAGGTCATCGTACTAAATTTTTCATATAAATGAAGATTTTCTTTTCACCTTAATTACTTTGTAATAAAGCGTTTTTATTTAACGCGTTTAGCATATGCAAAACCGCCGCCGTTTCCGACCGCTCGTAAAGAAGCAAATGTTATTTTTCCTCAGTTCACTTTCACATGCACTCATCCACCGACAGCGATAGATTAAAATTCTGTTCTGCACTTTCCGCTGCATTAACAGCCCGTGTTATTGTTTCCCAGGAAATTAAAAGCGCAATAAAAGAAAAGATGTCAAGGATCCGTCGCGCGTTTTTTAAAAATACAGTACCCTTCGATCAGAGTCTCTTTCAATCTTCATACATATTGGAGACATTAGAAGGAAACCCTGCTCCCAGGGTATTAAAGAAGTGGTTTATCTATTTTTTCGGTTGATGAAATTTTCTATTGCTTAGGACTCCCACCTGCTCAGAATGTACAAACACTAAAAAAAGAACAATTGACTATTCACTTCCGCAGGCAGAGCCTACTTGTCACACATGTTGTCACGCTTATTGCGTGACAATTCAAGTCACTCACTTTCGTTCCACCACCAGCGTGGAGTTTCAGGGGGGGATTACTTGACCAATATTTGGGTATAGGTGAGTTGCTGAGGGTTTAAAACCCTGACCCTGTTTAGGACAAAAAATACTAAAATATGAACTTGGTTTAGGACAACACCCTAAATTTTATCACCCTTTTTAGGACAAAGGACAAAAAGCAAGGGGTCTTGTTTTAAAGCCATTTATTGGCAATTGCAATAGAGCAAATTCACGCTGTCATAGCTTTTGTGTACTTGGAGTGCAAGTAAATTTCATAAGTCAAATCAATCATACAGGCAATACCCTGTTTCCATTCATTTCACTACCATGTTTAAGACAAGAGATATTTTTTTGAGGCCCAAACGTGACACTCTGTTTAAGAAGTTCTCCATTGTTTCTTCAGTTTGGGTTCAATGGTTTTTTTCAATTATAAACACATCATCGACCACATATGGTAGACCCTGACTGTACCACCAAGGTTTGCACCGTACTGAAGGCTTCAGGTCGACGAAGATACCCTGTTCGAGGCGCTAAATATTGAAATTGTATGCCCTGTTTAAGACTCAAGAACCTCAATCTGGCCAAAGCATACCTGTTTTGGCTAGATATTGATAAGGGAGTGACCCCTGCCCCCTGGGGGTAAATTATATACCCAGTTAAAGTCAAAGATGTTTAATTCAACCTGTTCTTTGCATTGTTTCAGAAATTAAAGATGGCATCAAAAAGGATAGATTGAACCATGAGGTTGAACAACAAACAGCTGTACCCTCCAACCAGCATGTGGGTTTTCATCCATCACATTTGAATTTATTGGAAAGAAATCACACAGTTTGGAATCATTCAAACACTTCCTGTTTTCACTATACAGCAGGATTACTACGGCATCACATGATTGACAGTTTCGTCAATCTGGCACCAAGCCATACATGTGTGAAACATTGCTGTTGTGACTGCTTTCATAGAAAACTTGAACAGAATACTGGTTGTTTGAGCTGTCTTTCTTCAGCACCTAAAACCCTGCCTGATGTCACCCAACATCTTGCATTGCCACGACGTTGCAGTGGCACAAACCATGACTGTGCCTGTCATATAATTTACTTTCCAAAGCGTGAACCATTTTATCCAAAGCCTTTGCCAGCAACATTAAAAGGAGAGGAATTCGATGAGAAAGAAGTTGGGCAGAGAGTAGAAAAGAGACCCATAGGCCTTGTAGATAAGGACATCAAAAGAGTTGTAAGCTCAGATACTGACCTCAAAGGTTTACCAAAGGAGAAAATGTCAATCAATAAAAGTACTTACAAAGAAGACACGGATGGAACAATGGATGAGAATCCTGCGAAGAAAATTAAGATGTCAGTCACAAATCTTTTGGATACCAAAGTCAAGTATGACAGTGGGAAAATTTCTACATTAAAGGAAACAACTCAATTAAACATCACGGAGGTCGAGAAAACAAACAATTATGAGACAGAAAGCGCATTGGCATCTCGTAAAAAGATTAAAAGAGAAATCTCTCAACCAAAGAATGCAGGTGCTGACAAGAAAGAGCTCTGTAATAGTGAAGTTAATAGTCAGGAAAAACACGAGACAATGCCCATGGATGTCCAGCAAAATTTACCTTGTAAGGTGGCAAGAAAGCCACAGCATTCGAAATCAAAACGAGCTGGCAAAGATGGCATTGTAAAGCATTATAACACAAGGGTTGCAACAACTCGGCCAAGAGTTTACAGTTCTGACTTTGTTAGTCCAGAAGAGGAAGATGACTGGAAGCAGGATGGGGAAGAATTCCAAATGAAAAGTCGACAGAGGTCAAAACTAAACAGACTGCTAGCAAATGAACATGAGCGCCGAAGAGTTGCCCAGTTGAATAATGCATACCAGGATTTGAGGCAGTTAATACCAGGATATCAGTGTGACACTAAACTCCCAAAAATCAAAATACTGAAATATGCTATTAATTACATAGCACATTTAGATAAAATTCTAGGGGGTGGAAGTATACAGGACGTGTAAACTTATAAGGGGCTCCCCTGTTACCCCATGGTTTATTTACCCTGTTCACCCGCAGTGTTCTTACCAGGATTTTCTACACTGGGGTCCACAGGTCCCATCGAGAAGCTAAAAGGGGGTCATGAGGGAGAAAAAGCAGGTGACACAATTGTTAGATACAGTTAACTCAATGTTTACACAGGTCTGAGTTAGAGTAAATACCTCGTACTTCCTTAGATAATAAATATTAATATCCAGTATTTCATGCAGTTAACTCAATGTTTTGTAGCTCTGAGTTAGAGTAAATGCTTCATACTTTCTGAGATCATAGATGTCTTTATATTATAAGGAAATATACGTACGTGTATGTATGCTTAGGTATGTTTTGTAATAGGGTTTTTTTCCTTCTTTACACCCTTGGGACCCCTTGTTGGGCTAATAAAATAATAGTGCTGCATTTCCCGAAAAAGTGAGGCAATGCCACAATGCCACGCTCTGGTAAGAACTCTGCACCTGACACATTTCACAGTCAATAACCAAATTTCTTTCACAGACCCAAGGCCATTCATGCTAAATAAATAAATAAACAATACAAATTCATTGATGAATCCTGTTAAATCCAATCTTCATTCACCAGTCTCATTCAACAAAAAACTATTTTGTAAGATAGGATCCCTAAATAATTACCAAATTTAATAATAAAATACTTAAATCACATTTCACTGGAGAAAGAAAAAAAATCACTAATGCATCACAAAAATCATGCAGGGGATCCCCTTTTAACAGTAAAAAATAGTGTTGGTATAAACTGCGTGTATGTAGAATAAGTGTAGAATTTATTAAAGCAAATTTTGGATACTAGCCTTCAAACACAGACCTCTTCATAACTTTTTGTCACTTATTGTGGTTTCAGGAAACGTTTGAGTGGGAACATAACTTGTTTCATTGGTAAATCTGACTCTAGGAGTTCAGTTAATGCCACACCTGTACTGAATATTGGATAACACTTATGAACTAGTCAACTGTCCCTAAAATGGACACCTTTGGGACAGGCAATGAGTGTCTGTCTTAGATAGATGTCCGTCTTGTAGTGAGTCAAATACAGCAAGTAAAGAAAGGCAGGGACAGGCGTCCGTTTTACAAAGGTGTCCGTCTTAAAGGGGTGTCTGTTAAAGGAGAGATTTTGAACAGTAAAGGAAAAATAATAGTTCAGGGTTCTAGTTTTCACTTCTATAAACATCTGTATACATGAGATTGTTCTTTGTTCTGCATTCCATGCTATTATCAGACAAATTTTTTAATAAATACCAGTGCAATAAATGACAGTAATAATATTTTCATAAGCCATAAAGCAAAGACGAGAACAACATTTTGATGACTTAAAGTTAAAAATATTTGTATCAGCATCATAAGATAATCTTGCATATTGACAGTTACCAAGAACTAGTTTTAAAATTGATAAAACATGAGTATTTATTTACTCTAAATAACTGCGCACCAAACTTTAAACCCACAGGGTAAAGTTGAGACTTCTGTCTCAATGATTTTCAAAATGTGTATTGTTTGGTACAATACATGCATATCTATAAAAATTATTTTAATATTAAGTTGTACTATTAAGTGACTTGTTGAAAATCAACATTTTTCTTCCCAATAAAAAAAACTGCACTTATGATATTGCATTGGATTGCATTATTATTATCATTATTATATAAAATTCCATAATTTTTATTAGTTAGTCAAAAAAAAATAAATTTAATAGTCTTATATGGGTAGGCTCTGCCCCAAGGTCCAACCCCTTACCCTTTTATATGCCACTTTTGACAAAAAAGGTACCATGTTTACCCTTGTATAATGCACGCCCGTGTATAATATGCACCCTAATTTTTGAGCACTTTTTTTTTTTCTAAAAAAGACAAACCGTCAAGAATTAAAACCTCAATTTTTCAATTTCAAGAGCTGGGAATTCATTATATGTTTAGAACAATTTCTAACTAGTTGCTACTACAAACATCGCACACACCGAGCACCTTTCAAGTTTACAATCTTTTCTATTCAATAAAAGTCAAACGTTGTACAAATGTTGTAACTTGAAGTCCTTATTTAATATACCTAAATTCACAACTCGAATTATTATCATAACAGCAATTCATAAACATTATTTCTTCTCACAGCACATGACTATTGTACAACTGTTATTATTAGTAGTAAACATAGATATTTTCAAATAAGAAGTTCACTTTCTTGTTATCGTTTAAGGGATTAAGTCTTGCCTGTAAAATTATTTCCTGCTCCTGTCACTTTTCAGAGATTTTCACAAGTTCCTAACAGCACCATTTCCACTTGAGAAGGGAGCCTCTATTTTTGAGTGATATTAGTGTCTCCAGCCAATGACTGTCTGGGATTAATCTAGCTCTCTGAAAGAATCGCATGATTCTAGTCTTTGTCTGATTCACTTTTACTTGAAGTTGGGCCATCCTTCTTTAAAAGCCGTCCGTCATGGGGAATAAGATTTGGAATGCCATTCACTATTGGAAATGCCACACCAATTTCATCTGAAAACAGTTCATTTGTAGCGCTCTCATATCTGACATTCAAATTAGAAATTCATAATTAAAATTAACACACATTTATTATCTTACAGAGCTATTATAAGGTTTTGCAACACTTAGTTTGGGTTAGAGACTAGTGTAAGCACTTTCATTATATGGCGCTAAGTCTGTTTTCGCCAAGCGATTGGTCAATTTGCAGTTGGTAACTTGCTATACGGACCAAAATCTCAACAGCAAATGCTCATTTCTCATCTCTAAATCTCTTTTTCTTGAAAAAAGGGTTTAAAGTAAGTTATAAGATGTCTGTCAACCAAGAGGACTTGGATGTTGACTTTGTTCTTCAACAACAAAAACAACCAAACAATTTAAACATAGAATCTCTGGGGTCTACGGTCTTATTACACTCACTTAACAGTAATCAAATTTATATTATAATACTGGTCATAGCTATAACGTAACAATAAAGGAGCATAGTTAGTCTAAAAAATTTTAAATAGCTGATAAGGGCCATTTCCATTTAATATACACCCCCCTCCCCTGCTGACAAAATTTTCTGAAGAGGTATACAAAAACATGGAGTTTCTGAAGGTTGTAGGACTTAACACCAGATTTTCTGCGGTAAAGTAGCAAAAAAGCAAACATTCTAGGGTGTCTTGAAAACAAAGACCCCCTAAGACCCCTCACTGAATGACTCTGAACTTTATTGCTAATGTTTAGGGTTAGGAAACTGAGTTAATCAACTTTCAGGTCAGTTTGTCCAGTATAATAACTTAAATGGAACCTGATTCACTCAGTTTCCTAACCCTAATCAGTAAAGTTCTTTGATTTCAAGACACCCAAATTTCTTAAGGAGGGGGACATTGGGGATTTGCGGTGTTGCGGTGTTGGGCATTTTTTCATGCGGTGTTGCGGTGAATAAAATCTCAGCTTGCGGTGTTGCGGTGTTCTTAAACCTCACGGTGTGCGATGCTTGCATCTTAAAGTCTGCGGTGTTCGGTGAAACGAAGTTATCTGCGGTGTCGCAGTTTCCATTTTGAAGCTTGTTAGTTCTAAATTTAGCCTCCATCATGTTTGATTTGAAATAAAATACACTCTAAGGGTCCTCTAAGACCCCTCTAATACTCTCTAGTTAATATTAAATATGCTGCCCGTCACCAATCCTAAGCCTGTTTTTCATTTACTTTAAGTAACTTGATAAGTAACGTGACCTTCACGACCCGGATCGCCACATGTACGTCCGTCAGGCAAGATGAGCGAAAACCTTGCGACTGACGCAGCTGATCCTGTCGATCCTGAATGCGTAGTTCATTGTGTAGCTTTTTTTTACGAGGAGGGCAAAGGTGGAGAATATATAGGTGGAAAGATAGAGAACTATAGAGAACTATAGGTGGAAAAACAAATTTCGATGCTCCATAAACAAGGAGGAAAAGAGACTTGCGAAGTTTGTAGAATGCATTTGGTAAGTAACACGCATTGTCTCTGTATCTGAATATCGTAGCTAGTCTAAACTGTATAAGGTCGTACGGGGGTCAATCTGATATCTGTCTAAACCCACTCCAAGGTCGTTCGATCTTCTGGGACCTTTAAGACGCTGTTTGGATCACTATTTGACCTATTTTTGTCAACTTTCTCAAATGGGTCAAATAGCATTGATATCAGGCGCATGAACGGGCCGCGGGAGACTAGAGGGGAGGGACAAGGAGGAGGGGTAAGGTGTATTTTTTTTTGTTTAAAAAAGAAATAACAGAGAAAAAAAAATAAAGAAAGAATAAAATTTCAAGCCAACGTGGTAACGCGAAAACTAGTTTTGGCTAGAATAAATGAGTCGCGGGCTGTTCTGGGTTTGAAAATTAAAGATATTCGATATATGACCTATGCAGGGACGTGCCGCTGGTTTATGTAATTTGGCCTCTCTGCCCTGAACAGGATCTGAATAGAGTATAGAATTCAAGCAAGCTCAAGTTCATAGATCTTCTAGGATTCTAGAGTCAAAGTGTACGTAACAACCAAGATCGAAAGGCATAGGCAGAGTAATTACAGCTTTGGCCTCGTTATGTCAAAGGCAAAATGTTGAAAGCTTTATCTTGTACTGACGCTAAAATCATCAGACTGAAAATAGATATTGCGGTGACGGTGATGCAGCGACCTTTCTTGCGGTGATGCGGTGTTCGGCAAAATTTTTTGTGGTGTTGCGGTGTTCAGACCCCCCCAATGTCCCCCTCCTTAAGGTTGTAAGATTTGAGGCCAGATCTTCTGAGGGTAAGAAGCGGAAAAGCAAAAATTTCTTAAGGCTAATAGACTCATATAGCGAATTTTCTGACAGTTAGGAAAATTTCAAAGTCCTTCGTCAACCGGGGGATAAGGGGGGGGGGAGGGGTGGGGGGATGTATATGTATAGGTAATAGCATGATTTGTAGTGATAGTTGGCATAAATTGTCATACATAATTTCACGAGCCGGTAGGTGGGTGAAAGTTGAGACAATTTTGAAATATCACAAGTGGTATTTATGCCAAATATCACTTACAAATCATGCTTTTATTTGTTTATACTACTACCCGCAAAAGGTTTGTAATTTTCACATGTAGGTATTTCAAATTAAGCTGAAATACCACTGCTCTAAGCCAATCAAATTGCAGAAATTTCTCATGTAGTGATATAATAAATTGAATGGCCCTAAATAGTTTTGAGGATTTTCTTCCTTACCTTAGTGGCTTTTTTGATAAGGGACAGACCAAAATTTCCAACAGCTTTTTTTCTATCGAAGTACCTTTCTCATTTCCCAATTGATTTCCAGTGCTGAAAGTTCTTGAAGATTTACTGAAAACGCGAATCTCTAAGACGTTTTTCAACGCAAGGAATGGCGATCTTGCCGCCATTTTGATTCGCTTGGTAGCCACTCAATTTAATTAAAGAGGCCTGGTTTCAAAGCGAAAGGACTTTCAAAATGGCGGATCAACGCGTGTCGTGTGGGAGAGATTTTTTCTGTGTTCCTGACCTTGCTGGAGCCTTAAGGAACGCTACGAACGGAGGGTATGGAGTTTATAAGCTACTTCTTCTACTAGAATTGTTTCTTTGAAAATAATAGACAGAGATCTCTTACAGCCAGTAGTGTTTAGGTTTGACATGGAGGTTGAATTATCACATGTGCAAGACTTTCATACTGGAATTATCCCAAAAGAAAGCTACTAGATCACATTTTCTAGAAAATAATTGTCATTACATGATTGGCTGGTATTTTAGGCCATTCTTCCAAATGGGAAGTCCCCAGGTGGTGGGCTAAACAATGAATCACAGGGAAATTCTTCATTAAGAGATGTCAAATACCGTAAAATTCCGAAAATAAGCCCCTCTGTGTATAAGCCCCTCCAAAAATAAGCCCCCCAAACCGGTAACGCAAAAAAAACCTCCTTCAAATTGCCCCTCCAAAAATTGGAAAATAGCCCTCAAATACAAAGTAAAACAAAGCAAAAACGGTAAATTTACTTCCAACTATAAGGCTAGCCCAATCGATTTTGAAACGCAAATTTCCTTCCGTAGATAAGCCCCTCCGAACATAAGCCCCTCCAAAAATAAGCCCATCAAAAAGGGCCTTTGAAAAATATAAGCCCCTGGGGCTTATTTTCGGAATTTTACGGTATGCAAAAGTGGCTAGTTCCGACATTTAGTGAGTTAACATGAGTTATGAATGCATAGACTGTGGGACGGTCCAAATTCATAAGAATACAAAACTCCAAAACTTCAAATTTGGGCAGTATAAATTTGAGAACCGGTAAATGTGCATGCTACTGAAAAGATTACAAAATCCCACCCTGGATACATAGTTAATGATGATAAAAATACTACGTAAAAATATATTGTATCAGGTATTCAAACTAAGAAGTTCCAATAGTTTAATATGCTCCAAAAAATTCATGCCTCTGGTTTGTATTTTTTTAATTAATAGTCAGTTAATGTTCTTTGAGACAAATTATGTCCATGTGACTATTTTTGTGCCCTCCATTAGTTATCAAGCTATGGAAACCACTTAGCTTTTGTACAAATGTTCTTTGACCTTAGCATTTTCTCTATGAGGATTGCTCCCATTCTTCAAATTAAAACAATAATGCAGGACACTAAAATTCGTCCCATCTCCATTTCAGGTTTGATTTTATCTGTGTTCCTATCTGCCATCCAAGATACCGCAGAGAATTCTTAGATCCAGTACCCAACAGAACAGGAGCATTCACCCGTTCTGACTTGGTGCTTCCTAGTCAAGGTGATAATATTGCAATGGACCTCCACTGTACATGTAGGGCAAGTCACCTACCAGTGAAAAGTGCTGGTTGAATGGTATAATCATGGCAAATTTTGAGGCCTTTTGGCTTTGCCAGAAAGGGAGACACGTGCACAGAAGCTGTATTCGAGGATGTCTCTGGTCACTGCCCAAAAGTAACTTTCAGCAGAGACTAGCAACAGCTGGAAATATGTCCGAGTTTAAGTTTTTGACAGTGTTGTATCTTATCAACTGGGAATTTTTACTTTTCTTAAATGAAGTTACTGCTGTGTCAGAGTGAGAAAACCAGGCCTTTTCCCATTTGCTGTATGTCACTTTGTGACATCTGAACTGAACTGAAATCCCTTTTATTGACTTGTAGATTGGAATAGCCTGATTGTTGGCAAAATTTCACCGTGGCTTGACTTGGATTCTTCCAATGAGATTGTGCGAAAGAATTCAGAACTAGTAAGTTGCCCTATAAAGGGATTAGTTTTGTTGGAGTAGAGTAGTTTTGCATCCACTAAAGACATGTAAGACATACAGTTCGCATCTTGATAATGGAGAGCATCTTGATTTTGTATGTCATCTGGTAGGAATATATATAACTTAGGGAAACTCAAAAGTCCGGGCTGTAAGGGGAGTCTTGGACTTAACTAAGGATCGGAACATTTTCTTTTTGTCCAGTTGTGCCTATGAATTAAAGGAGTTGTCATAGCTTGTATGCGGTTTCTTACAATGTGCGCATGCTTACTAGCATGCTTCGTGTGACTTGCTCGTCGATTAAAAAGACTTGTTGAGTTTTCTACACTGAGTGTTCATGAATGTGTCAATATCCTGAGCCAAAACTACAAGAGTAGTCACTTATGATCTGGCGTAATCCAGATTGTTAGTCAGAACTGCCAGCTGTGGAATTTAAAATGGATGAGTACAAACCATTCACAATTATAGTGTTCATTCCCAATTCCATCCACTGTGATTAGTTAAGTTCGTTTGCTTCTGCTTGTGATTAATACTATACAATAGATTGTAAACGATGTAGTGGAAAACAGAACCTGAACTCTGTTCTTGTTAAATCATACACAATGTACTTGCTATAGATACTCTGCGTTTCTGTTTATGGCTCCCACTTCAACTCTGTCATTAGTGAAACCAGCCTTTAAGATAATAAACTAAACTACACACTGCATTGCTTCATGAAATGTGATTTTGATATATTTTTCTTTCTGCAGGGATTGCATCAGGAGCTATGTTATTCAGTTCACTTGAGTCTTCCTGCTGTTCTTGTACCTCTGAAGAGTTATAAGTGCACAAACCTTGCACATCACATCAACACAAGTATAACTGACACACATGTACAACAGGTAAGTTCAGTTTGACATCCTGGTCTTATAACCCTGTCTCAAAGTGTCACTGAAAAGCTTTGACATAGATGTTGAAAGCCTGGGAGACCATGGCCCTAGACTGGCCTGCCTGGTATAGCAAAGTCAACAAAGGCACTATCCTCTGCGCGCAAAACAGGATAGCAGGGGCTCAGAGGAAGCATGAGCTGCACGATTCCAAAGTGATTTTCTTGACACCTGCTCAAGAAACTCACAGCTGTACCAGTGTCCGGAATGAGGCAGAGCCTTCCTTGGCCACATCGGATTGATCAGCCACTGCTGGAAACACCGCACCTAATCCCTCTCCCACGTGATGTTCTTGGTCATCATCAACTACATGTATGACGGACAAATAACGTAACCCTGATCTACTAGTATTTGGAAATATTAGAGCGGTTTTAACACTGCCTCAGGACTCAAACTGCTCAAACTTGGAGAACATTGTCCTATTCACCATTTTCATCAACTTCACCACTTTACAGAGAGTTCATAGCTTTAAGTCAAGAACCTTTAAATTTTTTGCCAACCCTCTTGTGATTTTTTGCCTGATTCACAAATTTTACCATTCCATGCATTGCTGGACATTAGTGCATTACTCTCAGGTGAATGCTGTGACTACCGCATTTTTAACCCTTTAAGCCCCAATAGTGACCAACATCAATTTTCTGCTAATAATATCCATACATTGTCATGAGATTAGGTTATGAGAATTAATAAACTGATCACCAAGTGGAAATACTTTGATTTTTGGTCAAATTCTCATAACTTACTCTTTAAGGAAGTGTATAGAGACCAGTTTGGAGAATTTGTATGTGAATATTGGATTAAAGGGTTAATATGAAGCAGCTTGGAGTATTGCTCCTCCCCCTGAACAGAATGCTGGAACAACAGGGGGCACATTCAAATATTTTTCAGAGTATAAAAATAGTGATCAGGTGCACTTTCTTTAGAAGAAAGTTATAACAAGGTTTTTTTTTATGCAGGTTTGGATCCATGTTCCTATGAAGAGTCCAGAGGATGAATGTGAAAGACATTTGTTTGTAGACCAGGTGACTTAACTGTTTAACATCACGTAATGCATGTTGAAGGATCTTGGTGATGTATCTGTCACCTTGTGGTTGTACACTTAACGACAACACCCACTTAATAAGGACACCTCATTATTACGGACAGTTTCTATGGTGTCTGATCAACAGGGTTTGACTGTATGTATTTCAGTTATTTTCCCTCATTTGTGTTACAGATCAAATTTGATTTCAGGTTAATTTTCATTTAACCTAGGTTGATTCTCAGTTTCTAATGTCTCCTAGTTCTAGAAGACAAAGTAAATTAAGGATGAACCTAGGTTAAAAAATTATTATTAAACCTGAAATCAAATTTGACCTGTAACTTTGTCTTTTCGCTGGTGCAATGTTTTTAAAAACCTGTACAAAATTTATTTTAACCCGTCGGTAAAATTGTATCTTTTTAATCAGGAAATAGTTTTTGCTAACAGAAGGTTAGAGTTTGAGTTCTAGCTTCATTGGCCTAGATTTTTTTGAGAGGCATTATGTTGTACTGTTTTTTTAAGAATACTTTCTGTTTCATCTCAGTGATCTTTATTCGTAGTAAATTTATTTTTCAGGAAGAAGTAGCAGTGACCAAGTTTGACAAAGATCCTTGGGAATGGTAAGGTTTATTAATGATTTTTTAAGTTTAAGTTGCATTAAGATTTCTCTTGAATTTTTTGGTTATTCTGTACCATATTTATACAGTACAGTAAAAACCCGCATATAAGAACCTAGGTTTTTCCAAGTTAGCCTAAACAGGTTCTTATATAAATGGTATTTAGTGTAAAATTAGGCTAACTAGGTTCTTAATTAGGTTCTTAACTTTTGTTCAAGAAATAAAGCTGAATTTTAAAATGATCTGGTGTTTAATGTCCAAAAACAGTATTCTTGGAGGCTTTGTTAAGCAAAATACTATACTATTTTAATCTGATTCTGTTACAATCAAACCTACAGTAAAGTTTTATGTAACCATGCTATAGTGTTTAGAGTATTATTGCATACAGACTGTGTTATATATATATATATGTATATATATATTTTTTTGAAAATAAGAACCTGTTTTAGGATTTTAGCCTAAAATGGTTCTTATGTGAAGGGTGCTTAAAAATGAAATTTTAGCCTAACAGGTTCTTAAATGTTAGGTTCTTATACGCGGGTTTTTACTGTACTTACCGATCAGGATAGTATTAATTTCTAGACAGCCTGTCCATGTATGAAGATGCCACTATCAGCTATCACTAAGTACATAATTTTGTTGACCTTTTTAATAATAAAATGTTCTTTCCTATTTAGTCCATAAACAAGTACAAGTATTGATGGTTTTAATCACACGAGAAGGCAGCTATTCTGGTGGACAAAAAGATAATTTTTTTTGCAGAATTTCCGTGAAAAAAAAAAGGAGTCCAGTTGCCAGTGAAGGATTATTGGTTTTGTTTTTGTACAAAAGCATGAACACCATGACCTCAGCTGAAAACCAGCCATACAGGTTTAATTACTGTTTGGCCCTGATGCTGGTGACCATTTTTTTTTCAAACTGGTTTTTACAGAACATTGAGGAGGGTCATTTTAACTGTCTTTTCTTAATAATTTGTAGGTGGAACTTGTTTAGAACTATTTGTGCAAACAGTAGAAAAGTTGGTTTAGGTAAGTTCTTAAGTCCATACAAGGATATAGCTCTTTCCTGCATTCCTGTAAACAAAGGCACCAATTCGAGGCTCAGGTGTACAAAATACAATGATTTGTATGAAATTGTCCACCCGAGCCATTACTGGAGTGTAATGCAGGAAAGGTCTATTATTAATGCATGTAGATTCTACAAGGCTTTTGTACATTATGCTTTTGCTTCCCCACTAAAATGCTCCACCTTAATGCTCCATTTTTCCCTCTAAAATGCTCGGTCTCCCCAAAAAAGTCACTAAAATGCTCGGACAATGCTCATTATACAAACGGTTTTTAAAATTAATTTCAAAGTTTACACTTACAAAAACGTGCAAGTGTTGCAAGTAACAACGACAACATGTACAAGTTCATAAATACAGCCAAAAAAACAGCTGTATTAGGTTTTTTGTGAATTTTGAGTTTTAGTCTTCATTTTCTTTAAAAAACACAGGAGCTTGTGGGGCATGAGCTCCTGAAAAAAGTTAATTTCTATTTTATTTTCTCGGAAAAGTTAATTTTCCGGGGAAAATGCCACTAAAATGCTTGAATAATGCTCAATGCTTTTGCCTCACTAAAATGCTTGAAAAACTGCTAGCATAATGTACAAAAGCCTAGATTCTACAGTTTACAATGACTGCTACACATGTATGTCTGACAGTTTCTCTTTGGTTATACACTTTCCAAATTCCCTATTATGGACTGTTTGCTACAACTGCCAGAGGTTGTGAGTTTTTGGCTGGTTCATGTGGTAAATTTTTTGGCGATACAATATTTCTACTCAACTTTTACCATTAAGCCCACAGCATGAATGATTTGATGTAAGTCAAACCCATATCATCCATGTTTAATAGTAAAAACAATAACAATATTATTTATTAATATTTACAAAGTTAAAGATTATTATGATATTAAAATTTACAGCATATATTAATAATAATGATTACACAACAAGAGTTCTCTGTACTTGTTTGGCTGAAATTTATGACAAAAATATTATATTTTGTACACTCTCTACTAGCCTTGGAGATTTCTGCTGAGTTGCCTTCAGAGGAAGAGTTAGAAAGATGGTATGGAGAACCAGTAAAAGCAGCAATCCTTCCCACAAGTTTATTTCTAACAAACAAGAAAGGTACAAAGAATTGACTCTTTTATTTAAAGTTCATCAGGGTAAGAAGAAGGCCATAATGCAAATAATTATAATAAGGCTTTTTGCCATATATGTGCAATCACTCCTTCTTGCAAAGCCACCTGTCATAAATATTAATTAATTTTATATATTATTAGAATTGGCCTGCTGTGTTCTTACCAGACCACGGCTTTGCAGCATTGCCACACTTTTTCGGGAACTGCTGCACTATAATTAGCCCAAGGGATCCCAAGGGCACAGAGAAGGAACAAAAACCTATTACAAAACATATGTTATAAGCATAGGTACTCATACGTACATTTCCTTATAATATAAGCCAAAATTTAATTGGTTATGGCATCTTTAGAAACACCCATCATTATCTACAGTGTAAGACTCAGACCTGTGGAAATGTTGAGTTAACTGTATCTAAAAAGTGTGTCCCACTTTTCTCCGTCATGACCACGCCCTTTTAGCTTCTTTATGGGTCCCTGTGGACCTGAGTGTATGAAATCCGGGTAAGAACACAGGTGGACTGTGGCCATCTCTTAAAGATTAAGTAACCACTGGTCCAAAATTCCTGGGCAAAGAAGTGCAGTTAAAACCTGCCTTGAGCTCAGATGCACTTCCGTGAAACGACCACCAAATCTTGACATGCTGGGCAGTGGCTTCTTGATTTTAAAGTTTGACTGTATTAATCTTTGCTCAACATTATCTGATTGTTAGGCTTTCCGGTTTTATCAAGAGCTCATCAAGCACTTGTTAGAAGGTTGTTCAGGGTGAGAAGTTCTGTTGTGAAAATTTCCATTGTAGTAACTGTTTTAGTTAATTTTTGTATCCCATTGTGATTTTGCTTGTTATCACTCAATGCATCTGTTCATATTTCAGTTGAATGCACAGTTGATTTTGACTGGTGTCAACAAACACAAAGACAAGGTAGGAATGTACAACAACTCAATACCATTAGAACTTCCTTTAAACCACTTTGACTTAGTAAGTAAATCTATAAAGTGTACATTATCTTTGTTAAGCATTCTTTCCAGGTTGCCATCGTGGAAAATCAATATTGTCACCTAACACAACAAAGATTTTCCATCAATCTCATATACCCAACAGAATTCAGGCCATAAATTAATAAGCAAGAGAAATGCCATTTCATTGTGCTCTGTTCTTTCGCTAAAAAATTTTTAATATACCAGTAGTTCAGTTTTAAGCTTTAGTTCAGTTATATCCTATGTATTATATGTTATCATGTTTCTTTAATTTTTGTATTTTTGTTGTCACTTCAATATAAATATGTAATGAATTCTTGTACTGTTTGTGAAGTTGTTAATAAAGTTTGTTTAAAAAAATTGTCACTTAACACAAGAGCAATCATTCATTCATTCACTTTATGGACCAAATAAATGTAGTTAACCAAGGTTTCTTTTCCACTGTTTACATTGTAGGGACTGGGATTCTACTACCAATACCTTGCCCATCTTTACCAGGTACGTGAATATAATTACTGTATTAACTGGTTTTTGATAACAAAACGAGACTTAAAAGTTGGCATTAAGTTGAAGCTCCCTTCAGTAATCACCCAAAGTGTGAAGATCTATGTTGTGGTTAATTTTTTATCTCAGGTTTTTTTATTTTTCCTTTTTTTTGTCTCCCTTGTTTGGTGAATAAAGCTACTTGTTTAATATAGTTAAAAAAATGTGTAGATCTGGTTTTCACTGCTTACAGGAGGTGGTTGCTGAAGAGATATCAACCCACAAGGTAGAAAAACAAAAAGGATTGGAGGGACTGATGAGTGGGAGTCCATTAGAATAGGGGGGAGAGGGGTACGGGAGGCAGGAAAGGTAAGGGTGGGAGGTGGGGGTGCTAAAAGGGTGAGAATTGGGAGAAATAGAGGGAAATTATGCAACAGTGCTTTAAACTCATCAACAATAGATGAGCTTGGGGAAGGTGCCTGGAAAGATGGTGGGGCCTCGAGCACCGGAGCCGAGCGCGTAGGGTAACCATGACAACCCTGTGAGCGGCAACCACCAGGCACCGTCACACTGACAGAAGACAGTGGAACCATGATACTTACCACATACTTACCGGAAAAGGGGGAGGGGAGGGCGGGGAGTAAAGCCGCCAAGCACAGTCGAAAAGGCAGAAGTGCACGCGCAAATGAGTTGACCTCAAAACCCGAGCTGTAAAACCACGCGACCCCCTGCAGATCCCCCACCACTGCGCATGACCGAGACAAAGGAAACCCCAGACCAGCATTGTTTCGCGTTTAACTTAGCTTAAATTACATTTAACCACATTTAAACTCATCAACAATAGATGAGCTTGGGGAAGGTGCCTGGAAAGATGGTGGGGCCTCGAGCACCGGAGCCGAGCGCGTAGGGTAACCATGACAACCCTGTGAGCGGCAACCACCAGACCTCGCGCTCCAAGTGGAGTGCTTGGGGAGCGAAGGGCCCGCGAGCAGGGTCGGAGAAGGACCGAGACCCCCCAAAAAACTCTCCAAGCACCAACCCCAAAGCCTGCCGCTGACAAGAAAACAGAAAGGAGCATACATACCCAGTGATGACGCGCAAAACCTGCAACCCGCAACAACAGGCTGTCCTCCGTCCCACTGTCAGGGCTGAACTCCCTGACCGGAATCCCATTATGAGTGCAAAGCCCCTACTTGCCCCCCAGTGCTTACTGGCCACAGCATAATGAAACCGCGCGGAGAAGTCAAATAACATCGGAGACAACTGTGCTAAGCACAAACCAGCATAGGTAGAGATACAACGGTGCCCTAATTTGTCCCCAGAAGACTGAGTGAAAGTACAGCTGACGGGTGCTATGAGGAGCAACCTGAAACACCTGCAGTCAATTTTTTCGAGAGTTGCGATAACGTCTCCGCAGGAGTACGAATGTAAGACAAATAGGCGGTGCTGGTCCACCGCCCCAAAGCCTGAATTTGATGATCTGGGATGCCATTACGAGCTGCGACAGTAGCTGCCCCAATCCGAAAACTGTGGCTAGAGAAGTTGCCTTGGATGTTAGCCGAAGGCAAGATGCGACGTAACCAAGCCGTCAACAGAGATCGAGACAACGGGCGACCGTCCTGAAACAAAAATAAGGGGCCTGGTCTGTCGCCCCGTAAAGTCAAGTACGCCAACAGCGATTGGACTGCGCACAGCGGAAACGAGCCACGGCCTATGTGCACGAAACACCCCTTCCGGAAGGGGTCAGTTTTGGATGCCTTTATCCTAATGCGAAGGCATGAGGGCAATGAACTAGCGTCCACAGCGATATCGGCCACACCCAGATGGATGGAAGGGGAGTAACTGGCCAAATTGGGGACGGTGAATTCCGCAGAGCGAAGAAAGCCAAAGTACGCCAGGCAACAGGCTGCCCAAAACATGCAATGATCTGCCATCGTGACGTCCAATGCTTTGAAGATAACAGCCATGATCTCATCTGTAATTGGAAGCCGTTGAGAAGAAGAATCGCCCTGAGTTCGCTTAATTCCTCGAAGCACCCGCTGCAACCTTAAACAGTTGACAAGAGGATCCGAAAAGCCCTGGTCGACGTGCAAGGAGCGCACGGCAGAGAGATACACCTTGATGGTGGAGTATTGCACAGTATTGGCCAAAAATGTTGCGAACAGGCATAGCGTCCACTCGTCAACCGGGCAAGGGGAACCGGAGGGATGAATCTTACCAAGCTGAGTACAAAAGTCATAAAACTTTTTCTGACCTGAAGCGTACGAGTTGCGTGTAGAGGATGCCAGCCCATGCACCAGAAGAGTGTGGCACCGAGCCTCTAAGGTGGAGATATCAAAAAATCCCATAGCTGATGAGGAATTGGAGCTGGGAGTGGTAAGGCCTCGGGCGCCAGACGCCGGAACTCCTGCCAACGAAAGCGGGAAAGAGCATCAGCAATCGAGTTATGAATGCCAGGCAGGTGTATAGCTGTAAAGGTAAAATTATGGCGAGCCGCAGCGGAAAGTAAGTGGCGCAGCAGCTGCATAATGCATGGGACCTTTGATGTCCTGGACGTGAGAATGTGCACCACTGCCTCGTTGTCCGAGCGGAACAAGACATGGCATCGGTGCCATTGCGGACCCCAGACGTGAGAAGCAACCACCACAGGAAACAGTTCTTTGTACGCGATTGATTGATCGTACTGGGAGGGGGCCCACGCTCCGCTGAACCACTCATTTCTGAAGTAAGCGCCAAATCCCAAGGAGCCAGCAGCATCTGACGTGACCTCCACATCTGTGGAAGCAGACAAACCCGGGAAAAGCCAAAAGCTCACCCCATGCCACGACGTGAGAAAATCAGACCACCACTGGATATCCTTGCGGAACTCCACGCTCAAACGAATAGGATGCTCGCGCGAGCGAAAGCAACAAAGGAGGTCGATCATGCGGCGTAGAAAAGTACGACCAGGCCACACAACTTTGGCGGCGTGGTGAAGGTGGCCGATCAGCGACTCGAGTTGACGTCTAGTACACCACCGCCTGTTCCGCCACGACTGAATCAACTCCTGAAGGGCGGCTAACTTGTCTTCTGGAAGACGAGCCGATTGCTGCACTGAATCTAGCTCAATTCCCAACACGGTCAAACAAGTGAGCGGGCCAACGCACTTGCCAGGGTGGAGGGGAAGGCCAAGTGACCGACAAACTGCCAGGGATGTTTGCAAATTATTAGCGCATTGGTTCGAACAAGCCGGGCCTGCAGTGAGGAAATCATCGAGATAGTGCATAAGGTCGGCCACATTGTACCTATTAATAATGATCCATTCCACCATGTCTGCTATTGAGTTAAAAATATAGGGAGCCGAGCGGAGCCCAAAGGGAAGAGCTAAGTCAACAAAGAATTGGCCCCGCCATTTCATCCCTAACAGGTACCGATCCTTGGGATGCACTGCAACGTTGCGATAAGCGGCCTCGACATCGAACTTTGCCATCATGGCCCCACGACCGTGCTTGGCCACCATGCGGATAATCTGGTCGAGTTTGATGTAATGCATAGAGAATGCGTCAGCGCTGATACCGTCATTTACGCTGTACCCACCCGGGGAGGATAAGTCAACAATAAGCCGCCATTTGCCAGGTTGGCCTTTTTTGGGGATTACCCCGAAACTGCTTATTTGTAAATTCCGAAGGGGAATCGAGGGAAAGGGGCCTGCCACCCGGCATCTGGAAACCTCGTGGGCCAAATAATCGTCAATAACTTTCGGGTTCTGGAATGCCGAGGATTTGTTCCGTTTGGCAGATTTAAGTGTACGAGTAGATTGGAATCCCAGGCGAAACCCGTGCGTGAGGCCTTGCAAAACAAAGGCGACTGCTTGCTGATCTGGGTGCCCAGCCAGGTCCAACGTGAATTGTGCCACATTCAGGGGAGAAACCACCGACACTGGATGGAAAATAGGACCCCCTGATGATAAAATCGCAAAGAAAAGAAACACTTGCAAAATGATGAAAACCCAACCATAGCATTTTATTATCTAACATCCAAGACTGGTACAAATGCAAACAAGAGAGCCTAGCAACGAAGCAGGTGAGCTAAAGGCATGATACCCTGACCCCTGCTAAACGGGGTGTAGGGACAATATAGCCGCACACGAACTGTCAAAAATAACAAAATAGCCTCAAAAGAGACCACATTACGATAACTAATCAACTAAGGCGAAGTGCCACACTAACAAAAACGATAAACAACAAGATCAGGAATGTTCACGTGGGAATGAGCGAAGCAACAACACGAGGCGGTACAGCTAAACCGTCCGGACAACTGCAGACTGTACGCACGAACGGCTGCGAAACCCGGCAACTAACGAATCCCTCACGTACGGCGAGCTTTGGCACCGGAGGAAGATCCTGGAGAACTTCCGCGACGTTTGCGTTCTTCACGGCTGTCCCGGCTGAAGCGATTGGGGCACGTCGTCGCACGATGGGAGCCAGAACATAAATTGCAGCGATGGGCATAGCGACACGACGCGAAGGGTGCTGTACAGCGCCCCTTGTTCCACGAAATGCAAACGACATTAGAAGACGAAGATCCTGGTGGCTCAGGGTACTCATTAGATTGAGCCAGTGTAGAGTCACGGACGGACGAACCAGCAGCATGGAAATTAAATAATTGCACGTTCATCGACGACCAATCCGTCAAGCGAATGGCGGCGGCATGCTCACGGAATGCTCGGTCGTACGCGAGCCACACTTTGCCCGAGAAATGACGGAATGTGCGGAGGATGAGCAGCTGGTACTGCAATAAGTCCTTCCATCGATGCGGGAAGTGGGTGACCAAAATCATAGCAAAGATGGAAAAGGCTTCCATCCAGGACGCGATGTCCTCGATCTTCCGGCGCTGTTGCTTCGGTTGGGACGTGAGAACAAGGCGCCCGTCGAACAGCACTTGCGGCTCGGTTTCCTTCTGCAGCAAGTTCACGGCCAGTAAATCGCTCAGGTCAACGTACTTGCCCGCCACGATTTGAGCGACCAGCTTCGCCGGCACGGGCGAGAAACCGGGACCAACAACGAACGGCTGGTCCGACAACGAAGCCGATGGACCGACAGAACGGGCGGCGAAATCGCGAATCGCCCCGTTCTGCGAGGAGCAAACGTTCGAGGCGCTAGGAGCGAAAGATGACATGGATGGAAGCGAAAACGTGGACACAAAGGATGGCACAACAAATGATTGGCTTGGCCTACCTTGTACGGGATGTCCGCCGAATCCTGTCCCCGCGGCCAACAGGCTTGATGCAGAATCGGTGAGCGACGGCAAAGCAGCGGGAACGCCTCCCGAACAAGGCGGTGTTGTAGTAATGGCGCTCGCTGCGGACAAAACCGGCTGAGATGTAGTCGAGGCAGTTCCCGAAGATTCCCTCTCGGCTGCGAGAACAGCTTGCACGGTCTGCGTGATCAACGCAACCATTTCTGGCGAAACTCCCGCGATCGCCGGCCCGGCCGGTGGAAGAGACGCTTGAGAAACTTGCGACGAGGGAGGCGAGACGTTTTGACCAGCCGACGAAGACACGTTTGAAACCGAAGCCTCTTCTCCAGATGGAACAGGCAGCAACACCGGAGCGGTTTGCAGGCTATTAGTCGTACCCCGCGAACCCATCGTCAAAAAGGCAAATAAGAGTAAAGCCGCCAAGCACAGTCGAAAAGGCAGAAGTGCACGCGCAAATGAGTTGACCTCAAAACCCGAGCTGTAAAACCACGCGACCCCCTGCAGATCCCCCACCACTGCGCATGACCGAGACAAAGGAAACCCCAGACCAGCATTGTTTCGCGTTTAACTTAGCTTAAATTACATTTAACCACATTAGTATTAAGCAATCAAAAGAGGGTTAAAGGGAGGAAGCCAAGAATTAAGGAGTGGGAGTAGAGAATAGAGGTTTGGACACCCATGTGACATAAAGATTTAAAAGGTTTAAAGGCTTTTTTATAGTGGAAAGTGCACTTAGCTTATCCAGCTATAGTTTACAGGCACTCCAGTCAAATACTTAGAAACAAATAATTCAAATATAACATAACACAAAGGGATTAAACACCTCAACTGGCAGGAGGCAATCAGTTGGCTAATTACAAGCTAGTGTGGCCAAGGATTTGAACTTGGGACCACTGAGAACAAACCCAGTAACTTGCCAGAGTGGGACTTGAACCTGAGACCGTTGGATTGTGAGTCCGACGCACTGACCACTCAGCCACGCTGCCTCCTGTGACTTTGGATGTGGCAGTGTTATGAAAGGTGCTAAATGTTTCACTTACACTGTGGGTTATGGATTTTTCTTTTTCATACCTGGAAAACTCCTGGTGATTCAAACAGACCCTTCATGGTATAATTATGATATTGATGAATGTTTGTTTTAATTATTTCTTCAGACCCAGCCTCAGTTGGACAATGTCAGTCAGTTTGCTAAAGGATATGAAGACTACTTGCAATGCCCTCTGCAGGTAAGAAATGTGTTGCATCTTGCTTTAAATTTTAGGGCTAAAAGCTCTACTGTTCACCATCATTATTTTGGTGTGCTGCAGTACAGTGTACATGTATAATCAGTACATATTCTAGTAATTCTTCTTAGTAGTGTGATATTGGATCCACTGCTCAAAAAGGGTACATTTTGTACCTTTGCTGAAAGATAGGGGTTATTATTTTTCAAAATGCAGGAAATTGGTGAACAGTTATGTGACACACCATGTGAGTGAGTCCCAGATCAAGAATTGGCCTACAGAATTGACGGCTGGCACAAATGTAATGATTTACCATCATCAGGGGCACCCAAAGATTGTTTTCTGTCAACTGTCTTTTTGGAGAAGCAAATATTGCCTAGAATTTTCTAATACTTGAGGACGACTAAATATTTCTAGATGACCATTCCATTCATGGACAATTTTCAAAGCTTATCTTATAAATTCCCTACGATTTTCTGAAGTTTGATTTTCAAATTTTACTTCCCAAGTAAGGCTGTTTTTTTTTTTGTAGAAATAAGGGACCTAAAATTTTTGGATTCAAAGATGTGATGGCTAGAGGAATAAGAAAAATTCTCCTTTTCATAATGCATCAAATTTCATCAGAAAATTTTCGGGAAAATAATACTCAAGCCCTTGAAATTCAGAGAAGACTCAGTGACTGAACAGATAAAAATTCAATGGCGCAACTTAATATGCATTTCTAGAGATCTAAAACTGCTCTGGATGGCCTAAAAAGGGTTTTCAATGTATTTAAGAGGAAACCATCGTTGGGTGCCCCTGAATCATAAATAATCGCACAGTTTTGTAAAAAATAATATTTAACCAAATAATAGTAAACTCTTCCTATAACATTAAATCTCCTTTAAAGGGTGTCAAGTTAGTAGATTTTTAGATAATGTGTCACTCTGGAATATCTCTTTGTGTCTGTTAGGAGGCAAAAAAGTACACAAGCGTGCAACAACATACCATACACGTGGAGGGTGGGGGTGGGGGTGGGGGTGTAGTACAAGTGGGTGAATGAAAACTGTATAATTTTACAGAGTTGTCTGATTTTTCTGTTATTATATTTCAGCCTTTGATGGACAATCTAGAGTCTCAAACATATGAAATATTTGAACGAGATCCTGTTAAATATAGAGAATACCAAAGGGTAGGATACTTAGTTTTCTCTTGTTAGTTCTTTTAATGTATGTTTCATTAGTTGTAATCTTTTACCCTTTATACCGTAAACAATGTCAGTGCAATTAAAAAGAATTCTTTAGCAACAGTTATTATTGCAGCTATTTTGTTTTTTATTACTGAGTACCATCGCCAGTGCATGCTTTTCATGCTCTATAAACTACATAACTGTGTCCTCAAATGCGTACATGTCCCTCTTCAGTTTCGCTTAGGACATTTTTAATTTTAAAAATTTCATGTCTCAGACTCTTGTCACTTGTAATTTATTTCTGGGGTAGTGAGCACAAGTCTCCAGGGACCAGTCTTATAAATCTGAACATTGGACATAACTAGTAACGTCGGCCTTCAGCCCAGTCAAACTCTTTATTTTAACTTCAGACGTTAACAGTTATGTCGGATGAAAGGTTTTATGCAACTTCAAATGCGTACATGTCCCTCTTCAGTTTCGCTTAGGACATTTTTAATTTTAAAAATTTCATGTCTCAGACTCTTGTCACTTGTAATTTATTTCTGGGGTAGTGAGCACAAGTCTCCAGGGACCAGTCTTATAAATCTGAACATTGGACATAACTAGTAACGTCGGCCTTCAGCCCAGTCAAACTCTTTATTTTAACTTCAGACGTTAACAGTTATGTCGGATGAAAGGTTTTATGCAACTTACCCTGTAGCTCAGTGGTAGTACCATGTGGACTAGCTAATGACCAAGGCCGGGTTAAGATAACCCAGGGTTAGTGCAAAATTTGAACTTAGATATGATAGCTTAAAAAACTAATTCAGTTTAATTCACTTTGCCTACCATTTCATGATTGGATACTCTAAAAAGAATATGGAAAATTATCTAAGAGAATGCTTTTGATGAAAAGAAAAGAAGGCCAGGTTAAAATTTAATCCTGGGTTACAGCTAACCCGGCATTTGAACAACTGGGACCAGAAGGTTTTTTTTTAGAACCCTGTGTCAGCCGAACTCACATTTCTATTCCCAAATCACCTGTTTCACTGACTGAAGTAAAAACATTCTCAATTGTAGGCAGTTCATCAAGCATTACTTGACAGAGTTCCCGAGGACCAAAAGGATTCTGTTGTAACGTTAGTATTGTGATCTTGTGTAACAGGTTATTGCTTGTGGATACAATCAGTAGTACAATATTGAAGGGGGTATGTTACCGTTGTGTAGCTAATTTTGTTAACAATTCCAATTATGCACCCATATTCGCCATGGAACTTAAGAAATTACTTGTAAATGGCAAAATAACAGCATTTGGCGAACAGGTATGTCTCCCAAAGGTTAAATCAAATGTTACAAACAACAAAAATGAACTTTGAAAAACTGTTAGGCTAACAAGTTTTCAAAAAACACAATTGCAATCTGTTTCAATCTTCTCCAAGTTTGTCCATCAATAATTCCTTCTTTTGTATTTGCTGTGTTATTTTATACCCTATTTTTATGTTCTTAGCAGTTATATTAGTGTTTTACTCAGTTTGGTGGCGTTTCCTGTCGTTAGAATTTTCAATAAGTTTCGTGACACAGCTCCTTTAAGGTGACTCGACCCAGTTTTTTTGGGGGGGTACCATCCTACTTTGCTCTCTGGTATCCCCACCTTTACTTTTATCGTAAGTCTAACACATAGAATGGATAATATATAGATCAATCTACAATATAACATAAAAATTTTGGCGATCGGAGTAAATATCACGTGTTATAATGCCACGCCCCTTTGAGGTCTGAGTCGAAAATCTGCTGTTGCCGGCATTTTTTCGTGAAAATCTCTCGGCTACACATAGTGCGCATTAGTGCCTTGCGCTGAACAGAGTTTCACCAAAATCGCAAAGACCCAATTCGAGAAATTCAGCAGTTCCAAATTTAGGTCATAATTTATGCGAAAATGATAAGCAAACTTTACACGGATTATATCTAATAAACTATGAGATTCATCTCTTTATTTTGGGCATCGTTATAACAGATGGGTCCTGTGCAAGTCAGCAAAACGCTTTAGGGCCTTGTAAATGCGCGCGATTTCGAGCAAAGCAAACATATAGAAATTATAGTTTTCGCTATTTGTTGACGTTTGTCAGCGTTTAAGAGTCCTTCTCACGAAAAAAGCATTTTCTTAAAAATTCGTAGTTTTTTTTCCTTCAAATTTTTTCAGGGCCACAATTGATTAACTAACTATCCGGACTCTGAATTTCATGGTCATTGAAAAACTGTGACATTATCTTCTATAAGCCCAAACTTGAGTAAACATTGAAGATTTTTAGCGTTTTGGCTGAGTTTGTGCTTTGGGAGTTGTCTATTGTTTCTAGTCTGTCATTATACAGCATTCTTGTTCAGCACGCGTGCAATGACCGCGCTTGGCTGACTTCCGAATGCTCACCGAGATATAATAATTTTGGTACAGTGAGACAGGCCATCGCGTGATACATAGAGGTTTAAGTCACAATTTTTAATCAATTCTCGTGCTTCTTGTGCCTTTGCAAAAAAATCAAGAAGTGCTACACACTAAATCTACTTACTATTAAAAAAATATCATTTTTTCATAGGTTTAATGCAAGCCAATAATTAAACCAACTCGTGACGGGAATATC
>OZ037993.1:45412277-45432277 GCA_964035705.1 Porites rus
AAAAAATCAAGAAGTGCTACACACTAAATCTAACTTACTATTAAAAAAATATCATTTTTTCATAGGTTTAATGCAAGCCAATAATTAAACCAACTCGTGACGGGAATATCTCGGTGAGCATTCGGAAGTCAGCCAAGCGTGGTCATTGCACGCGTGCTGAACAAGAATGCTGTATAATGACAGACTAGAAACAATAGACAACTCCCAAAGCACAAACTCAGCCAAAACGCTAAAAATCTTCAATGTTTACTCAAGTTTGGGCTTATAGAAGATAATGTCACAGTTTTTCAATGACCATGAAATTCAGAGTCCGGGTAGTTAGTTAATCAATTGTGGCCCTGAAAAAATTTGAAGGAAAAAAAACTACGAATTTTTAAGAAAATGCTTTTTTCGTGAGAAGGACTCTTAAACGCTGACAAACGTCAACAAATAGCGAAAACTATAATTTCTATATGTTTGCTTTGCTCGAAATCGCGCGCATTTACAAGGCCCTAAAGCGTTTTGCTGACTTGCACAGGACCCATCTGTTATAACGATGCCCAAAATAAAGAGATGAATCTCATAGTTTATTAGATATAATCCGTGTAAAGTTTGCTTATCATTTTCGCATAAATTATGACCTAAATTTGGAAACCGCTGAATTTCTCGAATTGAGTCTTTGCGATTTTGGTGAAACTCTGTTCAGCGCAAGGCACTAATGCGCACTATGTGTAGCCGAGAGATTTTCACGAAAAAATGCCGGCAACAGCAGATTTTCGACTCAGACCTCAAAGGGGCGTGGCATTATAACCACGTGATATTTACTCCGATCGCCAAAAATTTTATGTTATATTGTAGATTGATCTATATATTATCCATTCTATGTGTTAGACTTACGATAAAAGTAAAGGTGGGGATACCAGAGAGCTTCAAAGTAGGATGGTACCCCCCAAAAAAAACTGGGTCGAGTCACCTTAATTTAACCCTTTAAACCCCAATATCCACATACAAATTCTCCAAACTGACCTCCATGCATTTCCCTAAAGAAGTAGTAGAGACAATTAATTTTGATAAAAGATCAAAGCATTTTCCCTTTGGTGATCATTTTTTATTAATTCTCATAAGTTTATCTCTTGACAATGTATGGGTATTGTTAGGAGAAAAGTGATGTTGGTCACCATGGGCACTTAAAGGGTTAACTGCCAGCCGTTTCGTTGTCAGGGTAATTATGGTAGTTGGTGCTGGGCGTGGTCCACTTGTTCGAGCCTCACTGACAGCCGGAGAGGAGTCAGGACGAAAGGTCAGAGTGTATGCAGTGGAGAAGAACCCCAATGCTGTAGTCACGTGAGTCTTTCTATCTTGTTGTGTTTAGAGCGGTTTTCATTTGAGTGTCGAAAAGTAATTGGTTTTGCACTTTCTACACGATGCGATTGGCTTAAAAGATTCGCGCCACCTTTTCATCCAATCAGAAGTAAAACCAAAGCCAATTGTGACGCGCTCGCATGCATTTTCCCGCGCTTTGCGTCAGCCACATGTAATTACTTCGAGTTTTGATTGGTTCAATGTATTATCTGTGTCCTATGTGATTGGCCAGAGTAATTACTTTGGTTTTGGTTTTACGACACTCAAACGAAAACCACTCTATAGGAATTTCCACATTCCACTTCAAACCAAGAAGTCGCTTATGTAGCAATCATCCATGGGCTAATCCCTACCGTAGGAGAGGCGGCGGAGCGTTTTGAAATGTGATGGCTATATGCATACCCCTACTCAGATTTTCCAAAATGCTCTTTGCGTTGCTCGTTGGCACAAGCAAATCTCTTTGCAATTTTCACAGTGTCTAGTGTGTCCGTAATCGATTTGTGACAATGCACCAGTAGGCAGTTGTTCAGGCGGTCCTGCTTCATGGTGCTTCTTAGGTAGTTCTTGAGTCATCTGAGGGCAGAAAATGTCCTCTCTGAAGTCGCCTATGTCACAGGTATTGTCAAATTCATCTTTGTGCTTTTTAGCACCAAAGCGTGTGGGCTACGGACATACCCCCCTTCCCCCGTACTCTGCCGCCTGTGTATAGATGGATACCTCCTATAGAAAATGTAATAAAAATTGATCTTTGATAAACTGGGTAACAAATGTTCTGTGTGAACTGAATGCAAAACCTCTTGATGTTTGACGCATGGGGTGGAGAAGCTTGCTCAAGTAGATTTTAAAGCTAACATTTGGCTCTTCTGTAGGTTGGAAACTTTGAAAGAAGAAGAGTGGAACGGTGACGTCACTGTTGTGTCATGTGACATGCGCGAGTGGGATGCTCCTGAAAAGGTAGAATTTAGAGTAGTAGTGGCACGTGATCTTGTGGCTGTCAAATCTTTTCGTGAATTCATATTCTTGATTTATCCTCAGGCTGATATTCTTGTGAGTGAGTTGCTGGGCTCATTTGGTGACAATGAATTATCTCCCGAGTGTTTGGACGGAGCGCAGAGTTTTCTTAAAGGTTAGTGAAATTTCGATATTTTATGGCCCATCAATATATTTCGATTTATTTCCTTATTTATTGCGACAGCAAGGTTTCAAGAAAACTTAGCTCAGTTTACTAGTATCCAGACCCCATTCACCTTAATAGAGAGCTTAAGCAGTAATGACGATGACGACGGCTACGAAAAGGTCACTTAAAAAAAAATGAAGTCACACTGCTTCAAACTTTAGGGACCTTTAGATTCTAAGACGAGTACGACAACGAGTGCGAGATTTTCACAATACTAAGTAGTGCTCGCGCGTGAACCAGCGTCATTTTGGCGGGAAAACTTGGTAGCCGTCGTCACTCTAGTACGAGTTTTAGCGAGAATGTCGAAGTGGCGGAAACAAGTTATCAAATGTTAGACGTTTTATCATTTTGCGATCGGCAGAGGGTGCAACCTCCTTCATTAAAGGTAACAGTGCTAACTTTTCTGGTGAAAAATGGTAAAATGAAGCTTTCCGGGGAGTCTATAGTTTGAGAATACGCCAAAAATCTTTCAAGTTAAATCTCGTAATCGTTTTCGTCCTCGTCTTAGAATCTAAAGGTCTCTTTTATCGAGCTTATTCCATCTCGTTCAATTCGTCAAATGTTGGCAATTTTTTTTTTATGACCATTTTATGATAGAGAAATAGGCCCGTCGCCGTCGCCGTTGCTCAAGTGCCCTATTGAATCTAAACGACTTTGACAAGAGTGTGTACGCCTTCCTCTACAGTCTATAAATCAACTGACAAAGTGTATGCCTCAAATAACTTGCATCTTTTTCTCCTGGGCTTGAGTCGTTGTAGTTATGATCTGTTTTTTTTTTCTTGCAGATGATGGAATAAGTATCCCGTGTGAATACACGTCCTTTTTGGCTCCAATAGCTGCACCCAAGTTGCACTTTGAAGTCGCTCAGAGTAACGATAGTGGCAAAGGACCATCGGTAATATTACATGCAACTCTTAAAACTCTCAGATCAATAGGTGTTTTCTCCATACTGTGTTCCTTACAATTCTTATGGTGCTCATGAGGAGAATTTTCGTCACAAGCAGGATATGTTACCTCTGATGATCGTTTCCGATATTCTCATGACCTTGACACTTATGTAAGCAGCACAGCTAGAAAAACAACTCCCGTATTGAATCGATTAAGCGCCCAGCCTCGAATAAGCGCCCACCCCCTTACCATCTAGACTTTCCACAAGTCGACTGCGTGAGTGAGCGCCGAGCGAGCGACGTAAAACCAGCAGAAACCGGAAACGGGCTTTGAGAAAGTCTTCCTACCACCTCTCTTCGAAAAAAAAAATAATCTTACTGACACTGAGTGAAATAGACTAAGTTCTACTAAGAGACTACTCTGAAGACCGAGTTTCACAGAAACGTAAAATGATCCCATTTTCCTATCCTTTTTTCGTTTATTTATTTTACTGTCATTTCTGTTTTGTAGGCTCCGTTTGAGACCCCCTACGTGGTTCGACTTCATAACGTTGCTGTGATAGCACCTCCTCAGCCCTGCTTTATCTTTTCACATCCAAACAGAGGTTTGAGAACGGTTTCAAACTATTTAACGAGCAACAAAAACGTGCAACTTGTTTTTCATCATGGCTGCGAAACAAGTTTGAAATGCTTTATTGCGCGTTTTACCACCTATGTTCAAACCTGTCTTGCGACAAATCAGGTTTTTGCAGGTTATGAAAATTTGTTGCAGAAAGTAGAGAGTAAAACGGTGGTAAAACGCGCAGCATCGCTTTTTAACTCGTTTTGCAGCAGTGTTGCAAAAACAAGTTGTACGTGTTTGTTGTCCACTTTACCGTAGCCGAACCAGTTATTAGGGAGTTTAAGATACCACGACGGCAACGGCGGCAAAAACGTCGCTTAAAAAGTGACTTCGCGATCTATGAAACTTTAGCGCGATTATCCCAACTCAGTCTCTATGTTTTATGTAGGCGAACTCTCCTGGAGTTGAATTCTTAAGAAAAATATCCAGGTCTACAAAGAGTAAGAGAGATTCGTCGTCGTATGTTCACGTTGTCGATAAAACGTGAAATTAGGCAATTCACGTCGTAGTCGTGAGGTGACGGCAAAGAAATGTGCAAAAAAGCGTGATACACGTAACCCATTGCTTTTTGACATTCTCGTTGCTGTCGCCGTAGTGGCATCTTAAACTCCCTATTGCATGAAGCTGAGTATGATATGAAGAATAATGCCGATCAAGGATGGAGGGTTTTCTGCCTCAGCAGATAACACCCTCCAAGTATTACATAATTCTTCAGATCATACTCAGCCTTCCCTAATAATTGCTTTATTATTCATTCAAAATTATTAATACTTTAAAACCTCAGGCTGTTAAGTTTTTGTCTTCATTTGTCCGTTTCTCGCTCGACAAATTCAGCGAACAGGCTCCAATAGAGCCGAGGTGAGTGCAGCGTGGCTTGGGGCATCAAAACAAAGTCTACAGGCTCTCTCGCCATTTTTCCTCCCCCCAGGCCACGTTCGGCTCGTTTCGCTCGCCTATTCATTTTTTCCCGCACATCGGATAAGACGGACCAATCACAATACAAATCATACCTCCTGTTCTTTGCCTTCCAGTTGAGAGAATCGACAATTCACGCGTGAAATCTTTAGAATTCGAAGCTAAGACAAGTTACACAATGCACGGATTCGCTGGCTACTTTGAAACAGTGCTTTACAAGGACGTCACTCTGAGTAAGTACAACTCATAGAATTTTAGTATTGTGTGCTAGCCGAAACGTTAACTTTGCACAGCCGATTAAAAAAGCACCGGGTCATTAGAAAGAAATCGTTGAAGACGCAGAGAAGAATTAAGAGGATAGCTTAGTTAACCTTTGTCTCAGTGAGTGTTTTGAAGCAATGAGAAAAGATGCTAACGAAAGAACTCATGAACTTTACAGTCGAGGTATCACAAGTGTACCGATATATTCAAATTTACTGATAATATAATATATTTACCACACCGCGTTTTGCCATTGTCGCGTAGGTTTGTTCGCTTACACATTTTTATGCATCCTCGGAGACCCAGGGGTCACCCAGGGGTCGGGAGAAAAGGCGCGACGAAAGTATTCAAGCGCGGGCGGAAGAGCCCCTGGCTACCGACTCTTACCGGATCATTTCCAAACGGTCGAGTGAACGCTGGCTCCTGATTGGGCACAAAAAATGTGTTTTCGTACACGACTGCTATAGTCTCGCCGTACTATATTGTACTTGTCCGGTTCGTTGTTCACCATGGTTGTGCCCAAACAGAATTCAGCATTTGCTTGACTGCTTGACCCGACTGACTGCCCCTGGGTCTCCGAGGATTATTTTTATGCTGCACTTTCGGAAAACATCAAGTTCCCTTGTCCGCTGTTATCTCTATTCCCTTTATATTTTTCAGGTATAAGACCAGAAACGCATTCAGAAGGAATGTTCAGTTGGTTTCCATTTTTCTTTCCTATCAAGGTACGTGCAGTTTAGTCAAACTTAAGCGGCACGTGACACACCTAAACCAACCCACAACCTTACTGGTTGTTTCCATCCGCCAAATTGACATTTTCCTCTCAGTGGCTCTCACAAGACATTTCACTTTTCTTGCATGGAACTTCTCCGTCTCTTGAAATTTCTGTTCATAAAAGTCCAAGTCTCTTCAATTTTGAAGGAAAAAAAAATTCAGGATTCGATCTCGCAGCATCGGCTCCGTAGTGCATCACTAACCCCTACACCACCGAGGATTTGCTGATAAGTAATGGTTTGATTTGAATATATATAGCAACAACCCCTAACCCTAACCCTAGCCCTAAACTTTACTTTGTGTACGAATCATTAATCTGTCAACGTCAGTTTGGCGGATGAAAATAAGTATTGACCGACCTTTGTTAGTACCTCTCGCATGCGCACAACCATATCACCCGGGCAGAGGCAGTCATGATGGACCGCTGTTTCGCCCTTGGTATTCATAGTGCCATATTGAGGCCTGCGTTATATGAAAGCCCACTGGGCGTGTACTATTTTTCGCGGTTTGGTAAATAGCTATGGCATTACCGACGCCGAAATGCATAAGTTTTTTTAGATATACCACATACGGAATAACCATCGGTCCAAAAACATCATACAGAGGGGCAAAATATCACGCTTGTGAGCGAAATGTTTTAGCTCTGATGTGAAAAGCAATCGTACAAAACTTCTCGGTCATCTTGCGACTTGATCGATCTCGCTGTTATTAAAATTTAGTGACCGTCCTTACATCTTGGGTTACATACCTATAAATTGAACAATGTATGCCCGCGACCTATGTTGACGGAGATTGAAAGCAGTCTTCCCTTATCGTGGGAAGCAAAAGTTATAACTACATTTCCTTAAGTTAATTTTATATAAGCAAGCAGTCGTTGACTTTTTCCGCTGACGCCATGTTTTTCTTAATTTAAAGGAACCACAGTATGTAACTGCGGGCTCAACAATAGCTTGCCACTTCTGGAGAAAGTGTACAAGGAAAAAGGTCTGGTACGAGTGGTGCTTATCTCGCCCCACCCCTACCCCTCTTCATAATCCTGGAGGAAGGTCTTACGTCATAGGCCTTTGAAACAGACCAAATATTCCGACCGATTAGTTTTGGTTTGTCTATATTTTTTTAAAAACGCTTTTTTCAATATGTAGAAGGGTAAGTTGAAACTCCTTCTCTTGTAAGGCTTACACAGATATTTTTTTTGGTTTGTGTCTTATCAGAAGGGCTGTTGTTCAATGAATCCTTAATGATTATAACATTTATCCGGATTAAATTAAGTGATTGGTTTCACCGACAGAAACCCGTGTTTTCTTAATGCTGTAAGCTTCCTTTTAGGCTAGTCTCAAGAGAAAACGGAAGGAAAAGAATAAAAACTTCTAAAATACGGAAAACAAACCCGCTTTTCAAGGCCGGATACAAGCATGTTATCATTTAAAAATTCTGTTTTTGTGCTTGAGTGAGGAGTAATTTGACAAGAAACATCAAGATGCGTGAAAAACCTCTTCTTTGAAATCAGATTTTACATCTGCTGAAGAGAAAGTAATAGACCTTAGTTAGTACTTCACGTACAAATCAATTGTTGTTATTTAAACTATTTTAATTGGTCACGTTTTCTTGTTTTGTGTTCTCATTGAAGTTTAGTTTTTACTGAAGTCACGTTTAAACCCTTGATGTTTAAGAAAAAAACATGACACTTAACGATTTTAAGCCCATCTTTTTCCCTCTGACGTTGAATATTAGTTGAAACCCTTGTGTTTTAGAAGACTCTAGTTTGAATTAATGTAGCTACATTTTGTTATAAATGTTTCACGCTAAGATGATGAACAGCTGGTGGAAATCACGCAGCGAGGTCGAGAATTAAGTAGCAAAATCACCAGCTCGTTTTGTTTGAAGTTCTCTACTTTTTTTTGTGCTTGCTTCTTTTTAGAATTTTTGAAGATCGAGGCCAAAGAAAAACCATTGAAAACCGAGAAAAAGCTGCTTTCATAGCCTCAAACCACCTATTTAAACGTTTTCGATACCGGCGGAAGGCCGGAACGATCCAACTAAACACAACTTATCATTTCAAACTTTGTATTGTGATATTGATGTTGCACGGAAACCAGAATATCGTAAATTATTTTCGAATTATTTTCTCGTTTAGCGACTGTGAAAAAAATCGTGACACTGACTGTGAAATGCCTTTTGTTAGGAATTACTGTAATAATCACTTGATACTTCATTAAGCAAGAAAAAATTAATTAATAGTAAAGAGAAAGAATGAAAATTTCAAACTGCAATATTTAAATCCCCGCACTTACGCATGAATAGCTGTTGTAGAAGGACGGACAATTTAATTTTGCGGGAGTTTTAATATCAAGTCTTTAGAGCACTTTGATTGACTTTAACATACCGAGAATTACTGCCGAAATAATTTTTAACCCTCAACACTTCCAGGGCAAAATACTCGAATGAAGATGAATTAAGCCAAACCAGAAACTCATGGGTTTCTGGCCAAACTTAATTTAATGTAAGTTGTTCGGGTTACTTACTGTGGTTTTTGCACTTAAAGTCATCCTGTAGCTAAGGATAGTATCGAAAATGAGAAAATCAGGATATGGCCATTAATATAAGCTAAAGTAAATTATTTTTTCGTACTGTTTCAATATGATCTTCTTTGACTAAATTGTTTTGGTCGAGTTTCGCTCTTTAATGCAAATATTAGTTATGTACTGAAAATACGAAATGTGATTTCAAATTAGAAGATTCGTATTTTGTACAAAGTTTTTATTGATGACTACTGATTTGTTTTCACTTCATTTAAACTGAAATGGTGGCTGGGTCAATTAATCCATTGTCTAACGCCAAAACCAGCGCCTTTTTCATTATTAAGTCTTGATTACTTTTTTTTCTTTTTTTCCGCGAGGGTTAACGATCTCTGATGTTTGAAGCTTCAAATCAGTGGAAAGAGAATAACAAGACTTAAACGTTTGCTAATGGTGCGATTCTATTTAAATCTTCTGATAATACCTTTATTTTCTCTTGCGGTGTTTTTCAGCTACTCGGTTCATTTTCCTAGCTGGAGTCCTTGTTTACAACAACTTGAACTATTTAAATTCCCTTAAAACGGAATGCTGATTATAGCAGTAAGAAGTGACATTGTTAATTGTCAACAAGACAAAAGTATAGCACTTAGTCGAAGAGCGATCATTGCTGCAGTATTTTCGATCAGGATCGCTTGACTTTTCTTAATCGACATGATAGTTTAAATTAGCTGGATTTTTTCGATTTGTGAAATTTACGTAGGATAAAGGACTGCCGGTCATTTAGTATTTTAAAAACCTCGGCCGGTTACCGGCCATATAGCCACAGCGCAATTATTGTTTTCTTTAGGAGGTGTATTCACCTTGCTATTGTGTTCGTTGTGTCGATCAATACATGTAGGTGCTGATAAAAACTAAGAAACGGATGTTTACTTATTCATCATTACTTATTTATGTAACGTTTCTCATGGTAAAAAGTTCGTGATCGACGCCCGTGTGCGAACATAAAAAAACATGTTCGTAGTTCCGGCGGGCGATACACTTCAAGAGCACTCGAGAGGTTGGTGTGGGGTCACGTATTATTGCAGTTCATAGTTGCGCGTTCACGTGGTAACAATCTTATATTAATGACCGTGATGGTGCCAGCATTTACAATTTTTAAAGAAGACTTCACGCGAAGATGAACAGCGACTCTAAAGGTTCGCTTGATTTGGACGCTGAAAGGTCTCTCACCGTCGCAGAAGTGGCCCTCAGTGGCGCTTTTCTGTGCGTTGTGAACATCGGTATAATCGTCGGGAATATTCTTGTGTTAATAGTAGTGTGGCGGACTTCAAAACTTCACGAGCCGAATTACTACTTTTTGTGTAGCCTCAGCGTAGCTGATTTACTGGTAGGATTAATCTACTGCCCTTTGCTTATCGCCAGCGTTATTAATCAGACATGGGTGTTTGGAAGTGTTGTGTGCGTAGCCCATGCCGTGACAATTTGTATATCACTGAACGCATCACTGATGAGTTTGTGCGCCATCTCGATCGATCGCTACTACTTCATTACCAAACCTTTGCACTACCGAGAGATCGTGACCAGTCGAAAGACCGCGATCTCCATCGCTTTTGTGTGGCTTCATTCCGTATTCTGGGCCGTGGCGCCTTTATTTAACTGGGGAGAGTACATCTACGAAGAAAGTACCGCAACTTGTAAACCCAACTGGAGCGGTGATGGACTTCTTGACAAGACTTACGCGCTTTGCTTAGCACTGATGTGTTTTTTGCTTCCGGTTTTAGTGATGATTATTGCGTATTTAAGGATCTACAAAGCAGCTCGGAAACAACTACGCAACATTCAGAACATTCAACTTTCTGGAACAGCTGCAAACAGCATGGACGTGACGAAATCTCACAAAGCTGCAAGAACTGTTTCTATAATCATTGGCATGTTTTTCCTTTGTTGGTCCGTGTATACGGCTGTTTCCCTGTGGAAGCTGTTCGCCTCGTTAAGCGAGCTCCCAGCTCGTCTTGTTCGTGCTGGTCTGTATCTTGCTGTGTCCAACAGCTGTGTCAACTTTTATGTGTACGCCATTAGAGACAAAATTTTCCGACAAGGACTTCGGCGTATGTTCTTCTCTCACCGAAGTAATTACATGTACGAGGATGGGACTTTTTCGAACCTGAGTCGAGCAGCGAGGACAACTCCCTCGCATTCGCGAACGGCATTAGAACTCGGTTTTCCGGCTGCGGCTAGTCTTAGTCAGCGTTTTTCATTTCACACATCTTTATGACAAGAGTTTTCTCTTTATCGAGTTAACTTAATAACCAGAAACCTCTGATGTATGGTTCACTTCTCATGATGGAATTGTACGCACTTCCACCATGGCATCGGTCACAGACTGTCCGTTTGATGTTTTCAACTTCCTTCGGAAGGAAGTTGAAAACATCAAACGGACAGTCTGTGACCGATGCCATGGTGGAAGTGCGTACAATTCCATCATGGCATGGTTTGATGATTCTATTGTAGTTTCGCCCCTCTCTTGTAAATGAGAACACGTTTTCTTTTGAAATCTAAGTTGTGGAAAGTTAAGAAAAACTTTTCTAAGTCTTGCTGTTATAAATGTCACGAAAAAAGTCACAAATTGTACAGGCTTGCGTTTACATGTAGCTGTAAATTAAATAATAATCAACTCATTGAAAATAAAGTCAAATGTTTACAATCACTGCGGAAACATTTTAAAAACCAGTCAAAACTGAACCTCATTAAATCATTTTTCTCTTCATGGAATTAATACAAAATATTATTTTATCCCACTGGAAATCCGTAAGTGTCAGGTTTTTTCATCAATGAGCCAAACTGAATTAAAAAACAGCTTTTGTTATTAAAACTAATTGTCAAACGCTGTGACCATTCAAAATTGCGGCATTTTCACGATGAAAACTTTCTTTTGTACAATATTTTAAGCAGTGAATTTTTTTTTTCTCTGTCAAATATTTTCTATTGTCGCGGTACATTTATTTATATTTGCAAGTTGCTACTTGGGAAAATTCATTAGCTTTAATCGTTTATTCCCCGCGCTGCGAATTTTAAATTGATTAGTTTGTAATCATAAGAGTTCGTGATATTAAAATGGTTTAAAAGGAACACGGGAGATCGATATGTTTAATCACGAGTGTAGTTACATAAAAAGTGATCGTGATCGTGATCGTGATCAAAACATTGTGTTATTTTAAACGCAATAGCTAACGATACGATCGACGGAAAAAGACCTCAGCTTAAGGTGCCATTAGAAACTACGCCGGTAACGTGTGCTCTGACTTGATAAGGTCTGTCTTGTTATTTTGAATTTGTGAGATCGGTAAGAACTGATAGTGCTGATAGTAGCTAAACAGACTCGATACCTTTGTTGGTCTTTGTTATGCTCCTGGCGCCCCGGGGCCATTGGGGGCCATTAGTTTATCACGAAAGAATAAACATTCAGCTGTTAGGACGTTGTAAAATATTACAGAGGAACATTCTTCAATAACAGCAAACTTCTAGACGGTGTACAGCCGCCCCCTCTCCTAAAAAAACGATTTTTTTTCTGAGGGAAGGGGGCGGCTGAACACAGGGTAACGAATTTCTTAAAAGTTACGAAGAGCTTTCACTTGCTGTTACGGAACAATTTTGCATCCTCGTCAAAACGAGGCTGCGAATAACAGCAATTTTTTAAAAGCGTCAATCATGAAGGATGGGTTCCGATTGCTCTTGTAACTTTCTAGCCTGCGTTGCAGGCTGCCCACGCACTCGTCTAAACCATTACAGAAGGTCTTTCGAGAGATTTGGTGTTGTTGAGTTTATCCCTTTTTTCACTGTCAAATGTAAACCTGATAAAATGAAATCTTCATAGCACTTCAGCGCGCGAGGAAGATAAGGGTACTTAAGCAACGAGAACGGCAAAAAAGCGACGTGATATTTCTTAATTTCGCGTTTTATGGAGGACGTGAGCACAAGACAACGATTTTAATTCTTTTTTCTTTTTGTGAACCGGTAGACACAATCCTACAGAATGCAACTCCTGAAAAACTCGCCAACATTTTAGCCTGCTAAAAAAAGCTCCTCGCGAAACGTCCCCAGCGGCAAGGAGCGAGGAGAAACGGCTGTTTTCGCAGGCTACCAACATTTGACAAATGAAAAGAGTTGAAATAAGAGCGATGACGTTTGAAGCAGCGCGAATTCACTTTTTGGGCGACGCTTCCACTCCCGTTGCCGTCGTCATTGCTTGGTGGCCAAGTGATCGCGTCACCAACAGATATTATATGATAAGTGATTTTTCGCAAGTGGAGATTTTCAAAATATCATTTTAAAACAATATTGGTATATTGTCGTTTATTTTCACTATTAGGGCATTTCATTTACGGATATTATATTGGAGACGTTATACTGGCATATAAACTAGGTCATATCTACGTCAACTGCTAGAAGAGTTTTACTTAAAATGTACAAAACTTGTGCGCTTGAGAATATGTCACCTTAAGGGCATATTCTTGCCGGGGCCAAATTTTTCTATATGTCGTAGTTGGTTTATTTTTATGCAAAGCGTATAAACACTATTTTTTAGCTTCATTACATTTCGGTTGCTCCCAGATACGACGGGAAATTATGCCCTCTAAAGCTAAAAATAACTGAATAACAATAGCAAGAATAAATTGGCCTGTCCATGTGAAGGCCTTTCGGGTGAATAAAAAAAGTAAAGAATTTGCTATTTTTGAAACTCTGTTGCTTATATATATAGCCTTGCTCAGTTTGTCAAATTCAGGCGAATTTTACTGGAGTTGAATTCTTATTAGGGCTATATCTATTGACTGTTTACACAGTCCCCTATTTTTTGAAAGATCGTCAGGATTGAGTGCTTACAGATGGCGACGGCCGTCTTGGTTTCATTTGTACCCAGGGGGCGGGTGTCAGGGTTTGATTTTTGACACTCATCCAAGATGGCAGCCGGTAACGCAAAGCGCTCGATCCCGATGATATTGAGGAAAAATAGGGGACTGTGAACAGTATAGATCTAAGTTCAAAAAGATAAAGGAAAATTCGTGGTTGTGTGTTCACGTCGTCCAAAACGTCGCATTAGGAAATTTCACGTCGTAGTCTTGTACTGGATCGAAATCAAAGAAATGTCCCAAAAAGTGTGATGCACTTGCAGATCCTTGTTTTACTTATAAAATCACTTGTTTTATGAAGATCTTGTTGGCGTTCTCGCTGTGGTTACGCTCCTAAGCTTAGTTCTCCCTTTGTATTCAACTTGTTTTCGACGCTGTCGGACAACCTAAACACTCAAAGCACTGGCGGATTCAGAACCTCACATAAGGGGGCGGGGCGGGGTCATCCAGACTGGGATAAGGTTCATGTGGGGTTGTACTTTTGAAAAATTCGGGCGGGGGTGTGCAGTATGCTCTCTAATACCCTCACCCTATTTTAGACCACAACACGTGATTGAAAACCGATTCCAAACCTGACCTGATTTTCTCATGAGATCAATGACCTTTCCCTATTTCAGACCGAATAGGTTATACTGAATCTGTATATCCAGTTTAGACCGGAAACAATGCCCTTTTGTGCTGTGCTTATCTATGAGAGAGTATCCCCCGCCCGAGTGGCCAAGCACGTCTGCCACTGGGCCAGAAATCCGGTGATTGGGGAACTAAAACGGCGGGGGAAGGTGGATTTGAGTTCCCCCTCTGCCGCCTCCCTCCCCGTTTCAGCTGCGAGGCATCGCGCAATATAAGCCAAAACACTTACGAAATCGAAAGTAATATTGGAAAAAGGATGCGCAGAATATATTAGCGGAACTGCTTATGAATTCGATGTGGCGTATCAATAGATCGTTTTCACTCACTTGGTCAGCAGCTAGGCAAATTTTTTGGGACAAAAGGAAGTTGATACCTGAAAAAAGATTTCAATCCTCTTCCGAAATTTTGGTACAGCAAAATGACCGCCGTGACGTCATGTGAAAACGATCTATAGCATAGTAAGTATGGCGGTTACTCTCTGTCCATTCTGGTCCCCAGGGCCACTCGGCTTAATTTATAACGAGAAACGACGTGCTCTGGGGACGAGAATGCTCTCCGCCGGACTGACCGCCTTCAGAACCAACTCGATATCTTACTGAATATTACCTAATCCCTCGGAATTTTAACACCTGAAGCTATGACGAGTATGTTCTTGGTTTATCGGCACAGCAGTTGTTTACACATACACGCACTGTTTAGATGTAGCCATAACGATATCTGAAGGAAGATCATGAGGTTATCCCTATATTAAGATATCTCGTTACAGATAACCCACCCAGTCCAGGAAAGGGTTGCCCACACCACTGGGGGTATACGTGTCCTACTCTTTTCGAACAGGGGTGTGAACTCTTTTACGTTCCACAAGAACCACCGGTTTTTGTGAAATAAGTGAAAGCATTGTGAGACGGGAGCTACTTTTTTTTCGTCTTTATCCGAGAAGACTAGCAGATGTCATTACAAAGGCAGCACTTTCCTCTCAGTTATTTAAAGACCCTTAGTGTTGGTCCGGCTGGGATTTGAACCCGCAACCCTCCGCTCAGCAGTCTGCCGCTCTCCCAACCGAGCTAACCGGTAGGCGGCGGTTGGGGCTGGTTAGTTGTAAAGCGACGTCCAACTCAGCTGAATGTTTTCACTCTGTACTGAATGTGCCTTTGAATACAGTTTGTCATAAACGTGTTGCTATGAGAGTTATTTCACATTTAAAATGTCCTGGACAGTTTTTTTTCCATCCGATTGTTGTTAAAACGACTGAGATCCTTTAATCCCCACAACCAGGAGCCCATAACCTGGAGGCAGCAACTTTCATGCACTCGTGTCACGGCGTTATCACGGACCAGTTTATTTTTAGAACGGTTTTGGCGCGAATTTAGAATATCTTTTAAGTCCCACAAACCAGTCAGCAAAACCTACAGACCTAAAAATGATAATTTTTGCGTTTTAATGACGTTCGGTTTTCATTTTTGATATCTTATACTTCGAAAGCGTTTATAGACGTGGCGGAGATTCCATTTTCGCGGGAAAAATTTCCCTAAAATGTGTCTAAAAACAAACCGGTCTGTAAAAACGCCGTGACATAGGCCTAGTATGGGAGTTGCTCGCTCCGGGTTATTGAGCTCTTGCCACAACCAGACGCGAGCTCATTCTTTCCGATAATATCAAGAGAGGATAAAGGGGACTGTTAGAAATTATTGCGTCATTGTGGCGGGAAAACTCGTCACGTGCTCTGAAAACTGAGCTTTGCATGAGGTCTTAGAACTGTGTAGTCGTTCGGAGTCGTGCAGCTGATCAAGTGTGTGGATTGAGTGTAGATCATCGAATTTTACGCGAATTGATGTCGATGAATCCTTTAAGTGTAGAACAGAGTACAGAATTCTAAAATATGAACATGTGAAGAAATATGCTTTAATGGAGTGAAGAATTAAAACTACAGAGAACTGATTATATATACAACATTTGGTTACATGGTCCTTCGCAGTCGCCGGATCGGCGAAACAAGTTTAATCAGTTAATCGTCAAGAACAGGATTACAGTACAAGAAGAAAAGTATGGACAACGAAAAAGCAAAGAGAATTAGAAATGCCCACAGAGCTTTTGTGGAGAAAACGATGGAAGGTGCGACGAGGATTTTAGTCGAGCAAACTGTCGATCACGTGGAAGATTCATCAAGGGAAAAACTTATGGGACTGAAATTCACCCTCAGTGAAAGGCTAGAAACTATCCAAAAGCTGGACGAAACAATTCTGGAAAACAGTAAGGGGAGAGACATTGAGAAAGAAGTC
This sequence comes from Porites rus, assembly GCA_964035705.1. NCBI lineage: Eukaryota > Metazoa > Cnidaria > Anthozoa > Scleractinia > Poritidae > Porites > Porites rus. Next base: position 45,428,587 of record OZ037993.1, read on the forward strand.
GAGGATTGTGGTGAGTTTTGTGCAAAAGTTTACCGTATTTTGGCTAGAATTGACTTGAGTTTAGAGGATGCTAGAAATAGCGCACACGTGGGAACTTCACCAAGCTTCAGTCAAATTAATAACAATCTCAAAAGCAATGAGGGCGCGAAAGTGAAGCTACCTAAATTAGAACTAAAGTCATTTTCAGGCAACTACGAGGAATGGCAGAGTTTCTGGGACACTTTCGAATCTGCTGTTGACAGAAACACTGACATTTCAAGAATCCAAAAATTCACCTATTTGAAGAGTTGTGTGACAGGCGCAGCCGAATCTGCAATTACTGGGTTGCCACTCACCGAAGATAATTACGAAACTGCCATTGATATTCTTAGAGATAGATTTGGTAAACCACAGCTGTTGATTTCTAACCACATGGACGCTTTGTTGAAATTGCCAATAGTCAGTTCAGTGCATGAAACGAAGAAACTCCGTGATTTGTATGACAAGATAGAGATAAACATTCGAAGTTTGAAGGCACTAGGCGTCGAATCAGAGTCCTTTGGAAATTTATTAGTTCCAGTTGTAATGGAGAAAATTCCCTCTGAGTTGAGATTAATCATCAGTCGCAAGTTTGGTAGTAAAGAAACTTGGGACCTTAATGTCCTGTTAAATGCTCTGAAATCTGAGTTGGAGGCAAGAGAACGGTGTAATGCAGTGAAAACAAGTAGTCCAACCAGTTCTAACCCTAGATTTGACCAGCATAAGGGAAGATTCAAACAGCCCCTTTCCTCATCTGCACTTTATGCGGGCAGTGAAGAGTGTACTCTGCAATGTGTCTTTTGCAAGAAAAATCACAAGTCCATCACCTGTAGTACCATAACCGAACCAAAGGCTAGAAGAACTATACTGAGACGGAGTGGCAGGTGTTTTGTTTGCTTGAAAGCAGGGCATATTACACCAGCTTGTCAGTCAAAGGCTAAATGTTTTAATTGTGGAGCTAGACATCATGTGACTATCTGTGAAAACCCTAAGAAGCCTGTCCAACCTAGTAGTTCAGGAGCTGAATTAGCATCACTTAGTAGATCTGAAACTTCCCAGGAGAGATCTAGAGATGTTGGAACATCAACAATGCATGTTGGCAGCAATAATAACTCTATACTGTTGCAGACTGCCCAAGCCTTTGTTTCTAGACCAGATAATCAAGAAACTGGAATGTATACTCAAGTCATTTTTGACTCTTGTAGCCAGAGATCTTATATAACCAGTAAGACACGTGAGCACTTAAAATTACCTACTGTTGGTAAGGAAACCTTGCTAATCAAGACATTTGGTGACAATTCAGCATCTGTAAAGGAATGTGAAATTGTGCAATTGTGCATCAGAACAATAGATGCAATGAGTGTGTACGTCACTGCTTATGTTGTACCAGTAATATGCAGTCCAGTATCGAACCAAGAAATTCAAAGTGCAGTGGAATGCTATCCATACCTTCAAGGGCTACAGCTTGCATGTGGAGCTGTTAATGGAACAGTTAGTGTTGACTTACTAATAGGAGCAGATCACTACTGGTCTTTCTTTACTGGAGGAATAATCAGAGGAGATCCTTCTGGACCTGTAGCTCTTGAGGCCAAGTTGGGATGGGTACTGTCAGGACCAGCTGCAGTTCCAGCATTGACAGAGTCATGCACAGTTAACCTAAGTGCTACACATGTTTTGAAAATTGAGTCAGCTGACATCAGCCATTTGCAAGATGATTTGCAGAAATTTTGGGACTTGGAAACCTTAGGCATAAGGGACACTGAAACTTCAGTTCATGACAAGTTTTCTAAGGAGATAAGATTCACTGGTGAAAGATACCAAGTCAAGCTACCATTCAAGGATAATCACCCTATGCTGTCAGATAATTATACAAATGCTTCACGAAGGTTGGCAACTGTGATTAAGAAGCTTAAGACCCAACCAGAAATACTGGAACAATATGATCAAGTGATTAAGGAGCAATTAGAAAGTGGAGTAGTTGAAGAAGTGCAGCAAGATCAAGTCCTAGAACCTGGAAATGTGCACTATCTCCCACACAGGGGAGTTGTGAGACTTGACAGAGATACAACAAAAGTTAGAGTTGTATACGATGCCTCATCCAAGGTGTTTGGACCAAGCTTAAATGACTGTCTGCATGTCGGACCTTCATTAAATCCTCTTCTACTGGACATTTTGCTGAGATTTAGAGTTCATGAAGTTGCTGTAACTGCTGATATTGAGAAAGCATTTTTGAATATTGAGATTGATCCAGAACACAGAGACTTTTTACGCTTTCTATGGGTAGATGATGTCGATAAGGAATCACCTGAGATTAAGTTACTTCGCTTTACAGGAGTTGTATTTGGAGTGAATGCTAGCCCCTTCATTCTCAATGCTACCATCAGACACCATGTTAATACATGTATGCTGAATGACAATGCATTTGCACTTGAGCTTTTGAAGTCTTTGTATGTAGATGACTTCGTTTCTGGGGCCAAGGATGTGAAGAATGCCTTTTCTTTGTCGAAGGAGATAAAACTCTGTCTCAAATCAGGAGGGTTCAATATGAGGAAGTGGAACAGCAACTCAGCAAGTCTTTTGCAATCACTGAAACAAGATTCAGCCTTCAGTGGAGACTTTGCTGTAAACAGTAAAGAATGTGTTCAAGAGGAAGATGAGAGCTTCTCAAAGTCAGTTTTTAAGCAAGGTACTGAGAAAGAGCAGAAGGTCTTGGGAATGCTTTGGAACCCTAACCAAGATGAACTGATCTATGACTTGAATAAGATATTGGAGGGTGTGGACGTTCAGCCAGCTACAAAGAGACTGATTCTCAGTACTGCTACGAGATTCTTTGATCCCTTGGGGTTAATATCCCCAGTTATTGTACCCTTCAAGATTATGTTTCAAAAACTGTGCAAGGCACAAAGGGACTGGGACGAGTTAGTGGATACCGAACTGAACCAAGAGTGGTTGTCAACTTTGTCAGACCTAAGACTAGCTGGAAGAGTGAGTTTTAAAAGGTGTTATGCTGAAGGTCTCGGTGGGAATGAAGTTAAATCGCTCCAACTTCATTGTTTTGCAGATGCGTCGGAAAAGGCGTACGGAGCCGTTGTTTACATGAGAGTAGAATATGAGTCAAGAGTAGAATGTGAGATTGTGGCGTCAAAAACCCGAGTAGCTCCGTTGGATAAGCAAACCATACCGCGTCTAGAACTGTTGTCTAACCTTACTGCGTCAAGATTGGTGAAGAGTGTGAGTCAAGCTTTAGAAAACGTTGTGAGAGTTGATGACGTAGTCAATTGGACTGATTCTATGATTTCTTTGTGGTGGATTAGGAACACTGATAAGGAATACAAGCAATTTGTGGAGAATCGCGTGAGCGAAATCAGACGAAATGCACCGCCTGAGCAATGGAGGTACTGTCCTACGTCAGAAAACCCGGCTGACATTGCATCAAGAGGAATTAAAGCCACTGCACTCAAAGAAAGTAGTTTGTGGTTACATGGTCCAGAATTCCTGTCTAAGGAAAGTGCCTACTGGCCAGTCCAGCCTGTAAATGTACAAGCCAAGGAAGAGTTCTGCGAATTGAAATCAGCCAACCCTACAGTCTCCAGCTTATTGAACACGTGTACCGAAAAACAAGAAGCAAATCTGGAGAGTATCATTAATCCTGAATCCTACAGTTCCCTTACGA
>OZ037993.1:45437277-45507277 GCA_964035705.1 Porites rus
ATATACTATGGAACAGCTAAATTGTGCAATGCTACATGATAAGAGGCAATGGAAATGAATACTCATGCATGATACAACCTCAGATGCTGTACGTTGGCCCATATCTACTGTTTAAATACTAAAATACGTTTAACAACGCTATGTTTAAGAGGTTTTGAACTATATTCTCGTTGGGTGCCCCTGATAAGCAAAGGCGTTTTTGAACGACGCGCGTCAACCGGAAGTGTGGCTACCAAATTTGCATTTCTAAGTGTCTTTATAATAAAGAGACGAAAATAGAGACGATTTGTCCAAACTTTGGGCAAAACCACCGTCTAAAAATAAAAAAAGACCACTTCCGGTTGACATCCATGCGTCGCTCAAAAATGTCTTTGCTTAAGCTCACTATTTAATATGCCTCGAAAAAACCACCCTGAAATTTGTATTTCTTAGGGCAGCCACTTTCCACTTGTCAGAACTGGCCGGCCGGACCATTGCCGGACCAGTCAGTTAGCAAATGACATCGGCTTTTTCAAAAGAGTCTTTGCTGAAAACCATCTCCTTCGTCCATACTATTCAGGAGTTGACTGATCTCGCTGGATAGTTTTGATTAAAAGTGAAATTCTCATTACGACGGGAATGGTTTTGCCGGTCAGTTCTGACAAATGGAAAGCGCCCTTAGTTTCTTTAGCAGTACATTTATGTAACATAGAGACTGATTTCATCCGAAAATTTGGGGCAAACAAAAAGACTACTGTCTCCCTTTGACGTGACTCGCTTAAAAAATGGTTTTGCTTTAGCTCACTATTAATTCATTGCCACATCATGGCAGGGTAGGATCTAGTATTTAACTGGAAGTGTTCATCTCGCATACAAAGTTTGTATTGAAGTGAAGAAGGAATACTTATGATTTGAGTGACAAGGGGGAAGTTGTATCCGGAGGGGGTCAGAAGGGAATTGCACTGGCACCCCAAGAAACCCTCTAGACCCACCCTGCTTTCTGTGCAATCAAGAATGACTCAGTTAAGTTGTGGATGCAGAAGATTGCTCCCGTGATATAGTAACCTTGGAATCCTCCTCATACAGGGCTCTCTTTTCCTTGTCCAAGGTGTAGAAATAGCTAAAGTTTGACACAATTACTGGGACTGGTAAGGCAAGAGTAAGCACGCCTGCGACTGCGCACATCGAGCCAATAACCTTTCCCCATGCTGTCGTTGGTGTCTTGTCGCCATAACCAACCTAGCGGAGAAGGAATAACAGTGAGCCAGTAACAATGGACGTTTACTATGTTAAAAGGGCTATGCCATGAGGATATTTATGTTTTATGTTAATTCTTTCCTGAAGTCATTATACTTCAACCTCATCCCCAGGGATTTTCCCTTTAAAAATGTGTGGGGCGGGAAAAGCCCTGGGGACGAGGTTGACTATACTTACAATTCAGTTTACCCTTAGCAGGCCTTGCACAATGCTCCTGTGGCATGTGTAAAGAATGTATCAAACAATTTCATAAGGGACTACTTACCGTGGGGTAATAAATATTTTTTGGTGATTTTTGCAAGCATAACATTAAAACTTGAAAAATCTGGCGCAGTTTATCCAAGTTTCAATCCATGTGCAGCCTTGCTATTCGTATTAAAAGACAACTGGAAACAGATTCAGTGGCTATTAAAGGACCCCTTCACATGAGCCCGGTTGACCGGGCTGGCCCTGTTTCCGAGATCTCGCCCTCTCGTTTATACGAGAGGGTGGGCTGGCTCAGTTCCCGCGATCTCAGTTTTTCCAACCGGGATCTCAGTAAGCAGGTTGTGCGAAAGTCAAAATTTTTGTATTTCGCGATGTTTGCTTCGTTTCTCGAATTTCGCGCCAGAACTCGTTCCCAGGATCTTTGCCCTTTTTTGATCCCAGAAACCGGGCTGAAACTTCTCATATGAACCCAAGGCGAAACACTGGAATCAAGGAGGGTTCCGTTTGATGTAAAATTGCTCTACTACTATATACCTCAACTAAAAGTGCATGTTTTTGACTTTTAATTGCCAGGGTGGAAACGGATCGCCACTTTGAAAAAAAAAAAGGGGGAGAGGGTAACTTTTTCATTTTAAAATCATGTTGTCGAAACATGACCAAAAACTGATCATCCTTTTTTCCCTTTGTTAGAATCATTTCATATCTTTCTTTTAGAGTTTCAAGTAATAGAAAGGATGACTAAGGTTACTTAGTTATAATTTCAGCTAAGCCAGCTTTAGTTTGTTCACATACCTTCTATTTTCTCTATTTCGATCGCGTCTAGGGCGCGTATGGAAGTAAAAACCGCGAGGGATTTATTGATTGAAAAAAAAGAAAGGAAAAACGTCTGTGGACAGACTAGCTAAGCTTTGATCAAAAGAGTGAAACTCACCGCTGAGGGAACTAGAACAGTGATTTTCAAGAAAACGCCTTTACGTCTTTTTTTTATCTACGCATGCAAATAGACCTTTTTCATCTCTTTTATTACTCTTTAATGTTTACGTTAATTGACCTCCAGGTTTCATTTTGGTGTTAAAATTCTTAATTTGAAGTTAGCTTTCGTAAACAAAATAGCGATGATGTTTAGCGGGATCATAATTCCACACAAGGAGAAATTATGCTTGCTCCCTGGCAGTTCTCCAATAATTTTTTTCAACTGACCTTAGTTAAGCAAAGTTAAGACCTTACTTAACTTGGGTGCATGAAAATTTAGCCAGTTTTTATTTTCACTGCCATAGAGTGAAAATAATTATATTTTATCGATTTTAGTATCCAAATTTCAAAGATCTTGTTTTGTTTTCTTCGCATGCGTTGTCATTTCGAGGGCAACAATGTTATGCATCTCGAGAGGCAAAGGAATTATTCACTTTTATACTTTTCTTGTTGTTTTGTACGAGAAGGGGCTATAAAAAGACAGGCAAAAAACTGTGTGACACCGAAAGATAAAGAGTGTTGAAAACGTCGTGCTTTCTTGGTCAAAAATAGAACCCCACTCCGAGAAAATAATGGCGTCTGCGAACACTACACAAAGGATTTTTCAAACTTTTGCGTTGGAAAGCAATTTAGCAACTTAGCAAATCATTCAGTCCTAAAAGCACTAAGAAAACACATATTTGATACGTTATCTTAACAAACGTGCTTTCTCAGTTCATATGACTTAAAATTGTGTCATATCTGCGAAATTAATTTTTTTTTAAAAATTAAAAATCATTTAGTCCTTTTGATGTTGGTAAAGGTAGCTTTGCACCTTATCATTAAGACCTTTTTATTTTCTATAATACCAAAATGCTGTTATCTTCATGATATTTTTCAGCTTTTGCGGTGGAGAATTAAAACCACGATGACCATGAATAGAAAGAAAAAAATCTTTTTTTTTGTGGAAGACTGTGTGAGATTTGCCGTGATATAAAGGAATATATCCAGTTTTTAATTGTGACGTCAACCTTGATTTGAATATGAAAGCTACCCAAAAATAAGTCAAAATATTGTAGATGAACATTCGGTGAAGAATTCAGCTTCTTAATATCAAAATAATCGATTGTCTATTCACGCTGAATCAGAATTTGATCCTTATAGAAATGCCTTGTTCCTCGCACTTAACGCGTAAATATTATTTTAAATGCAGTCTACTCGAGGTGCTGAATGCGAAAGTGAGATAAATTTGTTGACCCTCGTATTTTTCTTTGAGACAAAAAAATAAATATAGCGCAACGAGGTTTTGTGGCCTTGTATAATTGTATGAAAATATCGTTTTGCAGTAGGCATTTTTTTATTTCTTATTAGCAGCCACCTATCCGTGTTTTTAAGAACATTGCCGTTTCGTTTGGTAACGCCACACGATAAGATGAATCTATTCAAACTACATACGAGGTATGATCGGGATATGTCGTAAGTAGGTTTTGCAGTCGCCCTTGGCAAGAAATGCGCTTAACTTTTTGAAATATCGACGTCAGTAGTCATTATTTTTTTTGAAAAAGAATGGCAACAAAAATAACTGAATTGTTATAGGCTGACCGTTGTTTGAGGCTGATCGCCTGAAGTAGAATTTTCGATAAAAACCTTAAAATGTTTATTAATTTGTCTAGCTGTTAGGGTAAATTTTCCTCTGTCGGTTGCTTTTAACTTTTATTCAAGCTCAGTACTTGTATTATGCAAATTTCAAACTGCGAGTCGCACGATTTCTATTCATGATTTAAATGGCCTTATTCACAAAGCGTTGATCTAAAAAAGCGGTGAGTTTTTGAGACTACAAAGTTGTTTTAACAACCAAACGTGATTTGCAAATGTGGGAATTGTAAATTAAGAAAAATCATTTTTCATTTAAGGGAATCATGTATTTCAATTTAGATAGCTCTTTAACTTTTTGAATTTAATTATCACTCAGATTATCACTGTTCGCAGATTGAAGCAAAGAAATAATCATCGCCAGCCAATCACCGAAAGCGAGATGAAAGGTGATGAGTGAAGCTGTCCGACGAGTCAAGGTTGCCATGGCAATACTTACCGTTGTCATGGTAACTACTGACCACCAAAAGGCTTCTGGGATGCTTCCAAAATTAGCACTCTCAGCGTAGTAAACCCCGCTGGAAAATATTATGACTCCCATGAGTAAAAAAAATGACAGTAGGAGAAGTTCTCGCAGGCTTGCTTTCAAAGTCATGCCAAGAATCTTCAGTCCTCGGTAATGTCTAGAAAGCTTGAAAATTCGGAAAACTCGGACTAAGCGAAGGATTCGAAAGAAGGCCACGGACGAGCCAGAATCTTTTCCATTTCCACCTGCCGACAGCCCCAATATAATGTAATAAGGCAATATGGCAATAAGATCAATGATGTTCAAAAACCCGCGAATGAATCGCAGTTTTTGAGGTGCGGCAAGCAGGCGTATAACGTACTCCACAGTAAACCATGCCACGCAGAACATCTCTAAGCCGTAAAGCGCTGAGTTTTTGTCATTTCGGCTCTCCCGGAAACGCGGCAAAGTCTCAATGCAAAATATTACAATTGACAGCAAGATAACAAACACGGACCATATTGCTACAATCTGGGCAAGAAGGGATGAATGGGGAAGTTCCATTACTTCCCATATTTTCCTCTGTAACGGATTCTCGGGCATCGGTCCAGATTCCGGTTCCACGCTCACTTCTAACGCTTTAAAGCGTTCAATAACATCGTCCCCCAACTCAAAAAATTGAATTTCATCTAAAAACGCTTTTCGGTCAACTTCGGCCGGCCGGAGCAATTTACCGTACGACTGATAAAAATAAAGTATAGCATCGAAGGCGATGCGATTTCTGTCGAAAAAGAATTCGCGTTTCTTTGAGTCGAAGTATTTTTCCCGCTTTTTTGGAGATCCCAAAAGTGAATCCGGAAAGCGTGATAGTGTTGACTCTAGAGTCTCATAGATCATTCCACTGACATTGATTTTGACTCGCTCTCTTCGTCTTTTGGCTGATCTTCCCAACAGAGGATATACAGAGATTTTCTCTGGCCTCAAAAATTTCGCTGCCTGTTCAAAGGCGCCGGTTCCAAGATCGCTGTTAAAGCGTCCCCGAGGAATTCGTCCTTCAGGGGAATACCTTCCGCGGAGCGCCGAAGACGAAAAAGAACGCCCGACGGCGTCAATCGAATGGTGTCGATTCCTGCGACCAAGATCTCCTCCTTCGCCAAGGCCTTCAGTGTTCAATCCTTGAGCGCCTGAAATAAAAACCGCCTCCATCGATCACTACTTTTGACTTTCGTAACTCGCGGTGGAAATTTAACCGTGTCGTGATATGGTCGTCGCGCGGTTGTTTAATACCTTCTCTCTAGCCCGTACAAAGTTTTTTGAATCGGTTGCGACTTTTTAAACGCTGATTAATTCCTTTTTTTTCTTGGTGAACCGCACAGATGTTGCGAGCGCGAACTTTCCATAAGTGATCGTTTAGCGCCCAGTGGAGTAATTACCCCAACATACAGCAGGCATTGAATAATCGGCTACTGGACAGCCCACCGGCCGCAAAAAAGTAATCATTAACGCAAGAAAAGAGGTGCCTGTTTGGGCCATAACCCAGTAATGAATTATCACCGACGGGAGCGTGGCAAGATCATGGTTTTATGGTCACGTGGTTGATTGATGTTTTCAACTCGCCTTTTCACACAGCTTGTTGTATCACCTGCTCTTTCCCTCACCCAACCGAACATCGTGTTCTTTTTATTGCAGCGGAATGGAAGCATTAATCGAGTTAAGAAACTGCGAGAATATCAAATGGGAAGAAAAAGAAGAAAAAAAAAATGAAAGAAAAGCAGGAGATCCATTTCACATGTTTAAAATATCGCGCGCTTTGTCTGCCGAAATTATCGAGCAGGAAAAAAAAGATTCATATTTCGCCGGGTATACGCTTCCTGTTTTGAAAACTAACTTTTGGGTCGATCGGTCTTTTGACGACAGCGGGTATTGTTACAAAATGAATATTTCATACAAAAACGGATAAGCTCTCTATTTGGGGTAAGCTTAAAAAACTTTAAAATTTTAGATTGACTGTGGCTTATAATAAAATTCTTTTACCAGTCACGAAAAAAGTACTTTGACTTTGCATATGATTTCTTGACAACATTGTACAGAACACATTTTCAATTCTCGTACGCACAATTTTATTTTAAAAAGATTTTCTTTGATATTTCTTTTCTTGAGAGTTGAATCAGCAAATAGGTTGTTTGTTTTGTGTCAGGGAGCTACCTTAATTATTAATGCTTTCTTTTTCTTTTTTTTTTTGTTGACTTTGGGCCGTGAAAACAGGCCAGAGGGCAATATTCACATTATATTCGTTTGCTTTTTCTTGATTAGATCGACCGCAATCACTTAACGTTTTGTACTATTGATTCACCGAATCCGGGAGAAACATGGCCATATTAACAAAGGCAATTTGTTGGGAAATTCTTGAAAATTTACATGCAGGTTTAATTCGAAGCAGTCAAACTGAGCTAAACTGCTGTGTTGTGAAAAAAAAAAAAAAAAACTTTATGAGTTTTATTCTTTACTCTAAGCTCAGATGCAACTTCATAGGCAAACATTAATAACATCTTTGTGCCGAAAAGGTTTTTCATAACTCCACCAATGCATCGTTCAGCCGTATGTATTGACTGATCCATTCATATGACCTAGCCATTGACTCATAATGTGTTCAATTGGTAAGGACTTGTCTCACGCTGTTGGGGCAAAACATGATGAAGACCCGGTTAAAGAAAAAAAAAACATCAAAAGTTGGTCCTTTAGATGATGCCGGACCTATTTCATTTTTCTTTTTATTATTTAATCGGCATCTACATCACCACAACTTATTTAATGGCTTAATCTGATCCGTTTTGTTGTTTACAATACATTTTTTACACGAAACTCTTAACTCGCTCACGCGGGCGAGCGAGTGTATCACCTCTAGCAGCGCAGCTGCTACTGATGCGGCTTGCATTCACGAGCTTAATTTCTTAGAATGGTCGGATTGTTTACAGGCTAAGATGTATCATCTTGCTTTTGAGGCGGAAGCCTAACTTAAGGAAATGATTATATCATCGCGCTTTGTGTATTTAAAGCAATCCAAATGTTAAAATGCGTTCAAATTAGCGTGTAGATCTATGTTGCGAGGCCCGGTTGAGAGGCCACCTCGAACTAACCTCGAACCCAGGGCGTTTTGGGTCGGAGTTAATCTTATTTAAAACGAATTTTCGGAGCGCGCGAGGTACCTTGGGAAGTTGGGGAAAAATTTGTGTCGTGAGATCATGCTAGTTGTGATAAAAGGGGCTCCATCACGCTATTTGCTTCTTGCAAAAATCATCGAAAAATTATAATGGTTAGTGCTCCCTGATGAAAATTGTTTGATGGCGTCTTGGTAACTCTTTTGGGGTATTCATTGTGTGTATGGATAAGGCACTAAGGAATGACTTCAGCAAAGAAGTGCTCTTAAACAGCAGTATCCTCATATACAGGAGCATACATGTGTACCCCCTTCATTTTTTTTCCCCAAACAGTTCAGATGATCACGTCATAGGGTGGTGACAGCGACGGCAACGAGAACGGCAAAAAAAAGCAATGGGTTTAGAAACAACAGTTTTGCACGTGCATCACGCTTTTTTGTACATTTCTTAGCCGTCGCTGCACGACTACAACGTGAAAGTGCCTCATTTCACGTTTTGTCGAGGACCGGAACACAAGACAACGAGTTTCTTTTTCTTTTCCTGAACTTTGATACAGTCCTAGAATTCAGCTCCAGAAAAAGTTGCCAGCGTTAAAGGAATTGAACGAGATGGACTAAGCGCGAAACAGTCTGAAGCAGAGCGACGTTACTTTTTAAATGACGTTTTCGTAGCCGTCGCCGTCGTTGATGCTTAAGCTCGCTATCAGTTGGAACGAGACGGGCGTAAAGAACCTTTGACTGCTGTTCGCTGAAAAGGCCACGATATCATGGTGTATCTGATTTGGGACATCATTGGTCTGGGTGGGCGAGGTGAAATTAAATATGGACTGAAGCGGCTGCATAGTGCGCCTTTACACGCTGACGTCGGATATTACCTCTCTTGGTTCTTTGCAATTCATCTATCGGCTGCAAGTGAAAGTCGGAAATATACGCGTAAGCCTGTAAGTGCTTATGATTTCTTAGAGAGGCAAGACCGTAAAATTTTCAGAAAAGTTTCTAAGTAAAGGACATCCACTCTTATCTATTATACCTCGTGTTAAAATGTCCAGTTACAATCTTAGGAAAGAAACTTGTTTTAAACCTAAGATAAACACTATGCAGTTTTTTAATGTGAATTAGCTATGTAATATACTAGATTTTTTAATTCTCACTTTTTACCTTGTTAAAATTTCTTACACTTACTTGTACCAAAAGGTATGTATTTTTATCTTTTGATTTTTACTGAGGGGAGGGCAGGGGGGGGGGGGGGGCTGTACACAGGCTACCTAAAAGGGTAGGAATTTTGCGCCGTTTTTGTCTGAAAACGGATGTAGACTTTACCCGGTTTGGCCTGGAATAGGGTATGGTTTTCGAGGGCAGCCTCGGACCCAGGCCAGTTTGCGCTATCAGTTACCAGAGGAGGCTTGGAACCGAGTCGGGAACCGTTTCCTCGGCGAACTTTCCCGACAAGCTTGACAGGTGACCTCAAATCCGAAATCGCCGAGGACGACTGGGAACGAGGCTGTTTCGAGGGAACAATGGAAGTCTATAAACCTATTTGCCCTTTCAATAGGACAGTTGCACGATGACGATATTTGACTACAACTACCAGAATTCATTTCGGTTTTGCTTTGTTATTTAAATTTATCAAACCCGCAGAAGATTAAAGAACAATAGCCTTAATTTGCACAAGAAAACAACAAACTCGAGGATTCTGGAAGTTGTAGTAAAATGACGTCATCGTGCAATTGTCCTATTCCAATTGAACAGGAGCCCATCACCCATGCCAGAAATGGATTTTAAGAATTTTTTTTGTTGGAGTTCTAATCCAAGTAATGATGACCAGGGTCCTGTGATGACATAACTTCTTAGAAGCCAGGTTTGAAAACGGGTATGGATTTTATACGCCAGGTCACAAAATGGGTGTAAAAAATAAAATTTCTTGGTCTGAAATAGGGTCAGGATTTGGAGAGCCGCGTGGCATACCCCCACCAGGAAATCCCAGGAGTACCCCCCGGGGGTTCATCTCCGAAAAAGGTAAAAACAAACAAATAAAAATAAACACGCGGTATTATGTTTCAATAATTGCTTAGTATTTTATTACAATACATAGCATGTTTACAACTGGAACAAAACTTTTCAAGTTCAATGTCACTTAACAAACTTGGATCTGAAAATATCCTTGGAGTTAAAAGTTTATAAAAAGGAGAGTAGAGAAAGGTGAAGTTGATAATTGTTGTACAAAAATCTTTGTTTGTTATGAAAGTTCTTTTAAGTCGGTCTGGATTAAAAAAAAAACAAACAAAAACAGGGAACTCACCTCACAATCAAGGATTTGAAAACCATTGTTCCTGAAAATACTTAAGTGCTTATTTATTGAGAATAAAATTCTGTCATGACTTCTACAAAATCCTTTGAACAAAATTCAATGAAATTAATCAAATTAGCTGGTTTGCGTTGGTCCTGCATCACAACCCAGACCTCTGTAATTCTAATTACTCTGGGAAATATTTACAAATAAATAAAACATAAAACAGTTTGTCTCAGTCTCCAATGTTACAACACTGTTGGCCAACATTGGTTTAGCAAATCTTCTTGGCTTTTCGATTGCTGGAGTCAGTATAGTTACATTCTGGCTGTCACTGAAAATGGTATCAAAGAAGTTGACCAACTTCATTAGAATCTTAAAGGGGTAAGGTGACACCAATTTAAGCAGTTTCAACATCTGCTAACTTATCACAGAATTGACTGAAACATCAAAATAAATATTTCTAATAATTGTAGAAAAACACTAGCAAAATACAGGAAACAAAAAAAACAACAAAAAAAGAGCATAAATGAGCTAAAAGATTTCTTCTTTGTCTCACTTAATTTGCGTGACTAAGGAATCATCCATATTTATTACATGTTGATGGTTTTGCCAATGAAAAAAAATTTCTTTCACCAAGTTGTAATTTAAAGCTGAAATTACTGAAAATATACAAAATTAAAAAAATACCAGTTGTCACCTCACCCCTTTAAAATTGAGAAATACCTGGCACCGATACCAGCCAGTTGCTTTCTTCGAACATAACACAATAGTTAGAGTGTCTTCATACAAATTTACATAACTATACATTATTTCTACAATAATTACACCGTGAAATAAAGCTGCATATTGAACCCATGATCTGACCAGCATGAAAAGTCTATCAATATTGCATGTGGATTGTGTTTTGGTTCAAATTCTTCCTTGGTTTTTATTTTGCTCCGTCTCAAACTCACTACCATGGTTTACTGCCATGCATACCCCCCAAAAAAGCAAAATCAATGTATTGCACCAAGGATAAAGCTAACCCAGAACATTAGAGAGGTTAAGCTTCATGTCAAACGGCAAACGGGAATTTGCACCATGTGGCCAAGTTTCCCTGTACTTGATATTCACTGTTCATTATTTCTACACATAAATTAGAAGTTTCACGCAACTTTTTATCCGTAAGAACTGTTTCAAACTGTTTTTATCTGCTCATTTTCTATTTTGAGAAATTCCCAACTTGAATCTGACGTTTGCCGTTTATGTGAAGCTTAAACTCTCTATATTTAACTTAAATCACATGGGAAACTTAAGTGCTGAGACGTTCCATCCATTTGCTTTCACTTCCTGACATTCTGAAAAATCACAACTATTTCTTTATAATTATACAGGTACTCTATCCATTCAGAGCACTGTAAATGTTTCTCCTAAGACTCTAATAAATCTAAATTCTATCTACACATCTGTAACTTGCTTTCAAATCCACTTTACTTTAGCACTAATACAAATTATTTATTTGATAAAAATACTCTACATACTGTCTTTTACTTCTTGACTGATTGCCACAGCTGTTAGGTGTAGCAGCTGCACGCAAATCAGTGAAACACGGACTCAGTTTAGAGACTCTGCAAACTCCTTTTCACAACGAGTCATCACAAGGTTTCGCCTTTCAACAAACTTCACTTTGTGTCCTGGGAGGGCAGTTGCTTCTCATCAAGTACTACAATGTAGTCAGAACATCATAAAAGCCAACAGTCCTTTGGTGTGGCAAGGTGGTCATTGCACACTCTTCATTGACTTTATATCTAACTTCAGCAACACCAACTGGCCTTTAACAGCAGTTACTCAACCATAACAGGAAAGAACACATGCTGGACATGCTGAATCGTGCCTCTGCAGATGGGACAAAGGTTGACATTTCCTGCACAGACATGGCATGAAACCATGTGACCACAAGGACAGAACACGGTGTCTATCTGTGCATCCATGCAGATTTTGCACTTAAATGAATCCTCCATCCTGGTCAGTTTTTGCTGGAGTTGAGTTGCTTGTACATCAGCATTCTGGGGTTTATCCTCAAGTTGTTCCCTGGCAGAATTTCTCTGAATGGGATCACACCCGCGTTTAAACAAAACTCTCCGACAATGATCATAAACCTCTTTGGAAGTCCTCTGAACATCAAAGATGTATTTTTTCTCAGATTCCTCATCTCCAAAGAAAGAAATAAGAGTTTCTTTTAGGTCTCTTGTGAACTGGTTTGTAACAGCATTACGCACAGTCTCACAGCGGTAAAAAGCATGATACTCTGTGATGGATCTGTAAAGAGCACAAGCAGCTACCTGACTGACCAGACGGAATGTGAGCATTGTCTCCCCATCAGGAGTTATTATCGTCAGATGTAGGTTGTTCTTCACATGTGTTGCCATTTTAAGACCAGTGTATGGAAATCTGTCACAAAAAACATACCAACCATTTCAACAGGGTAATATTGACACAGCACTGCGCCGCATCTCCAAAACAGTCATTATAGTCTAACATGGAACAGTTTCTATGTAAAGGACTGGCTGTTTATTACCTGTGAAGGGCCATATTGCTAAGGGGATAGTTTCAAAATCAAAGCTTTAAAACAAAAGACAAACATTTGCATTAAAGCGTATTGGATGAATTGAGATGTACGTGGGCCAAGCTTGTGTGATAACAAATGGCATTATAAGCAATACGTTATTAATACCAATTTGTCATTTTCACACTGTTACTGTCATAAGGATAGCTAGAGAACCACTTAAAGGAAAAATGGAAAACCACAAAATTATGGTCCTATAAATTAGACAATAGACAACAACCCTTTTATCTTTGCCCTTTTTGTTCAGTATAATAATATTTTCACATAGTCTTGAAAACAAGAAACGAGTCAAGAACCTCATGAAATGACACTTCTAAATCTCCAAAGCACTATTTGCACAGTCATAAGTAGAAATTGATTATCAAAGACTGTCATGTAAAATTTCACACCAATTTAATCTTTCATGTTTCAGGCCTGAGTTAACAAATTTGGCTTGGAGCTATGAGAATTATGCAAATGTTTTTACCTCTGTAGCTAATATAATCTTGAAACCACAAATGATTCTGTTATTTTTGTCAAACACTCTTCAAGAGAAGCAGTACTTGCAAGTCGAAGGGTGAGCTTTTTGTTGAGAAACTGTCACAGACCCTCACGAAAGCCTAAAGCTTTTCAACCAAGATAAATATCTTGGAGATATCGAGGTCAGAGCTGTCATTGATTATCTCTATAGTAGTCTTAATGATCTAAACTAAAGAACTATTGTAGCTTTTCAAGTTATAAAATTGTCCCTCAAGGTGACACAGACAATATCCAACTTACGAAGCCTTTGCAATGCAAAAATCATACAAGAGCTTGATGTGACATGTGATTACAATAGAGGGAACGAACTTGTCACGTACAACACGAAAATAATATATTATTACAGATCACCCAAAGAATATGAGAAAATATTATAAGTAAAATATGGGACACAATACATGAAATTTATTCATGGGTGTTGGACAGCTAAAGATGTCGGTTCTCTCTCCATTCTTTTGAATGTGCAGCGTAATAATCCGATCCACCGAGAGCGAATGTTTATTGCTCATCTGTAGACTAAGTGGAGTCGGGTTGAATACATATGTTGAAAAGATAAACACGATCTGCATACATCACGTACGATGCTGGTACAATAAAACAATCATCACGCTCTAAAATAAATACTTTAATTTTGAACCGTTCCACAAAAAATACATGGCTGCTAAAAATAATTTGGGTTAAGAAACCATGTGTCGTTATGCAAAATAATTTAAGCTTAAAGCAAAATTAGATCTACAGGGTTTAGCTCGATCAGGACTTCACTTCGATCAAAATTAGGCCAAATAATAACATTCGTAAATTATTGCCGAAATTTTTTCTGTAAACCCTACTAAATTGGCGAAGCGGATAAATCCAATTCGAAGCAGTGTTAATGTGTTTACCATAAGAAACACAAGCTTTGAACTAAGGTGACCTTCCCAGGTTAAACTTTGTACTGCTCTTCATGTGATTTACTGTGAAGCTCGCTTTGCAAAACACGTATTTTCTTTCTTAGCCTGTAAAGTCCCTTGAGATATAAGATCAGCTCATTTGGAAAATAAATACAGTAGGTTTTTTCCTTACCTATCCGTAAAGTTAAAGTCGTGGTCGAATATCTTTATTTCCTCACTTCCTACACCAATGTGCAACGATTGTCCCAACTCGTTTTTCGCCAAATGATACTCAAATCCGTAGTTGTCCATGAGCGACAGTTCCTTTATGAAAAACTGTTTCGCTGCAGCCGATCGAATACCCTTCAGCTTGGCATGTTCTAAAGAAACGGTGCTTCGAAACTCGGAAGTCCACTGAGTTTCTACTTCCGATGCCTGACAAAATTCACAAGGTGAATAGGAATCGCCGTGATCTCCGATGGTTGCCTGAGCAATTAAAGCATATATAGTCGCTGCCTTCTCTGGATCTGGCGTTATCTTCTTTTCTTCCAAGTCATTCTTTAAATGCAAGAAGTATTGGTGCCTGTGCGAGAAAGAAATGGCAACATTTTATGAGCACAGCTGATACCAGATCAGGAACAAGTACCAGTCTATGAATTTTCCGAATGAATTGCCCGCCAAAAAATCTCCAGAGGCAAAATACTCGTTTCTCTAATTAGAAGATGTTTTCATATCTTACCTTGTAGAATCTTGAAGCAAATACTGTGGGTGGACGAAGAATTTTACGCGAAACTGCAAACGATACGGCGATGCACCGGAAATTTGTCGACGAATCCTGTTTCTTGTATTCAACCAGAGAACTTCGCTTTTTGGCCCACAGAATTGAAGTCCAAAATAGTCAAGCTCAATAATTCCGAGTCTTTTGCAGACCTGGCAAATAGGAACAAGACGTGGCGTAAATAAAGGGAGCAAACAAGTTAGATCCTACGGGTTTAAAAAGTGACTGTGGACTTTGAGCCAGACAGTCCAAGCAAAATACTAACCGCTTGTAAAAGCTCTTGTCCTCTGGCTTTCTCCCGAAGTTTGAATTCTGTGACAACGCTGTCGGGTAAGGAAACGTGGCAAAGCATTCTGAGTCGAAAGCTTGAGCTTTTTTCTTAGCTATCCATAGAAATATGATACACGCAAGAAGAAGAGAACCAGCACCGTAGGAGCTTTGTTGTTCTGCACAAAAATTTTTTTGCGAACTCCGTTGAAATGGACTTCGATCAGCCAAAGGTCATTCCCTGTTCACGTGTATACTATTACGGGGAACCAATCAGAATTCACCCTGAAATTCTTCAACCAATAAATGGCAACCGGAAAGCAACATGGTTGACTAAGGGTTTTCCCGCCTGTAACGCGCAAAAATATTATGCACGTGCCCTCAAAGCATTTTTCCGTTTGACTGGTCCGCTTTCCTCTTCACTTTAATAAAATTATTCGTTGTAATCTTCCATATTTAGAAATGAAATCGGTTGAATTGCCGCTCATGCATCCGTATACGCAATAGTGCAAAGTTCACTGTCCGACATAAAGTTCACAACAAAAATAAATCTGCTTACTCCTGATTTGTCATTTTTCATCGCAACAAGAGGTTTCTTCCCGCATGATTTTTAGCATTTATGTGAGCAACGCGGACGAATTTGTAAAAGCTAAAAACTCACAAACAGCGTATTTTATAATCTCCAATAGGGCTACTCGGCGTTAATGTTTTTTTTCAATGGATATAAATCAGTTTCTCTGCCGATAAATATGGTTGCTTTCAGGTTCTTCAAAGATTAAAGTAAACAGCCCCAGTTTACAAAAGTTTGACAAGTTTACATTGCATGAAGTGTTTAGTCCTTTTTTCTTCCCCTTTTTTTCGGCTCCCAGATCCGCTCTCACAATTTACCTTGGACCCGTTTCGTTTTAAGTTTACCACGACGAAAAACGATTTTCGGTCGTGCCGATCGGTGAGGTCTGAGTTCAGCCGCCCCAGAAGATTAATGACAAAATTGAATAAAGAAAAGAAAGGTTTCAAGGAGTGAATGGCGAGGCTTGTATAACATCCTTCCTTCGCTTTCTTTGAATGGTGCTTTTATAATAGTCAGCACTTTTTAACAACTTTTAAATTTAATGGTCTCAAAGGGCTTAAAATTCATGCACTTTCGGCCTAAAAATTGGAATAAAATAAAATTTAAATGCAGAACTGCGAAGTGGTAGGGGGATTGGCCGTTAAATTCAGGTAAAAATTAAAACCAATTTTAATACTCCAGCAGCTACCATAAGGCGGTCCGAAACTTTTTCACCGAGCCTGTCAACGGCTTTTTAATACAAACTTTACCGGTTCGCAACGATAGAGCGAACAAATTCGCAGCCAAGTAATATCTTCAGCTTTTTAAGCACAATGTAAATCAAACTTATCGTGAGGTTCATAACATGAAACGGTGTTTCCCCGATTATTTTTGGCAAGTGACAGAACACTCAAAATGGACAGTTTATGAACCTGAAACTGAAAAAAGGTGATAATACATAAATGTATTGGGCAAAACAATAATATTGTTTTAAATAAAATAATCTGTTCTCAGATTAAAACTGCAGTTTTATTCACGAATCAGTAAAGCAAGTATTTTGTTTTGAATCTTTGCTTTCTAGTATTGGCCTTACAAGGCTACTTCAAAACCCGAAATGATTTTTACAGACAAATATCCGAAATATCAATATTGGTTCAAGGCCGTATCTCCGTTTTATTTTTCTTTTTTATTTACTAGAGTTTTTGTGCCAACGGAGCACAACAGAGTATCCGGAGAAGTGTTAAAGAACTCTAAAAGTGGACTTTCGGTATCGAACTATGTTCGTGATCATCAATGCACAAAGCAAGCGTTATTATGACGATATTGCATCATAAAATAAGCTGTTTTCATAAGCTTGTTAAGCACGGCTTTATAGTAGACAATGCAAACGCCTATGAATAGGCTAATATATAACCGGCTTTACAGCTTCTCCCATTGTTACACTTGTCAGCGCAAACTTTATTGCACGATATGGCGGTTTTAAGTTCACTGAAGCCTCACACGAAGAGAAATATCGCAAACTGCGCCTAACCCAGTAGAAAAATATTAAGGTTGAAAGTGAGACCTTAATTTCAAGGCGGATTTTTTACAAAACGGTTTACGTGCATCTTCAAAGTGAGACGGTTTGACGCCTAAGTCTAGTTAAACATTGCAAAAAGCAAATTAGGTTGAATTAGTCATTTGCCCGTCAGTTATTAACATTTTTTTAATGACTGTTCTTTTCAGTTTAAGATAAAACATGGTTTTGGCACGGTCGACAAACAGGGAGACAGATTTTAGTTCTAATAATTAATACAATACAGGGAAGTGAAAAAACTAAGAAGTTTCATCGGTATTTACACATAAAAAAACAAGATACCATATCTGTAATTTACATGCAATATAGGGTTTAAACAACTTTTGAGGAGATTGCATTGACATTATTTACAAAAATGACAAAACATCGAATTCAACGGATGTGCGCGAGTTATGAATGCCTAAAGGCCACGAGTCTATTTACAAATTCTGAGAACTCTACCACAACTCCGTCCAAAAAGGTCTAAAAAAAAACCAAAAATTAAAATATGCGTCGCTCGTTATGTTGGCGCGGCTACAAGACCCGCAGGACCTCGGCCGAGTTGCTGCCCGCCGACGTTGCTCTCCAAAGGTTTAAATCCAAGTTCCTCTGTCGGGACGCCAAATGACTTCAGCTTGGATTCGTATGTACGAATAAGATCGTTGTGTGCCTAAAGCAAAAAAAAAGGAAAAGAAATTTCAGTGATTTTTTTAATACCTTTTACAACCTCGGACAGAAGTATTGAGACAATTCCATCTATCTTCTTACTTTTGCCCCATACGCCTCCTCCTCAACCCTATTCAAAGTTGTTTTGGTTTAAAAAAAGCGTGTCCAATTTTGGTGTTATCCTAAACAACATTGGAGAAGGATAGTGTGGAAAAATGGGCATTCGTTTAACCACTGTTCGCTCAGTTTTTACCAGGATGACATGAAAGAACAGTTTTTTTTGCGATGTGTCTCAACAGGTTTTGGGATTGGGACAGGGAACTCTGGTCGTTTTAATTCCTGTTCTTTGTTTTCCCTCTCATGAACCACACCATCTTCGCGCGAAACGAAATGAGGCTTTTCGGTAGCAAGATAAATTTTGTTAGTTTAAGGCTTCTATCAAAAGATCCTTTTTTCACCTGACCCTAGGGAGCGAAGGAGACCTCATTTTACATAAGGTGGATGTTTTTCTCAGAGTTTGGCGGACGTAAATATTCAGAGTTCGTTGTAAAATGATGCAAATAAAAAAATCTACCAATTAAAGGGGCTGCGGGTCAGGTCACTCTAGGACAGCTGGGTGCTTACTATTTACACAAACGACCCGGGTGTAAACATTGTGTATCAACATAAAACTATATAATAAAATTCGACTTGGTTGGAGAACGATCCGATGCAAAGTATATGCAAATCAGCTGAACAGACTTAAAAGGAGTTGAAAAATTGCATTGCCTCATATCACCCATATCCCAACCGAATGGCGCAAACCATTTGATTTTCCAACCGGAATTTCCGGTTTTCCCATGTTAATGGTAAGTATCCCGACCACCATGTAGTAAGACAGTGGGGCTGATCCAGATATTCAGATTGGGGCGGGGGGCGGGGGGAGGGGGGTAGGGGCGGTCATCCAGACACTGAGACTAGGGGTACGCCCGGTCTCAAAAAAAATTTTTTTTTCGGCCCTTCGGGCCTCAGTTTGGTCTAATAATAAGGGGGGGGGGGGGGGGGGGCTCCTCCCCTAGATCTGCCACTACAAGGAGCTGCAAATCAACTAGCGAGAACTTGCAATCGATAGGTCACCTTGCAGACGCGTGCCAGTTCATACTGTAAGTCCTTGATAGCGCTGTTCTTCGAGTCCAGGACATCCTAAAGCAACACAAGAATTGAGCGTTATTTAGCTTTAAGCATTCGTGTACTCTGAAGAAGTCGTCTGGACTTAACGTCTGGACAAGGGTTTTCAAGCCACAACCTATCCATTGCCTGCGTCACAGACGCTCTAAACCTTCTGTATGGTTTTGACGAGTGCGTGGGCCGGCTGTAACGCAGGCTATCTATCCATAGCTCTTGAAAAAGGAAACTTGTGTTGTGGTCATTTTCTAACAGTTACGTCTTTGATGTCTAATACTATACATATTTTTCAATTTCTAATAATGAAAATAGAAGACAGGGTCCTTTAAAATGGTAAAATGGCCTAGAGATTCTGTTTACCCAAGTAATAGTCAAATATACGGAAAAGAACATTGGTATAACGAAACCTCGCTGTAGCGAACATATTTTGCCAGTCACTTGGCCCTTCGTTAGATCGAGGTTCCACTGTATGACTATAAACTCTCGGATATATCGTTGCCGTTAAGGTTGTCAAGAGAAAAATACCACTAATTGCTTTATTATATATGCAGTTTCCGTTACATGGATATTGAACTCCAGAGTGTCCGCCCAAGACATCCACGTCTTGATCAAAATTCGTTCGAATCGCATTCTTTAACTCGCTGCTCACTACTCTGTGGACCTCTCGAACAAGTTACAGAGCAACCAACAAGACAGTTAGTTTGCCAGTAATGATAAGGAAATTACCTCGAGTTTTCTCGTGACCACTGTAAGGGCGGTAGGATCCAGATTGGATGCCGAGAGAACTTCATTAAGCTGTGCTTCCTGTTCATGAAACAACACAGATAAAACATTTGGTAATGGAATAAAAAATAAAAAAAATAAAAAAAATAATAATAATAATAAAAGACGACCATCAACGTACATGTAACTTTTAAGCAAAAGGGTGATCCTGAGGTTCTTGGACAACGAATACTTTTCCATACAGTCATTTATTGATCACAAAAATTTTAAAATCCCTATTCAAGATGGTCAGATGCATAGAAATCCAAAAAGAGTTAAGTCCCTTCTGTAGCTGGCACTGGCCACACGTTCGTATTGGCACTGAACTAATACGTACCATTAATCTGAAACTAGATTGCCAAAAAATGGACAGACTGAAACAAGTCTCTGAAACACCTGAATGCCCTGTTTCCGGGAGTGAATAAGTTAACAGTCATTTAAACTTGTTTTGCTGCCAACTGTCCTACCCCTTTTCATATTTTGTTTGCTCTGGGTTCGCCAAAACTTTTGCGCCTTGTTTTTAGGGGAAGGATGCCACGTAAGCTAAAGGTTTTCTTACGAACCGCGGATTAAACGTCGGTAAAAGAGACGCTTCCCAGAGGACTTATTGAACAGTTTCAAGGATGAGCTGTTAAAACCAACATTGTCTGAGATACAGTAAAACCCCGCGTATAAGAACTTGGTTTTTAAGAACACACATAAGAACCTATTAAGGCTAAAAGTTTAAGTAAGGTTCTTAACAGTGGAGTTGCTGTAAAAGTGCATTAACTTTGAAATGGCATTTCAGAGAACTGACTATGAGTTTGTTTGATATGTTTTGTTAAGGCATTGTACTGCCTTTAGGCATTATGGTATGAATGACTTATATGGTATTATGAGATTATATTTATAATATACTTAAATGAAATTCATATGAAAATAGAAGAACCTATTTTAAGAACCTCGGTAGTCTAAATTTGTTTTAAGTACTATTTATATAAGAACCTCCATGAAAACGTCGCTGAAAATAGACTTCGCATCCTTTCACTTTTTTACGTGATTACGCCAAGTTGCTCTGTTACTTAAAAAAAGGAAATTTAAGTTTGAGCTGAAGAGAGGGGACCGCGCCCGAGTTCAGATAGCCTGCGAACAGCAGACGCATTTCCGGTCGTCGCTTCTCTCCCTTCTTTTCTTCGGAGGGAGAGAAGCGACGACCGGAAATGCGTCTGCTGTTCTAAGGCTAGAGTTGTCAGAGTTCAGACATAGAAAATAGAATTTATCGCCATGCCGTTCTCAAGTAAACTTAAAACTTGCTCATTACACATCGTAGATGTGCAGGGACGGCAAAGAAATTTACCAAAAAGCGTGATGCACGCGCAGAGGTGTTGTTTTTCGATGTTTTGCTCATTAAACCTATTGCTTCTTTTGCCGTCGCCGTCGTAGTTTCGTAAGGTCACTAATAATAGATTCGTCTTTTTTTCATGAAAGTTTCTAAGGATGACTCGTACCTTCTTTTCCAGCGTATCAGCCAGAGCGGCAAGTTTCTTTTCCAACAGCAAGTTCTTAAAGTTGCTCTTCTGTTGAACTTCATGGATGGCCTTGACAAACTTGCCGTACAATTCATCGCGTTCGTTTTGAGTCTAAAACATCAAAGGAAAGACAATACCAGCCTGATCATTAATAAATGTGAAAACATATTGTAAAGAGAAACAACCAGTTGGTAACTTACACATTTATATTAAACACCTCTACCTTATTGTTCAAATAGTCATTTTCCCGGGCGTTCAATTTAGCGAAAACAGAAGAGGCAAATTTTAATCAAACTGATTGTGCTATAATTCAACTAAATTTGACGTCCAAATGGCGTCTTTAATGCAAGTTAGTGCGAGCGCAGGACTTTTTGGAACCCTCTGAGCTATCCAATAGAGCGTTTTCACTCACGTGGCCAGCATCTAAGCTAATTCATTGGAACAAAAGAAAGTTTTTACATAAGAAAAGAGTTCAACTCCCACAGGATTGTTTTGGAACACCAATATGGCCGCCGTGACGTCATGTGAAAACGCTCTATAAAAACAACCACGCGGGCTTATTCAGCTCAGGCCCCTGAATCAGTGATCCGTTAGTCTTTTCTTACTTGAGAGAAGCGTTGTTGAAGAACCTCGTGTTCCCAGTGTAAACTTCTAAGCTCTTCTTCCTGGACTTTGAGCCGTGCTTTGGCGCTCTACGGATTCACCCAACAAAAATTTTATCAAAACAGAGTAACACCAAAAACAGTAGCGAGTAAATACGCTTGGGTGAATCAACGGCGGCAAAAACGTATACTTACAGCCAGTGACGCTTTGTCTTTTTCGTAGTTCGCAAGCTTCAAATGAAAACAAAGAAACAACAGTCAAATGAAATTACTAAACAGCATTCGACAGTGGTAAAGTTTATTATTTTGCAAAAGGTGAAACCTTTTAACAATTAAGTCTGCCGATGAAATCCATAAGCGTGGCTATTCAATCGACATCTGCTGTGAGACCAGTACTTTTCAACATGAGTTTAGTGCGACGTAAACGGGCAGATACAGGGGCGCATCCAGGATTTTTTTTAGGAGGGGGTGCACTCGTCTCTTGCTCTACTTCAACACCAATAAACCACATAGTTTTTTTTTGGCAGAATACCAGTTGTATTAGAAAACCGCAGGTCATCTCAGGAGGGGAGGGGGGTGCGCCCCTGGGATATTCCTTCTTTTAGTCTTAAAAATGGATAGTGAAATCGTCTGCCCTACGAGCGAAGGTGCTGAGAAGAAATTGGGCCGCACCCTTCGTCAGTATTTTCAGAAAAGTTCCTATGTTATTGTTTGGAATGAACGTCAATCATTCTAACCTGTTTTCGGAGCTCTTCTACTTCCTCTCTGGCTTTCTGTAATGGTTCTGTTAATCTCTTATTCTCTGCCATGATTTCATTCATTTGTTTCTCCATACGCTCTTCTTTCTTTTTCATCTCCTCTACTTGTTCCTGTCAAACGTCAAGAACAGCCTCACATTTACATCCGACATGAGTTTAACCTCTTCACCCCAGACGGCCAAGTTATTGCAAGACTGTTTAGTCACTCTAACTTCAATCTCGTTCCTAGGAGAGAGAACCTGGGAACGAGGTTGCCCTAACTTTGGAATCTGTTGTCAAAATCCTATGGTGTTAGTGGATGAAATACTGAGGTGTTACCATTCATCTGACACCTCATTGGCAGAACTTTTGCATAATGTTATTCATCTTGAAGACCATTAGAACATTATTTTAATGAGACTAGATTTACAGGTAAACAAACAGCAAGTAATGCTCTTTGTTGAAAGTCATTACAGGTGGATAGCCAAGCCTTCAAATGACACGTGTGATACCTGGGCTGAGTTGTTCAAAAGGTGGATAACGCTATCCACTGGATAAATCTCTATTCCATGGATAGCTTAATTGGTTTCCCTAATACTTCCCGGCCTGATAGTGATTTATCCGGTGGATAGCGCTATCCAAAAATTTTAACATTTACAGTCATCTGAGAAAGTTTGGAAAAGGGGTATAATTGCAAAGTGGTGCTTCCTGGTAATAATGAACGACCAGATGATACCATTGTTAGACCACATTTGCATGGCATGTTAATTACATGTACGTTGGTCACTTTATTTTACAGAGTTCCACTGAAATGACATGTGGACATGTGTTTTTATCCAAACACTGTTGGGGAAACCTGTACATGTATGTACTTCATGATAAGTCAGCAGTCAATTTATTACCTTGAGAGAATTGATGAGTGCTAGATTGTTAAGTGTGATGTCATTATAATAATTCTTGATGTCACTGAAGGCCTTCTCATGATTCTTCATGAGGGTGTTGATTTGACCATTCTTGCGCTAAGGACAAGAACAACAAACTAACATATCAGCTTTGATGAATAATTACAAAGCATGAATATTACATTTCTAACACAACCTTGGGCCCAAGAAATGAACTCTAAATGAATTATTACCAGGTGAATGTGCAATAACTTAAGTCCTGTTCAATACACTGAAACTGGTAGTATACTCTGGGTGTGAGTGTGAATTGGGCAGAGGTGTGTGTTTGCTACAGGTTTTCCTATGAGTGAGCAAAATCTGTCACATTTTTTGAGGGAAATAAGTGATTAACCTAAACTCTTGGCTAGTGAACTAAATCCTCTCACCTTTTAAACAAAATTACTTTTTCATTTTTGCATGGTACCTTACATTACACTTTTTTGGCACATTTTAGAACACTAATAATTGGCATGGGAAGTTGATGGATGTTTTGGGAAAGGGTACATTTTATGTCAAAAGTCACGTAAAAGGCAAACCTCTTCAATTTCATGAATTTCAGTCTTTCTTCTCAGCTCTAGTTCTTCCCTTAGTGACTTCATTTTCTTGTCATACTTAGATTCAATTTCTGCAAACAAAAGTACCGTCATAAGAATCAAACAATTTAATTTTAAAAATTCTCAATATCCAATGATCGCAAACCTTTAACTTGTCTTTCAAAGTCTTGTCTGAGTTTAGTCACATGTTCATCATGGCCCTGTAGACAGAGAAACCTTAATGAATATTTTTAGGTTAAATGCAGGTAGCATATCTCTACTTAGTATGCACACAATGGTAAAGTTAATATTGTTATTTGCTGCGGTTCTAAGAATAGCGGCAAATTATTGTTTTCACGGGTTCCAGCTTATAGACAGCTGTCATGGAGACTCAAGTATAAAAGGGCGGAATTTTACTGAGGTGATCATTCTTAGCTGACATCGCTGCCTGAGTTTTGCTTGTCAATGCTTTTTTCTTTTTGAGTCATTCGAATTGATTGTAGTTCGTTGTTGATGTACTCATAATTTTGTATTCTAGTTCAACCTCTCTCCCTTGAGGTTCCTGTTCAGTGTCTGGCTCTGCTTTCGGGAGGGTCCAGGTTTCCTCCTTAGTTAAGGGGGTTTTTCCTGCCGGGCAGCAGACACGATATCATCTTTATTACATTATCGATCAAAGAAATTTACTTGGGACTTGTTCCTTTTTTTCTGCTTTCCTGCCTTTGCAGTACCTATGTGTTTGTATTTGTATAAATAAAGGGGGACTGATGTTCGCATTATGCTGGGCTTCTATCCAGTGCAGCAGTCAGTTTTCCTATTTAACACAGAATGATTTCATTGTTTTTCACTGTTCACTGTTTCAACAATAGGGAATACGGAAAACTTAGATTATGCATGAGTTATACAGCTGCGCATGAACCAACAGTCATAACACTCGGGTAAAGAAAGAAGGGGTTCTAGCAACAAATAAAGATTGTCTTTTATCTATACTTTATGGTGACGTAGTTTTATAGCCTTACCCTCTTCAGGTTCTTGACAACATCTTCGTGAGAAAATTCTTGCTCTTTGAGTTCAACCTAGGTTCAAAATGTCCAGGAATTATTTTGCATTCAATTAACAATAACTGTTTGGATTGTTAGGTCACGTAGTCAGGTAGTAGCTTCTTGATCTTGCTATTACTTGCTTGGGATGACAATTATGTAAACAGTTTCAGCACAAGGATATTCCAAAAAATGTTGAAGGCTAAACCTAGGGTATTATAATAAGCGGTAGGATTTCAAATCCCACAGATAACAAGTGATGTAAAAAACATTCAACAGAACACTTGCTTTACCACTTGAAGGAAAGAAAATGCTGAAATCAATTTTTGGGAATCTGACATTTTGATAACTCTGTCATTCTATTTGTTTACAAATGTAAATTATTATATGTATCACTGCATGGTTAAAACAGAAGTTTCCTTGTGTTGACAAGATGTCAGCAGTTTCTTAGAACTTGAAGAGAACAAAATAATGGTAAATGGTGTACACTGTACAGTACTGTAATGTCATGAAATTGTTACCTATCCTTGGAAGTAAACTTACTTTAAGAGATCTTTTGTCTTTTCTTAGATCTTGCTCATTATTTTTATGATCATCCTGCGCAAGCTTCAGTTGTACAGCACCTAAAACAAAACATGCAGTATTGTTAATAACAGATGAGTGATCCAGAGTTATCAGTTATTTTTAAAATCCTTCTGGTCAGCAAACAGCAAAACTGAGTGGTTGTGCTGATGCATAAGTTTGTCTGCTCTGACTTGTCAACCCTCTGAACTGATGTTCATCTGTATCTATATCACATAAGCCTGAGCAAACCGTTAATATTTCACAATGACACCACTGGTTTTTCCGTGAAATGATGTCTGAGAAACAAGCGCAGAAATTCCATACTGACGAAGTACTGGGTGATGCGTCATCAATATGGGATTTCTGCATTCGTTTCACAGGGAAACCAAAGTGGCATAGCGAAACGTCAGCTGTTTCTCAGGCTAGTATCATTTTTTGAGTCACCTTTCTGTATTATTAATAGTCAGTGTAATATACATTTGTTATAGTAGAGCCTCAATTGAGTCAAACAGGACTGGGAAGAATTGTTTCATAAAGTATGGGATGAACAATATCATTTGTTATTCCAGGGTGTTATTATAATAGGGTTTGTTACATTTGTAAATGTATATCATAGGTTCAAAAGTACATGAATGTACTTACTTTCAGCCTTAAGTTCAGCGATGTTGTTTTGGTGCTCATAAAGCAAGTGCTTTACTTTTTGTTTATAGACTTTGATTTCAACCTGGTGTCTCTCCTCTGCCTCCTCCATTTCCCTATCTTTATTACGCAGTTCTGCTTTTCTTTCTTCAAGTTGTCTCTTTGTGATCTCCCAAAATGTGGTGACCTTATCTCTTTCTAGCTGAAAATAGTTACGCTCTTCACGTTCTCTGTCGAGTTCTTCTCGCAATCTCACAATATGCTCCTCAAGTTGTTCTTTACTCATTTCTTCTGTGCTAATGCCATCAACTATTGTTGGTGTTTTGGATTTTGCGGACTTCTTCTTCCCCTTTTTCTTTCCACTCTTCTTTTTGGGTGGCTGGAGGAAAAACAGTAAGCTTACATCAAGAACCTTGCCAAAAACATAGTAAGAAGTAACAACTGTAAGCTCTACTTATCAGCTACTAAACATTCAAATGCTATCAACCTACCATGTTGAATAATTTGATAGAAAAAGAGACGAAGTTATTCTAAAACGATCGCTTCTTCAACACTTCAATTCAACATGGAGAAGATTGTGTTGCCTGGAAACGAATTCAACAATATCAAAACTCCCGGATATTAACATGAAAGTTTCCGCTAGCAGCTATATCGTGGGCGCGAATTAGTCACGCAATAGTTTAGACAAAATCACAAACAATAAGAACAGGTTAAGTCTCAAAGACATAATACATTGGAATTTGCCTTTACCCCTTTTAATAACCAACCCATTATGTTCTATCTTGGCTTTTTTTTAAAACTATCCTATGTCAAGGAATGCTAGATGGCGATGGCGAATTTGGTATGGCGTGACGAGGGACACAATCACTTGAAAGTCACGAGCTTGTGAAGTGTTTTTGGTTCGCCTGAATTTGCAGTAGTTTCTTCATCTTCTGCTTCTCATTATGTTTTTAACAAAATTGTGTTTGCTTGTTTTCGCAGTCGAGACAGCAAATTATGTCTCATTATTCGTTAACGCCTCGCGTGAAACGGTGAATTCAGCTACTGGTACGTTTCGCTTCGCCAATATTTATGGCGACCACATGGTTCTTCAGGCAAAGCCGTTCAGTGCCATGGTTTGGGGATTTGGAGAAATCGGACAGACAGTTGATGTACGTGTTGGAAACGAATTTCTTGAAACCAAGGTGATAGAAGGTCTGTATGGTCTGTAGGGAATTTTGAATTTGTGATGTTAGTGATTATTGGACATCGATCCAGGCAATATACAGCTCTATAGGAGCATAGGAATTCTTTGCAAAGTAAAAACAAATAATAGTTGAACATAACATACGATAACGTTCTGACGCAAAAAGGGTTAAAAAAAAATTGAAACATTGAATTTTAATCTCTTCACAAGCAGTGACGGCAGCGGGGGGGGGGGGGGGGGGGGTTATGAGAGGGGAGGGGTCGTGGGTAGCATTCTCTCCCCCCCCTCTTGGAATACTAATTATCAAAATCATGAGGGCTCCCTCTTAAATCTTCTTTATTTGAATGAGCGTTTTCATGGACAGCATGTCATTTTTAAAGGCACTTTGTCCAGAGTGAAAAAAAACACTCATTGCATGTTGGGGGGAGGTGGAGATGCAAATTTCCAAAATCAGGGACTCCCTCTCAAAACAATCTCTTTCCCAAGTAAAATGCCCTGTTAAATAGCCGTATTCGAACTTTGTCTGACATTTAAAAATGTTGGATATTAGGTGCCAATGGTTCTGGTGTGTGGAAAGTTACACTAGACGCTCAAGATGCTGGAGGCCCATACACCATCAATGCCTCCTCAAAAGTGGGTAACACCACCGCATCCATAAGCCTGGCTGATGTGCTGTTCGGTGATGTTTGGTTATGTAGTGGGCAGAGCAACATGGCCTTCACAGTTACTCAGGTACAGATGTGTACATGTAAGCTCTTGTCTATGTATGGAAGACACAGCACAGTTTGCAACTAATTGTTCATGATCAAGTTGGCATAACCAGGCCCCAGTTGTTCAAAAGGGGGATAGTGCTATCCAGTGGATAAATCTTTATCCACTGGATAGTGCAATTTATTGGTTTCCCTAATACTTTCCCTAATCCGCTGGATAGTGATTTATCCAGACAGTGGATAGCACTATCCAGCTTTTGAACAACTGGGGCCAGGTGGTTGATGCTGCCCTCTAGATAAATCTTTTCCAGGTATAACGCAATATCAGTTTCCCTACCACTTATATCCATGGGATAGAGATTAACTAAGGCTATCTGATGGTCTGAGTTCTATTGGTGGTTGAAACGTTGTTGCGGTCCAAAGTCGAAAACTCAAACTCCGCGTATGTTAAACTATGTCTTTATTCCATGAACATTCCAGGTTTCCAAAGACAAATTAAGATCTGATCTGAGTCAACTTCAAACAAATTCATGATTAAGTGGGTCCAAATAAGGTCAAGTATCCTATGCACGACGAGTTAGGTTTTCTAGAATCAAAATACAAGCTTATAATGAGTTCAGTGTTCAAAGTTCTTAAGGAAATGGCTGAAATACAAGTCAGAAAACTTACCGACTGTTTTGAGTTGCACGAGTACACTTCCAAAATGGCAAACTTACAAAAAGAGTCAGGTTTCAAAAAACATGTGGTTACATTGCAGGCACGAAATACGTGCGCAGCAGTATTAACAAACATACAATACCACACCCCTTAACCATTTAATTTTTGACTGCTTTGAAGGTCTTTTAATGAGACAGAACGTTTGTGGTGAAAATGACATTTATCTGATAGGCCTCTTTCACTTGAATTGTTTGTTTTCCCATTGCAGAGCATTGACAATTTCACTGAATGTTCTTTAAGAAATTGTGCCTCCCCTCTAGGTTTTTGGGTGCAATTTTGATTGACAATTGAAAGAACACGTGACAGTGAGGAATTAAGACGTTTTCAAGTTTTTTCATCTTGAGAACAGTTGAGTTAATGTTTCTGTGTTTTATTGGTGTTGAATAAGTGTTCGCGTTTAGCGAAGAAAAATTTAAGAAACAGAAATTTCTCTTTAAATTACGAATACATACATAATACCGGTACATGTACATGTGAGAAAGACAAAAATGGAAAGAAACAGCACTCTTAAAGTAGCATCACAAAATTGGCCTGTGCTCACCATGGTAAATTAAAAAAGTGAATTAACAAACCTAAAAGCTTAAAAGAGCTCTGTTGTCTTATAAAACTCACATTAGGTTGTAAATGCTTCTGAGGCTATTGAAGAAGCTGACCATTATCCTGACATCAGACTGTTTACAGCAAGCCTCATAGCATCCGACACTCCTCTTTATGAACTTCAAGAAGTTATGCAACCATGGAGTGTAGCCTCTTCTAGTAAGGAACTGAATTTTTTTTGCCTATTAATGAAAATTTGATGGTTAACCCCATCTCAAATATTTGAGATATGATAGACCTCTTTAGCTTGTATGTATTGTTTTCCCGATGAAGGTCGCAGGGGAATTTGCCCCTTTGTCTTTTCATAAATTATGCGTACATACACTGTATGCAAGTGAAGACAAAATTTGAAAGAAACAGTTCTGTGGAGTACTATCACATGTGGAGAAATAGAAGACAGAAGTTCAAGGGGACTAATAACAAGCCACATTTTGAAGTTTTAGTTTCTACTTTTATGTTTTAAAAAGTCACAGGTGCTCAGAATAGTTACTTGCCTGTGTAACAAGGCTGTGCTCTAGTAGAGCCCCATGGCCTTGGCGCCTGACTTTTGCTCTCGGGTGCAACTAGAAATTCTTAGCTTTTCCATACAAATCATATGCTGGGCACCCTAGATTTTGCAGGCTCAGAGCATTGGGCTTCCTTTCAATTTAATTTCCATAGAGCACATAATTACGCAGCCTTGTTAAAACTTGTTTTTTATAACATCTTTGTATGGAAAAGAACAAGAAACATATAAAGTGTGTGGGGATAACATCTGTTACAGTATTACTGCAAAACTATTATAGTTACCATGATAAGACATTACTATTGCATGCATTATTCAGCAAAGGTATGCAATAAGGTGACCAGAGCTTGCAACCCACAATATTTTGACTAGCTCATCAGTCAGCTTGGGCAGTTCAATAATATTGGTTAGAGTGTTACATCTGGTCATTTTTAAGGTCAGGGCTCATGTCAATTGTCCCTTCCAGCATGTGTTTTTTTTCCAAGCTCTTTTTAAAAGGCATCAACATTTTATATAGTGCCACCATTTGTTTTCACTTGAAATGTTGCCTGAGGAACAACTGCCGAAATTCCATACTCAGATGGTGTGTCACTGCACCCAGGTCTGGGTAGTGCTTTTGGTTGGCTGAAGAAAATTTTCAACCAATCCGAAGCACTACCCAGATCTAGGTAGTGACACTTCGTCGATGTGGAATTTATATCTGTAGTCATTCCTCAGATGTCATTTTGCCGGTGTTAAAACCAGTGGTGGTTTCACAACATGTTGATTGTTCTCTCAGGATAGCATATCATTGTCCAGTGCAATTTGTTTTTGGAGAATGTAAAGAATTGCATAACCCATTTTCTTTATAAAGTTTTTACTGTTTTTACAAATTTGTCTCATTTTTCAAAGAATCAGTGAATGGTGGTGCTTGGAAATACTTCTCAGCGGTGTGCTGGTTTTATGGTAAGAATCTTTATGACCAGTACAAGAAACCAATTGGATTGATTGCTACAGACTGGGGTGGTACCCCAGTTGAATCATGGTCATCGCCAGACGCCCTGCATCAGTGTAACATAACTGGAGACAAAGTAGTGGATGTGTAAGTTAACAAAAAACTTTTTCTCACTGCTGAAGGAATTTAATAAAGTCAGCTCTTTATTGATTAACAGCTCTATGAGATGTTCACCTTTCTAAAATAGACACCTAGAGTTTTTCCGGATCATTATAGGTTTCTGGGAAACTGCCCACGTACCCCTCCCCTAAGCCAACATTAACACTTACTTTTCAGTTAGGGAAAAATGTTGGCTTAGGAGAGGGGTAGGTAAGCAGTTTTCTAGAAATGTGTAATGATCTGTTGTTCCCTGCTGTTCTTGTGTCATTGTCCTAGACACTTGAACTCATAGGCCTGGTGATCAGGTTCAACATTTTTCTTTTTGGAGTGGATTAAATGTAGGCAATCCACCTGATTTTTCTTATTGCTCCACAACTTAATACCTCTACTGTAAAATGGAAATTATCAACTGGTAAGTTCCATTTTTGTCTTTTATGTTGTGAAATAACATTAAGCAAAGTACCAAGCTTTTTGAGAAAAATCCGCATTTCAGCATAAAACAACCAAATATGGCTATTTAATGTAAAATCAGGTGAAAAATCTGCAAAAGGCAATTTTTAGGTTTTTTTATTTAATTTGCAAAGATTTCACTCATGAAGAAGAGAATCTTGCAAGAGTCTTGAAAAGTTGAGACTTTTTTGAAAAATAAAATGAATTTGAGAGCCCTTGAATCGCAAAATTTAATGCCTTTTTGATATTTGCCTATTGAAATCACAAACATCAAACCTCTCAAAATACCGTCTTGCCAAAATTGTGAAAATTTAGCGCCAATCGGGAACATGAGAACAAACTATACAATGCAGGTGAAAGAAGAAAGAACAGGTTTTTTTATATGCATTTATCTTCTTTTCCTATTTCTTTACAGATTCGTTTCACCTGAAAAAGAGATATTTAAGGGCCCCAACACACACTCAGCATTGTATAATGCAATGATTCATCCTTTTTTGAACATGACCATATATGGGGCTATTTGGTATCAAGGCGAGGCTAATGCAGCTGCACCATTTACGTACAACTGTACATTTCCGGCTATGATTGATGACTGGCGTTCCAAATGGTTCTATGGTACCGACAAGCTCACTGATCCTGAATTTCCTTTTGGATTTGTTCAGGTAGGTCATTGGGGGTTAGTAGTCTGTTGTAGGCGTTCAGACTGGGCACGGTACAAAAAGATCTGAGCAGGGAAAACAGCGAGGGGTGGGGTAGCGGACTTTGGGCCAAACTCCACTATCTGAACACCTGGAACAGCTATGAGGGTAGTAGACTCATTATTATCATTATCATCCTCATCATCATCATCATCATCATCATCATCATCATCATCATCATCATCATGAGGTTCGCTCTCATCATCAAGTTATTCTCAATTCCATGAACATGAACAGCCTTCGCGTTTTCTTGCTTTTCAGCGTTATTTCGGTGGAAATTCCACATTCAGTCACTTTCTCGCTGGTCTGCCGCGATATCTTTTAGGTGATGACTTTCAAAATAGAACTTGACTATAGAGGATAAGAGATTACAAAAGGGTTGGCTAACCACATTGAGCTACAGGCTGGATGGTCTCCCTCGCAACCTTTTTAAGTGTGATCACACAACGCTTGTGCGGAGGAGTGTTGCGTGACAACACTAAAAACGGCAGCGAGGGAGACTACAGACAGGAGGGAGTTAAAAAATAAATGTTGCGAGGGTGTGTCAGTCGGGGGAGGTGGCGAGGGGATGGGTGTTGAGGCCTGATTGAAAGGCAGAGAATGTCAAAGGCGGCTGTCTTTTTGTTTTTTTTGGTATTAGCTATCATCGTTTTACCAAAAATCAAAGGTTGCAGATGGCTTTCCTGTTATCCGCTGGGCTCAGACTGCCAACTACGGCTATGCTCCTAACCTCAGAGAACGGAATGTATTTATGGCAGTTGCGATGGACTTGGGGAATAAATCAGCTATTTATGGCAGTATTCACCCCCCTGACAAACAAGATGTTGGGTTTCGTTTAGCCCTTGCTGGACGAGCAGTTGCGTATGACGATTTGGATGTATATTTCTCCGGTCCCATTGTTTCTGATGTGACATTCAGTTGGCAGATTAACACCACATTTTGGAAAGCAAATGTTAAATACCACCACGAAAGTGTAGGAAAAGGAGGTATTGAAGTGCGTGCCTTGCGCGGCTTTCAGGTTTGAGCATTTTTTTAACTATTAAATTAAAATAGTTAAATCTTCATTGTTACAAGGGGCAATCCTCTGAGAGACTAGAATTTAGACCACCGCTAATTGTAGATGAGATGTCACAAATACCAACAAATTGGGGGAAACCAAACTCGTTGCGAAGATGAGTAGTCTGAAAGATCACCCTTCAGTTGTGATACTAAAAAACTATAAATCCATCGACTTAACAGGGGCACCCATGACGACGATTTTTCGTAAAAGCATTGAAAACACTTTTTAGGCTATCCAGAGTACTTTTACGTCTCTAGCAATGCATTGTAAGAGGCACTGTAAAATTTGTATCTGTTCGGCTGAGTCTTTTCGAAATTAAAAGGGCTTCAATATTATCTTCCCGAACTTTTAGATGCAATTTGACGTATCACGAAAGTGAGACATTTTATGATTTCTCTCTCCATCGCATTTTTGAATCCGAAAAGTTTAGGTTTCCTTTTTTTCTACGAAAAATAGGCTAACTTGGGAAGTGAAATGAGAAAATTAAAGATCAGAAAATCGTAGGGATTTATTAGAAAAGCTTCGAAAAATGAACATGAATGGAACGGTCATCTAGAAATTTTTAGCCGCCCTGAAGTAATAGAAAGTTCCAGGCAATATTTGCTTCTCCGAACAGATATTTTATCGAAAACAGTCGTTTGGTGCCCCTGACTTAACTTCTCAGGTATGACCCAGTCTCTGTTAGTGTAAAA
Source organism: Porites rus (assembly GCA_964035705.1). Classification (NCBI taxonomy): domain Eukaryota; kingdom Metazoa; phylum Cnidaria; class Anthozoa; order Scleractinia; family Poritidae; genus Porites; species Porites rus. The sequence goes on from OZ037993.1 coordinate 45,471,221, forward strand.
GATATGGCAAAACGAATACCTCATGTCAACCGTCAGTTTTCGAATTTCGATTGAGTGGATTTAAGTCTAGCCTGTGTACAGCCGCCCCTCCGTGGTCGTTAACCTACTCCCTCGAAACCACACTTGCAGTTTATTTAAGACGCCTGTATTATTTGGGACATCATCGGCACTCGATGACTTTTCTGTTTCATTGCTCTGCTATATGCATATTGCAATTGTGTTAGCGAGAATTTGGAATTGCATGCTGTGCTAGTTGAACATTGCGTTTATCCCGTCAACAACTGGTTCAAGATTGTATGCTGTTCTAGTTTCTCATTCTCAGCAAGAGCTCAAGAATGCACTTGGCGCTAGCTGCTTATTGCACGAGTTCATGATCGCGTGCGGTGCCAGTTGAAAATTGGGCTTGTGACAGCAAGAATTTTACAGGGCTGCATGAAGTGCCTATTGCAAATTAAGTTATGCTCGGCCAGCATTCAAGATTGCATGTTGCGCTGGTGTTAATGTTAATTCATAATGCCCCCTAAGTACTCACGCATCTAAACGAGTCAAACGGACAAAAATGGCTTAAGAACGTTAATTATTCCAGTGAATGTGTAAAGCATTTCGTCACCGCTGTTAACCCACCACTAACCGCGCGAAATCGCCCGTTTGAAATCACGTTTCTTGCAGCATGAGATGTGCAATATATTTGTAAATAACTCAATAAGCAGCGATTAACTACAATGAAAATCTTGTCTCTCTACCCACTTGTACCTGCACAAAAATAAACTTCTCTTTTTCTTTCGCGTTTTTGGGAAAATTTTTCGCAAAGACATCAAGGGTTGTAAACACCCGGCTAAACTTATGGACAGGAAAAAAGCGAAATTTTGATTTTGGCGCAATTTCTTAGAAATATAGCCGTATTCTCACCCCAGGAAAGAAAACTCGATTGGTTTCCCATCTGCAAACAAAGATTGCGATAGTTTTGCCTTATTTGTCCTGATACTGGTAAAATCCTACGACTGCTGCGAAAAGAAGCTGTGTACTGAGAACACCAATTTGGCTGCAACTTTAGGGCTTTTGAAAAGCTGGTCATGTTAATTTAAGACCTCAGATGAATATTTTGTTTACGTACCTGATGCAATGGGACCAAGGGTGACACATATGGTCAGGGCTCTCGCCCTTCACCAGCGTGATGAGAATTTTAATACCATAGTTGACTACTTACTCAGGTTGAGGTTTTGGTTGATTCCCCCTTTGTTCCGAGGGGGTTTTCTTTGTGTTACTTTACCTTAAAAACCAATACCTTCTTATTTCATTTCTATCTGGAACGCACGAAGAAGTCAAGTCGGGTTCTTCGGCGGTAAAAACAAACTACTTTAAAATTTACAACTCCAGGTACATGCAATGGCCTTGTTTCGTCGTTCTGATGTGTCCGTGGTTATTCGATCGAGATAATCCACTTAATAAAAAACCTTTTCTAAAGTAACCGTCTTCCAACAAAAATAAGAAAATTGTTTTTGAGTGGTCAAATCAGTTGAAAGGTTGGATTGTACTTGTTTTTCTTGCAGTACTACTGCGTATCATCCAGTAACCCAGCAGACTCCATGTTCACAGAGGCTGAGATTAGCACAAGTGCATTTAACATGCTTGGTTTGTCTGGTGAATGCCCATCCGGTTACCAAGCAACAGGGTTAAGGTATGCTTGGAATGTGACACTTTGCGAGTTCAAGAACTGTGCTGTTTACAGTAAGGAGAATGAATTGCCAAGTCCTCCCTTCGTATGGAATGCACCAGATGTTCAGCCAACCAAGTGATTGTCAGTCGTAACCGCTATTCACCTCCTCCCCCCAAATAGTCAATATCAAAGAAATCCTCAATTTCATATCAAGTAGAAGTACCGCTAAAAAGGTTTAATTTGCATGGTTACATTGCAAGAACTCGTCACCAGATTCCATAGTTAGCAGCAAATTACGTGCTTCCATTGTAGGCTCCTAGTTGCGCCCCTAGGATTGAAAGGGGTAACCGGATTGCTCTCACGTTTTCAGCCTCGAACGAGGCAATTTGAAACGTCTTTACGCACCGGATTTCTTTATGCAGCTTTAATCTAAGTTACCGAACTTGTTCAAAGTTTGCTAGATGTCCTTTAATTTTGATATTTGTAAAGCCCTAGTGGAAATGTCACTCAACGATTTCCTTGACTTTTTAAAGACGTTTCCCATCAGCAACGATCAGTTAAAATGAAATAAATATTTGAAAATGCTAAACTTATTTTTGTTGCATCCTTTTTAACTCATTCTGTCCTTTCAAAATATTCTGGAAAGCTGAAATAATGTGAGCCATTGAGCGATTTTTCTAGTATGTTAACTTAAATGTTAAGAAAAAGGCTTCCGCGCTACAACTTCGTTTGTTAGGAGTAATGATAGGGTTTGCTAATTTCCTACCTTCTTTAAACAGTTTGTTGGGTGTCGAACACCTCACACTGTGGAGTCCTTCTTAATTAAGTTATGTTTTGTCTTTGCCCGTCCGTTTATTCCTTGTCTTGCGGTATTTTCAGGCTCTGCTTCTCAGTTCGCCTTTTTTGTTAGTTGATCAATATGCCGAACACACTTCCATTTCAATGATGTACCGCGATGTCCTTCAACCTTTAGTCTGTTTTATGTTGTTCTGTGTGCACATCTCGAGTTGATCATGGGAGCTGAAATTGATAATTTGCCGAAAGCCGAGGAGCCCCTATAGCAAAGGCTGTCTTGCAAACCTCGACTGGGTATCGATCAACTACCTAACTGAATGTCTTAAAAGAGAATGGTGCGTAATTTTAGAAACCAAAAATAACTATAACTTTTGTGCGCACAATAACGAATTGCGTACGCTAGCATTAGAATGATGTTTATACACAGTTTATGAAAACAAAGGCGTTTGAGAAACTAGAGAACTGAAGACCAACTTGAGTTCACATGTACCTTCGCGGTTCCAAAGAAGTATTAGTTATACCCACATGAATGTGCGAGGGCGAAACTTTTCTCCCTTGCACGCTGTTAAACTAGAAAATTGATACTTGGGACGTGACGCTTTCCCAGGTATTTTGCTCGCGAGGGAAAGTAACATGCATCCCAGCAAACTAAACGCAGGTGTTACATACTAGCTGTCATAGGTAAACGCACCAGGGTAATATGCTATTGATGAATCCTGTGTATTTTGTCTGGTTGAGTTAGTATACAAAAGCTACGAAACGGCGATGAAGAGTGCGAACCCGGTGTTGGTGCAATAAGGTTTGCATACAAGAAAGATGTACTCGATCATCTCAACGGGTGATCTTTTCTCGTCCAAAAGGATCATTAGTCATCCACGCAAGCAATAGGTAAACTGAAATTACATTTATCACAAAAATGAAAATGGTTTTGCCTTGTAAGATTTTTACAACACGGTGTGAACAACTGCGCCACCTTATCAGCTTCGAAAACGCTTGTGACCCGTTCGTTTTCAAAAAGAGCATCGTGATACATAGATTGAGAACAAAATAGCGCTAAGTTGTTGCTGCACTACAGAGTAAATGGCTGGGCTCAGAAGGTTGAATGACCGATAATGTAAAGAGAACTGCGCTGTGGAATAGCAACAGAAAAGAGATCTCTCTACTAGACTTGTTTGACTTTGTTTCTGGCTCACACCTGGCGCAGCAGGAAGATCCTATTGCCATGCTGATAGTCCCCTGTGGGCAGTTAATACAGTCCCAACAGCATGGTGCAGTGATACCCTTTTGGGTACCAGGCGAGCATTTTGATAAACGGAAAGACAATGGCCTTTTGAGAGTTTTCATCGTAAGTTAGAAACATTCTTACCTCCCGCCCCCCGTAAACTCTTTTCTTGGCTTTCTCTATTTAGCCCTTTTTCGATTGCCAAATATTGAGACAGAATCCATCACGAAATTGAGTAATTTCACTTTTCAGTGGACAAAAACCTTGTACCAGAATAATTTAAACAATATCGTATTCTTTTTTACATTTTTCAAGGGCTATGTAATAACACGAAAGACTATTTCTCATGGGGGACGAGAAAATAAATGTACATTTTCACAAGAATTGTGAAAACACAAGGAAATTCTGAAAATTTCATGTGTAAGATTTGATATTTATTTTCTCGAGCTTTCATAATAAATTTCTTTGGTGTTTTTACAGATAACTAATAACATCAAGAGCCCTTAAAAATATAAAAAAGAATACGATATTTTTAAAATCATTCTGGTACAAGGTTTTCGACCACTAAAAATTAAAATTACTCAATTTCCTGGTGGATTCTGTCTTAAGTACTGTTAGGGTAGTTTCTCTCTATCATGCGTGAGAAAGCTAAACCACAGGCAGTATAGAAAGGAATGGAATGAATCGGTATGTCGTGGATTAGAGGATAAAAAGACGGGCGCACTTTACATTATATATTCACTTGTTAACAGTACCTGGGACTTCAGCATACAAGGGCAGTTCTGGCAACAGCTATCAGTACATTTATGAGCTTACCGTTACCCACCCATAGCCCATTATGTGAATGATGCGTGAAAGGTAGACCACACCCCCGGGAAACTTCCCCTAACCTTTTTGAACAGTGTGGTAGGTTCTTTTAGGTCCCCTTCAAGTTGACTTAAGGGGACAAGGTCAACGGCTTAGTATAATTTACTTGCACAAGCCCTTCCGTTTTCTGAATTCAGAGCGGGTTTAGGTATTCCGGCATTGATTGGCTTGGGGACAACTCTTGTTCCCGCTTCCAAAGGAGAAATTCGACACCTTCGACCTGACGTATTCCATCGTGTTTTGCTGGGGACGGAAAAGGAGAATGTGGATTCTGTGTGGGAACACAAACCAACAAACCAAATGAAGTTGCTAACGTCGTTAAGCAAGACACCAGGGCTACGTACAAGTTCTCAATCACCACAAACGCCACAGGGTAATGTGCTATCGATGACAACAGCAGAATGTACGTAGAGAATCCTATGTATTTTGTCTTGTTGAAATTTTCTCGAATGCAGTGCGGATGGTTCTCCCTTTGAAAGCGTAATACGTAAACATGAGAGCCAGAGTGATTATGTAAAAATAAGTGGCAATAAAGAGCGCGAAGGCGGTGTTGGTGTAATAAGGTTTGCACAAAAGAAAGATGTACTCATATGAACGGATGACCTTTTCGCGCCCAGGAGGATCCGAAGACATACTCAGAATTAACAGGGATACTGCAACGGCCTTCACTACAGCAATAAAGATGGTTTGCCTTGTCAGGATTTTGTAACACTGTGTAAACAACTGGGCCACCTTGTCAACCTCTAACACGCTTGTTATCCGTATCGTTTTCGTTAAGAACACTGTAACACAGAGATTGAGGGCAAAATAACGCCACAAAGTTGATGCAATGCAAAGTAAATTGCTGGGTTCAGAAACGTTGAGGACGGCTAGTATATGAAGACCTGAGATGCCAAAGAGCAGCAGGAAAGAGAACTCTATGTTCGAAGCCTTCACGATTGGGCTGTTATAAAACTTGCTATAGATGCCGCAAGCTAACTTGGTGAGAATTACTCCTATGGAGGCCACCACTGTTGTGATCATTACTGCGGGAATTGTGGGAGTGATGTTTAACGTGGGTAGTTTTTCACACTTGGTGCCATCATTATTTGGCTTTGTCCCAGGCTCACTTGCTTTGCAACTGTTGGATCCGAATTCGGCGCTGACGGATCCTTGAGGACACTTAATTAACGCAATCCCAACAACATGGCGAGGTGATCTCCCTTTGGATGCCTGGCAGGCATTCAGTTGAAAAGGAAGACACCGAAGTGGACAGTGTTTTCCAACGTAAATTCGATGTATTTATCTTGAGTTTAGGCGTGCTGTCCTTGTTCCAAGTTCCCATCCTGACCTTTCTGAGACGTGTTTCTGTGGCTGGTGAAAGTTGGATGTTTATGATGCTGTATAAAGCTGAGAAAGGATCTCCAAACCTATGAAATCGCACTTTTCCGGTCAAACCATCAAAACTGACGTTGCTGAGGTACTTTTGTAGATCACGTCCCTTAATTGTCGGATGGACCGAAGACAACATTCTTCATTTCGAAAACCTTGTTCATCGGTGCAGCGGTAAATAAAGAAAAAAAATCCCAGAGCGTAAGCGATAGCGTACAGAGCATCAATGACATACGATACGAAGGGGCTGCGTAGCCTAGAAAATTCTTGGTATAGCTTGTGATTTGCCTTGCAATTTGCAATCCCCAAATCAGTCGATTTGGCTGTTGAAACTTATTGAACAATTAACCTGCCATCACCGAATTCTCTCCACCATCGTACGTCGCGCTCAACGCTTTCTGCTTAAGTGATGCTCCTAGCGTGTTTCTCAAATGCCGGAACAGGATAGTCATGAATCTATTACCAGTGACCCATTAAGGATCGTGAAGCGAGGGTCCGAGAGTAATCTCTCTTCGATAGTGCTTCCGTCGGTCGCTCATTATTAAACTCTTTCGTTTTAATCCTTTTTTGGTTGCCACAGCGAACAATTTTTCGAGGTATTTCCCATAAAGCCAAACGATGATCACTCCTATTGTACGGTGCTTTTTGATTCTAGCAACGATCTGCTAGCTATCTGTTCCATGTTGCCGCGGTAGTCTCGGCGAGGGATAAACTCATTGAAAGCAATGCAGAACGTTTCTCTATGGTACGATTCTCTTTCCAGCGCTAAAATTCCATTCCGTGCATAAGAATCATCCAAACCAATAACCGCCACGTATGTCCAGTTAAGGCGTTCTATGAAGTCTGCCATGGCCTTTGCTACCCACGTATCAGAAGGAACCAGCGACCTGAAGTAGGCTTGCTATCAAGATGGCGCCGGCGGAATTATAAGTACCGATAAGCGCTGAGATGGGCTTGTACTCGACCCTCTTAGTTAACTGCTCTTTGTATACATGGAGGAGTTCGATGTACACATAACGACTGGACCGCTATTACGCTTGAAGTCATACGCTTCTTGCATGGCCAGTGCTGGACTGTCACAGTAGTTTCTTATGTCATAACCGAGGGACACGTTTGGCAAAAGACTTGAATTCTTGTTTACCATGTCAATAGCAAAGATGACAGCTTCAGCATGTCCAAATTCTTTAGCGGAAAATTTGCCACCCATGTGGAGACTGAACAGGCCACCTAACAATAAGTCACCGTCTTTATAGGCTCTCAAACTCTGGTTGCAGGACATGCAGTGTCCACATAGTACAACGAACAGAGTCGCTTTGCGATGCAGTAGGGAATAGTTTTGCTTGTAACGTCATCATCCTTATTCTTGCCGCCTACAATGAGTTAAGTAGTGAGCTTGCCAACCATTAGTACTTCACCATCTATCTCTAAATTTCATCAAGAGATCCGAGATTCTAAACTATTTATTATGTTTGCATTTAATGGTTGAGCCTAATTTAAGACTAAGCACTAGAAATTTATTCATTCCCAAGATCTGGAGACGAATGTTGTGAAATGTTTAGGAGGGCACTTTGTGAAATGCCAACATTTATGTAAGACAACCAATTTTACATAATTTTCTTGGCAGAGCATCATTTCAAAGTCATTTTTCAGTCACAAGTTAGAAAAACAGCTGGACACGGGCAAAAAAAAAGTAAGAAAAGGAGGCAGCAAGCTGGCAGTAGTATTTGATAAAGACGACTCCTTCAGCTGGAATGGTTTCTCGAGTACACACAGCCAAGAAGGTAGAAAGTCCTAGTCCCAAGGCTGCTCTTTTCATAGCAATTTAAGGATAAATTTTCTTAACCATTGCGTTATTTTCGATCGCCAGCGCATCTTTTGTTTCTCTTAAGTTTAAATTATTGTTAATGGTGTCTCGACAAAGTAAAAAAATCTAACAATTAAGTTGGGGGCAAAAGCGTACGGTGCATTGCAATGAATTATGTTAAGCTACAAAAGAATCAATGGTGTTGACTCGTGTTTGCGCAGTGCGGTTCAGAATATGTTCCCACAAGCATCGGTTGTATTTCAGCTATCCTAGCTTGACGCTTCTGTTTGACAGATGATCGCCATTTCCAAAACCAAAAATTCTCTCAAAAGCATCTTCAAGAAACTGAAGGTTTGGATTGTTTATCCTTGGACGACCTCCAGCAGAGATATATAAAAGCAAAATATTTTTTTTTTGTGGAATAATTTTTCTTGGTGATAGATTGTAGAAAGTATATAACTTGAATTAAGTCGTGTTTGTTAAGTCACAAAAACTGTTTTTTTTAATGCGGTGTGTTATCACCTTAAATAAATGGAACGTTAACTTTTTCGTAGCTTTCAAGCTAATGTAACTTAGTTTTACAATCATGGTATCCCATATAAATATTGTCGGTTATACAAAATTTGTTATATCCACCTGCCTTATTTTCCTTAATTGGAAATTCGTGTAAGCTCAGCTATGGACAAGAACTGGCGCCAGAGAAAATGAATATGACTAATTGAGACTTCTATTCCCCATTTTTGTTGATGTTGATTAGTATATCTTTTTGGACGGCTAAGTGTGTGGTATCGTGGGATTTTTTTACAGGTCACGCCGTATTTTAGAGAGCCCGTAGGGCGAGTCAAAATACGAGAGACGAGTGAAGCTTATAATTAGTTGCATCCAGTTAGCAGAATAATATGCAAAACTATTGCAGATCTCATTTTTAGCCATTTCCTTGCTAATTGGCGTAAAGCCGGACCAAATAGGAGGTTTTGGTTAAAATATGCGGCTTTTGCCCCTTTTAAATTCCGCATTGCAAGATTTTAACAATAACCGGTGTTATCTTTATTTCGCCTTACACTCCAATGAGGGGTATAAAAATGACTAATTATGAATTATGATTGGTAGTAGCTTAGTGTGGTCTTTTTTCTTAAACGACTGCATGTAGGTTTTCCAAATTTGTGAAGACAGAGATTTGTTTTATTTTTGGAAGGAAAGATGGCCCCGCCAGCAGCTTATTGCTGGCTTCTTGCCCAACTCTACAAGGCGTGCATGCACGAATCATGCAAATTGGCGTTCTCTGATTAGCTAACTAAGGTAAAGTCGTCAAATGTCACGCCACTCGTTTGTTTCCGCTCATGCGGTCATTCGTCGGCCTTACCCGTGGCAGACTGTCCTCTGACTTTCGAATCATGGTGCTCCTATAATGCATTTTCTCAGCGCTGAGGTTTTTATTATTTCATTTGGCCTTGGCCTTTTGCAAGAGAGAGTCATCGTCGCTCTTCTTCGTCGGTTTCATTGTACTCGTTGAGCGGGAAATTTATACCTCTGTGGCCTGCCAACTGATGGTGAACCTGCCAACTGACTGCCCATTGTAATTGTTCTTTTTTTCACTCCCAGGTAAAAAGTTTCATTTTATCATATGACAGAAATTAATATTACCGAGTGAAATTAAAGTACCAAAGAGGCTTCCTACACAAACTCAAAAGTTAGAAAAGCACATGTGTTTACAATTGCCTGTAAACGTAAAGGCATTAACCTCTTGGCTGTGGATCGGGACATTATAGAACGATACAGATCATGCATACCTGAACCAACTTAGCCTTCAGTTTAAGTGACAAAGTTGGTAGGCAACGAATTTTGGAGGGACAGATCTTGCCATAAATACCTCGTCATTTTGCAAATTCTGACCAATCCTGACCAATCCCGACAGAGTTACACACCATAGTCTAACATTTTTGGCAAAAATCCACTGCCAATTTTGCTATTCACCAACTACGCTTTCCAGATATATTTCTCCCTTTTATGGAACGTTAAACAGCCACAATTTCGTGGGAAAGAGGCACGATAATGCGGGCAACAAAACAAGTTAAAGAAAACATAGAAAGATATTCGCCTAAACAGTCCAACTTTGGATTCAGGAGCGGGTTGGTTAAAAATGCAGCTTTTGCGCTGTTTAAATTCTGTATAGCAAGGATTCGACAATAACATGATATCTTTATTTTGCCTTATCCTCATATGAGGGCTACATAAATAACTAGTTATGAATTATGATTCCGTATTTGCTTGGTGAGGCTATCCTTTTCTCAAACGACTTCAAGCACATTTCAGATTTTGAGGGGACGGAGATTTGTTCTACCTTTGGAAGTTAACATGGCCCCACCAACTGCTCAGTGCACCTTAATTGTCCAACTCTACAAGGCGTGCATGCCTTTGAATCGAATTCGCGTTCTCTGATTAGCTAACTTTGTACAAAGATCCTTGCGATCTGGCAATGACAGTTTTTACGTGCTGTTATATCCATAAATTTCGATCAGTCTAGTTGAATTCCAGCAATATTCTTCCAGCCACAGTCAGATGTTGCGCCACTAGTTTGTTTCCGCTCACGCAGTCATTTTTGTGCCCTGTCCGTGTTAGACTATCCGCTACGGCTGTGCCACTGTCTTTCTAGTCACGGCCCTCCTGTGCTCCCTTTTACCTGTCAAAGTCTTTTCAAGGTCGTCAATAAGTGCATCTTAGTGTATATGTTATAGTGTCAGAAGATCAATATTCCTAGCCGACTTTCATCGCGAATATCTTTGCGTGGAAATTTTTGTGCTCTTTGTGCACATCATAATGTCTAATGTGCGCCAAGACGCCAAGGCTTCTTGACAAACCACTCCTTGGTCTCAATCAACTATCTAAGTCAATCAAGGTCTCTTAATCAAGGTTCAACTAATGAAAAAGGTAACTTGGGTTAAAAAACAACTTCAGATGAGACTGTTTAAATTATTTTATCCCGTATATTTTCTCAACGTTTGGTAAACTTGAGAAATAAAACCTACTATAATTTACTTGTACAAATCCCTCCGTTTTCTGGCTCTAGAGCGGGGTTAGGAGTCCCGACATTGACGGGCTTGGGCAGAACTCTTGTTCCTGCTACGCTGTCAAACGAAAAATTCGTCACCTGTGATCTGACGTGTTCCACCGTGTTTTGCTGTGGACAGAAAAGGAGGATGAAGACTTTTGGTCCAAACAAACCAAACAAACCAAAACAAAAACCAAGCAACCCAACAAACCAAACGAAGTTACTAACGTCGTTAGACAAGACACCAGTGTTACGTACCAGCTGTCAAACGTAAACGCCACGGGGTAATATGCTATTGATGACAACAGTAGAATGTACATAGAGAATCCTATGTATTTTGTCTCGTTAAAGTTCTCAGGAATGCCTCGTCCTTTGAAAGCGTAGTACGTACACAAGAGAGCCACAGTAATTATGTAACAAGAAACGGTGATGAAGAGTGCGAAGCCGGTGTTGGTGTAATAAGGTTTGCACAAAAGAAAGATGTACCCATCTGAACGGATGACCTTTTCGCGCCCAGGAGGATCAGTAGACATCCATAGTCCTAACAGAGAAGTTGGGGCTAGATTCACGACAGAAGTAAAGATGATTTGCCTTGCCTGAGTTTTGTAACACGGTGTAAACAACTGGGCAACTTTGTCGACCCCAAACACGCTTGTAATCCGCATCGTTTTCGTAAAGAGCACTGTAACACACAGATTGAGGGCAAAATAACGCCAGAAAAGTGCTGCACTGCAAAGTATATTGCTGGGGTGAGAAAGGTCGAGGACGGCTAGCATATAAAGACCTGAGATGCCAAACAGCAACAGAAAAGAAATCTCTCTGTTAGAAGCCTTCACTATAGGGGTGTTATGAAACTTGATATAGATACGGCAAGTTAACAAGGTGAGAATGAATCCAATGGAAGCTGTAACTGTTATGGCCATTCCTGCGGGGGTTGTGAGAGTGATGTTTAAGACAGGTAATTTTTCACACCTTGTGCCCTCATTATTTGGCTTTGTCTCTGGCTCACACGCTGTGCAGCTCGTGGATCCGATCTCGGCGCTGATGGTTCCTTGAGAACACTTAACACAGTCCCAACAACAAGGCGATTTGCGTTCCTTTGTTGTGTCTGGTGGGCATTGAGATGAACAGAAAGACATCGGAGTTGACAGTGTTTTCCAACGTAAATGCGATGTATTTATCTTCAGTTTAGGCGTGCTGTCCTTGTTCCAAGTTCCCACCGTAACCTTTCTAAGCCGTGTTCCTGTGGATGATGAACATTGGAAGTTCATGATGCTGTATGAAGCAGAGAAAGGATCCCCAAAACTATCAAATCGCACTTTTCCGGTCAAACCATCAAAACTGACGTTCCTGAGATAGCTTTGTAGATCGCGTCCCTTAATCGTCGGATGGACCGAAGGACAACTATTTGCATTTCGAAAACCTTGTTCAGCCGTGCAGCGGTAAATGTTATCCAAAGCATATGCTATGGCGTACAGAGCATCAATAATATAAGACACGTAGGGGCTGCGTAGCTTAAAAAGAGCACGTTCCAGGGAGAGGTTGGCCTTGCAAGGGGCAACCCCGAAATCAATCGATTCGGTAATTGAACAGTTCAATTGCGATCGCCATATTTCTCTCCACCATCCTACGTCGCGCTGGGCGCTTTTTGCAGGAGTAATACTCTTAACGTGCTCCTCAAATGCTGGAACAGGATAGTAGTATGAATCTATTAACAGTGAACCATTGAGAATGGAGAAACGTGGGTCCGAGAGAAATTTTTCTTCGTTAGCGCTTCCATCGCTCATTAGCAAAGTCTTTCCTTGTAAGCCTTCTTCAGTTGCCTCCATTAAGAATTTTTCGAGATATTTGCCGTAAAGCCAAACGATGATTACTCCAATTCCAGGATGCATGTTGATTCTGGCAACTGTCTTTTTTATGTCCTCGCGGTAGTCTAGTCGCGAGATTAACTCATAAAAAGCAATGCAGAATATATTATTCTTGTATGATTCTCTTTCAAGCGCCAAAATTCCATTCATTCCATAAGAGTCATCTAACCCAACAGCTGCCACGTATGTCCAGTGAAAGCGTTCTATGATGTCTGCCATGACCTTTGCTAGCCACTTATCGGAAGGGACTGTCCTGAAAAAGTCTTTGTAAAATTGTGAACTCAACTCTGCGCTTGTTGTAGTTGAGCTAATGGCAGGAATGTCAGCGACCTGAAGTAGGCTTGCTACCAGGACCGCGCTGGCCGAATTGGAGGGACCGATAAGCGCTGAGATGGGCTTTGACCCGGTAGACCAAATAATGGAACTGCTCCCAGGAGACGTGGTGGAGTTCGGTTTATGCATACATACTGGATCGCTTTTACGCTTGAAGTCATAAGCTATCTTCATAGCCAGTGCCCCACTGTCACAATAGTCTCTTATGTCATAACCGAGGGACACGTTTGGTAGAAGACTGGAATTCTTGTTTACGCTATTAATAGCAAAAATGACAGCTTCGGCGCGTCCAAATTCTCTAGGATTAACTTCCCACTGTTTATCGTAGGTAGTCATATGGAGACTGAAAAGGCCACCCAACATTACGTCGCCATCTTTATAAGCTCTCAGTCCTTGGCTGCAAGACGTGCAGTGCCCAAAGAACAAAACAAAGAGAGTCAGTCTAAAAAAGCAGGAGGAAACCGTTTTTCTTGTCCAACTCATCATCCTTATTCTTGTTGCCTAAAACAAATTAGATAGTGAGCTAGCCACCCAGTAGTACGTCACCATCTATCTCTGAATTTCATCAAGAGAACTGAGAATCTAAGCTGGTTTGTGTGTTTGTATATTTTGTATGACCCTTTTCAAAACTAAGAACAATCAATTCATTCATTCCTAATGGAGCACGTCGTGAAATGCCAAAATTTACACAAGACAACCAGAGGAATCAAAGTCATTTAGTTTTCAAGACACCACTACCGGACCATTTCTAGTAGTCTTAGAGGGTCAGAGTTAAGCCCCGTTGGTGTATAGGTATACGTATAGGTATATGTAAATCATTAATATTCACATTCCTTCCCGCATACTAATTCGGTATAGGTTTACTAATGAGCGTCTCCCTTATTCAATAGAAACGATAGGCTTGCCTCGGCTTGCCCGGTAGGTAACTTGAGCTCGGTTTTTAGACCGTCTATTGATAGGAATAAGAGAAGCGATCACCTAGCAACGCGAGAAAAGGCTTCCTATATCTTATTCAGCGCTAAAACTCGGATATATATAAACAAAACACATACAAAAAGTAGAACTGAAAACTCTCTATTTCAATTTTGTCTGACGTTTTCTCCTATCTCGAGGAAATGAAAACAATTACAGTCTCAGCGTTTCACACACCGTTCATCAGCTAATTATACGAGTTCGCAAGCCCAAAGTTGAATACAAATTAGCTCTACAGGAAAGACCCAAGGCAGCACTTTGACGTATTATTATATAAACAAGTTTAAATAACTTAACAAGGATCAATTGAAACACGCGAATAATAATTGCTAGCAATAAAACCACAAGAGAGATACTGTTTTAAAAACTTTATTAAAAAACAATGACAAAAAGAGTCAAATACACAACGATTTGTAAGGAATGGAAATTAATTAATCTTCATCTTCTTCGCTCATGGAGTAGTTGTAAGGTTCGAATTTCGTATGCCGACGTTTCCTGAGCTGTTTGGCATGAGCTTTATGATCATCCAAATAATTTACAAATTGAATCCGACGCCTTTTGCGCTTCGGGCCTTTTTGTGATGGGGTTTCTACTGTGGGAGGAGGGGTCAGGAATGCAGGATTTAAGGGTGGTGGAGGGGTGAGGCTTTCTTTATCAGGTTTTTGAGAGACAGCCGCTTGTGTTAATTCAGGTGTTACTTTAAAGGGGTTGAGGGGGGTGGAGAATGGTGTCGTTGCTGTCGAAGAATCTTGTGTCCTTGATGTTAAGTCTGTAACAGTGCTGATTATTTCTTCCGGTCGTGTTCTTGTATTTAATTGTTCTTTAAAAGCCAGGCATCTGTTTTGCAACCGAAAGTAGCGTTTAGCTTTTTCATCGTCCCGAAGATCGTTTCGAGAAAGCACGTCATCCATGTTGTCTTGTATTTCTTGCATAGCTGGAAGAAGCGGGACAGGCGAAAGAGTTTGCTGCTTCAGATATTTTAGAAGCTCTTGAGGAATATTTTCTTGAAACCCTGCTTGGTTAAAGCCTTCTTCACTGGGCAGGACGTTTGTTCGCAACCGACAATTATCTTGGGTAGTAGTTTTCAGATCAATCAGAAGATAACCAAAAGGTCTTTTTACAGCCTCTTCGTACTGATCATCAAACACGATCAAATTCCGTTTGTTCACATCAAAATAGGAATCCTGCCCCAAAGCTGTAGGAATTCCTTTGACGAATTCAATGTGTGGCATGGCGACTAACATTTGTGTATACGCAGGCTGCCATTGTGAATAACACCAAACGATCCTCTCCGGGGGAGGGTAAATGGTCTTTGAAGCTTGTTGCAATAGAGATCGAACCCAGGCCGTTTTTCCGGACCCGGTATTCCGGCAATCATGGAGGTGAAAGGACGCTCGAAGCAAAACCACTGACATTTCTGTGAAATCATTGGAACTGAAATGGGGCGAGACCAGCATTGCGGTGTTTAGACATCACGTGCCTTTGCATATTATCTTTTCTATTGAAGGAATTTTCGCGGACAGAACAGAGCCAACTCATGTCAACTCCGCAGGAGCAAAATGAAGACTGAGAAAGAGGTAGAATGTTGCGCATTTATATAGGTTTTCAGGCCATAAAATTCTATTGTTTTCCTCCACCACCCCCGCACCACATTTCAATTGTAATCTCTCCACCACCACCACTACCATCACCACCACCATCACCACCATCTCCGCCACCACATTTCTATTGTTTTCCCTCCACCGCCACCACCGTCACCACATTTCTATTATTTTCCTCCACCATCACAACCACCACCGCCACCACATTTCTATTGTTTTCCCTCCACCACTTCCACCACCACCGCCACCACATTTGTATTGTTTTCCCTCCACCATCACCTACACCACATTTGTATTATTTTCCCTCCACCACAACCACATTTTTATAATAATAAAAGATGTTTTGAGTCATCTTTCCCGCGCAAAACCGGAAAAGCGTGCTTCTGATTTGCTGCATAGTATGGCCGCGTCCAAAGATATTCTTTTCTGGACTCCCAGCGGACAATTACTTCCAAATAAACGCACTATTCCCGTCACAAACATCGCTAAGCTAGTTGAGTATGTGTTACTCCCTCATAACAATGAAGTTACCAAGCCTCGTGTTCTGAATACGTTTCTAGATGGACTTGCAGAGTTAGGAATCGATAAAGGTTTAATCAAGAGCAAAAAGTTGTTAAGTGATTTAATAGAAAAGGAAAAAGACTACCAAAATGTAGAAAACACTTCCAATAACGAGAGTAATAATGAGGAGAGTTCATCGGATATTGAAAATCAGGAGGAGGAGGAGGAGGAGGAAGTGGCTTCCCAGAATGGCGTTGAAGCTGAAGGCACCCAAGAGAGCGACAACAACACTGAAAACGACAGTCAGGAAACAGAAAGTAGTAGCCCCGAAATGTCCACCGCCTTTTACTCTAAACGTCCTAGTGAACATTGTGAGAACTCTAATGTGTACTGGACATTGACCATGAAATGTCCTAAATGCTTTTGGCGCGATTACTACAAGATTTGTCCTATATGCGATCACCAGATTCGCGAGGGGAGAAATTACGAGCGAATGTCTGTAAAAATCGAGCAACCGGCGGCCACGGTCAAAAATTAAATTTCGCTCATATCTTGTTCATACATACTTATTAGTCAGTAACTAAACGTGGTGTAGTTTGTTTTTCAAAAGGCCGCTTGGATTTGGAGAAAATCGACAAAATCAATTTTCGTGGTCGGCGACTTGAAAATAACCAAAATTTGACGCAAAATGAGGCGGTCTCAAAACTTCACTCGCACGCAAAAAAGGAAGAAAGCGCGGTAAAATATTCCCCGATAAATCAATTTATAAAGGGTTTTAGCCCGAGTGTGGCGGTTAATTCTTATCTTAACGATAATGTGGAAGGTAAACAATTTTATTTTAGTTTTGGTTCTTTTTCAACTCAACGAAGTTTAAATTTAGACCTAAAGTTGCGATTTAATTTTTAGGCATGTGCTACACCTTGGTTTTTCCTGAAACTCAAGCTATAAGTTAGCTAAACATAGTACTAAAACATATGTAAGAACTGGCTTGGGTAATTTAATTTGCGCTTCAGACGAACCTTCTGAACTTGACCAAATTTTGAATGAAATATGAGACATTTGCATAATTCACCAATGGCTTACTGTTGCCGAAAGGGATCATTGGCATTTCTTGAGAAGAAACCTGGTGTATCTTTATATTACGATAGTTAATTTGCTAACATGCAATAGAAATTAACTTACCTTTATAGTTTTGGGCACTTGTTTTACTTTTTCTACTCTCGAGCTCCAAAATTCTGCTGGCGCTAAGGCATTTTGTAATTTGACCTCTAACGAGAGGTCATTGGAGATGGGCCAAGTTATTAAAATGTCACTCAAACCGAATGAGCGTTATGATCTAAATTCTTCAGGTGGTTGAACAAAATACTTCACGAGAAAAATATGTTTTTAAGACATTTTCGGCGATTTGAAAGATGTTCTTACCACTTAATAGAATCAGTTACAACATACAGGGAGGAAGTGTGAGAAGACAAGGAGTGGTGTTGCGTGACAACGAACACCATCCTTCGAACAGAAAACAAAATTGTTTATACATTTCTTTGATGTTTCCAAAGTTATTTGTTCAATTATACAACAACTGGAAGGTTGCATAGTCTGGCTGCCAACAGTACTTGATTTAAAAGTGTAAAGTGGTGGTCAGTTTTGCGGACACCTGCGCGTGTGATAAAAGCAATGACTATTAAGGAATTTGGAAAACATCAAAATCATACACCCTGCCTGTACACACGAACACTGAGTAGGTTTTAAACTTTGGACAACCTGGATAAATGATCTCGGAAGCGTCACGTTTTTTCATATGTATATTTGGGGGAAGGGTGGCTCTGAATCTTACTTGGGTACTACCTAGTAAGACTCCGATGGAAAGGCCGTTGAGGGGATAGAAGAATCCGTCGAAAGGGTTAAGCTGTAACTCTTGCTCAAGGATGTTAGGTAAGCAATTCGCTCTAAACACTGTCTCCCCCTTTTCAAATGCTTGCACAGGCTAACCAGCATTAAAAACTTACATTAGCACACGCAACTAAGAAAATATTGCAAAGTAATTGGGGAAACGCTACCCAGGCAGGGCGTCCTTGTGGAGTGGTAGTTGACGTAGCGCTATTTTCAAGTCTACAAACCTCTCCTTAAGTGTGAAGACTTCAGGCAGGAGTTTCAGTTTCTAGTATCGAATATATACTATGAAAGAAACCTGGGGTCTAGAACGCTGACCTGTTCGTCTCTGATTCCTTTACCAAAAGATATGTCAAAGTATATCACACAATTTCCTCCTTACAGCATGCTCGGCTACTTAAACAAGCTTTAAAATCTGACACTAAGAAGATATACCGCAGATACAGCAAGTTAAAAAAACTGGAATGAAACGTGTTTACCAATGGCTTAGGCCCTGACGTCTTCAAATTCACGATAAAAGGACACTGTTAAGGCAAAAGCATTAAGTTTAATTTTCCAGTAAATTCTGTCTTGCGGCCTTTGGCAACGGACCACAGGGGCCCGTTTCTCGAACGTCCCGGTAACTTTTTGGGCCCGAAATCAAATATTCAAATCGAAATATAAAGAATAAGAGCGCTGCTCCTGGCTAGCAAACTACTCCATTTTGTTTCATTAACTGATAGTTTTATCATGTTAGATGCAAAACTATTAAAACCTCGATCTTTAATGTAAACGGAGACAGCTTACCGGGCCCGTTAATTATCGGGACTTTCGAGAAACGGGTCCCTGGGGCCCGTTTGTCCAAAGTCCCTATAACTTTTCGGGCCCGATATCAAATATTTAAATCGATATAAAAGGAATGTGAGGAGCGCGGGTCCCGGCTAGCAAAATACTTCATTTTTTCATTAACTGATAGTTTTATCATGTTAGATGCAAAACTATTGAAATTTCTATCTTGCATGTAAACAACAACAGCTTTAGGGGCCCGTTAATTATCGGGACTTTCGAGAATTGAACGGACCCAGAAGCGGATGCAGCCTCAATATCCGTTTCATTGATGACTGCCAGAGAAAGTTATGGTCGGAGACTTTCTTTTCAAGAGTTCTGATCATGAATTTCTGACGAGCCACCAAGTTTCAGTCTCAAGACTGGTACCAAAGCGCACACTCAGAAAATGGCAAATGACCGAGAGTAAAACTATAAAAAAAAAAAAAAAAACTATGTGGGTAAAGAAAGTAGTGGTAGCGTTAGGCGATAGTTGACAGGGGCACCCAACGACAGTTTCCTCCTAAATACATTGAAAACCCTTTTAGGCTATCTAAATCACTAAGTTCTTTGCGGCGCCATATAATTATTGTTCTGTCATCCACAGGGCAACTTGAGTAGTCTTTTCGATCGAAATTACAAGGGCTTGAATATTATTTTTTTGTGAATTTTGAAATTTTTTCTGATTCCCTCTCTATTACAAGTTTTGCATTCGAAAGTTTTAATTCCCTTTATATGGAGGAAACTTGTCTCGTGTAGGAGAGTCACCCTCCTAGCCGAGCGAAAAAAAAACATTGGCCCAACCGGCCTTCGCGCATGCTCTAATTGTCTCGCCTTGGCTATGCGAGCCCTTTACCGATACAGATCGGATTTGATCTAGACGGTCGGACCGAAATGTCTCCTTCCATTTGACAAAATTTTTTTCCCTAGGACCAATGATCTGTATCCTGCTTACAAGCACGATAACCAAACTCGCGGTGGCTTTGGTTTGGTCTTTGCAGCTGGAATGTACCTTCCACTGGGCACGTGGTTTTTCCGAAATTTCAAACAGGAATTTTTTTATTCAATAGAAAGCGCGTAAAGTGCCTACGGAGAAACGTTGGCTCGGCTAGAAGGCTGACCCTACCATTACAAAAGGGTGACTGGACAAAGTGGGTCACCCTTCTAGCCGAGCAAACGTTTTGTAATTTAAACGGTCCGCTATGTTTTCAGTAAGGAAATGTGTGAAAAGTTGCCTCTTCCAGGGAAGCTTAGCCTGAGATCATGCCCTTTCCCTATTAAGGGAAGCTCGGATGGGCGGGTGACCCTTCTGCTCGAGACAAATTTTCTTCATATAAGCGGGGCCTAAATTTTAATTCTTTACATTAATTTCAATTATTAATTATTATTATTATTATTATTATTATTATTATTACTATTATTATTATTATTATTATTAATTTCAATACAGTGGAACCCCGTTGATGCGACCAGCGTTGGGCCATAAAATCCTGGTTGTGATACCGAGGTGGTCGCATTAAAGAGGTCTTCAAAATGATAAAATGACTCGGAGATTTTCACGTCCGGGTGAAAGACTATGGGAGGTGAGCTGAGGCAAGAGGTGATCGTATAAACGGGGTAATCCCAAGGCGGGGTTCCTCTGTATATAAACAGACTGAAACAAGAGTTTGACGATCGAATAACCATGTTCAGATTAGAAAAAATATATATGCTAAAAGATCATTGCAGAAAGTTTACGAAAACTGTTATCCAAAAAAATGGAACTTGCATATATGAGAGGAAAGACAGCCGCCTGATAGGTAATAACGCGGTGAAATAGCTAGAGGTTGAAGCCTGAAGTCAATCAAAGGCACATACAAGGCAACGGGGGAAAGTTGACGTGAAAAACGATGTTTTTGGACTTATTTAGTATGGTATGGAAGCACACTTTAAGAAAACTTAGGAAAAAAAGAAAAAAAAAACATGATTTGGATTGTTAGTAGCATAATATGCTACTTCTGGCAAGAACATTAAAAAAAGGCGTCGCTCAAATGGTTAGATTGGGAAGCCTGTGAATACTGTCACGCAACACTTTTGACCAGACTTTTATCACCAAAGAGGAATCGGCAGCCCGAAAGTTTCACTATCAAAATCGCACTTTTTGTGAGACCTAGAATTTTAAATGGCAATGGATGTAAAAGTGTGACTGCGGAAAAGATAGGCCATGTTCTGTTTGAGGTTATTTTCACGCACCACGTTTCCTCGAGTTTTTGGATCTTCGCTTGATTAGCATGGGACAAGGCGCAATGCCAGTTGACAAGAACGGGAAAATGCATTTGAGGTAACAAAAATTATCGTTTCAGTTCAAATGTCTTTAATACAAGTGCGATTGTGAGTTAAGTTTCGTTTGGAGAGCCCAGCCATCGTGACTTGTCGAGCAACAACCAACCGACTTTCTTCAAAAGTCTCATATTTCAAGCAAAATTTATTCAACTTCAGAAGGTTCGTGTGAAGTACAAATTTAATTACCCAGGCCAATTCTTACATATGTTTTAGCACAATGTTTAAATAACAACTGGCTTGAGTTTCAGGCAAAACCAAGGTGTAGCACATGCCTAAAATATAAAACGCAACTTTCAGCCTAAATTTAAATTTCGTTTAGTCGAAAAAGAACCCAAACTAAAAATAACATTGTTTATCTTCCAGATTATCGTTAAGATGAGAATTCATTACCAGACCAGAAGAAGAACCCTTTATAAATTGATTTATTGGGAAATATTTTACCCCGCTTACTTCCTGTGTGCGTGCGAGCGAAATTTTGAGACCGCCTCATTTTGCCTCAAATTTTGGTTGTTTTCAAGTCGCCGACCACGAAAATTGATTTTGTCGATTTTCTCCAAATCCAAGCGGCCTTTTGAAAAACAAACTACACCACGTTTAGTGACTTACTTATGCCTATCTATGGACAAGATATGAGCGAAAATGATTTTTTGACTGTGGCCGCGAAATTTCGATTTTGCTCGATTTTTACAGACATTCGAAGACATTCGCTCTTACATCATCCTCGGAGACCCAGGGGCAGTTAGTCGGGTCGCTAAAATGTTCGTGGTTAAAGTTTACTGTAAGATCGAGACGAGCCCCTGGGCACTTACTCTCACCGAACCAGTTCCAGAAGCGTTGGAATTGCCTGCTTCTGATTGGCCAGAAAAAAATTTTTCTGGCCAATCAGCGAAGAGAAGCTGCCGGGTGACTCTCGTGATTTCTTACACGACGTAGTTTTCCTCATCGATCGCCATAGTTGCGTAGCGCTTTCAACGGGGAAAGTTTCTCGACGAAAGTTTCAGAACAAAATGTTAACAACCCGCAAAATTACAACCTTTAGCACGGCTACAAGAAACAAACACTCTCCGATGAATTTTTAGGGCGAATCTTTCCAAGGTATCGTAAATTTTTATTGCTGATACGATACGCGATGCATGACTTTCACTTTCCACATCTTAATTTGCTCACATTGTCTAGTATACAACGCCAAGCTTACATTTTAGATGTCCATGTTCGTTGCACGACTTCTGAAACTTTCTACAGCGTGAAAATTTCCGTTGCACGGCCACGCAACTACGTCGATTGATCGTGGGAATTGCTGGCTTGCTGCAGTGCACGCACCTTCTTGCTTTCGCGCCAAAGTCCCTTACCGTACGTATCTTAAATACAGCCGTTATGTTTAGTTCGAAATCTCGGTCCGGTTATGTGCTGAATCCTGACTTGTTAATTGAGGTCGATTTTTGCAGGCTGTGTGGGTTTATTTTTACGGACAAGTGAAGGAAAAAAAATAAAGGTGAGTTTGTGAAAATGTTTGAAAGTGGTTGGTGTGAAAGTTTTGGAGGGCGATAAACGCGCAGTGTGTTACACGTGTAGGTACTGAGTTGAGAAATCGTGGAAGGGTGGGATGTCTATATAGATATTTTTGTAATCACTAAAACTTTACAAGAAGTGAACGCTCTTAAAGAAATTCCAGGGAGAAGAGACCAAGGAATAGGGACACTTTCCAAAGATCCAACTTCAGCTCTTGATTTAAAGGACCTGGGTCTCTGGCTTACTAAACCGCATAAGAGAACCTAGGTTAATCTTCACTGTGATTAGAATTATAGCTAATATAGTAGAAATGAATTTTTATTATAAGATATCTTCTAACAAATACATGGATAAAAGTAATTTCACATAATATGTGATTTTTTGCCAAACTATTTATCTATAGCCCCATTCACACCAAAGCTTAAACATGTTTAAAAGCTGCTTAGTTAAACATAGTTTAACATTGTTTCCGACTTCATAAAAGCTGCTTACTGACTTGAATTGATTGCGAATTAAGTCCCGGTGCAAATAACAAAACTTGTTGAATTTGAATCCTGTGTTGAAACCTCTGTTCCAGTTTTCCGTGAATATTTTTCAATTTTGAAAACCTGGTTTAGTTAAACATGTTTAGTTAGTGTGAATGGGGCATATGCTCAACTTGATGTTTCCCCTTACCGACCCCCTCAAACACATCCACAGTGCCATTGTTTTAACTCCCTTGGAATTGAAACTACAAGATTGGACTTATCTTGAAAAAATAATGCTGCAATATTAACAATTTTCCTTTGGTGCATTTGTTTGATATTTCATAACTTCCCTATCATAATTCTCCTCATCTGACAATAATATTCTTCATTGATAATTATTTTTAAATCTTTAAACACCATCTTCAGAAAGGTAAAAATCGTCATTGCATGGTCACCATTCCACCCAGTGTCTCTAAAATACTTTCCACAGAACATAATTTATCACAATTATCAATTATTGTTTCCTGTAGAAGACAATCAGAGAACATAAATTCTAGAATACAAGCAGTGAAGATTTGATTCTTGAAGTTCCTGTCACAGATCATTTTGATTTTCTTCAAACAGACTAACAGTCTTTGGCACTGATGTCGCAACATAGGTTGCTTGGAATGATTCTGCTGTTTTCATTACTGTCGTCAAAAAAGGAAGGAGTTTTTTCTCTTCTGCAGGTTGTACACTTAATAAAATCTAAAAGAAGAAAGACTTTTAGAATTATGGAAAACAGTAAGAGACAATTTCAGCTCAGTTCCCTTTCTTCCAGAGAGTGTTGGAAAACAGTTTTTGTATGTTATGTGTAGGTATACCATATTTACTTGTGTATAATGTGCACCTGAATATAATGCACACCCCATTTTTCTAGACAGTTTTCAAATAATATACTCAAGTATACTTGTTGGTCACCTAGTAAAACAAACCCTTTGGGACAGAAAGAATCACCAACAAATACCCCAGCATGAATGTTTATTAACAAATTAAAATAAAATAAAACATTACAGCTCCCTAGTATATACATAACTCAAGCAGATACATAAGTAGACATGTGAACTCCAATAAAAAATTAAAAAAAAAATGTCAACAGCTTAAATATAAAATTAATGTAATGGCATCTGTAGTTCTGTATTATGGGGTGTTTTTCCATTTATAATATGTAAATGTTCAATTGCACTATTATCTTAAGCAGTCACAAGGCTTTCTTCATCAGCTTTCAATTGTCAATAAATGGTGACAAAAAAACATGATAATTCTTGTGAAGTGTCTGTCAGCTTCTAGATATAAGATTACTGAGCATCCTTGAATAAAAGCCAGATCTACTTTTAAGTATAATGAGGGTCCTGAAGGGGGGATATCAATCCCATTGAAACTGTTTCACCCTCAATTATCATTTTTTACATTTTTTCCCATTCTCAGTGACTTAAATCACAATTTCCCAGAGCAACAACATCCCATTTTACCCCTTCAGAACTCCCCACAATGAATTCAGTGTAGCACCCTTCCTAGTAAACTAATCAGCATACTTACCAATGAACAGCTGTATGTACCTGCAACAGGATTCATCTGGTAAAACTCCTTAAAGAACATTGCCCTGAATTTCTTGTCCCCCAGTTAATGATTCCGGGCTTCCGTACAACAAAGAAAACGCTCCCTAGCCATTCAATATTTCTCGATCTTTTGTTTTGTTTTCCCCTAAGAAACCGGCCTGAATTCCTAGTGACCTCGAGTACTTTACCTGGTCCTCAACAATTGACATGAGAGGTGAAATCACTATGACCAATGGATTACTAGGGAATTCATAACCTTTAGTATCTAACGATTTTTAAACCCCCTAGCTTATAGCCAACATTTGGAAGGTTAGACTCTTCTTTCAATTGCCCAAAAACATCTCTTCTTTCCAGAATCTTCTCAATAATAAATCTTTACTTCGCTTTGAACTGTACCACAGGAAACAAAGACAAGCCTTTTAATTCTTCAAGCGCTTGCAGCAGGTGTTGATAGCGTGGTGCACTCGATGAAGATATTGCTTTAATTGCGAAATGTCAAAGTCTAAGTAACAAGTTGGATATGCTAATTTACTGCACATTGCAAATGCACGTGCAACAAGCTACGTATGCTAATGAGTTACATGTGAACGTGCAACACAGGTATCAACTTCGGCAGAATTCGTACGGTCAACTGCTGTAAGCTTTTAAGCTTTAAAGTTTCGAAAGGAGTATGGAGCGAAAGCAAGAAGAAGGCACTGCAGCTAGCCGGCATTTCCCACGATCAATCGACGTAGTTGCGTGGCCCGTGCAACGGAAATTTTCACGCTGTAGAAAGTTTCAGAAGTCGTGCAACGAACATAGACATCTAAAATGTAAGCTTGGCATTGTATACTAGACAATGTGAGCAAATTAAGGTGTGGAAAGTGAAAGTCATGCATCGCGTATCGTATCAGCAATAAAAATTTACGATACCTTGGAAAGATTCGCCCTAAAAATTCATCGGAGAGTGTTTGTTTCTTGTAGCCGTGCAAAAGGTTGTAATTTTGCGGGTTGTTAACATTTTGTTCTGAAACTTTCGTCGAGAAACTTTCCCCGTTGAAAGCGCTACGCAACTAGGGCGATCGATGAGGAAAACTACGTCGTGTAAGAAATCACGAGAGTCACCCGGCAGCTTCTCTTCGCTGATTGGCCAGAAAAAATTTTTTCTGGCCAATCAGAAGCAGGCAATTCAAACGCTTCTGGAACTGGTTCGGTAAGAGTAAGTGCCCAGGGGCTCGTCTCGATCTTACAGTAAACTTTAACCACGAACATTTTAGCGACCCGACTAACTGCCCCTGGGTCTCCGAGGATGCTCTTACATGAAAGAGGGCTTTCTTCGGTGTCACGATTGCGGAGCAGTTACACACAAAAACGTGAAGACGTTGGAAACCAATTTCTATTCTTCTTCTAAAGAGGAGAACGAAGATGAAGATTAAATTAATTTCCATTCCTTGCAAATCGCTGTGTATTTGACTCTTTTTGTTATTGTTTTTAATAAACTTTTTAAAACGGTATCTCTCTTGTGGTTTTTATTGCTAGCAATTATTAGTCGCGTGTTTTAATTGATTCTTGTTAAGTTATTAATACTAATACGTCAAGGTTCTCTTATGGGATTTTTCCTGCAGAGCTAAATTGTATTCAACTTTGGGCTTGCGAACTCGCATAATTAACTGACTAACGGTGCGTGAAACGCTGAGACTGTAATAGTTTTTCATTTCCTTGAGATAGAACGGAGAAAACGCCAGACAATTGAAATAGAGAGTTTTCAGTTCTACTTTGTGTATGTGTTTTGTTTATATATAGAGTGGTTTTCGTTTGAGTGTCGTAAAACCAAAACCAAAGTAATTACTCTGGCCAATCACAAAGGACACAGACAATACATTGAACCAATCAAAACTCGAAGTAATTACATGTGGCTGACGCAAAGCGCGGGAAAATGCATGCGAGCGCGTCACAATTGGCTTTGGTTTTACTTCTGATTGGATGAAAAGGTGGCGCGAATCTTTTAAGCCAATCGCATCGTGTAGAAAGTGCAAAACCAATTACTTTTCGACACTCAAATGAAAACCGCTCTATCCGAGTTTTAGAGCTAAATAAGAAGACACAAACTAAATTGAAATAGAGACTTTTCAACTCCACTTTGTGCATGTTTTGTTTATATATCTGAGTTTAAGAGCTAAATAAGATATAGGAAGCCATTTCTCGCGTTGCTCGGTGATCGCTTCTCTTATTCCCATTTCTCTTTTAATAGACGGTCTGAAAACCGAGCTCGAGTTACCTAACTGGCAAGCCTAGGCAAGCCTATTGTTCCTATTGTAGTATTCGCTCATCAGTAAACCTATCCCGAATTAGTATGGAGGAAGACAGTCATTAGTATGCAGGAAGACCCTCATTAGTCTGGAGGAAGACAGTTATGCATATTAATAAAAGGGAAGACAGGGGAAGACACCAACGAGGCTTAATAACATCCCTCTATGACTACTATTTCTGCTTTATATCCTACACCCTTTGCCATTCTTGCTCTTTTCGGCGGCGGCAAACGCCACGTTCACGCTCCCAATTAATTAACATATGTACCTTGTGGACAGCAAAGCTTTACTCTACTGAATTGTTTATTAGCCTGGTTTGTTTTAAAAATCAGACCATTTCTACTGTACATAGCATTTTTTGTTGTTTGACGACCGCCACCTTATACTCCAAATCAATTGTCATTTATCATTTGTACCTTGTAGACAGCAAAGCTTTAAACTAGTTGTCTACTAGCCCGGTTTTACAGAGTTGGCCAATATAATCTATCAAAAAAGGGGTAAAAATTAACCAACAGAGGAAGCGGCTGCGATGCTAAAAATATGTGAGGACTATAAGAAAAGCACACTGCGGTTCTTGCCTAGGGATTCATTTTTCGTTAATTATATTTTAATACATGAATAAACTTTTCCCGTTACTTACCTTGCCGCTCCTGTATGAGACACGAGACGGCCAAGAAGGAACGTCTTCGAGGAAGACACTTATTTAGCGTCCCTAATAATTATGTAAATGCTTTTGTTGAAATTATAAGAAGGTCCATTCTAATTTGACTTTACTTTTTCATGTTGACCGAGTCAAATTTGTTTGTCAGTTAAACATTCATTGTGGTGCTGCTTTATCCATTTTCCTTAATGAGTTCTTTTTAACTTATGGACACAATGGAAGGGTTATAAATAATATAGTTAATCATTTATAAGGGGCAAAATAGCATTTAAATCTGATATGACCTAAAATGATCTCCTCTATCTCCGCTGGAAAAAAAGGAAGCATAGGAAACCTTGCTAAGTTTCCAAAACTGAGAGATTTTTCTACTAAAATGGAAGTTCCTTTATTTACCACTTGACACTTGTGCCGTCTAACCGATTAATAACGTTTGTCATTTGTGGTGTCGTTTGTGGAGGCAATATTGAGAGTTGAAATTTTTTGGGGCACACAGCACCTGTTAGAGGAACTGCTCGTGGACGGCAAATTTTTTTATAATTATTTATTAATAGTGGATTTGTAGCCTCAACATAGCAAAAAAACTGGAAAACTTCCAAAGATATAATTTGTGCTTTTGTATACTATTAGGAAGCGTGAATTCCGTGTTTGGCTTATTCAGTCACGACAAATGCGTGTACATGGGATAAACCATTATGGAATACTTTATTTTTAAGATATCACTAGTCTGGTTACGAGCTGCTATTATCATCCTCGACAAAGCAACAAAAATTTCTCTTTATACTAAAAAAGGCGATAAAGATAAAAAGGAAGCAAGTCATCTAACTTGTAGTTGGGAAAAAGAACAGTTAGGATTAAGAGATTTCGTATTTTATACATAAAGCTGAGTATGTTAAACCGCAGGATAAGCATGGCGTTTTTGGTAAATTTATTTTCGTGTATTGAACATGTTTTCGCACGTTCAGTTCGTGTATGAAATTGTGTTTAACTATGCGACAGAATAGATGAAAATGTGACGGGCGGTCTGCTTATTTGATAGCAGTATTGCGTTTATTCTACACACGGCACCCTGTCAATGATTATTTCTCTTTTTTTGCAAGGATAGACATCATTTCCCCACTCCACTATAGCTACTTGGGGAGTGGGGCTTTCGTGCAGTCTTTTAAGGAGCTGGTTGCAAAAAAGGTGACCTAAAATTGAACCCTTTAGGCGAGTTGCGACATTCATAACTTGTCGTTGAATCTCGTATCCGTCATATCTTCTTATCTATGTAAAATTTTTTGTTTTCACCTGCCCTATTCTCCTTAATTAGAAATTTCTGTTAATATATGGACACAAACGCTCACAGAAAGAGAAACAAACATGATGACTTTAATTTACCTTGCTATTCTCTATTTTTATTAAAATTACCACTATAAGGCGAATTCATGTTATAGACGAGTTTAACGTAACAAGAAATATAAAGCACTTTAACAAGTGGGTAACAAATGCTTGCATTGGTAAGTTTCAAAACGATTAGTGAAGCCTGATATTTATTAAAAACAAAACATTTAAAACATCTGCTGCTGAAATTATGAATTAATCTGGGACTTAGTTTTGTATTATGTGGAGCTGATTAATTTTGTGTTGATGGTAGATAATAACAGACAAGTTTAATAACTAAAAGACTAGTATTGAAGATTAAAACATTTGTTTAATAATATGCACGATGCACCTTATGGTCAAGTAATTTCTTATAGTTGAAAACGCTAGTTCAGAAAGATAATGCAAAGGAAACTGATGTTTAATACGTGTCTTTATCTTTGAAATCGAAACGGGTAAACTTTACTTCCAATTTCGTTGGCCAAACTACCCCCAAATACAAGTATTAATGCGAGAATGAACAACTATTCATGACAAGTTTGTGAAGGGGTTCAATCACAGTTCGTGTTGGTCTAAGGAGGTCCTTAAAGCACTTCTGGTCGACGTTTAAATCCAAAGACCCATTTGAATTCAATCCATAAAGTAAAAACCCGGAACATGACACAATAGAGGGAACGCGAATTGATGTTTCAAGCATAGGTCAGATAGGTGAACCACTTGTACCTCATTAGCCTATGTTTATTATTCTTTAAGACAAGCTTATAAAACCGTAACTTACATGGGATTGTTGCAACTCTATTCATACTCATTTCCATTAATTTTATTGATTGTTTTCAATGTTCTTCTGATCATGTGTTAAAATTGACCCTGAAGTGAAATTGAGGTCAATCCACATCAGCATTTCAAATTTGCCAGCATTTCAAATTTGCCACCATTTCCTGCACAACATTTTTAATCCTGGTCCAACATTGGCAATTTTTTAATTTTATTATGTTATCCTCCAGGTGCAAAAGATGACATACCTCTCAAATTACCTCCTAAATGTACTGGAGCTGATACCATTCAAAACCTTTTGTTGTCAGTTATAGAAGCTCATTACTTCAAAGTCCTATCACACCTTGGCAAAACAGAAGTAGTGTTTTTTCTTCAAAACACTACAATAATGTACGGGTGTTTAAGAAATCGGCCGGACTCAAAACTCCTGGTCAAAGCATACTGGAGATGATTTTTCCATTCCAACAGCCAACTAAAACCAGTATTGGGGATTGTGAACGTGGAAAGTTAATAATTATTGGCGATGGTGTGACAGAAACACCTTCTGTTGCCTTCAGTAGTATCCTCAAAAAGAGGCATAAAAAGATGAATAAACACAAATACAGGAAGAGAAGACAACGGGATGTGTTCAAGCGGAGACATCTAGAAAACATAAGGCTAAGAAAGCAGCGAACCAAGGAACAGAAAGAACAAAGGAGACAGGAGAGATAAGAGAGGGTCACAGTTAGCGTACTTTGTAATAATAATAATTATTTTTGTAGACAAGTGATGTCACTGAGGTTTAATAGACTGTTGATACATCAAAAGTTTGTTCATCATGTGCAAAGCAAGTTATTTATTTGCCAGTTCAAACTTGATGTAGCATGTGGGATTTTACTCATTTTCACCTTTTTTTTTTTCTTTTCCCACTTCAAACTTTCATAATGCCTTGATTTTATTGCCTTTCTTTACATTGGCAAGATATAGCTCAATAGTCGTGTCCTCGTGATCTTGCGAGGGATAAAAGCAATTAACAATAATTATTTGCTACATCTTCACATCCACTTATTTTGCTAAAAGTAATGCAGGGCCATGATGCAGGCAGCTGCTCAGAAAAATGCTGGCCATGGATTTTATCCCAAACCTTGCTATCAGACATGGCAGTGAGTTCAAGCAGGGTTGTCAAAAGCAGTTGGCTGCTGGCAACAAATTGCCACCTATTTGGTTAGTTTCAGCCAGCTACTCTGCTTATCATTTCTTCACAGATGGAGTTTTTAATAAATATCCCTGGAAAAGGAGCCATCTTCTGAAAACTATTATAGCAAGCTTTCGTAGGTACAGTAAAAATTGTTGCTCAATTTTAAGATCACCACAAATGTCATATAAAGCAGTGGTTTTAGTTCTTTCTACAAGTGCTTCATGTGCACAGACTGAAAGGATCTCAAAATGGTTAAACAAATAAGAAATTTAATGCCTGTACCTGGTAAAACATGTTATGATTCCCTTTGAATTTTCAGTAATTTTGGAGAAAAAATTACCTGGAGAGGGCTGAAAATGGCATTTCAGGGCATTTAAAAATATAAACATTTTCTGGAGGAGCATGCCCTCAGACCTCCCTAGGGGCTTGCGCCTTCATTGTTGAGTTAGTGCTTGCAGCGCCCATGGCACTGGCTGCTTACTTTGAGAATTCATGATCAGCTGTCTGCGTCCAGACTCTCTGACAAGCGTGGGTCAAAACATTTTTCACCAAATCTCTATGCTGGCTTAAACTGCATCACAGAACAGCTGCAGAATTGGGCCTGGTTTCCCAAAGTCAAGATGAAACAAGACACATGAGATTTCTCAAATAATGATACCCGCTTCCTAGTATAATCAATGGTGATACTCTGCATACTGTAATTTGATGATGAATGTGGGTGAGTGAAGATAGCTTTTTG
The DNA here is from genome assembly GCA_964035705.1 of Porites rus. Classification (NCBI taxonomy): domain Eukaryota; kingdom Metazoa; phylum Cnidaria; class Anthozoa; order Scleractinia; family Poritidae; genus Porites; species Porites rus. Next base: position 45,502,846 of record OZ037993.1, read on the forward strand.
ACAATTTGAACTTAATGCTCTAGTTTTTTGAAAGACTGTTTCATTGGTTTTAACTTGTGTTTTTTAACAAACTCTCACTGTGGATGACTTGTGCCATTCAATCTTTAACCTTTTTTATTAGTTGTCAGATAGGTCTTCAGAGAAACTCTCAGAAGAAATGAGCGCAAAAATATTTTGTCCAACATTTTTGAGAGCATTTTGGTGTTGACATCCCTTGGACCCCACTTTGATATTCTATCAATGCAGTGCAAGGCATTGTAGGATTAATAACTATTCCCAGATCCCCAGAGCCATCCCAAAAAAAGGAAAAAGAAGGGGCTCACCTGCATACGCCACAATGACAACTTGTCACCAATTTGCATTTTCATTGGCTACAAGTTCGAAAGTAGGCTTCCCATGAAAAAATTGAGGATATAGAAACAGGATCAAGAAAAATAAACAAAAAATGTGAAATGGTAACCTGTACTACTTTGTGTCAAGTTTCTTAAGCTGTGTCTCATTTTACAATAACAATTTAAGGAAATACTAAAGTACTGTAAATACTTCTATCATAATATTTTATTACTCTTCTAATCCACTATCCATTCCTTCATTTCCTGGAAACATCTGCTTTCCAATCTTCTTGACCAACAGTTACTGCTAACTCTTGTAATGTACCACTCAGTAATTCAGGGACCGCGGAGGGGGAGGAGCTGCCCCACCACTTTTTTGCGCCTCCGCCCCCACTTTTTGCGCTAAAAAGAAAAATAATTAAAATAAAAAAAAAAGCCTTGAAACAAGTTTTTTCCGTCTATATTGCGCTATATTCTCTGTATTTTCTTTAATTTCAAACGCCAGGCATTTTGTGAGGCTCCCGTGCTTTTCGCGGTAATTGTGCCATGTGGCCGACTTGCCCCTTGATCAAACGCCATGCCTTGGCTACCCCTTCGCTTCGTTCGGCAGCCTGTTTTGTACTTCCATCTCCGGCAGAGTTTTTTATCAGTTTTATCAGACGAAATGAAGAAAATTACTAGCTTTTTCAAGCCAAACGAAGGTGAGTAGTTGTTTTGAGTTGATAAAAGTTTTATATTTTGTCTTATTTTTTTCTCCTTTCGAATCAATGAAATATTCGATGGCAAGAAGAATTACATTACTTGAATAGTGAACGGCCATAGTTAGAAATTTTTCAGATCACTTCAGTGTAGTATTTTCTATACTAAAATTGTAATCGCGTCTTTTCTTGCATTGAATCTATGTTGGTCGTTTATTAGAGTTATCTGGGACTTCGTAAAAGTCTGTAAGCTCTGCAGAAAAGACGACAACTACTTGCAGTGAAACTGGAGAGTTTGAGTTTGGCCAGTAAACATTTCAACATATTGTTAAAAGTTTTATTTTTTGGAAGTGCGAGTTGTTTTTGACTTATATTCGTTAAGTGTAACTGGATTTTTTATGAAACAGCTGCGATTCAGCAACTTGACAGTACTTAATTGTCATAAGAAATTAACGGAAAGCTTGGACGTGATTCAGATCGCAAACACATTTGCTGGACGGAAGGAAAATCGTGTGAAGAATTTCGGTATCTTCACTAATGCCGACCTATAAAGAGCAACAAATACTGGATAAAGTATGCAAAGTCACGCAACAGAAACAAATCAAATACTATGATTTTATCCTTTTTTTCGATTTTCAATATGAAAAAATTCTTTTCAATTGTCAGCCCTCCCACTTTTCGCCTTGCTCCGCGGTCCCTGAGTATAGTTAAAGTGCTAATTTGGTTTGACAGTCTTGAATGCTGTGACTGATTTCTGAAAGCCCCCACATTTTGGGAAAAATGCATGAATCTCTTTAGTACCATCATTTTCCTAGTACTGCAAATTTAATTTCTGTTTACCAAAAATGAACAAGTTACAAAACTATATCCAAACAATTTTTTATTGGGTAGTTGTATTTTGGGAAAAAAGAAATTTGTAGAAAATATTTGGACTATTTTCTCCATGTTCATCCTGGATTCAATTTGTGCTAGATCAAGTCCTTCAACTTGGTTATTCTATTAAAGTCAGTATCACTGCAATCGTTTGGAATGGATGGACAAAGCATGGCTCACTTTATTGTTTGGCACATAATTATTATCCACATCCCTAATATCAATCTCATTCACTCCCTGTCCTTGTCAAAGAGGAGGGGTATTTGAATGGCATAATTTAGGCATTTTAATCAATGTTCTTGAATGCCTTGTGTTAGGGAATCTTTGCCTTAATTCTGGAAAATGGCAAAAGAATACTCAAACTTGTCTACTCTGATCTACTGATACAATAATACAATCATTTGGGAAAGTGATCAAATGCATAAAATAATACACAAATTATTTGTAATAAGAAATCATAACGTCTTCTTGTTATGGGTAACATGGGTTGCCAGGTGCTGGTACAGGAGTGTATCCTTGTTGCTGAGAAGTTGTATGTCCTTCTATAGTCACATAAGGATTACCTAGAATGGAAACTAATTTAGTTCGAAACTGGTTTTTGTTGCTGAAACTGGGTAAGTCATTTTTTTTAGATAATGAAAGCATGTCTTTATTATCTGCTAACTCTTGAAAACTTGATAAAATGGAAGTGCTTCTTATTATTAACAGAAGTCAAACCTCTGACCCTGTGATCACTGAGCTGTTGAAGAATACTGAGAGGAAAGTCATGAAACATGTTTCCAGGTGGAAAAAACACATCTTTACATTAAGAATTTACTGTTGTAAAGATTTATCATTCTCTGTAACACAGTTGCAATAATATAACAATAATCAAGAAACTGAAAACACTTGCACTCACATGGTGTACTTCACCTACATACGTACTCTCTTATTTTTTACCGCACTAGGGCACCAGTTGCAACACAGGGTGTGGATAACCGCTCAAAGCAACCAGGTGGACAGTCATGGTTTGACAGTACTCCGATTTGAAATGAATGCAACTAAAAAAGTTATGGTTCAAGACCCAATGTTGTAACACCCCTGCCTGGTAAGCTCATCAGGGGTGATCTAAGGCTGTTACACACACAGGGTTTTTCAATTATAGTGAGGATATAACAGGACTTGTGTAATGGCTTCAGTTCATTCCTTATGAACTTAAATGGCTTGGTCCAACAAGAATTAGGTGATGACCCTTAAAACGGGCATTATTCAGTGCACAGGTGAGCTTTATTGGTAACTAAATTAGCCATGTGGCAGTATAGTACGTAATTCAGTTGAATGGGTCTGAAATTAATTTTTTTTATAATGGAAACTGAGGACAAGCTTTCAGTCACCAGAGAGCAAATTTTGGCTACCAAAAATTTCCTCCATTCTGCTGGGTAAAAAAGGGCAGCAAAGCAGCAACTCTTGTCTGCTTTGATGGAAGTTGGTCACCAGGAACCTCAATTTCATTTCAGTTTAAAGATATCAACTGAACAAAAAGTAAGGTGCCTCTTCACAAATGTCTAAAACTGCTGGTCTGAATCACTTTTTCTGAACATCAAGGTTAGCCATGGAAATGACAGTCACCCGCCATTGGCCAGGTGTAAAATTCTTGTCAGCAGGAGCAATTTTAAACCCTGGTTGAGCAACTTTCAAAAACCTGTCACAAAGATGGTTCCTGGAGAACTACATATACATAGTTTAAGCTTTGTCAAATTGAATTCAAGACAAAACAACAACACGCAGTAACTTGTAAACAAGAAATACAGTACCATAAAGGAAATAAATTCTGAATGCACTCTCCATGGTACCATTTGCTGATTAGCATACCATTTATAATTCAAAATATATTTTCAAGGTCTAGCATAAATAATAGTAAGCATTTTTATTATTAGCATGAGCCAATATGTTCGTGAAATATTTTGATTACTTACACGTCCAACCATAATCCTGTAATCCTCCTCTACTGCGATGATTTTGAAAGATGAGTAGACACGAAAGTGGCTGGAAATGTCAGCAAATTTAGAAAATGTACAGTAATATAATGTTATTGTTGCTTCTTGTTTATAGATTGTTGCTTCTTGTTTATAGATAATTTATACTGTATGTGCATATGATGGAAAATAATTTAATGGCAGAACAGATTTTTACTTACCAAATTTTAATGATAAGGAATCAGAGCAGAAATATATGTAAGTATCTGTATTAGGTAATGCTAATCCAAGGTAAAGTTTTCAAAGCACGAATGGGTATAGAATTACACAATTTTATGTTAATATAGTTAACCTGTGTATTAAACTACTATTTTGTTTACATTAAATGCATAGCAAGCTTTAACAAAAAAAAAGTTTTAGAGCAAATTTATGACAGTGTAGTTTCAAAACTTGAGCACTGGCAAATTTATAGCTACTATTAAGACAGAATACAATCTTGCTCTTTTGTACTTACCTTCAAAATCAAACTCAAAACTTGAGCACTGGCAAATTTGTGGCTACTATTAAAACAGAA
>OZ037993.1:45512277-45514777 GCA_964035705.1 Porites rus
AGGACACTAAGTCTTACCAAATGGTTAAAACGAAATGCACTGCAATCACTATCTAAAAGACAAAAATAATTATGGAAACGAAAGAGACGAGAAAATCATGTTTATTTCCTTTGCATGTCAAAATAGACTTACATTGCAAACTAAGCAAAACGGTCGGAAAAAGGTCATTAAAATGCTCAACCCTTGAATAGAAAACTGTGTCACTTTGATCTACGCGGATACTATGATTGCGTCTCGTTATTGCATCCTGACTACCACAATAAAGATCCACGGCGAGGTTAGTTTGTTGCGATATAGTTAGTAACTCGGTACTACGATGACAGCGGATCAACGAAATCGAAACTAACCCACTCACGAAACACACCGTTGAAGGAATCGCTAAGAAGCATGTATGCATGTTGCAAAGAAACGGCAGATTTACCTTGAGTGAGACAGGAGGAAAGTTTACTTTGATGGATCCGTCCATTACTCGACATAAATTATTATTAAAAAACTCTATTACGCAGTGTTCGAACGTTCACTATCCTGTAGTACACTTGGCCAGGTATTTTTAGTTCTCTTCCCAGACTTCTTTTACGAACAACGCCGTCCTCTACCCAGTCTCTTTCGTCCACCGACGTCGCCGTCGCTGTGAAACTAGGGAACTTAAGATAGAGACGTTTTCGGGGCGACGGCAACTTCAACCGGACGTGACATCATCATTTGTTGGATATTGCGCATGCTCGTGCTCACCACCTTGCCGTCGCGGTCCCGTCGGCGACGTGAAACTGGTTTGTTTGGCGTTGTGGCGAAAACGTGAATATTTAACTTTCATTTCAATCAGGTTTGTTGCGTTTAGCAACCAACATTTGGCAGATTATCGTTCTTAAATTGTCCTTGTTTTCTTTGAGGTACATTTTAAGCTCGATTTCCACGCTCTGTTATCTAAACTTACATCTTTGTATGTTTCTATGTTTTCATGTCACAGGGTCAAGATCCAACTTGGCAAACAGCCAACCGTAAGTGAGCTTGACATGGTACAAAATTTTCCCACGAGCCAAATAAAAGTATCCAGACAAAAAATATGAACTCCGATATTTCAATTGTGTCTTTTTAGTTCGCTCTTTTCGTTAGAATATCGTATAAATGAAACGCATTGAAAATTATATAGAATAGTAGGTAATACTATGTAGTAAACCATGTAGTAACTCGGCGTGGGAATACTGAAATAAAGTTGTTGCCGTTGTTGTTGTTGTTGCATGCAAGTATTTCCCGGGAATTATTTCAATACCAAACTAAGGATACGGTTCCTTGGTAGCATTTTAATGTTCCTGTAATTTGCAAGGCTTCGGCAAGCCTGTGGAGATCATTTTTTTTCAACACGAAATTCTGCCTTGAACTCAGCTGCATCCCGCATGTTTTTTAGCGTGAACCGATCGTAACTGTCCCGAGGAAAATCGGGATTTTTGGACTCATAATTGTCCCACAAAACGAGAAACTCTTCATCCGATACATGCTGTCTGCATAGCAAATATTTATTCTCTTAATTCTTTATGTGAAGCCATATTTTCCTCTTCGGTATTCTTCTAATTAAAGGCGCCGTCCTTCTGAATTCACTGTGATCTTAATGTTCTATTTTTGACGGGGAGCGACGGCTGCCTTAGTTCCAGGCTTTCTCTGCCAGTCCGGTCGCCGTCGCCCCGAAAACGTCTCCATCTTAAGTTCCCTATTCTCGTTGCTAAAGGTCCCTAATGAAGGAAGGGCGGCAGTGCCTCCAAAAATATAATGAGAAAAAATATCATATTCCTTTCACTGTTTGTCCAGCATTGAGAATAGGCGCTTATGTCTATCAATGTGATAAATTCCAGTGATATTTGTCCCACAAGTGATACATGCCCCTCACCACACAAAATCTTTTTTTCGCTAAATGAATCAGTTTGCACCTGTTCGAAACGCATTGCGGTCATTTAATTTTTCCTTCTTCTAACAAATCCTGCCATTTTATAGGCTTCAAAACTTGCGAAAAACCAAGCCTCTTTTGCTCACGATCGAGTCAGGAGGGGAATGGATCTCGGGTACTGACACGGCTTCACAAATAGTCGAACTTCTTTGAAATCTCAATCTTTCCAGAATACACGGACAACTCAATCTTAGCCAACGATATCGGGCGGTTTTTCGACCGTAAGATTGCAAAGATTCGGGCAGAGCTTGATGCGTGTACTCTTCATCCTGGTGCGGTGGCTGAGGATAAAGTGTTTACAGGCGATAGGAAACTTGATCATTTCAATACGTACTCTGTGGAAGATATAAGGAAGCTGGTCAGTAGATCATCGAAGAAAAGCTGTCAACTTGATCCTATGCCGACCAATTTAGTAGTCGGCATGTCCGATATGCTTCTCCCCATCATCACTAATGTCGTGCATTCTTCACTTTCCTTGGGACACTTTCCATCTGATTGGAAAACGGCCCTTGTGGATCCAAGACTGAAGAAGACCAAGCAAGGGACTTCCTTATCCAATTT
>OZ037993.1:45532277-45537277 GCA_964035705.1 Porites rus
AACTCATAGAAAAAATGGCAAATATGGATAAAACCTGCTTTGGTCATGTGGAAAAGCTAACCAACAACATGGAGAAACGAACAGGGTCTATAGCTGATGGATTTGCTTTTCTAAGGCAAATGATGTGTCCAGGGCCTAGTGTGATGCCACATTACATGACACCACAAGTTAACTCCAGCATATATCCTAACACAGCATGCATCCCAGGGAGTAACTCCACCTGCAAATAGTGGACAGTTCTTATACACATAATCATTGTATTCGAATGATGAAGATATGTTTTAAACATATGTTTTGAATAAGAATATAGCAATTCATAAGTGATAGTTACATTTGTTCTGTTGATTAATCTTATAAAATTTTGTTGTAATTCTGCTATGAACAGAATCAACTTACAGTTTTGTGAAAGCTATTTTATGAACACATATTGCCAAAGGTTATGCATGCTATAGATTATTTTCAGTAAAGAGGATTGTTACATTTTTTTTACGTAAGTTTGTACGTAAGTTGATTATATAATTGCAAGATCAAGATGTTAGGTTAAAAAACAATAAAGTTTTAGTTAAAGTAAAATTAATTTACATTTTTTGGTTACTTGCAAAATAATTGGGTTTGAAACCTGACTGCAGTGTGTAGGATTCAAATTGAACGGCAACAAATATACAAAAAAGACTAGCTTACTGAGAAAGATTAGGAGGATCTTGACAGCCATTTGTACCCTTTAAACTGGCTAGCTATTATTATTCAACAACGAAATCGTACTGTACGTGCAGTTGAGTCAAAGCATGCATATCAGAACATTTTTTTTCACATAAGGAAACAACAGGGTCAAAATACGTAGTAAGAATCCTCCTCATCTTCTTCCCTCCAGCTTCATTACCGTCTGGGCCCGGTTGTTCAAAAGCCGATTAACACTAATCCCAGATTAAAAGTTAACCAAGGAGTTTACTTCTCTACTCCAAGGTGTTGTTCAACGCTGATATTCGACAAAACTTTACATTAAAAGAAGTCAATTTTGAAGAACAATAATAAGCAAAAGAAACTCTCGGCAAAAAGTTGAAAATATGAAACGAAGGTTGACGCTAATCCTGGATTAAGTTAATAGGCTTTCGAACAACCGGGCCCTGTTGTGAAGTTGTTAGGACTAGCTATAGTGGTTGGAAGCTGTTATCGTAATCAATGGCTGAGGAAACTTAGGCCTACTCTGGGACCTAAAGTCGCCTAAAGTCGCCCAAAGTTGCCTTAAGTCGCCTAAAATCGCCTTAAGTCGCCAAAAATCGCCTTAAGTCGCCTAAAGTTGCCTTTAGTTTCCTTAAGTCGCTAAATCATTCAAATCTTAAAGAGGTTCAAATTGTCTTGTAGTTATTACTTTTTTAGTTTTCTATTTCCAGAATGCATGATTTCTCATAAAGTGTATAATAACCCGTGTTCAATAATATTAGCCACAGACCCACCCCACCCCCCACAAAAAAAACTCCCACGGTGACTTGAGACCCATCAATTTCTTCTCCAGCCCTCTAATTTATACATTTAATTACTTTACACAATTTACTACACGTAATAATTAGTCGTAAGCAATACAAGAATAATCATTCCTGTATTGTTTATGCAAAAATGACAACATATAGTACACAACTTTATCCAGTCACTTGTACAGGTATTTTATTAATTTCATCCGGGAGGTTTGTCGCATATTTCTCAGTAAAAAATATTGTTTAAAAAGGCATTCAAAGGTTCAAGTTCTAGCTAAACTACATTAAACAGTGTGCAAAGAGAGTAGACAGAGTAGTGTCCAGGCAATAGCCCTGGGGTACTGGATTTTATGATTGGGCTAGTGAACTGCGTTTTTAACTTGCCTGGCTGGCAAGTAAAGTTTTTTAGGGAATTCAGATTACAGAAGAACTGTAATCAGTCCCATTCATAAAAAAAATTGGGGTTAGTCAAAATGGCTTTCAGGCTAGTGTATGCTAGGCAAGCTGTAAAGCCGACTTTCTTTGCACCCTGAACAAAATATAGTTAAAACTCTTTTCTACTGCTTTGTGAGAGTCCAACATTGAAAGACATTTCAAGTAACTAAGATCAATACAGGTAGGTTGAAGGGAGAGAAAAAAAACAATTATTGCCGCCACAACATTAATCTAAATTTTCTGGTAGTTAATACAAGTCTAAAGGTCAATCGAAAAAAGTGTCCATGTAAATTACCGAGCCAGATTTTAAGAGCAACTAATGATAAGTTTTTTCTCCGGCACACAACCTCTGATCTGTATTTACCGTCGAATTATATCCATCTATCATTGACAGAAACACAATCACTCTTATAAACTTGAACACTTAGCTTAGCTTGTACAGTCGTCTCTTTAGGCCTTCCCTTCCAGACAGAAATTCAAGCTTTGTACATCGAAGGTGCGTAGTACTGCTCTTTGTTTATGTTGTCGTGATTGCTCCCTGCCAAACGATTTGATGTAATCGATCATTATTGATGAAGAACGTAGAAAAGCGAAATAATACTGTTCTTTCCTCTACGTTATGGCCGCCCAGAAAGTAGTGTGTTTTGATCACGTGACTAACTGGTCTGGAGGCGGGGAGAGGGCGGGACCGAGAAACGATGGAAATTAGCTTGCGACTGTAGTGGAATTCTGGGAGAAGCAAAATGGGGGATAGAATGTTGTACTTCGCGTTTTCGTATAAAGATCTCCTAAAGTTTAAATGGAAATTTCTGACATAATAATGGAAACGTTTACACTTGGTACTGCCATCGGTTTAAACATGACGCATAATGCTTCCTTTTGTGCTGAGAGCGTAAACGCTGCCGCGTGGAACAGACCGAGAGAGGTTGGTTGAAGCTAAGCTTAGTTGTTTACGTTTCTGCTGGTGCATAAATGCACTCATGAAATCAACCCGACTGGAAAGTTTCCAGAGAGACCATGGATAAGAGAGTACGGTTCACTAGCGAAGCAAGTATTTGGAAGTGTTTTGTTTGACTGAGACAGGAAAGGAGCAATATATATACGGCGAGAACTACAAACTTTTTGTTTTGAATTCAATTGGAAAAACATCCGCTAAGCCAAGCGTGTGGGGACAAACATTGGCAGAGCAACTGCCAAGACATACAATGGGGATCGTCATTTCCATAATGTGCGATATCGATAAGTGATTTTAGATGTTTTAAATTAATTACTTAAATGTTTGTTGTCAAATTATGAAAAAAAGACACTTCAATGTAAAGTTTTTGCTACAAACCAGCTCACAGTATGTTACAGAGATGTATTGAAATACTCTACTTTTATGGTTTTATTTTTTGGAAAAAGAAATGCAGGAACCATTGATTTTTTGTCCCTTATATTATGAAATAATGCATTTAAAGACCAAGAGAAAATTTACCCTTTTGGTTGCTTCTAACTCAGATTTTATCTCTGCTAATGTAATACTAAACCAACACCCTTGATATTAGCCTGTGCCACAGATGGAACTAAACTCTGGGTTAAGTCCATCTGCAAAACAGTGGCAAAATCCTAGTTCTGGGCCCCCCTGTGTGTGTATCAGGATTAGAGAACATGCCAGGACTGGACTGTTAAAAATGCCATTGTCCATTTGCCAATCATGTTGAAGGGGAACTCAAAATGCTGGTAATTCATTTAGTGCATCAAGGCCCAGAACAAGGATATTAGAGCTGCTTCACGAATGTTACTAACCACGGTTAGAATACACCTGCAACACAAGCTACCTTGATATTTAATGTTCAAAATATTAGGTAGCTGAGATTGTTGAAAATTTGGAACACTAATGTAGATGTCTTCAAGACTGAATTAACTTATGCTACAACATTGTGTCCCTAGAGAGGTAGTGTTATCAGATTTTGATTTTGTATATGTTGTAGTTCATTTTTATTTCAGTTAATTTTTATTTTTCCATCGTTTCTGGGTATGGTTATGTATGCTAATGAATTTAAAACAAAGGGAAACCAAAAATTAACTGAAATTAAAAATTAACTGCAACGTATTGACACTAACATGTAACTCACCTAAATGTCACCTTTTTCTCCTTAAGTCGCCTAAAGTCGCCTTAAATCGCCTAAAGTCGCCTTAATTCGCCTTAAGTCGGGCAACCTTTTGACCAAATTTTCCTAAAGTCGCCTTAAATCGCCTTAAGTCGCCTAAAATTACGGCGACTTAAGGTCCCAGAGTAGGCCTAAACTTTGTCCTCTCCGATGACCTCTTTGTGCTTTTCACAAAATTATGTAGAACAAAACATGCATAAATAACACTTGCAACATCTTTAATGTTTATGTCCATTTCCCTCTTCAAAGCACCAAACTGGGCTTTTAAGCGCCCAAAAGCACACTCTATCACCATTCTGGATTGGCAAAGAGTCATTCCAAAATATTGCTCTTAAAGTGTACCACCTCCGTTTGAGTATTCCTTCATAAGATATGGCATCAGTGGATATGCCGGGTCTCCAAGGAGGAATTCAGGAACAGGATCCTCATTCGGTAGGATTTGACGCTTGCAGGGAGGTATTTTCCCACTCTTAAGAAAATAGTTCAACTTGGAATTTGAAAACACTCGGGCATCATGGTCGCTTCCTGGCCACTTGACAACAACATCCATAAAACAGTGCTTATAGTCACACGTAGCTTGAACATTTAAGGTATGCCGTCCTTTTTTGTCAATATAATCTGTAGAATTATACTCCGGCTGTCTGATTTCAATATGCGTTCCGTCAACTGCACCTAAACATTGAGGGAAACCATGCAATCGGTGGAAACTTTTTACATGACCCTTAACCTCTTCTTCTGTGAAAGGTAGTGTAATATATTTAGCTCCAAGATGAATGGTGATAGCTTTGCATACTTTACGAATTATTTTTGACACAGCTTGACGTGATAATCCAAAAGCATTTGCTGTTTTTTGCAGGCGTCCCTCATCACTTAAGTAGTAAAGGGTAACTGCTACTTGTTTTACAACATCTACTGGCGACCGCATTATGGTTGTCTTGCCTTC
>OZ037993.1:45539777-45549777 GCA_964035705.1 Porites rus
TCTCATAATCGTGGGGACTCAGTTTATAGCGGTTTCTCCTCCCTTCTCTATTTGCACTGACTTGCTCAGTGTGACGGGTTCCTGCTTTCTTCCCTTGCGCGTTGGGGCTCATAGCTGGGTTGCCGGGATTTGTCAGCCATGGAGGCGGTCTCCTTCTAGGAGCTGGCTGCCAATAGCGGAAGATCCTGGATATATCAGGCATCTAACTTCGACTTCGCGACGCAGTTGTTAAAGGCTGAAATAATCAGTTTGTTTTCGTAACTCGTTTTCGTATGGTTCATGTTTTGCGTTCGCGTGTGTATGTTGTTGGTTCTGTTTCCTGCAACGAACCTAAATCATCATTTACACTCCCAAAAAGGTCTTGCTGCTGTAATAACAACCTTTTTCGCTCTTATGCGGTCAAGATCATTTCAGACATGTGAATCTACTTAATAAAATCATCTAACTATAGCCATCTCTCTTCGACTTGTCTTGGTTGTATCAATTAAAACATTTGATTTTACGTATTATTTTTGTAGTACCTCTGTATTTTTAAAAAAGCCCCGCAGATTCCATGATTACTGAGGCTGAGCTTATCATCAGTACATTTACCGTGAACGCCCAAAATGTTTTTTAAATGTTGAGTGAGAGTTGTGTTGCGAAGAAAAAGCCAATCAGGCTTAAATCAACTAAACGCCAGCAGCAATGTTAATGACTTTGCAGTTTTGAGGTTTGCTCGTTTTGTGATTGGTCATGATACAATCAATATTCCTGAAATATTTCAGTCGCCCCATGTAAGGTGATCCAGAATCCGGAATCCTGGGCTTTGGAATCCGGAATACAGATCAAGGATTTCGGAATTCTCAAGGAATCCGGCATCCAATATTAAAATGAATCTGGATTCCAGTACCTGGAAACCGGAATCCACGGCCTGGCATTCAGAATGCAAGACTTTTTCTTGGATTCCCTTAAACAGAACGCGGTGTTAACAGTTTTTCTGGCAGTAACATGCTTGATTTGCATGGTCAATGGTCATCTGGGTACCAATCAACAGGGTTAAGGTATGCTCGGTGCGTACAATCGTGTGAGTTAAAAAACTTTGCTGTTTACAGTAAGGAGGACAAACTGTCAAGTCCTCTCTTTTTATGTCGTGGAATTCACTGGATGTTGAAGCTATAGTGGAAAACATTCTCCCACATACCGTAGAATGATGATGATGGTGAACCTGCCAATTGACTGCCATTATAATTGTTTTTTTCCACTCCCACGTAAAAAGTTTCATTTTATCATATGATACTAAAGAGGCTTCTTACACAAACTCAAAAGTTAAAAAGGCACATGTGTTCACAATTGCCTCTGGACGTAAAGGCATTAACCGCTTGGCTATGGATCGGGACATTATAGAACGATGCAGATCATGCATACCTGAACCAACTTAGCCTTCAGTTTAAGTGACTAAGTTGGTAAGCAACGAATTTTGGAGGGACAGATCTTTGTATGTGCGGTGCATGAAAACCACAACAAAGTCTTGAAAATAGCTCACCTTAATGCGGAGCTCCTGAAATGTAGACAACAATTTTTTCAAACAAGGGAGTTGGCCTTGGAAAATGATTTTGACATCCTATCCATCTAAGACACCTGGTTCAACTCTTCCGTGACTAATGCTAGTGTGGAGATTTCTGGGTACAGGATCGTTAGGCTTGATCGCATTGGAAAAACAGGTGCCGGCGTCTGTGCCTACGCCAAATCTGTCCTGAAGGTAGAAGTCCTGAAGGATCTCACGGGAATAACCGAGTCTGGCCTACATCAATTGTGGATTCAAGTGCAAAACAAGAAGCTATGCTCGCTACTGGTTTGTATTATTTATAGACCTCATGACATTGGAGTCGCGTGTCTTGAGAATGAATTGATGCCCAAGTACATCCAGGCTTTATCACTTAACAGGGACATAGTGGTAACTGGCGACTTAAACTGCCATCTCCTCTCAGAAAACCCTAGAAGAGACGCGTTGCGCTCCTTTTGCGCAACTGTAAATGTTACGCAGCTCATAGATAAACCAACTAGAGTAACAGAGACATCACGCAGTTTACTGGATATCATCATGGTTTCACACCCTGCTCTGGCCAAACTGAGCGGCGTTCTCGAGGTAACTATAAGCGATCATTTCTTCGTCTTCGTTGACATCAATCTAAAATCACCTAAGCAAGCCCCCACTTACGTTGTTACGCGTAGCTTTCGTAACTACAAAGCTGACTAGTTTGCAACCGACATCGCCCATATCCCGTGGGATACTGTTAACCTTAGGGATTCACTTGATGATAGGCTCGATGCGTTCAATGATTTGTTTTTGGCTTGCTTAGAAAACCATGCCCCTGTTAGGACAGTGAAAATACGACACAAACCAAATCCATTTATCACGGAGGACATAAGGGATTTGATGATAAAAAGGGATTGTCTGCACCAAAGAGCGCGTAAGACGGGGACCAAGGAGGATTGAAAAGTTTTTAGGGAGCCGCGAAATAGGGTGAAAGTGGCGTTACGAGAGGCAGAGCGGGAATACTACAACCAGGAAATCTGCGAAAATAAGAACAACTGCGGGGCAATTTGGAAAACCATTCGCAGCGCTCTTCCAAACAAGACAGGTCGCGCGAGCTTCACCAAAGATACAGATACACTTGCTAATGAATTCAATCACTTTTTTATATCTTTGGGAGAGAAGGCGGCTCGTGACCTTTCGTTTACCAGCTCCTCTTTCCCTAGGGCCTGGAAAAAATCAGTGCTGGTGTTGCACCTTAAGGATGGAGATCATGAAATGCCAAATAACAACTGTCCGATCCCGTTACTTCCCGTACTTTCCAAATTGACCGAGAAGAATGCTTTGAATTAATTTAATGACTTTCTGACTCAACAAGGCAACCTCACATGCCACCAGAGTGGAAATCGCAAATACCACTCTACCGAAACCCTGAGTCTACTTGTTTCTGGTCACATTTTCAAAGCAGTGGACAAGAAGGAGATAAAGGGTATGGTCCTGATCGATCTAAGCAAGGCATTTTATATCATATGTCACAGGACACTCCTTCTTTAGTTGCAAGGGCTGGGTGCGTCAAGTAAAGCGTCGAAGTGGTTTCAGAGCTACCCTACCAACCGTATGCAGTCAACACGACCAGGAACATCCCGCTCTGAGGAGCTAATCGTTACACATGGCGTACCTTAGGGGTCCATTTTAGGGCCGCTCCCGTTCAGTCTCTACATGAATGACTTACCCTCCGTTGTCAAATTTTCAAGTGTCGAGTCATACGTCGATGATACCAAGGTTTACCTTTCGTTCTCATCCAAGGACATTGACTCCTGCCTGACAAAAGTCACCGAAGATCTTCGTCTCATAGCCGCCTGGTGCTGTACTAATAAGCTACTCATCAATCCTAGTAAAACCAAACTTATTTTGTTTGGAATGCGACAGCTATTAAGTAAAATTCCGGATGTCAGAGTCCCTTTTCTTGGCAAAAACCTAGCTCCCGTACCCTTTGTCAAAGACCTGGGTATCATACTAGACTCGAACCTTACATTTAATAAACATGTAAATACATTTCCTTCTTCCCTTATCTCTACTCTGTGTCAGATTAGCAAAGTTAAGCATCTATTTTCCAAATCAGTACTCTTCATCATTTTGAATTGCTTGGTTTTTAGTAAGCTCTTTTATTGTTCTACTGTATGGTCTAGCACTTTAAAGCAGAACATTCATAAACTGCAACTTGTATAAGATTTTGTTGCTCGAGTTTTAACTAATACTAGGACGTTCGACCATATCTCACCAGTCCTGCGGGAACTGGGTTGGTCCTCCATTAAACATCTGCTGTTAGTACGCGATGTCACACAGTTGTACAAAATAGTGAATTGACTGGCGCCCCCTTATCTAAATAGCTACATCAATAAAAGAACAGGAATCCATAGTTATAATACCAGATTCAGGGAAAATCTAGACGTTCCTATGTGCAGGACAGCCACTGCACAACGTTCCTTTCACTATCGGCCCATCAACACTTGGAACTCGCTAAGCGCAAGCACAAGAAATAGTAAAACGCTCACTAGCTTTAAGCGCGGTGCAAAATTGGAGCTATGTCACACCGAGAACTAGGTGACTGATGGCATGACTGAAACAGTTTTTATATGTCATTTTTAAGTCAATAATAAGTATACGTATATGTATATAGTATATACGATATATTATCGTGGCTATTTCTTAATTTAATTTTATTCCCATTTTTCCATTTATTATTAACAATTAGATTTGTAAATTAGTCATTTTCTCCTTCGTCTTTCTTTGTTCCATTTTGTAAATTAAATCGGAAGAGCCACGTAGTGGAGATTTAATAAAGATACTGTACTGTAGTGTATAAATACCTCATCATTTTGCAAATTCTGTCCAATCCCGACAGAGTTACACACCATAGTCTAACATTTTTTTGCAAAAATACACTGCCAATTTTGCTATTCACCAACTACTCTTTCCAGATAAATTTCTCCCTTTTATGGAACGTTAAACAGCCACAATTTCGTGGGAAAGAGGCACGATAATGCGGGCAACAAAACAAGTTAAAGAAAACATAGAAAGAGATTCGCCTAAACAGTCCAACTTTGGATTCAGGAGCTGGTTGGTTAAAAATGCAGCTTTTGCGCTATTTAAATTCTGTATAACAAGGGTTTGACAATAACATGATATCTTTATTTTGCCTTATCCTCCTATGAGGGCTATATAAACAACAAGTTATGAATTATGATTCCGTATTTGCTTGGTGAGGCTATCCTTTTCTCAAACGACTTCAAGCACATTTCAGATCTTGAGGGGACAGAGATTTGTTCTACCTTTGGAAGTTAACATGGCCCCACCGACTGCTTAGTGCACCTTAATTGCCCAACTCTACAAGGCGTGCATGGCTGTGAATCGAATTCGCGTTCTCTGATTAGCTAACTTTTTACAAAGATCCTTGCGATCTTGCAATCACAGTTTTTACCTGCTATTATATCCAAAAATTTCGATCAGTTCAGTTCAATTCAGGTAATATTCTTCCAGCCACAGTCAGATGTTACGCCACTAGTTTGTTCCCGATCACGCAGTCATTTTTCTGCCTTGTCCGTGTTAGACTATCCGCTACGGCTGTGCCACTGTCTTTCTAGTCACGGCCCTCCTGTGCTCCTTTTGTCAAAGTCTTTTCAAGGTTGTCAATAAGTGCATCTTAGTGTATATGTTATAGTGTCAGAAGATCAATATTCCTAGCCGACTTTATCACGAAATATCTTTGTCTGGAAATTTTTGTGCTCTTTGTGCACCTCATAATGTCTAATGTGTGCCAAGACGCCAAGGCTTCTTGACAAACCACTTCTTGGTCTCAATCAACTATCTAAGTCAATCAAGATCTCTTAATCAAGGTTCAGCTAACGAAAAAGGTAACTTGGGTTAAAAAACGACTTCAGATGAGACTGTTTAAATTATTTTATCCCATATAGTTTCTCAACGTTTGGTAAACTTGAGAAATAAAGCCTACTATAATTTACTTGTACAAACCCTTCCGTTTTCTGGCTCTAGAGCGGGGTTAGGAGTCCCGACATTGACGGGCTTGGGAGGCCCTCCTGTTCCCGCTACGCTGTCAAACGAAAAATTCCACACCTGCGATCTGACGTGTTCCACCGTGTTTCGCTGTGGACGGAAAAGGAGGATGTAGACTTTTGGTCCGAACATGCAACCCAACAAACCAAACGAAGTTACTAACGTCGTTAGGCAAGACACCAGTGTTACGTACCAGCTCTCAAATGTAAACGCCACAGGGTAATATGCTATTGATGACAACAGTAGAATATACATAGAGAATCCAATGTATTTTGTCTCGTTAAAGTTCTCAGGAATGCCTCGTCCTTTGAAAGCGTAGTACGTACACAAGAGAGCTACAGTAATTATGTAACAAGAAACAGTGATGAAGAGTGCGAAGCCGGTGTTGGTGTAATAAGGTTTGCACAAAAGAAAGATGTACTCGTCTGAACGGATGATCTTTTCGCGCCCAGGAGGATCAGTAGACATCCACAGTCCTAACAGAGAAGTTGGGACTAGATTCACGACAGAAATAAAGATGATTTGCCTTTCCAGGGTTTTGTACCACGGTGTAAACAACTGGGCAACTTTGTCGACCCCAAACACGCTTGTAATCCGCATCGTTTTCGTAAAGAGCACTGTAACACACAGATTGAGGGTAAAATAACGCCAGAAAGTTGCTGCAATGCAAAGTATATTGCTGGGCTCAGAAAGGTCAAGGATGGCTAGTATATGAAGACCTGAGATGCCAAAGAGCAAAAGAAAAGAGATCTCCCTGTTGGAAGCCTTCACAATCGGGCTGTTATGAAACTTGATATAGATCCGGCAAACTAACATGGTGAGAATGAATCCGATGGAAGCTACCACTGTTAGGGTCATTCCTCCGGCGGTTGTGAGACTGATGTTTACGATAGGTAATTTTTCGCACCTGGTGCCCTCATTATTTGGCTTGGTATCTGGCTCACACGCTGTGCAGCTCTTGGATCCGATCTCGGCGCTGATGGTTCCTTGAGGACACTTAACACAATCCCAACAACACGTCGAGGTGGGCTCCTTTCGGGTGCCTGGCATGCATTCAGTTGAACAGGAAGACACCGGAGTTAACAGTGTTTTCCAACGTAAATTCGATGTATTTAACTTGAGTTTGGGCGTGCTGTCCTTGTTCCAAGTTCCTATCGTGACCTTTCTGAGACGTGCTTCTGTTGCTGGTGAACGTTGAACGTTTATGATGCTATACAAAGCAGAGAAAGGATCTCCAAACCTATCAAATCGCACTTTTCCGGTCAAACCATCAAAACTGACGTTCCTTAGATACTTTTGAAGATCACGTCCCTTAATTGTCGGATGGACCGAAGGACAACTACCTGCATTTCGAAGACCTTGTTTATCGTTGCAGCGGTAAATGTTATCCAGAGCATATGCTATAGCGTACACAGAATCAATAACATACGACACAAAGGGGCTGCGTAGCTTAGAAAGTGCTTGGTCCAGCTTGTGATTTGCCTTGCAAGTTACATTCCCCAAATTAGTCGATTTGGCCATTGAACCGTTAAATTCCAATCGCCAGAATTCTCTCCACCATCCTTCGTCGCGCTGGGTGCTTTCTGCAGGAGTGATACTCTTAACGTGCTTCTCAAATGCCGGAGAAGGATAGTCGTATAACTCTATTATCAGTGACCCATTGAGAATCGTGAAGCGAGGGTCCGAGAAAAATCTCTCTTCGATAGTGCCTCCTCCGCTCATTATTAAAGTCTTTCCTTGTAAGCCTTTTTTGGTTGCCACAGCGAAGAAATTTTCCAAGTATTTGCCATAAAGCCAAACGATGATCACTCCTATTTTACGGTGCTTTTTTGTTCTAGCAACGATCTGTTCCATGTTGTCGTGGTAGTCTAGACGCGGGATAAACTCACTGAAAGCAATGCAGAACGTTTCTCTATTGTACGATTCTCTTTCCAGCGCTAAAATTCCATTCCGTCCATAAGAGTCATCCAAACCAATAGCCGCCACGTATGTCCAGTTAAAGTGCTCTATGATGTCTGCCATGGCCTTTGCTACCCAAGTATCAGAGGGAACTGTCCTAAAAAAGTCTTTGTAATATTTGGAACTCAGTTCTACGCTTGTTGCGGTTGCGCTAACGACGGGAATGTCAGCGACCTGAAGTAGGCTTGCTACCAGGACGGCGCTGGCGGAATTGTAAGTACCGATTAGCGCTGAGATGGGCTTGGACTCGATCCTCTTGGTGAAAGTGCTCTTTGTAGACATGGAGGAGTTCGATTTACACATACAAACTGGATCGCTATTACGCTTGAAGTCATAGGCTTCTTGCATGACCAGTACCCTACTGTCACAAAAGTTTCTTATGTCGTAACCGATGGACACGTTTGGCAGAAGACTGGAATTCTTGTTAACCATGTCAATAGCAAAGATGGTAGCCTCAGCGCGTCCAAATTCTTTTGCGGAAAATTTGCTACCCATTTGGAGACTGAATAGGCCACCTAATATTACGTCGCCGTCTTTAGAGGCTTTCAACTCGTGGTTGCAGGATATACAGTGTCCAAATAGTGCAACAAAGAGAGATAGCCTTAAAACGCAGGAAGAAACTGTTTTTCTTTTCCAAGTCATCGTCCTTATTCTTGCTGCCTAAAAGAAATTAGTTAGTGAGCTTAAGTCACCCAGTAATACGACGTCACCATCTATCTCTAAATTTCATCAAGGGAACTGAGAATCTAGACTGGTTTGTGAGTTTTTATATATTGTATGTTACTGGTTGACCCTACCTCAAGACTAAGAACCAGAAATTCATTCATTCCTAAGATCTGGAGACGAATAATGCGAAGCGTTTAAGGGAGCACGTCGTGAGATGCTAAAATTTACACAAGACAACCAGAGGAATCAACGTCATTTATTTTTCAAGACACCACTACCGGACCATTTCTGTTTTATATGCTACACCGTTTGGCATTCTTGCTTTTGTCTGCGGCGGCGACCGCCACTTTCACGTTCCCAATCAATTTTCGTTTAACATTTGTACCTTTGTGGACAGCAAAGCTTTACTCTAGTTGTTTACTAGCCTGGTTTGTTTTAAAAATCAGACCATTTTTGCTGTACATTGCATTTTTTGTTTGTTTTCTTCCTTTTTTTGCCATAACGACCACCAAATCAATTGCCATTTATCATTTGTACCTTGAAGTCAGGAAAGCTTTAAACTAGTTGTCTACTAGCCCAGTTTTACAGAGTTGGCCAATATAATCTATCAAAAAGGGGTAAAATTAACCAACAGAGGAAGCGGCTGCGATGCTAAAAATATGTGTGGACTAGAAGAAACGGCACACTGGGGTTCATGCCTAGGGATTCATTTTTCGTTAATCTTATTTTAATACATGAATAAACTTTTCATGTCACTTACCTTGCCGCTACTGTATGAGAGACGAGAGGGCCAAGAATGAACGTCTTCCAGGAAGAGGCTTATTTAGCACCCCAAATAATTATGTAAATGCTTTTTTTGAAATTATAAGAAGGTCCATCCTTATTTGACTTTACTTTTTCATGTTGTCCGAGTCAAATTTGTTTGTCAGTTAAACATCGATTGTGGTGCCGCTTTACCCATTTTCGTTAATGAGTTCTTGTTAACTTATGGACACAATGAAAGGGTTTTTAATAATATAATTAATCATTTGTAGGGCGCAAAATAGCATTTAAATATCTGATCTAATGTGATCTCCTCTATCTCCGCTGGAAAAAGGAAGAAGCATAGGAAACCTTGCTAAGTTTCCAAAACTGAGAGATTTTTCTTCTAAAATGGAAATTCCTTTATTTACCACTTAACACTTGTGCCGTCTATAGTAACCGATTAATAGCGTTTGTCATTTGTGATGTCGTTTAATAACTTTGTGCTGGCAATAATAGGTTTAAAATGTTGTTTTGCACACAGCACGTGGTAGAGAAACTGCTAGTGGACGAGAGTATTGTTTTTAGTGCATGTATTAAACTGTGTTTAACTGTGAACTGTCAGAATAGATGAAAACTTGACGGACAGTCTGCTAGTTTGTTAGACATGCAGAAACCGGAAACGGTCTTTGAGAAAGTCTACTAGTTTGGTAGCAGTGTTGCGTTTATTCTTTACACGGCACCCTGTCGACGATTATTTCTCTTTTTTTTACAAGGAGAAACATTCTTTCCCCACTCTGCTATAGCCACTTGGGGAGTGGAGTTTTTATGCAGTCCTTTAAGAAGCTGGTTGCAAAAAAGTTGACCTAAAATTGAACTCCCTAGGCGAGTTGCGACGTTCATAACTTGTCGTTGAATCTCGTATCCGTCATATTTCTTCTCAATAGCTATATAAATTTTGTTATTTTCACCTGCCCTTTTCTCCTTAATTGGAAATTCCTGCTGAGTTACGGACACGAGCGCCCACAGAAAGAGGAACAAACATGA
>OZ037993.1:45554777-45567277 GCA_964035705.1 Porites rus
TTTATCATATGATAGAAATTAATATTACCAAGTGAAATTAAAGTACTAAAGAGGCTTCTTACACAAGCTCAAAAGTTAGAAAAGCACATGTGTTTACAATTGCCTCTGGACGTAAAGGCATTAACCGCTTGGCTGTGGATCGGGACATTATAGAACGATGCAGACCATGCATGCCTGAACCAACTTAGCCTTCAGTTTAAGTGACAAAGCTGGTAAGCAACGAATTTTGGAGGGACAGATCTTGGCATAAATACCTCGTCATTTGCGAATTCTGACCAATCCTGACCAATCCCGACAGAGTTACGCACCACAGTCTAACATTTTTGGCAAAAATCTACTGCCAATTTTGCTATTCGTCAACTACTCTTTCCTCTTTCCTGAAAAATTTCTCCCTTTTATGGAACGTTAAACAGCCACATTTCCGTGGGAAAGAGGCACGATAATGCGGGCGACAAAACAAGTTAAAAAAAACTTAGAAAGAGATTCGCCTAAAAAGTCCAAAGTTTGGTTCAGGAGGGGTTTGTTAAAAAATACAGCTTTTGCGCTATTTAATTTCTTCATAGCAAGGGTTCTACAATAACATGATATCTTTATTTTTCCTTATCCTCATATGAGGGCTACATAAATAACAAGGTTATGAATTATGATTCCGTATTTGCTTGGTGAGGCTATCCTTTTCTCAAACGACTTCAAGCACATTTCAGATTTTGAGGGGACGGAGATTTGTTCTACCTTTGGAAGTTAACATGGCCCCACCAACTGCTTAGTGCACCTTAATTGTCCAACTCTACAAGGCGTGCATGCCTTTGAATCGAATTCGCGTTCTCTGATTAGCTAACTTTGTACAAAGATCTTTGCGATCTGGCAATGACAGTTTTTACGTGCTGTTATATCCATAAATTTCGATCACTTCAGTTGAATTCCGGCAATATTCTTCCAGCCACAGTCAGATGTTACGCCACTAGTTTGTTCCCGCTCACGCAGTCATTTTTGTGCCCTGTCCGTGTTAGACTATCCGCTACGGCTGTGCCACTGTCTTTCTAGTCACGGCCCTCCTGTGCTCCTTTTTACCTGTCAAAGTCTTTTCAAGGTCGTCAATAAGTGCATCTTAGTGTATATGTTATAGTGTCAGAAGATCAATATTCCTAGCCGACTTTCATCATGAATATCTTTGTGTGGACATTTTTGTGCTCTTTGTGCACATCATAATGTCTAATGTGCGCCAAGACGCCAAGGCTTCTTGACAAACCACTCCTTGGTCTCAATCAACTATCTAAGTCAATCAAGGTCTCTTAATCAAGGTTCAACTAATGAAAAAGGTAACTTGGGTTAAAAAACAACTTCAGATGAGACTGTTTAAATTATTTTATCCCGTATATTTTCTCAACGTTTGGTAAACTTGAGAAATAAAACCTACTATAATTTACTTGTGCAAATCCCTCCGTTTTCTGGCTCTAGATCGGGGTTAGGAGTCCCGACATTGACGGGCTTGGGCAGAACTCTTGTTCCTGCTACGCTGTCAAACGAAAAATTCGTCACCTGCGATCTGACGTGTTCCACCGTGTTTTGCTGTGGACAGAAAAGGAGGATGAAGACTTTTGGTCCAAACATGCAACCCAACAAACCAAACGAAGTTACTAACGTCGTTAGGCAAGACACCAGTGTTACGTACCAGCTGTCAAACGTAAACGCCACGGGGTAATATGCTATTGATGACAACAGTAGAATGTACATAGAGAATCCTATGTATTTTGTCTCGTTAAAGTTCTCAGGAATGCCTCGTCCTTTGAAAGCGTAGTACGTACACAAGAGAGCCACAGTAATTATGTAACAAGAAACGGTGATGAAGAGTGCGAAGCCGGTGTTGGTGTAATAAGGTTTGCACAAAAGAAAGATGTACTCATCTGAACGGATGATTTTTTTGCGCCCAGGAGGATCAGTAGACATCCATAGTCCTAACAGAGAAGTTGGGACTAGATTCACGACAGAAGTAAAGATGATTTGCCTTGCCTGAGTTTTGTAACACGGTGTAAACAACTGAGCAACTTTGTCGACCCCAAACACGCTTGTAATCCGCATCGTTTTCGTAAAGAGCACTGTAACACACAGATTGAGGGCAAAATAACGCCAGAAAGTTGCTGCACTGCAAAGTATATTGCTGGGGTGAGAAAGGTCGAGGACGGCTAGCATATAAAGACCTGAAATGCCAAACAGCAACAGAAAAGAAATCTCGCTGTTAGAAGCCTTCACTATAGGGGTGTTACGAAACTTGATATAGATACGGCAAGTTAACAAGGTGAGAATGAATCCGATGGAAGCTGTAACTGTTATGGCCATTCCTGCGGGGGTTGTGAGAGTGATGTTTAAGACAGGTAATTTTTCACACCTTGTGCCCTCATTATTTGGCTTTGTCTCTGGCTCACACGCTGTGCAGCTCGTGGATCCGATCTCGGCGCTGATGGTTCCTTGAGAACACTTAACACAGTCCCAACAACAAGGCGATTTGCGTTCCTTTGTTGTGCCTGGTGGGCATTGAGATGAACAGAAAGACATCGGAGTTGACAGTGTTTTCCAACGTAAATGCGATGTATTTATCTTGAGTTTAGGCGTGCTGTCCTTGTTCCAAGTTCCCACCGTAACCTTTCTAAGACGTGTTCCTGTGGATGATGAATATTGGAAGTTCATGATGCTGTATGAAGCAGAGAAAGGATCCCCAAAACTATCAAATCGCACTTTTCCGGTCAAACCATCAAAACTGACGTTCCTGAGATAGCTTTGTAGATCGCGTCCCTCAATCGTCGGATGGACCGAAGGACAACTATTTGCATTTCGAAAACCTTGTTCAGCCGTGCAGCGGTAAATGTTATCCAAAGCATATGCTATGGCGTACAGAGCATCAATAATATAAGACACGTAGGGGCTGCGTAGCTTAAAAAGAGCACGTTCCAGGGAGAGATTGGCCTTGCAAGGGGCAACCCCGAAATCAATCGATTCGGTAATTGAACAGTTGAATTGCGATCGCCATATTTCTCTCCACCATCCTACGTCGCGCTGGGCGCTTTTTGCAGGAGTAATACTCTTAATGTGCTCCTCAAATGCTGGAACAGGATAGTAGTATGAATCTATTAACAGTGAACCATTGAGAATGGAGAAACGTGGGTCCGAGAGAAATTTTTCTTCGTTAGCGCTTCCATCGCTCATTAGCAAAGTCTTTCCTTGTAAGCCTTCTTCAGTTGCCTCCATTAAGAATTTTTCGAGATATTTGCCGTAAAGCCAAACGATGATTACTCCAATTCCAGGATGCATGTTGATTCTGGCAACTGTCCTTTTTATGTCCTCGCGGTAGTCTAGTCGCGAGATTAACTCATAAAAAGCAATGCAGAATATATTATTCTTGTACGATTCTCTTTCTAGCGCCAAAATTCCATTCATTCCATAAGAGTCATCTAACCCAACAGCTGCCACGTATGTCCAGTGAAAGCGTTCTATGATGTCTGCCATGACCTTTGCTAGCCACTTATCGGAAGGGACTGTCCTGAAAAAGTCTTTGTAAAATTGTGAACTCAACTCTGCGCTTGTTGTAGTTGAGCTAATGGCAGGAATGTCAGCGACCTGAAGTAGGCTTGCTACTAGGACCGCGCTGGCCGAATTGGAGGGACCGATAAGCGCTGAGATGGGCTTTGACCCGGTAGACCAAATAATGGAACTGCTCCCAGGAGACGTGGTGGAGTTCGGTTTATGCATACATACTGGATCGCTTTTACGCTTGAAGTCATAAGCTATCTTCATAGCCAGTGCCCCACTGTCACAATAGTCTCTTATGTCATAACCGAGGGACACGTTTGATAGAAGACTGGAATTCTTGTTTACGCTATTAATAGCAAAAATGACAGCTTCGGCGCGTCCAAATTCTCTAGGATTAACTTCCCACTGTTTATCGTAGGTAGTCATATGGAGACTGAAAAGGCCACCCAACATTACGTCGCCATCTTTATAAGCTCTCAGTCCTTGGTTGCAAGACGTGCAGTGCCCAAAGACCAAAACAAAGAGAGTTAGTCTGAAAACGCAGGAGGAAACCGTTTTTCTTGTCCAAGTCATCATCCTTATTCGTGTTGCCTAAAACAAATTAGTTAGTGAGCTAGCCACCCAGTAGTACGTCACCATCTATCTCTAAGTTTCATCAAGAGAACTGAGAATCTAAGCTGGTTTGCGTGTTTGTATATTTTGTATGACCCTTTTCAAAACTAAGAACAAGTAATTCATTCATTCCTAAGGGAGCACGTCCCCGTTGGGGTATAGGTATACGTCTGACGACGATCGAATAGTATCCCATGATGCATTTTTCCAGAAGCATCACGCAATATCGCTGTCATGGTAGATTCCATCCTGAAATAAGGTCGTTTTCTCGTGGGATTTTTGCTCACTCGATTTCCAGTAAAAGTGAGAAAATTACATAATTTCGTTATTTGACATGATTTCTCCGATTTGCAATGGCTTAAGAGCGAAGTTTCCACATAGAAACATTTATTTTCATGGTTTTAATTAGTCTTCCCATCACAAAGTGTTCAATGACGCACAACAAGGTCATGAATACTCAAGAGTTTTTGGAATATATGTTGAAATCTTCCAAATGTGGACCTCACGCCAGCAAAATGAAATCCTGAATATTGTACAGGCTAAGAAGGACCCAGAAGAACGCGGTTTATCGACCAAAGATGGCTGAAATTTCGAATCTTTTATCACATTTCAACGCCATGTGTCATAATATTTGTGTAAAGCCTACTGAAGCCTACAATCTGTTAGGCGCTTTCGAGAGCGCTTTATGCCGAAGCAGCCACTTTGTATTTTCAAAGAGGTTATTTTTAAAAGGAATTTGACTATAATTATTTTAGTTCGAAGAAGGAGCGGAGAATGTAAATGGTGTGTTTCAGTGTGATAGGAACCCAAAGAAAAGTGATACGCGGCATTCAAGCCGGCAGAACGAAAACAAGCCTGCACAGAATTTGAAAAAGAAACATCAGAAACTTTATTTATTCAAAAGAACAGATCAGTATTCTGGCCAGGAAATTTCCCTGAAGATTGCTTGAGTCAGTACCGGGTAGATTGTGCTTCAGAGTATTGTTTGTCGGATCGATAGGTTAAATTTTATTTGTAACTACCGTTGTAAACTGAGCTCCTGTGAGCGCGATGCTGTAATAAATTCTCCTTTGGTAATTAGCTTCATAGCGTAGCGGCTGTTTTGTGGGAACCACTTTTTAGATCAGTCATAGTTTTGGTTCTCCTCTGGCCTGGGTTCTCCTAGTGAACCTAGCGAAGCTTATCAGTTGCCGAGTCTTGTACTTTGTGTTTACAGTGCAACCGAGCGCCCAAGTAGTTTTCGACAGATCAGTGAAGCACATGTGAAACCCTTCTTAGTCAAAGTAATGCTGAAATTCTCCTTTAAAGCACAGTGAATATAAGCCAACTCGATAATCTCAAAAGCAGAAGCTGCTGAACCGAAACATGTTTGGAAACCATCCACATCGAGCACTGCTTTGTTCACTTCGCGCGTACTGAAGAGGAGTATGATATGTCACGTACGCAGTGATAATATAACATGAAACGTGGTGCATCATGGGATACTATTCGATCGTCGTCTGGGTATACGTATAGGTATATTGGTAAATCATTAATATTTACATACGTTCCTGCATACTAATTCGGTATAGGTATAGGTATACGTATAGGTATAGGTATAGCCTGCGTAGCAAGCGTTTCCACGCGAGTTCGTCGAGAACGTCCGGACGAGAGCAAAAAAAAAAGGAATGAGGGGGGAGGGGGAGGGGAAAGAAGGAACCACTTGCCCGCAAACCCCACGATTTTGAAAAACTGCGTTCGCCCACGAACGCAGCTTCTGATTGGTGCGGTGCTGGTAGTGTTGATTACTTAGCACTCGAAACAGCAATCAAACCAGGTATGCTTTGTTTTCGAGCGTCACAGATCTGGTCTCATCTGATTTGTGGTCGCAGATTACAAATGCTTTGGACTGATATTTATTTGAATCGTGTTTGTGCAAAGGTTTATGAGATCAGAGTCTTCAAAGTATATTTGGAGATCAAGCAGTGGAGACTAAGGGAGGCCAATTTAATGGGAATGACGGCGTGCGGATCTGACTGGAAAAAAGCAACGTAAATCAGAACATCAGTACTCAACACTGGCTAAAGCCGCCATAGACAAGCGATTTGTTAGTTTTTTGAAATGAAAAGATTCTTTTTGTTTATTGGAAATTTAGCGGCGTGTATTATAGAGAACGTTTCGACACGGGCTGAAGAGCAGTCGCTCTGCAAAACTTATAGCCCGCGGAGTGAATTGTTCCGGACAAATCATTGTTGACGTTTAGACAAGGTTTTACGACGAGATAAAGCCACACAATAAAAAAGCAAGAAATTCCGCAGCAACCGCTTAGAGTTTTAGCCTTCTTTTATCGTAAACCTTTTTTATTACAGTTTTCGCAATCGCCTGGAAGGTGTTCTATTAGAGAACAAAGTAATTTTACAAGTCTGGCAATCCAGGGATAATCTGTTCGTTATACTTCTATTTTGACGAGCTGTCAATTTACAAACGAGCCGAACCGTGAAATATCAAGGGGCGTTTTACAGAATCGTGGGGTTTGCGGGCAAGCGTTTCCTCTTCTCCCCCCCCCTCCCTCTTCCACCTTTTTTTTTCGCTTCCGCTCTAACTTTCGCGCAATAACTCGATTGGAAACGCTTGCTGCGCAGGCTGGTATAGGTAAATCATTTATATTCACATTCCTTCCCGCATACTAATTCGATATAAGTTTACTAATGAGCATCTCCCTTATTCAATAGAAGCGATAGGCTTGCCTCGGCTTGCCCGGTAAGTAACTTGAGCTCGGTTTTCAGACCGTCTATTAATAGGAATAAGAGAAGCGATCACCTAGCAACGCGAGAAACGGCTTTCTATATCTTATATATAAAGAAAACACATACACAAAGTAGAACTGAAAACTCTCTATTTCAATTTTGTCTGACGTTTTCTCCTATCTATCTCGAGGAAATGAAAAACTATTACAGTCTCAGCGTTTCACACAC
Organism: Porites rus; assembly: GCA_964035705.1. Lineage (NCBI taxonomy): Eukaryota > Metazoa > Cnidaria > Anthozoa > Scleractinia > Poritidae > Porites > Porites rus. Next base: position 45,561,869 of record OZ037993.1, read on the forward strand.
CGTTAGTTAATTATTCGAGTTCGCAAGCCCAAAGTTGAATACAAATTAGCTTTACAGGAAAGACTCAAGGGAGCACCTTGATGTATTATTATATAAACAATTTTAAATAACTTAACAAAGATCAATTGAAACACGCGACTAATAATAGACCTTGTCACGGTTTACGACGCCATCTGGACGAGTAGGTAAACGCGTGCGAAATTACAGTGTATGTATGAGAATCTAATTTCGAATAATTTTCGTAAAATGGCTGTTCTGAAAAAAATATGACTTGTAACCTAAAGCTTCATTCCTAAGGACTCTACTGAAAAAATTTGAGGGCGTTACATGCACCAGAAGACCTAGAACCACTTTTAAATTTCCTATACATTTGTCTGTAAGAAAGTCCCCGAAAAATTACAGACAAATATATGGAAAATCTAAAGCAAGCCTCTGGAGAAATTTAGCACAGGTACGCCCCCAATTTTTTTTTAGGTCAATCCTTTGCTTTGTAGCTTTAGTTTACAATTAAAATTTTTTTCAGAACGGGCGTTTTACCGAAATTATTCGACAATAGATTTTCATACAAATACTGTAATTTCTCACACGTTTGCCTACTCGTCAAGATGGCGTCGAAAACCGTGACGGTTGAAGTTGGTTGACCGTTGAAGTTGAAGTCCTGATTTTTTTTTCAGGCTTCTTTACGCAATTGCATATATTACGTTCACTGCGACGATCATTTCTTCATTTTTATTTTATTGCCGCGGTTCATATAGGATTTATTTCATATATCATTAACACTCATTTCTTTCACGGGAACATATGCTGATAACATACAAGCTTAAGCTTACTAACGACTCTCCGCCAAAGAACTGAAAAAAATGAAATGGCCGAAGACCACATTCAAATTATGACAGCGAGGCTACAATAAACTCACTTTCATCGTAGAAATGCCTCTATACCTTAAAGAACACGTTTGTGGAACGACAGCACCCAATATACGTCATTCAGCTCTCTTTATAGTTTTGGCTGCCATGTGCAAGTGAGTTACTCACCTTTTCTGTGTTGCCTGCATGCGTCGCAGACACTCTAAACCTTCTGTATAGAGCGTCTGCGAATTAGTGCACAATATCGTGTTCGAATCCCGCAGAGTCGGGAGGACATATGTCGGCGTTTTTGATTGGCTAGTTTCTTACGCAGTTTGTGATTAGTCCGGTTTGAATTAAGTGTTGACAAGCCAAACATGACTAATAGCTCGTGACCAGAAAGACTGAGCTCGTGATAGTGTGAAACATGACCTTAGAGTCAGCTAGAACAACAGAGGTTTTTCTCGCCCTCTTTTTGCGTAGTTTGTGCAGTGCATGGAGTATTCCACATTTTGACTGAGCAAATTTTTTTTTTTGCCTTTTTGAGTCTCACATTTAGAGGTTAGGACTGGTCTGTTCCATGCATATTTAGTAATTAGTTCCTGTGGTTTATGTTTCTGCAGATGTTTTCTGACAGGATTTGATCACAGACGCAGTTTACCAGTAAATGATTTTCAACCTTAGTTTCTTTAGTTTCTCCGAAATGCCTGGACCTGAATTACGTGATTTGTTTGCACTCTTGCGATTTGAATACCCAGTTCGACTTTACAGTACCTTCTTTGCAGTTTTTACGGCTGAATTTGGTCTTTGGCCATTTCACTTTTGTCAGTTCTTTGGTGGAGAGACCTTAGTACGCTTAATTAAGCTATATGTTATCGGCTAACAGGCGAATTTCGGATAAACTTGACGGCGTGAGATTTCTATTCATTGTACAGGTTATTGAGAAAGTTCAAACGAAAGCTCAGGTTTCTTTTTATGGGCAAATGAAAGCTTTTCATCATGAATTGTTCTTCGAAGAATTCAACCTTATTTTCTTCACGGCGGAGTACTTGGCCTGTTTTGCAAATGCAACCAAGGCAGCAACGTTTTGGAGCATTTTAAGGTACATTTTTTACTCTATGGTCAACTAGGGAATAAAGGAAATTTATGTAACTATTTATAAATGTTTCCAACCTCGTCCCCAGGGCGCTATTCCCTGGCTTTAAAAAAGCGCCCTGGGGAGGAGGTTGAAATGTTTCATAGACGTTTAATTCATTTTGGTATCGGTGTTTAAAGAAAAATTACAAAATGTGCCCTGATTGGAGATGGCGTGATTTTGTGTCGAATTTTGCTGTGTGCTCAGTCGCTGATTGCTTGTAAAGATTATCTAATGGATTTTTTCAACAACATTTTTCAAGATCTAATTTCTTTGTCTATTGTTTTGTGTTTGTTCATAATATTGGCTCAAAACACGATACTCACATTACGCGCACGACTTCCGCGAGAGATGAATTTTTGTGAATTTTTGGGCACTTTTCGATACGCAGCTAATGGATTTTATTTGAAAATATGTTTTACTGATTATTCTAGTTATATAAAGAGATAATCTTTAAACCTATTTTATGTATACATGTATTTTCACTCTACGTACGTTTTACTCATGTTTACTTCACAGATGGGTCTTCGAGAAGTCGGGCAGTCGTCTGCCAGTGGCTTAAAACAGCCATGTTCAATTTCGATTTGTCGATTATTGAGTTGAGGTACAACGAGGTCCATTGTCATTCCTTGAAATTATATCCCTTCCTCTCTTCAAAAATTATTATGGTTTCACAGAACCTCGACTATTGTAGTAGGAAAGTAACACATTTCTTGAAGTACTCGACCGTGACAGTGAAGATAATACCTTCATCATTAAAATTCAGCTCTCTTTTCGTGAAAATAAGGCATTTAATTAATATAGTACATTAATAACTTGGAAAAGTCGCTCAGTATATCAATTCGGTGCCAATCAAAAGGAATGACACGCTACAAACTCACTTCAAGCCGTCAAACAAGTTCTTTTAAAAGATCGAAAACTCGTCTCCGACGATCACAATGCATTTAAAATGGCCACGTTACGGGCGAAAAACCGCGAAAAATTGCCGCATGGAGTCATGGGAAGTCTGCATAATCCTCCTTTTGTAAGGCACTGAATGAATGAAAAAAAAAAAGCACAACATTATAGCTCTAGACACTCCTACATGTAAAAACTCATCAGGATTCTTAGACCTTACTCGCTGGACAGCAGAAAGCATCCCAGATTATGTGAACGAAAATAATTTTTAAGAGCAGCGGTCTAAATGACAGTGAACTCGGACATCGGCTGCATTTACATAAGTGAGCAATGGAGGAAAACTATTTCTTTGGACGCGTACAAATTAAAGCTTGTTATGACATTGTCTGAACTCTTACGCCAGCTGGTTTTGCACAACAAGAGCACGGAAGCTATTCTAATGTATGGATTGTCTTTTGTAATTTGTATACTGTTCCAGCTGAGTTCCGGTGAAATTGTATTTCTAGTAGTTAAGTGAGATAATGTCGATTCACAGTCTCGGTATATCCACGTCTAAGCCTAAACATTGAGAGATTTTCGCTTAAGGGTTTAATGTCTGGCTTTTGTGGAATTGCTTTTAAATAAGAATCAGTTTTTGATAAAGCAGATGACCGACACCGACCCTGTGGAGTGTCATTGGCGCGGTAAAAGCGTGGGAACAGGAAACGAAACGCTTTTTGGCTACCGGGATATGTGCTGGGAAAAAGTTGGTTGAACAAAATTAAAGGGAATAAAGGCACTGTTATTCGCTGAATCAAGATGAATGAATACTAAGTATGACTTTATTGATCATGTGACTGATGCTTACACCCAGAAGACCTATCAATCACTTTTACTAAAATTTTTTAGTTTAAATAAAAGCAAATGCGAGTCTGTAAACTCAGCGATTCTTGTCCGGTTCTGGTTCTGTTAATTCTTTGCCTCCGAAACCGAAATCACTGGGATGCTAGGACACGTGATAGTCACCATCGATAAGAATAGAAGGGAAAAGACGAAAAAGCCTTAATTTTCTATAAATTTGTCTTTAATATCGATTTATAGTCACAACAAAATATTTCATTTACAACGTCATATGTAGGCGCTCTCAGTATAACATTGTTGTATTTACATCTTGGAGGTTTCGAAACTATACTTTGTAAAGCACTTCATTCAACTTACAAATCATAACTTACCCAAACACTAGTAATAGTTAACAAACCATTACAGTTACAGAGATAATTTTGGTTTTCTTAGTAGTATAGGAGGAATGTTTTACTCCGTTTTTTTGCGCAGGACTCTCATTAGCCTGCGCAGGAATTCATTAACGCAGATGACGTCATGCATCTCATTAAGATAGGATGATGATGAGGAGGAGGAGGGAAAACAATAAAAATGACGAGGAGGAGGAGGAGGGAAAACAATAAAAACTGACGAGGAGGAGGAGGAGGGAAAACAATAGAAAATGACGAGGAGGAGGAGGAAAAGCAATAGAAATGAGGAGGAGGAGGAGGAGGAAAAACAATAGAAATGAGGAGGAGGAGGAGGAGGAGGAAAAACAATAAAAATGAGGAGGAGGGGAGGAAGAGAGAAACGTGGTAAAAAAAAAATAGCTTGCTTTCTTTGACTATTTTAACAGATTTCTTTCAAATCGTTGTCTATTTGACTCTTTTTGTTTTAAAGGGTACATTTTTTGATGACGTCAACCCCTAGGGTATTCTGACGTCACTTGCTCCTTGCCAGCTAAAAATAAACTATGAGATCATCCTATCTTAATGGAATGCATGACGTCATCGGCTTTAATTTAAACTATGACATCATCCTATCTTAATGAGATGCATGGCGTCATCTGCGTTAATGTATTCCTGCGCACGCTAATAGATTCCTACGCAAAAAACGGAGTTAAACATCCCTCCTATACTACTTTTCTTATGACAGAGAGAAAGAACAAAAAAATATGGCAAAGCGAACAAAACTATTTAAAATATTTTGTAAGAAATGCTATTTTCTGTATTTATCTTGTTCCCCCGACTTATTCACGAAGTTTTTCTCTAACAATATTTTGTGGCGAACTAGGAATATGAAGTCTTCAAACTGAAATTTGTTTTTAACACCAACATTAGCGTAGAAAGTTCTTTTGTATAACAATGAGATGGTTTAGGACTGAGAAGTGACAAAAAGAGTGAAATGTGGCATTTAAAAACGAACATCTAAATTTGAAAGTGGAAGTTGTTCCTCACTGGGAACTAAACGAAGTACATGTAATCTATAATTAACACCTCTTTATGCGAAATTTTTTTTTCAGAAATGGGGATCGTTCGATTTTCTTCAAAAAAGTTGAGTCAATGTCGCTACGCTTAAATGAGGTAAAAAACACGGCCCCTGACAACAGCGAAAAAATATGAAGAGTACTAATCATTTTTGAAATAAAATTAAGGATAGATTTCCTAGACCAATAAATACTTAAATTTTGATCACCAGACCCTTCTGTGTACTGAAGTCAATCTATTGTCGTCT
>OZ037993.1:45572277-45649777 GCA_964035705.1 Porites rus
ACATATAAAAAACTTGGTAATAAAAACATAAAATATAAAAAGCTAAAACCGACTAAAAAGCCACATATTAAAAACGTGACTAGGAAAATTATAATACTCGTTCTAAAAACAGTTAAAAGCTACAATTGTGCACTATTAAGACACGTTCTAAAAAGCTACAGTCGTGCAATTTACTTCTGAAGTCATTAGCATCTCTTGAAAGACGCACTTGAGAAGGCAAACTGTTCCGTAACTTAGTTAATGAATAAGTGAAAGAATTCTTCTTAAATTTAAGATTAAAGTTAGGTAATTCCAAATTCAAGCCCTCGCCTCTTAGCCTATACGGTGTATGCCTGTATTTACAAAGGCTTCCAGTATAAGTAGATCCCGTAACATTTAAGCATTTAAAAAGAAGTATTAACGCCTGGTGTAAGCGCGTACAATATAAGGATTTCATGCTAGCCGTAGTGAGCAGCTCGTCGTATGACATTGACTTGTTGTGCCCGATTAGCGTTCTCAAAATATAACGGTTGCCATCTTCGAGACGGTTGCGTTGACCCGTACCTATGCCTACAAACAAAGGACTGCAGTATTCGAGATGAGGTAATATAAATGCTTTATAAAGTTTTATCATTGCATCATGAGGAAGAAAACGCCTTATTCTTCTCACTGCAGAGGCCTTCGCTTAGGCTTTCTTTAGTTGAACTGATATGTGTTCTTTATAGGATAGGTCCTTGTCTAGAGTAACTCTGAGAATATTAATAGATCGGAGAAATTCTATTCTAGCATTATTAAGAAATAAAGAATAATGATAGGCAAAGGGCTACTTTATTTTTTAAGAGACCTTCTCTTGTGTGTTAATGATATATGAAATAAATCATATATGTTGATTATAATTTCCAGTTGTTATTAAACGGTAAATAACACGTTTAATAAATTGAAAGCAGAATTGAAGATTAAAACATTTGTTTGGCATGTTGCATCTGGCTAAGTAATTGCTATTGGATTAAAAACTACGTAGTTCATAACGAAAATACAAGAAAGGGAATTAAGAGCGAATGTCTGTAAACATCGAGCAACCGGCGGCCACGGTCAAAAATTAAATTCGCTCATATCTTGTCCATATATACTTATTAGTAAGTAACTAAACGTGTTGTACTTTGTTTTTCAAAAGGCCGCTTGGATTTGGAGAAAATCGACAAAATCAATTTTCGTGGTCGGCGACTTGAAAACAACCAAAATTTGAGGCAAAATGAGGGGGTCTCAAAACTTCGCTCGCACGCAAAAAGGAAGAAAGCGTGGTAAAATATTCCCCGATAAATCAATTTATAAAGGGTTTTAGCCTTAGAACGGTGGGTTAATTCTTAACTTAACGATAATGTGGAAGGTAAACAATTTTATTTTAGTTTTGGTTCTTTTTCAAGTCAACGAAGTTTAAATTTAGACCTAAAGTCGCGATTTAATTTTCAGGCATGTGCTACACCTTGGTTTTTCCTGAAACTCAAGCTATACGTTAGTTAAACATTGTACTAAAACATATGTAAGAACTGGCTTGGGTAATTTAAATTGGGCTTCAGACGAACCTTCTGAACTTGAACAAATTTTGAGTGCAATATGACACATTTGCATAATTCACCAACGCCTTGCTGTTGCCAAAAGGGATCATTGGCATTTCCTGAGAAGAAACCTGATATACTTCTATAGTACGATAATTAATTTGCTAACACGCAATAGAAATAAACTTACCTTTATAGTTTGGGCCCTTTTTTTACTTTTTCTACTCTCGAGCTATAAAACTCTGCTGGCGCTAACGCATTTGTAATTTGACCTCTAACGAGAGGTCATTGGAGATGCGCCAGGTTATTAAAATGTCACTCAAACCGAATGAGCGTTATGATCTAAATTCTTAAGGTGGTTGAACAAAATATATCACGAGAAAAATATGTTTTTAAGACATTTTCGGCGATTTGAAAGATGTTTTTACCAATTCCTAGAATCAGTTACAACATACAGCGAGGAAGTGTGAGAAGGCAAGGAGAGGTGTTGCGTGACAACGAACACCATCCTTCGAACTTAAGAATGAGCAGTCTAAAACAAAATTGTTTATACATTTCTTTGATGTTTCCAAAGTTATTTGTTCAATTATACAACAACTCAAAGCCTGCATAGTCTGGCTGCCACCAGTACTTGATTTAAAAGTGTAAAGTGGTGGTCAGTTTTTCGGACACCTGTGCATGTGAAAAAAGCATTGACTATTAAGGAATTTGGAAAACATCAAAATCATACACCCTGCCAGTACACACGAACACTGAGTGGGTTTTAAACTTTGGACAACCTCGATAAATGATCTCGGAAGCGTTTTTTAGCTTGACTGAAGAATCACAATAAAAAAAATCATGTTATTTCATATGCATATTTTGGGGAAGGGTGGCTCTGAATCTTACTTGGGTACTACCTAGTAAGACTCCAGCGGAAAGGTCGTTGAGGGGATAGAAGAATCCGTCGAAAGGGTTACGCTGTAACTCTTGGTCAAGGATGTTAGGTAAGCAATTCGCTCTAAACCCTGTCTCCCCTTTTTCAAATGCTTGGACAGGCCAACCAGCATTAAAAAACTTACATTAGCACACGCAACTAAGAAAATATCGCAAAGTGATTGGGGAAATGCTATCCAGGCAGGGCGGCCTTGTGGAGTGGTAGATGACGTAGCGCTATTTTAAAGTCTACAAACCTCTCCTTGAGTGTGAAGACTTAAGGCACGAGTTTCAGTTTCTAGTATCGAATATATACAAAGAAGGAAACCTGGGGTCTAGAACGCTGACCTGTTCCTCTCTCATTCCTTTACCAAAGGATACGTCAAAGTATATCAGACAATTTCCTCCTTACAGCATGCTCGGCTAGCTACTCAAACAAGCCTTAAAATCTGACACTAAAATGATATACCGCAGATACAGCAGGTTAGAAAGCTGGAATGAAACGTGTTTACCAGTGGGTTAGGCCCTGACGTCTTCAAATTCACGTTAAAAGGACACTGTTTAGGCAAAAGCATTAAGTTTACTTTTCCGGTAAATTCCGTCTTGCGGCCTTAGACAACGGACCAGGAGCCCGTTTGTCCAAAGTCCCTATTACTTTTCGGGCCCGAAATCAAATATTCAAATCGAAATAAAAGGATTAAGAGGAGCGCGGGTTGTGGCCAGCAAAATACCTCATTTTTTTCATTAACGGATATTTTTATCATGTTAGATGCAAAACTATTGAAATTTATATCTTGCATGTAAACAACAACAGCTTTAGGGGCCCGTTAGTTATCGGGACTTTCGAGAATTGAACGAGCCCAGAAGCGGATGCAGCCTCAATATCCGCTTCATTGATGACTGCCAGAGAAAGTTATGGTCGGAGACTTTCTTTTCAAGAGTTCTGACCATGAATTTCTGACGAGCCACCAAGTCTCAGTCTCAAGGCCGGTACCAAAGCGCACACTCAGAAAATGGCAAAATGGCCGAGAGTAAAACTGAAAAAAAAAAACTATGTGGGTAAAGAAAGTAGTGGAAGCGTTAGGCGAAAGTTGACAGGGGCACCCAACGACAGTTTCCTCCTAAATACATTGGAAACCCTTTAAGGTTATCTAAATTACTAAGTTCTTTGCGGCGCCATATAATTATTATGAGGGCTTCAATACTATTTTTTCGACAATTTTGACATTTTTTCTGATCCCTTCTCTATTACAATTTCGTATCTGAAAATTTAATTCCCTTTATATGAAGAAAACCTGTCTCGTGTTGGAGAGTCACCCTCCCAGCCGAGAGGGAAAAAAACATTGACCCCAACCGGCCTTCGCGCATGCTCTAATTGTCCGCTCCTTGGCTATGCGAGCCCTTTACCGATACGGATTTGCCGGTCGGACCGAAATGTCCCCTTCCATTTTACAAAATTATCTTCCCCAGGACCACTGATCTGTATCCTGCTTACAAGCACGATAACCAAACTCGCGGTGGCTTTGGTTTGGTCTGTGCAACTGGAATGTACCTTCCACTGAGCAAGTGGTTTTTCGCAAATTTCAAACAGAAATTTTTTAGAATGGAAAGCGCGTAAAGTGCCTACAGAGAAACTTTGGCCCGGCTTGGAGGCTGACCCTACCATTACAAAAGGGTGACTGGACAAGGTGAGTCATCCTTCTAGCCGAGCCAACTTTTTGTAATTTCAACGGTTCGCCATGTTTTGTAAAGAAATGCGTGAAACGTTGCCTCTTCCAGGAAAGCTCGGGTAGGCGGGTGACCATTCTGCTGGAGACAAATTTTCTTCATATAAGAGGGGCCTAAATTTTAGTTCTTTACATTAATTTCCATAGTCCAGCTGACGCACATTTTTTTTTTGTTGTTTTTTGTTCTACAATGTGGAAAACTGAAATTAAAAAATACAGTGGAACCCCGTTGATGCGACCAACACTGGGCCATAAAAGCCAGGTCATAATAGCGAGGTGGACGCATTAAAGAGGTCTTCAAAATAATAAAATGACTCGGAGATTTTCACGTCTGGGTGGAAAGACTATGGGAGGTGAGCTGAGGCAAGAGGTGGTCGTATAAACGGGGTGGTCGCAAGGCAGGGTTCCTCTGTATACAAACAGAAGCAAGAGTTTGACGATGGAATAACCATGTTCAGATTAGAAAAAATATATATACTGAAAGATAATTGCAGAATGTTTACAAAAACTGTTCTCCAAAACAATGGAACTTGCATATGCGAGAGGAAAGACAGCCGCCTGATAGGTAATAACGCGGTGAAATAGCTAGAGATTGAAGAACTCAATCAAAGGCACATACAAGGCAACGGAGGGAAGTTGACGTGAAAAACGATATTTTTGGACTTATTTAGTATTGTATGGAAGCACACTTTAAGAAAACTTAGGAAAAAAAGAAAATAAACATGATTTGGATTGTTAGTAGCATAATATGCTACTTTTGGCAAGAACATTAAAAAAAGGCGTCGCTCCAATGGTTAGATTAGGAAACCTGTGAATCCTGTCACGCAACACTTTTGACCAGACTTTTATGACCAAAGAGGTATCGGCAGCCCGAAAGTTTCACTATCAAAATCGCAGTTTTGGTGAGACCTAGAATTTTTAAATGGCAATGGATGTAAAAGTTTGACTGCGGAAAAGAAAGGCCAGCAATGCCAAGAAATGTTCTGTTTCAGGTTATTTTCACGCACCACGTTTCCTCGAGTTTTTGGATCTTTGGTTGATTAGCTCGCGACAAGGCGCAATGCCAGTTAACCAGACTGGTAACAAAAATTATCGTTTCAGTACAAATGTCTTTAATACAAGTGCGATTGTGAGTTAAGTTTCTTTTGGAGAGCCCAGCCATCGTGACTTGTCGAGCAACAACCAACCGACGTTCTTGAAAAGTCTCATATTTCAAGCAAAATTTATTCAACTTCAGAAGGTTCGTGTGAAGTACAAATTTAATTACCCAGACCAATTCTTACATATGTTTTAGCACAATGTTTAAATAACATATGACTTGAGTTTCAGGTAAAACCAAGGTGTAGCACATGCCTAAAATATAAAAGGCAACTTTCTGCCTAAATTTAAATTTCGTTTAGTTGAAAAAGAATCCAAACTGAAATAACATTGTTTATCTTCCAGATTATCGTTAAGATATGAATTCATCACCAAACCAGAAGTGGAACCCTTTATAAATTGATTTATCGGGGAATATTTTACCCCGCTTTATTCCCGTGTGCGTGCGAGCGAAGTTTTGAGACCACCTCATTTTGCCTCAAATTTTTGTTGTTTTTAAGTCGCCGACCACGAAAATTGATTTTGTCGATTTTCTCCAAATCCAAGCGGCCTTTTGAAAAACAAACTACACCACATTTAGTTACTTACTTATGCCTATCTATGGACAAGATATGAGCGAAAATGATTTTTTGACTGTGGCCGCGAAATTTCGATTTCGCTCGATTTTTACAGACATTTGCTCTTAACATTCATCACTGACATAAGCATGGCTAAACTCTATATATGTAAATTCTAGAGAACTGGCTAGAAAATCTTGGGATTATTTCAGCTCCAGGCCTTATTAAGTATAAATATATATATATAGATACTTTTTCTCTTTCATGTGTGTATGTAATTAATTAAGTACAAGGCGAATAAAGGTATTGTTGTTGTTGTTATTGTTGTTATATCTAATTTCCAGGGTCAAATGGCTTTGAATACAAGACGAATTTCGATACCAGCTGGCTGTATTTCATTTTGGTGCGGCAGTAGAAGAACAGGAAAAAATATAAAGTTAAAACTATGAAAAGCTTTAGTTGTCAGTAAACAAATTTCAAGATGCCGCATAAGTTTTTCATTTTGAATTCTCCTGCCAAAATTTTGACCAGTCTGACTAGATTGTTCCTGGAGCGTGAGCAAGGACACGACTCGATGTAACTGTTAACTGTAAAGTGGTTAATTTTTCGTGACGACGAACGAAAGCTGCATATTTGGGACTCCTTTTCCTTTTCCCAGATTCTGTACGGGTGGCTTAAACCCATTTTTTTTTGCATCGATGGGCTTCACCTTTATACAGCAATTTAGGTTCCGCTCCGAAAAAGTGATGCACCTGCAAACATGGTGTTTTGCTAATTTTCTCTGTTCTCGTTGCCGTCTCCGTCGTCGTTGCTTAACCTAAGTCAAGTCATCAATTTTTTTGAACATTAAATATTAGTTGAAAGTGGAATTTGTTGGGAAACTAGGTTAAAACAAAAACATTCACTTGTTACTCAATCCTAATTGCTGTAGCAAGGCTCTTTTACATTAGTTCTGTTATGAACCTACTGTGTGTCACGATCTCGTCTTAACAAAAAACTAACTAAAAAGAGATCCTCATCACTTACCAATCTTCGTCGGTATAAATGTTTTGAATAACTACTGTGTGTATTGACAGAAAATATGAAAAGCACACAGTTCACTGACGTGATGGCAATATTGAACTAATTAAAGTCTTTATTATGCATGCAAACAACACCCTGTAGATCAGGGAGTACAGTCGAACCCCGCTATTTCGAACTCGGTTAATTCGAAGTCCCCGCTATTTCGAACTCATTGTTCTTTTCCTACACCTTAAATCAACCCTGTTATTTCGAACTTGTCAAAAACAGAGTACGTACATAAGAGCACAGCTGGAAACGTAATACATTTTATTTGAGCTCGTGTTGCGTAATTAAGAGCAGTTGTCTGTAAGATTATTAGAACTATATTGAAAAGTCGCTGCCACACTATCTCACCGAATTGGCTAAAAATTAGTATGTAGACTTGAACTTCAACTCTTGTTTGAAAAGGTGTGAGTTAATATTGCTACCCTTAAATAAAGCGAAAAACGGCTGGACGTGAAAAAAAAATGTGATGAGAAGGCAGCAGGCCGGCAAGAGAAATTTATGCTTTTTCAAATTTATATTAGGGATAGATTTCCTAAACCAATACTGAAAATCGTCAATGTTCATGCCAGTAAATTCCGCTTTTCAAGGTGGTATTTATTTTTATATACATGTAGTGTCACTTAGGTAAACTTTGTTATGTTAACCTAGTCAGCAGGTGACCTATTCTTCCTGTATTACTTAGTTTGATGTTTCTGTGGACTTATGGAAAAAAGGAGCAAACAGTATGACCAAATTCTGCCTTACTATTTCCTGTTTTCTTTGAATAAACCACTTTGACTGGTGCATTCAAATCAGATAAGTTAACCCTAACAAGAAAAGAAAGCTGATCAAATGGGTACAAAATGTTTAGTGAGTTTCAAAACTATTAGAGGTGCATGATGTTTCGATAATGACAGTTTTAGTTGCTACAATCAATCAATCAATCAATCAATCAATCAATCATTTATTTTAACACGTTACGTCAAAGAGCTAAAAAACTCGCTCAAAATACGAACGTGTATAAATAAAATCTATAATAATTACAGTCATATAATATTATTCAATTTTAAAAACAACTCAATAAATATATACATATAAAAAACTTGGTAATAAAAACATAAAATATAAAAAGCTAAAACCGACTAAAAAGCCACATATTAAAAACGTGACTAGGAAAATTATAATACTCGTTCTAAAAACAGTTAAAAGCTACAATTGTGCACTATTAAGACACGTTCTAAAAAGCTACAGTCGTGCAATTTACTTCTGAAGTCATTAGCATCTCTTGAAAGACGCACTTGAGAAGGCAAACTGTTCCGTAACTTAGTTAATGAATAAGTGAAAGAATTCTTCTTAAATTTAAGATTAAAGTTAGGTAATTCCAAATTCAAGCCCTCGCCTCTTAGCCTATACGGTGTATGCCTGTATTTACAAAGGCTTCCAGTATAAGTAGATCCCGTAACATTTAAGCATTTAAAAAGAAGTATTAACGCCTGGTGTAAGCGCGTACAATATAAGGATTTCATGCTAGCCGTAGTGAGCAGCTCGTCGTATGACATTGACTTGTTGTGCCCGATTAGCGTTCTCAAAATATAACGGTTGCCATCTTCGAGACGGTTGCGTTGACCCGTACCTATGCCTACAAACAAAGGACTGCAGTATTCGAGATGAGGTAATATAAATGCTTTATAAAGTTTTATCATTGCATCATGAAGAAGAAAACGCCTTATTCTTCTCACTGCAGAGGCCTTTGCTTAGGCTTTCTTTAGTTGAACTAATATGTGTTCTTTATAGGATAGGTCCTTGTCTAGAGTAACTCTGAGAATATTAATAGATCGGAGAAATTCTATTCTAGCATTATTAAGAAATAAAGAATAATGATAGGCACAGGGCTACTTTATTTTTTAAGAGACCTTTTCTTGTGTGTTAATGATATATGAAATAAATCATATATGTTGATTATAATTTCCAGTTGTTATTAAACGGTAAATAACACGTTTAATAAATTGAAAGCAGAATTGAAGATTAAAACATTTGTTTGGCATGTTGGATCTGGCTAAGTAATTGCTATTGGATTAAAAACTACGTAGTTCATAACGAAAATACAAGAAAGGGAATTAACATTCATCACTGACATAAGCATGGCTAAACTTTATATCTTTAAATTCTGGGGAACTGGCTAGAAAATCTTAGGATTATTTCAGCTCCAGGCCTTATTAAGTATAAATATATATATATAGATATTTTTTCTCTTTCATGTGTGTATGTAATTAATTAAGTACAAGGCGAATAAAGGTATTGTTGTTGTTGTTATTGTTGTTATATCTAATTTCCAGGGTCAAATGGCTTTGAATACAAGACGAATTTTGATATCAGCTGGCTGTGTTTTATTTTGGTGCGGCAGTAGAAGAACAGGAAAAAATATAAAGTTAAAACTATGAAAAGCTTTAGTTGTCAGTAAACAAATTTCGAGATGCCGCATAAGTTTTTCATTTTGAATTCTCCTGCCAAAATTTTGACCAGTCTGACTAGATTGTTCCTGGAGCGTGAGCAAGGACACGACTCGATGTAACTGTTAACTGTAAAGTGGTTAATTTTTCGTGACGACGAACGAAAGCTGCATATTTGGGACTCCTTTTCCTTTTCCCAGATTCTGTACGGGTGGCTTAAACCCAATTTTTTTTTTGCATCGATGGGCTTCACCTTTCTACAGCAATGGAGGTCCCGCTCCAAAAAAGTGATGCACGGGCAAACATAGTGTTTTGCTAATTTTCTCTGTTCTCGTTGCCGTCTCCGTCGTCGTTGCTTAACCTAAGTCAAGTCATCAAATGTTTTGAACATTAAATATTAGTTGACAGTGGAATTTGTTGGGAAACATAGTGCTTTTGTAGGTTAAAACTAAAACATTCACTTGTCACTCAATCCTAATTGCTGTAGCAAGGCTCTTTTACATTAGTGCAGTTATGAACCTACTGTGTGTCACGATCTCGTCTTAACAAAGAACTAACTAAAAAGAGGTCCTCATCACTTACCAATCTTCGTCGGTATAAAAGTTTTGAATAACTGCTGTGTGTGTTGACAGAAAATATGAAAAGCACACAGTTCACTGACGTGATGGCAATATTGAAGATTAAAGCCTTTATTATGCATGCACACAACACCCTGTAGATGAGTACAGTCGAACCCCGCTATTTCGAACTCGGTTAAGTGATTCCCTAGTTTTGCACTGCGCATCTCATACTGCGCATAACAAGATGGCTGCCGTAAAAAAGAGTATGTGAAGTAACGATATTAAAATGAAGCTGACTGAAGAGAAACGCGACTGGAATTTTTGGTTGCCGTTGTTTCTTGCGGAGGTGGGACTCAGTGTGTTGGGAATGTGCATAACGTAAGCAGTACGCGTGTTGCTGAGTCCGACTTCCTCACGGAGAACCTCGATAGCTAGTGGATGTTTAACTTGTGCTTACTCTCTTGACTTCGATTTTCATTTAAACGCATTCTTTATCACATTGTGTCCTAAATGTAATATCTCGATGTCAATTCTGTAAAAACGGATTTTTTAATACTTTCTTCCCCCTTTCACATACATTCTATTTTGAAACTCGCCCCAGTCCCCTCTCAAAAATCGGAGAAAAATGCATTTGGTGCGCCCTTTCTGCAGCTCTACCGCAAAAACGAGTACGGTGACCCCCATTTTTTATTTCATGATTTTAATAAGGACAGTGATTCCTTTCGATGAGAAAAAATTGGCACAAATCTATGTTCAGTTTTTTGGCAATTTTACTAAATTGTACGGATTGAGCTATCACGGGTCGAATAGCGCGTGTCCAATTCAATTCTACTTTGGAGCGTAAAGTAAAAACAGGTGCATTAAAAGCCATTTTTCTCTTATGTAAGTGGATAAACAATACAATAAAGTCAAATTCTGTGCGATATCACATGCATCATCGAAAAACTCTCTCCTTTTTGTCTAGTTTTGGGCTGCGCGCGGTGTTTGTCAAAGGGTCCAAAATAGCCGTATTTCTCAGCATTGTGACGTCAAAACGAGCACGGTGACCCCCACTCTTTATTGCTTTTTTATCATCTTCTTGACTTGTTACATCAGTGTACCAAGTTTCATCTACAATCTATGTTAGGTTCTATACTATGGAATCACCTTAAAGTCCCTGCTATTTCGAAGGAAGATCGAATTCCCTTGGATTTACCCTTATGTTTTCAGTCATTTACTATCAGCTATTTCGAGCTCGGTTATTTCGAATTCCCCACTATTTCGAACTCATCGTCCTTTCCCTACACCTTAAATCAATCCCTTTATTTCGAACTTGTCAAAAACAGAGTACGTACATAAGAGCACAGCTGGAAACGTATTGCATTTTATTTGAGTTCTTGTTACAAATATTGTCGCCAATATGTGGCTGCGGCAAAGAAACCTTTTTCCAACTTTAGAGCTACCACTGACATATTTCCATCGGTCGCTGTACGTACATAAGTTACATGCGACAACTTCGCAAACGCAGCCGCGTCGTTACCGCAGCATTTCTTGATCATGATAAACTCCAGAAAACAGATCTTAAACCACTGCAGCTTGTAAAAAGTGAATGAAGTCCTCCATTACAACAGCTGCCAGTTCCGTCTGTAAGCACTAAATTTTTGCGGATCGACTCAACAAAATACAGCTGCGTACAGTTTGATGTGCAATTTTCTACTTCTGTAGTGAACAAACCATGAACGTATTCTTTCATTGTACGTTCGCATAAATATGTTTTGACTTTTCCTGTAAAACAGCTTTCATAAGTTATCATGTATTGGGTGCAAAAACTATTGGTGTTTTGAATTGCTGCTGTTTGTTGTTTGACTGAACTGAGTTTTGAGAAAGTTCAACGCTGTTAAATCGTGAGTCTCTCCACTTCTCCATAAGATAGATAAGAAGTAGTTCAGTGGAGTGACCTTTTCTGTAAGCTCACTGGTTGGGAGTTATTAAGTTATTGCTCATCACATGATTGACAATGGCGGTATTGATTTCAGATTTGAGCAGCTTACGCGGAGCCGAGAGCAGAGAAACCGGTGGATAATTCCCTGGATCGGTGCGGTCACCGTTGCCAGTCTCCAACTTCCATACACAGTTTGATGGTCGATGCTCCATCTAAAAGACTCGTAAGATGCGGACTCAATGGGCGGCTGGCGTATTTCAATAGTTTTGGAGAGATGCCATCGGGACCGGTAACTTTATTAGATTTCATTTGCTTGGTATGTCGCAGAACGCTGTCTTCTGTCAACTTGACATCGGAAAGAGACGGCACACCACTCGACTGCAGCAGCGAATCAGAAGACAATAATGGTATGATTGAAGGCGGGAGTTCACACGCTAGTTTTTCACCAGCTGAAGCAAAGTAGGTGTTCATCCAGCAAGCTTTATCGTCGTCCTTTCCAACTAGGTGACCAGACGCTGTTTTCAATGGGTCAACAACAGTTTGCTGCTTCGGTCCAGTGGCTTTTTTCACTAAATTCCAGTATGCCTTAGTAGTCTTTATCTCACAAAACAAATCATTATAGTACGTAGTTTTGGCTTGTGGACGTGAAGGCTTTTAACAGTAAAACCGCATCTTTATTTTTCCTTAGTCTCCCATGAGGGCTATAAAAATGATTAATTATTAATTATGATACCTACTGGCGTAGAATGGCTTCACTTTTCTGAAACGACTTCCTTCAAATTTTCAGCATTTGAGGGGACAGCTGGTCCGAAAAATTGCGTCCTTTTCCAGTTTGGAAAATGTCCGTTTTTACCGGCATTTGTTTTACTGATGGAAGTTAAGATTGTCCCAGCCAGCTACTTAGTTGTGCACCTTGCTCAATTCTACAAGACGTGCATGCGTTTAACTCCAATTCGTCTTTTCTGATCAGCCAACTTTGTACAACAATCTTTATGGTCTGTCAATGACAGATTGTTAACTAGAATTTTATTCATTAAAATTTATCAGTTCAGTTTTAAAAACTCAAGTAGTTTCCCTCCAGCCAAAGCCAGATTTTACCAAGGTCGTTTATTCTTGCTCATGCGGTCATTTGTGGGCCTTTGTCCTCAAAACTAGGGAAATAAAACACACTATATATAATAGTTCACTTCTACAAGCCCTTTGTTTTTTTGACTCCAGAGCCGAGTTAGGTATCTCAACATTGACGGGCTTGGGCAGAACTCCGATCTTTTTCCTGCTACGCTGGAAAACGAATGATTGGACACTTGCACCCTAGTAGTATAGGGCGCACCGGTTACTCCTCTTTTTTTGGGGGGAATCTCATTAAGGTGGGGGGGGGAATAAATTACGGTCGCTGACGTCATAGGCTATTGTCTTGATCTCATGAATAAAATGCGCAGGAATCTCATTAACTTGCGGTGGAATCTCATTAAGTATATCCAGTTTGACAGGTTTATCAATGACGTCATGTGCTATTTTTAGATGGATGATGTCATGGTTGGTATAACCGGTTTGACAGGTTAGTTATTTTTGGAAGATGATGTCTATGTATTCCGGGGTACTATGATTGGTTGACGGGAATTAGAAAGACGCTCATTGGCTGTCTCGTTTGACGAAGCATTCTGATTGGTTGCCGTATTTTTATTGTTTAAAAGGCATAAAAGCCTGCTCACTGCCTTCCCGCATACTAATTTGGATTTCCTGCATACTAATTAAGCGTCTTCCTCCATATATAATGAAGTGGATAGGTTTACTAATGAGCTTCACCCTACTACAATAGGAACAACAGGCTTGCCTAGACTTGCCCTTGCTCTTTTAACCCTGATTGGATAGTAAACAATCTATTATGTGTTTAACATGAAAGCGCGCTTTCCCTTCAGTGTTTCCTTCTCGCAATCGCTTTGCTAAGGAAAAAGTCTTACTATCACCAATGTTTTTAAAACATTACTCCAAACATGCAAGTCGAATCGAGCTGTAAACTTGTCTGACTATTACAGAACTGTTTTCTCCTTTCTATCTCGAGGAAATGAAAAACTATTGAAGTCTTGTCATTTTCACGCACGGTTAATCAGTTAATTATGCGAGTTCGCAAGCTCAAAGTTGAATACAAATTAGCTCTACTGGAAAGACCCAAGGGAGAGAATCTTGACGTATTGTTATAAAACAAATAACTTAACAAGGATCAATTAAAACACGCGACTCATAATTGCTAGCAATAAAAACACAAGAGAGATACCGTTTTAAAAAACTTTATTGAAAACCAATACACAGCGATTTGGAAGGAATGGAAATTAATTAATCTTCATCTTCGCCCATGGAGTACTTGTAAGGTTTGAATTTCTTATGCCGACGTTTCTTCAGCTGTTTGCCATGAGATTTATGATCACCCAAATAATTTAGAAATTGAATCCGACGCCTCTTGCGCTTCGGGCCTTGTTGTGATGGGGTTTCTACTGTGGAAGGAGGGGTCAGGAAAGCAGGATTTAAGGGTGGTGGAGGGGTGAGGCTTTCTTTGTCAGGTTTTTGAGAGATAGCCGCTTGTGTTAATTCAGGTGTTACATTAAAGGGGTTGAGGGGAGTCGAGAATGCTGTCGTTGCTGTCGAAGAATCTTCTGTCCTTGATGTTAAGTCTGGAACAGTGCTGATTATTTCTTCCGGTCGTGTTCTTGTATTTAATTGTTCTTTAAAAGCCAGGTATCTGTTTTGCAACTGAAGGTATCGTTTAGCTTTTTCATCGTCCCGAAGATCGTTTCAAGAAAGCACGTCATCCATGTTGCCTTGTATTTCTTGTATAGCTGGAAGAAGCGGGACAGGCGAAAGAGTTTGCTGCTTCAGATATTTTAGAAGCTCTTGAGGAATATTTTCTTGAAACTCTGCTTGGTTAAAGCCTTCTTCACTGGGCAGGACGTTTGTTCGCAACCGACAATTATCTTGGGTAGTAGTTTTCAGATCAATCAGAAGATAACCAAAAGGTCTTTTTACAGCCTCTTCGTACTGATTTAAAAAGAAGTCAGTCTGCCCGGGATACATTTGCTTCGCTAGAGTCAATATTTGCAATTTGTCTCGTGGATTCTTGAATAACACCAGATAATGGCTGTTTAGGCTTATGCTGCGGCTACCTTTCCCCTGATGAAATAGATTCTGCACGATATAAATCACGCTCAGATTGCGATGATGAGAACCACGAGTAAAGAGGTTCACAATTCGCTTGTCTTTACTGGCGTCAATCATCTGATCATCAAACACGATCAAATTCCGTTTGTTCACATCAAAATAGGAATCCTGCTCCAAAGCGGTAGGAATTCCCTTGACGAATTCAATGTTTGGCATGGCGACTAACATTTGTGTATACGCAGGCTGCCATTGTGAATAACACCAAACGATCCTCTCCGGGGGAGGGTAAATGGTCTCTGAAGCTTGTTGCAATAGAGATCGAACCCAGGCCGTTTTTCCTGAGCCGGTCATTCCGGCAATCATGGAGGTAAAAGGATGCTTGAAGCGAAACCGCTGACATTTCTGTGAAAACGGAACTGTTTGAAATGGTGTGAGACCAACATTGTGGTGTTTAGACATCACGTGCCTTTGCATGCTATCCTTTCTACTAAATGGTTTTTTCGCAGACAGAACAGAACCAACTCATGTCAACTCCTCAGGAGCAGAATGTAGACTGAGAAAGAGGTAGAATGTTGCGCATTGATATAGTTTTGAAGGCAATAAAATTCAATAGTTTTCCACCACCACCACCACCGCCACCACATTTCTATTGTTTTCCCTCCACCACCACCACCACATTTCTATTTTTTTCCCTCCACCACCACCACATTTCTATTGTTTTCCCTCCACCACCACCACCACCACCACATTTCTATTGTTTTCCTCCACCACCACCACCACCACATTTCTATTGTCTTCCTCCATCACCACCACCACCACATTTCCATTGTTTTACTCCACGACAGTCAATAAAAGACCGCAAACTACTATCATAAGTTCAGTTTGTCGCAATGTCTCAAGTTGTCAAGAAAAATCGTGGTTTTCTTCAATTCTTAGCTGTTTGTCCAGCTCATCAGCGACAGTTTCTTTTACGGACAGCCAGTCCACAACAACTACATGCATTAGTCCAAGTCTGATACAATATACTTAAGGAATACATTCTTATCCCCGAAGAAAATAAGCGGAACATGTTGCCATATAAGGATGCTCTAGTAAACCTAGCAGAAACAAATGTCCCTTACAAAACAAAGAAGCGAATCCTTGTACAAGAGGGTGATGGTTTTATTCAAGACCTATTGGTACCTGCTGTTACAAGTCTAGGATTTCTGATGCTATAAAAGAGGAAACGAAACTATAGTTTACTCATTTGAAGCTACGGTCTGTCACGGGTACTCATCAAAATGAAGAGAAAGATAGATTTGGTTGAAGAAGAACACGAGAGTGAACATGAAGAAAGCGAAAGTTCTGGTGATGAAAGCGAGGATGAAGAACCAAGAATAAAAGATGTTTTGAGTCATCTTTCCCGAGCAGTGTCGGAAAAGCGTGCTTCTGAATTGCTGTATAGTATGGCCGCGTCCAAAGATATTCTTTTCTGGACCCCCAGTGGACAATTACTTCGAAATAAACGCACTATTCCCGTCACAAACATCGCCGAGCTAGTTGACTATGTGTTAATCCCTCATAACAATGAGGTTACCAAGCCTCGTGCGCTGAATACGTTTCTAGATGGACTTGCAGAGTTAGGAATCGATAAAGGTTTAATCAAGAACAAAAAGTTGTTAAGTGATTTAATAGAAAAGGAAAAAGGCTACCGAAATGTAGAAAATACTTCCGATAATGAGAGTAATAATGAGGAGAGTTCATCGGATATTGAAAATCAGGAGGAGGAGGAGGAGGAAGTGGCTTCTGAGAATGGCGTTGAAGCGGAAGAGACCCAAGACAAGACACTGAAAACGACAGTCAGGAAATAGAAAGTAGTAGCCCTGAAACGTCCACCACCTTTCATTCTAAAAGTTTCTGTGAAAATTGCGAAAACTCTAATGTGTACTCCATATTGATCATGAAATGCCCTAAACGCTTTTGGCACGATAACTACAAGATTTGTCCTATATGCGATCACCAGATCCCCGACGAAAGAATATACATCAAAGAGGGCTTTCTTCGGTGTCACGATTGTGGATTAATTACACACAAAAACGCCAAGACGTTGGAAACCAATTTTTATTCACCTTCTAAAGAGGAGAACGAAGAGGAGGTCTAATTTCCATTCCTTCCAAATCGCTGTGTATTTGACTCTTTTTGTCACTGGTTTTCAATAAAGTTTTTTAAAACGGTATCTCTCTTGTGTTTTTATTGCTAGCAATTATGAGTCGCGTGTTTTAATTGATCCTTGTTAAGTTATTTGTTTTATAACAATACGTCAAGATTCTCTCCCTTGGGTCTTTCCTGTAGAGCTAATTTGTATTCAACTTTGAGCTTGCGAACTCGCATAATTAACTGATTAACCGTGCGTGAAAATGACAAGACTTCAATAGTTTTTCATTTCCTCGAGATAGAAAGGAGAAAACAGTTCTGTAATAGTCAGACAAGTTTACAGCTCGATTCGAATTGCATGTTTGGAGTAATGTTTTAAAAATATTGGTGATAGTAAGACTTTTTCCTTAGCAAAGCGATTGCGAGAAGGAAATACTGAAGGGAAAGCGCGCTTTCATGTTAAACACATAATAGATTGTTTACTATCCAATCAGGGTTAAAAGAGCAAGGGCAAGTCTAGGCAAGCCTGTTGTTCCTATTGTAGTAGGGTGAAGCTCATTAGTAAACCTATCCACTTCAATATATATGGAGGAAGACGCTTAATTAGTATGCAGGAAATCCAAATTAGTATGCGGGAAGGCAGTGAGCAGGCTTTTATGCCTTTTAAACAATAAAAATACGGCAACCAATCAGAATGCTTCGTCAAACGAGACAGCCAATGAGCGTCTTTCTAATTCCCGTCAACCAATCAAAACAACTATGACATCATAGTACCCCGGAATACATAGACATCATCTTCCAAAAATAACTAACCTGTCAAACCGGTTATACCAACCATGACATCATCCATCTAAAAATAGCACATGACGTCATTGATAAACCTGTCAAACTGGATATACTTAATGAGATTCCACCGCAAGTT
Organism: Porites rus; assembly: GCA_964035705.1. NCBI lineage: Eukaryota > Metazoa > Cnidaria > Anthozoa > Scleractinia > Poritidae > Porites > Porites rus. The sequence continues at coordinate 45,590,296 of OZ037993.1, forward strand.
AATGAGATTCCTGCGCATTTTATTCATGAGATCAAGACAATAGCCTATGACGTCAGCGACCGTAATTTATTCCCCCCCCCCCCCACCTTAATGACATTCCCCCCAAAAAAAGAGGAGTAACCGGTGCGCCCTATACTACTCACCCTGACACATTCGACCGTGTTTTGCTGGGAATGGAAAAGAAGAATGTAGGCTTTGGGCCCGAACATGCAACCCAACAAACCAAACGCAGACACTAACGTCGTTAAACAAGAAACAAGTGTTACGTGCCAGCTTTCAAATGTGAACGCCGCAGGGTAATATACTATTGATGACAACGGTAAAATGCAAATAGAGAATCCTATGCATTTTACTTCTTTGAAATTTTCTGGAATGTTTCTTCCATTGAAAGCGTCATACGTACACAAGAGAGCCACAGTTAGTATGTAAAAAGAAACAGCGATGAACAATGCGAAACCAGTGTTGGTGTAATAAGATTTGCACACAAGAAAGATGTACTTGTTCGAACGGATGATCTTTTCGTTCTCAGGAGGATCAGTTGAGTCACTGTAGACATCCACAGAATTAACAAGGAGATTGGAACTGCATTCACTACAGAAATAAAGATGGTTTTCCTTGCCAGGGTTTTGTAACACGGTGTAAACAACTGGGCCACTCTGCCAACCTCAAACACTCTTGTAATCCGCATCTTTTTCGTAAAGAGTACTGCAACACACAGGTTTCAAGCCTTGGTTGCAGGATGTACAGTGTCCAAATAGCACGACAAAGAGAATCAGTCCTAAAACGCAGTAGGAAACAGTTTTTCTTGTTGAAGTCATCATCTTCATTCTTGCCGCCTAAAACAAATTACGTACAAAATTTCTTCAAAAGAATTGAGAATTGTATACTTACTAGTTGCGCCTGACTCATTCCCAACATCTGAAGACGAGTAATGCGAAGCGTTTAAGGGACCACGTTCTGAAATGTCACCTTTTACTAAGGACAACCAGACGAATTTTTAAAGGTATTTATTTTTTAGTACTCATTTGACGGACTATTTCTGCTTTAATCCCACACCGTTTGGCATTCTTGTTCGTTTTTTTGGCGACGGCGACTGCCGCTTTCAGGCTCCAAATCAATTTTCGTTGAACATTAGTACCTTCTGAACAGTAAAGTTTTACTCTTGTTGCTTACTAGCCCGATTTTTGCAAAATCGGACTATTTCTGCTCGATGGTCTATTGGACCACCTGGACCGTTTGGCATCCTTTTTTTTCGGCAGTGCCTACTCCATTGAAATCAATTTTCATTGAACGTAACCAACCGAGGAAGCGTTTGCGATGCTGTAAATGAAAACTAGCAGCACAATGCGGTTCGTGCCTAGGGATTCATTTTTAGTTATTTTTTTTATATGCACGAATGAATTTTCTATGTCACCTACCTCACTGCTACTGTATGAGAGGCGATCCTTGTTTAACAGGGAACCGACTGAAAATGAACACCCTCAAGAAAGTGGTTACTTCAGCGCCTCAAATACTTAAGGGCCGAATCGCACTAGAGCCAGACATTTCGAATGTCCCGGGGCAAACTCCACAGGGTTTGGCTTTAAGTTTGTCCGCTGACAATTTGTCTGTTGTCCACGCTCCATCGCACTAACGTTTTGTTTACGTTGGACAAATCCGAAATGTTTACATTTCGTCACACTTGTGACCTTTCCATTATCCAATACTTGGCGGGAAATCATATTTCATAACAACATGATCCCAAGACGTTTTCTGCTTTTTGTAGCTGCAGCATTTGTCCTACAATTTCAGATGTACGCTCAGCTGAGGATGATGCTGATAATTTTGTCTCTTGCTCAATTTCAACTAGAGGGGAGAGCTTTTCTGAGATTGTTCGAGATTCGAAGGCGAAGACGAAATCGGCGTGGACATCCGTACTTTTGGGTTCTCCCTCGACCCGCCGATTCATGGTTTGATATTCATTATAATGACCCAAGAATCCCAGACGAATATTTCAGGAAACAGCTTCGAATGAGAAGAGCTACTTTTCGTTTGCTTTTGGATGTCCTTCGCCCATACATCACAAGACAAAACACTCGTTTTAGAAGGTGTATTGAGCCAGAAAAGGTATTGGCAATTGGGCTCACGCGCTTAGCTCATGGAGGAACATACGTTTCGATTGGGCCTGGTTTTAACGTTGGGACAACGACAGTAATCGAGGCCGTCGAAGACGTCGTTACAGGACTGGTTTCTATAAAACATGATTATATCAAATTCCCTGAAACTGAAGCTCAAGTTGTTGAAACGAGGGAAACTTTCGAAGAGCTTTCTGATCTTCCAAATGTGGCTGGTGCAATTGATTGCACACATGTCACGATCAAAGCCCCTACTGACAGCAGAGTCGACTACTTCAGTCGATTCCAGCGCTACGATATAATCGTCCAAGCCGTGGCTGATGGCAAGAAAAGATTCCTAGATGTAGCAGCTGGCTTTCCAGGATCCCTGCACGATGCACGCGTGTTACGGAACAGTCGCCTTTACAGACGATGCGAGAACCAAGAATTATTGACTGGTCCTACTATGAATGTTCTCGGCCGAGAGATTGGTCCATATTTGGTGGCCGATAGCGCTTATTTTTTGGCTCCCTGGTTACAAAAAGTTTACCCTGAAGGAACGCAAGATCCCGACGAAATTGCATTTAATGAGGAACTTTCCTCGGCCAGAGTTTCCGTGGAGTGCGCCTTTGGAATTCTGAAAAGTCGTTGGCGTATTTTGACAAAGCAAATCGAAAGCGGGGTTAGTTCTGTGAGTGATACAGTTGTAGCATGTGCTGTTTTACACAATTTCTGCATTAATGCCGGCGATGAATGGGAATGGGATGATGGCGACGACGACGGAGGAAATGATAATGATGTAAATGTTTTGAGGGATGGCGACGATATCAGAGAACTACTAAAAGAGTACATTGCAATGTGATTTTATTTATCATTGATCTCTTAACAATAACATATTGTTTTGAGCTATTTTCGTTCTGTTCGTGTTTTCTTGATCATATAGACTTTGTAAAAAAACTGGAACGAAAACTTATAAACGCTAGAATATAGCATTGCTTTGAACTACTGTCTCTTTGCAGTTTCAGAGTAATTGTTTACAAAGCAGGATAAGTGAATAAGGATAAACGAAAACTGTTGCCTTTAATTTTTTTCTATAGCCTTGGTCAGAGCAGCGAGGAAACCAGTCATGGCCTGAGTTTGCTCTCGTTGCATTTCTTGCATTTGCTCTACAGCATTTGCCAATCTATCACCCTGGCGCTCCACTCTCTCGGTAAATCTAGCAAAATCCTCAGAATCGTCGTTCTCCAGGCTTCTCTTGCGCCCTTTTCCCTTTCCTTTTCCCTTCTTCCTCTCGCTCCTGCTTTTGACTTTGATTCCCATTGCTTGAAGGGCTTCCTCTGCCTGATCCGAGGTATATCCCTCCTCCTCGTCACCAGCAGGCGAGTCAGGCAATTTCTCCTTATTTTTCGCTGCTGCATTTGCAGTTTCCCGCACGTGCTTCAGAGTAACAACATCCCTGCCTCCGAGCACGCGGTCAAAGACATCAAAATGTTCGCAGGTTTCATTATTTCCTCCCGTCTGCGATCGATTCCAGTCCTTGGCCTCTTTGTACTTCTTTTTTAAGTGCTTAATTTTTCTCTCGCACTGACTTGGAAGGCGCGCTAGGTCGAATTGCTCGTTTATTTTAGTGGCGATTTCACCCCACACTTTCCTCGACTGTTGGCTCTCCAGCCTTGATATATTCGCCTCCCACAGATCCACAAGGTATTTCACCTGGTTCTCTGTCCATCGGTCTTGCGTTGTCTTGCCCTGTCTCTTGTCCTGCTTCGTGTTTCCTTCAGTGGAAGTGCTGGCAATCTCGCATGTCGGAGTGCTAGTTCCACTAGCACTACTTCCCGACTGAGGACTGCTACTCCTCTGTCCTGGCGGAGAACTACTGGTAGTAGCATGGGGCATCGAGGTCGTGGAATTCCGATATGGATACGAATCATAAAAGTTTTGGAAGAAATAACCCGGAGGATAGCAAAATGGAAAGCTGTTTGGCGGGCTGTTTTGGTCCGACATCTTGCAAAGTGAAGAACGCGCGAAAACCAAAGATCACGTTGTACTCATCATTTTTGACGTCTTAATTAAAAAACAAACACCAGCTATTGTATTCTCGGTTGTTTGATCCATTTGTCCTGCCTCGGAGCAGGACATCGCAGCCTTTGAAGTTTGGCTGTCCTTCGGAATATTTGGCTAACTCGAAAATACGCGATCGCATTAGGACAAGTCAAGCGTTGACAGATTTTTGATATAAAATAAACAATTTTTGATTTGTCTGGCTCTAGTGCGATTCGGCCCTAACTTGCTATTGCTGATCTTACAAGGAGGTCCATTCTAATCCAACTTCCCTTTTTCAAGTTATCCGAGTCATATTTGTCAGTTATACGTCTATTGTCATGCCACTTTACCTTTCTTCCTTAATGAATTCTGTCTAACTTATGGACACACTTAAAGGGCTATAATATATCTTTTTCTTCTCTATTTCCACTGGAAGAAAAAAAGAAGAAAAACAACAAAGCTCGTTAAGAATCCAAAACTGATAGATTTTTCTACTGAAATGGAAATTCCATTATTTACCACTTGACACTTAAGCTTTCTAACATAATAATAAACAATTATTGGATTAGGTTTTTGTGATATCCAGGATAATCAAGGTCGAGGTAGGGGATGGTAACCCATACCGAGACCTTGATTATTCTGGATATCACAAAAACCGAATCTATTAATTGTTTTATTATGCATTGAACGAAAAAAATGGTGACGACAGTAAGTGGAACTTATAATTTATTTCTAAACTTGAAAAAAATACCTTACGTTCTCTCAGTTTTTGCTCTTTCACGTAATCAGCAAACAGCTCCTTTGCCACCTTCGTCGACCTTTTTACGTTTTGTGAGTCCTTCTCTTAACTATTTTTTCATTGTCTTGCTCGGTCGACGAAACAAACCGTGGAAGTCATGTTTTTGCTTCTTCACTGATGGCAAGCAACACAAAGCGCACGAACTTGACATGATTATCTTTGGAAATCATGCACCGCGGTCATACATGGCATGATTACCCGTGACCTTGAGTGTCCTTGACATGATTATTGTATAATTGTCCCAGGCGCTGATTTCGAAAATTCACTGTACGCTTTCGGCCAATCAGAAAAGAGATAGTGAGTTGAATGTATAATAATAGCGTTTGTCATTTGTGGTACCCTGGGTGCCAGAGACTTCTCTAGCGCGGCTTCCGGTTTCTGTCAAGTCTTTATTGTGACCCGCGCGAAAAGCCTCTGGAGCAGAGCGCTATTGCTTTGATGCCGCTGATCCAATCGTTAGCACGGTTAAATCAGTTGGTCCAGATTATGGACACGACAGCTGATTAGCTCCTAACGACCACCCGAGGGACTTTATATCTAACAGACGCTACAATTGGTTGACAAGAATAGACCAGCAAGTGAAAGAATATTTCCAACTGTGCTGTTGACATGACGTAAGTGTTCCCGCGAGAAGTGTTGTGATGGCGGCTTCGGAAAGTTTTGAAAGAGCATTGAAGGAAAGCAAATGATAAGACATGTATTTAAAGGGTTTGACGGTGTAAGAAAGTTAAGCTATGAGCAAACGAGTGGAGTATTTTATTCTATTCAACACAATTAAGCTTTTATCACCGATTCAACTTTTGCAACAACATGATTTAAGCTTTACTAATTTCCTATTTCAAACGATTACAACATGTTTTGAAATAGTTTGTATTGATGGATTAGGAATATAAAAACAGAACATGAATTTTTAGTTTAAAAAGGGGGTCGGTAGGCAACACACGACTTTTACCTCATGCCAAAATGCTGCTTGTTCCAATGAATTTTTTTCTCTGACGGGTAGATTATGCTAATACCACTGTAGCTAACTGTTGTGTTAATTTCTCCAAAAGCTTTGTAAATGGCCACGTAGTTTACGCTCAAACTCGGGAGGTATTGACCCTGAAAAACTGTATAAAGCCACCTTAACAACTTTGCGCTGGTAATAATTAATTAGACGGTTGAAAGTTGATTTGGGCACACGGCACCTGGTAGAGTATTTCAGTGGAGTATTTCAAGATCACTAGTCTGCTTTGTCCACTTAAGTTACGAGCTGCTCTCATGTTCTTCCATAAAGTAGCAAAGCTTTCAATTACCAAAAAAGGCGATACAGTTAAAAAGCGGCAAGAGTGAAGTCATCGAGGCAATTTGTAGTTGAGTACAAGAGCAGTCATTAGGAGCTTTCATATTTTATAGATAAAGCTGAATATGTTAAACCGCATGATGAGCATAGCGGTTTAAGACATTGTTCTCGTTTAGTGAATATGTTTTCGTACGTTCAGTTGAAGTAATTGTGTTTAAAAGTGAGTTGACAGAATAGCTGGAAACTTGACGGGATTCTAATCCGCATACGGCACCTTGTCGATGATTATTTCTTTTCTTTTTCTTTTCTTCTTTGTTCAAGGAGAGACTTTCGTTCCCCCCTCCGCCGTAGCTACTTGTGGAGTGGGGTTTTCTTGCATCCTATAACAAATTGTTGCAAAAGAGTTAACTTAAAATTGAAGTATTGAGGCGAGTTGCGTACTCCACACAGTAAACATCGTTTACAAATATACTCACGGTTTAGCGCCTGATTATTTACAGGATAGATTTGTAAACCGTGTTTCGAATTATTTCTTGAGAGATTCCTCTAATAAATTTGATATCCCTCTTCCCCGCACCAATTATCTTAAAAATAGTGTTCGTTATAGCGGGGCGGTCTTATGGAACGGTTTGCCTTCGACTCTTCGGCAGGCAGAATCCATACACAGTTTTAAATCTGGCTGCTAGGAATCCTTGAAATAATAAACACTCGGCATCCATGGAAAGCAGGCTAACTTAATTGATATACTATCTATAATTTATTCATTATTTAATATTATATGTACATCTGTTTTATATCCTATTTATTATCATATTATTATATAGGTTAGATCATAGGTTATATATATATATATATATATATTTATATTTCTATTGTAAGAATAGCTTAGAATTTTATATTAGTTATATGCCTGATGTTTTTACCGAGTTTAAATAAAGTTACTTGACTTGACTTGGCGACGTTGATAACCCGTCCGTTATATATCTTCTTAGCTATGTAAAGTTTGTTATGTTCACCTGCCCTATTCAGTTTGTCTATTCTTCTTTTTTGGAAATTCCTAATAGACCAAAGAAAAAGGAACAAACAAGATGACTATAATTTACTTTCCTATTCCTATTTTCGTTGAAATAACCTCTACAAGACGTATTCATGTTAGCAGAGTTTACTTTGACTAGAAACAAAATAACAAGTGTGTACCATGAAAATGGTTGGTAAGTTTCAAAACTATTAGCGAAGCCTCATATCTCTTATTGCAATAAAAGCACTCCCTGCTGAAATTATTGGTGGATTTGGGACTCAGTTTTGTCTAGCGTGAAAATCATTATTTTTGAGTCGTTGGTATAAATAATAACAGACATACTTTTTAAAAGTAATATGGAAGATAAAAATATCTGGTGCGTCTGGTCGAGTAATTGCTGGTAGTTCAAAAACTCTAGTTCATAGACTGATAATGCAAGGGAAGCTAACGTGTAATAAGTTTCTTTATTTCTGAAATCGACATTTCGTTGGCCAACCTAAAATCTAAATATTAATTCAGGAATGAATAGACATACGTGGGAAGTTTGTGAAGCGGTTCAGTCACAGTTCGTTTCGCTTTATCGAGTTCCTGTAGGGCAAAATGTTCTGGCGCACACCATAGAATGATGATGATAATGATGAACCTGCCAACTGACTTCCCATTATAATCCTTTTTTCATTCCCAAGTTAAAAAAATAGAATATGATAGAAATAGTAGAAGTACAGTGCTAAAGAAGCACATGCGCTCACAATTGCTTCTGGACGTGAAGGCATTACCCCTTGGCTGTAAATTGGAGCAGTATGGAAAAGTGCAGGTTACACATTCCTGAACCGACTTAGCCCTCACTTTAAGCGATTACGTTGTTAAGCAACGAATGCAGGAACGAAAGATCTTTGTATAGATACCTCGTCATTTTGGAATTCCTGACCAATACTGACAGAGTTACACTGAAAAAACCTACTAAATTTTTGGCTGCAAGCTGGGTTAAACAATAACATATCTTCATTTCGTCGTACTCTCCTATGAGGGCTGTAAAAATGATAAATGATAAGTTATGATAAGTATTGGCTTAGAGTGGCTTTCCTTTTGTTAAACGCCTTCATGCACATTTTCAGAATTTGAGTTAACATTTGATGGCCCAGCCAGGTGCTTAGTTCTCTTGCCCAATTCTACAAGGCATGCACGAATGAAATTCGCGTTCTTTGATTATCTATCGTTTTGTCTTTTATGGTTGTGCCATTGTCTTTCGAGTGATGGTCCTCCGCTTTACCCATCAATTTCTTTTCAAAGTTGTAATTCACCGCATCTTAGTGTACACAAAATAGTGTCAGAAGATCAATCATTCCCAGCCGACTTTAATCGCGAATATCCTTGTGTGGAAATTTTCTGTACTTTTTAATGTCTAATGTGCTAAAAGACGCCAATGCAGAAAAGGCCTCGTGGCCAACCACTTCTTGGTCTCAATCAATTCGCTCAAAGTTTCTTAATCGATATTCAACTAAGTAAAAGAAGTAGCTTAGGTTAAAAAACGATACCAAATTAGTTTTTCCCTATTCTTACCAAGCATTTGTTAAACTTGAGAAATAAAACTGTAATTTACACTATAATTTACTCGTACAAGCCCTTCCGTTTTCTGGCTCTAGAGCTGGGTTAGATATTCCGGTATTGACGGGCTTGGCAAAAACTCTTGCTCCTGCTACGCTGCCAAAGGAGAAACGCAACACCTGCGACCTGACGTATTCCATCGTGTTTTGCTGGGGACGGAAAAGAAGAATGTAGACTTTGGGCACGAACATGCAACCTAACAAGCCAGACGCCGATACTAACGTCGTTAAACAAGAAACGAGTGTTACGTACCAACTATCAAACGTAAACGCCACAGGGTAATATACTATTGATGACAACAGTAGAATGTACATAGAGAATCCTATGTATTTTGTCTCGTTGAAGTTTTCAGGAATTCCTCTTGCTTTAAAAGAGTAATACGTACACAAGAGAGCCACAGTTAGTATGTAAAAAGAAACAGCAATGAAGAGTGCGAAGCCGGTGTTGGTGTAATAATGTTTGCACACAAGAAAGATGTACTCATCTGAACGAATGATCTTTTCGCACCCAGGAGTATCCGTAAACACCCAAAGAATTAACAGAGAGATTGGAACTGCATTCACTACAGAAACAAAGATGGTTTGTCTTGCCAGGGTTTTGTAACATGGTGTAAACAACTGGGCCACTTTGTCAATCTCAAACACGCTTGTAATCCGCATCGTTTTCGTAAAGAGCGCTGTAACACACAGATTGAAGGTAAAATAACGCCAGAAAGTTGCTGCAGTGCAAAGAAAATCGCTAGGCTCAGAAACGTCAAGGACGGCTAATAAAAGGAGACCTGAGATGCCAAAAAGCAGCAGAAAAGAGACCTCTTTGTTCGAAGCCTTCACGATTGGGGTGTCATAAAAATTGATGTAGGTGCCGCACACTAACAATGTGAGAATGAATACGATGGAAGCCACCACTGTTATGGTTATTCCTGCGGCGGTTTTGAGAGTGACGTTTAAGATGGGTAGATTTTCACACCTGGTGCTCCCATCATTTGGTTTTGTCTCTGGCTCACACACTGAGCAGCTCGGGGATCCGCTCTCGGCACTGATGGTTCCCTGAGGACAGTTAACGCAGTCCCAACAACACGGCGTGGTAATTTCCCTTTTGGTGCCTGGAAGGCATTTTGTTGAACAGAAAGACACCGGGGTTGACATAGTTTTCCAGCGTAATAGCGATGTGTTTATCTTGAGTTCAGGCGTGCTATCCTTGTTCCAAGTTCCCACCATGACCTTCCTGAGATGTGCTCCTATGGCTGATGAAGGTTGGAAGTTCATGATGCTGTATGAAGCAGACAAAGGATCTCCAAACCTATTAAATCGCACTTTTCCGGTCAAACCATCAAAACTGACATTTCTCAGATATTTTTGTAGATCGCGTCCCTCAATGGTCGGATTGGCCAAAGGACACGGTCTACCTTCATTTCGAAAACCTTGTTCAGTGGTACAGCGGTAGATGGAATCTAGAGCATATGCAATGGCGTACACAGCATCAATTAGATATGATACGAAGGAGCTGCGTAGCTTAGAAAGCGCATGGCCCTGTGTTAGGTTCCTCTTGCACGGTGCAATCCCTAAATCAATCGATTTGCCCATTGAACAGTTAAATTGCGATCGCCAGAACTCTCGCCACCATTTTACGTCGTGCTCGGCGCTTTTTGCGGAAGTGATATTCTTAACGTGTTCCTCGAATGCTGGAAAAGGATAATCGTATAAATCTATTACCAGTGATCCATTGAGAATCGAGAAGCGTGGGTCCAAGAGAAATGTTTCTTCGATAGTGCTTCCGTCGCTTAGTATCAAAGTCTTTCCTTGTAAACCATTTTCTGTCGCCACAATGAAGAATTTTTCGAGGTATTTGCCATAAAGCCAAACGATTATCACCCCTATTGTACGGTGCTTCTTGATTCTAGCAACGGTCCGTTCCATGTTGTCTTGGTAGTCTAGGCGAGGAATCAACTCATAAAAAGCAATACAGAACGTACGATTGAGCGATTCTCTTTCTAGCGCTAAAATGCCACTTCTTCCAAAAGAGTCATCCAAACCAACAACCGCGACGTATGTCCAGTTAAAGCGTTCTATGATGTCTGCTATGGCTTTTGCTACCCACTTATCAGAAGGGGCTGTCCTGAAAAAGTCTTTGTAAAACTGTGAACTCAATTCTTCGCTTGTTGTAGTTGAGCTAATGGCAGGAATGTCAGCGACCTGAAGTAGGCTTGCTACCAGGACCGCGCTAGCAGAATTATAAGGACCAATAAGCGCTGAGATGGCCTTGGACCCGGCCCACTTGATGTAACTGCTGTTTGCAGACATGGAGGAGTTCCATTTATGCATACAAATCGGATCACTATTACGCTTGAAGTCGTAGGCTACTTGCATCGCCAGTGCTCGACGGTCACAATAGTTTCTGATGTCGTACCCGATGGAAACGTTTGGTAGAAGACTGGAATTCTTGTTTACGCTGTCAATAGCAAAGATGAGAGCCTCGGCGCGCCCAAACTCTTTAGCGGAAAATTCGCCCCGTTGATTATCGTTGCTAGCCATATGGAGACTAAATAGGCCACCTAACATTACGTCGCCATCTTTATAGGCTCTCAATGCTTAGTTGCAGCATTTACAGTGTCCAAATAGCACAACAAAGAGAGTCAGTCTTATAACGCAGTAGGGAACAGTTTTTTCTAATCCGGGTCTTCATCGTTATTCTTGCCGCCTAAAACAAATAAGGTCATCAAGAGAACTAAAAATATAAACTGGTTTGTCTGTTTGCATACTTGTTTAATATCACTGGTTATGAGCCTAACTCAAGATTTAGCACCAGAAATTCTTTCATCCCCAAATTGTGGAGACGAAAAATGCGAAGCGTTTAAGGGAGCAAGTCGTGAAACGCCACATTTTACAAGGACCACCAGACAAATTTTTAAAGGCATCTATTTTTCAATACACATTTTCCGGACCATTTCTGCTTTAGAATCCTACCCCGTTTTGCATTTTTGTTTGTTTGGCGGCGATGACTGAAACGTTCAGGCTCCATATCAAAATTTCGTTGGACATTTGTCCGTTATTGACAGAAAAGCTTTACTCTAGTTGTTCACTAGCCCGATTTAGTTTACAAATCGAACCATTTCTGCCGTATTGTCTACTGGACCACCTACACCGTTGAGCATTGTTGTTTCGGTTTGGCGGTGGCGGCGACCGCCACTTCCATACTCCAAATTAATTGTCACTGAAATTTGCACCTTGTGGAGAGCAAAGCTTTACCCTAGCTGGTAGTTTACCATCCCGGTTTGTTTCACAGAGGTGGCCAGTTTTTGTAATCTATCAGTTTCTGTAATCTATCAAAAAGGGGTAAAACGTAACCTACGGAGGAAGTTTCTGCAATGCGTTAAATATGTGAAGACTAGAAGCACACTGCGGTTCATGCGTAGGGATTCATTTTAAGTTCATTATATTTATATACACGAGTAAATTTTTCCTGGTCACCTACCTTGCCGCTACTGTATGAGATCGAGAGATGATCCTTGTTTAACAAAGAACCAAAGTGAAAGCCCTCAAGGAAGAGGTTACTTCAGCGCCTCAAATACTTAAAATGCTTTTGTTGAAATTATAATGACGTCCATTTTATATTAACTTCCCTTTTCATGTTGTACGAGTCATATCTATTTGTCAGTTATACATCTATTGTCGTGCCACTACCTATTTTGCTTAATGAGTTCTCGTTAACTTATAAACATTATTACTACGCTTTTCATAAACATGGCTGGCGAGCTCTAAAGTTCAAAAGCCGCCTTCACAATTGCGTTTTTCGCTGCCGTCAATCATAATTGCGATCACAGGCAACGAACACACACAAAACGGATCGAAATCCACCAATCACAGATCACAAACCATGACATTTTGAACCCGCTTAAGTAAAGTTCTGTTTCCTTAGAGGTCCGCTAAGACCATTGACGGAAGCAAAAAACCGCAAAAGTCAGTTGGCTCTTGAACTTCAGAGTATCGCATGTTTTTGAAAAGTGCAGTAAAAGGCTATAACTTATCTTTCTTCTCTCTTTTTCCGCTGGGAAAAAAGAAGAAACATGGATAAGCTTGCTAGTTTTCAAAACTGAGAGATTTTTCTGCCGAAATGGAAATTCCTTTATTTACCACTTGACACTTATGCCGTCTAACCGATTAATAGCGTTTGTCATTTGTGGTGTTGTTTAATAACTTTGTGGAGGCAATATTGAAGGTTAAAATTTTTTTGGCACACAGCACCTGTTAGAGGAACTGCTGGTGGACGACATTTTTTTTTTATCATTTATAGTGGATTTGTAGCCTCAAAGTAGCAAAAAACTGGAAAACTTCCAGAGATATAATTTGTGCTTTTGTGTACTACTAGGAAGCGTGAATTCCGTGTTTGGCTTATTCAGTCACGACAAATGTGTGTACATGGGATAAACCACTATGGAATACTTTATTTTTAAGATATCACTAGTCTGGTTACGAGCTGCTATTATCATCTTCGACAAAGCAACAAAAATTGCTCTTTATTATAAAAAAGGCGATAAAGATATAAAAGCAAGCAAGTCATCTAACTTGTAGTTGGGTAAAGAACAGTTATGATTAAGAGATTTCCTATTTTATACATAAAGCTGAATATGTTAAACCGCAGGATAAGCATGGCGTTTTTGGTAAATTTATTTTCGTTTATTGAACATGTTTTCGCACGTTCAGTTTATGTATGAAATTGTGTTTAACTATGCGACGACAGAATGGATGAAAACTTGACGGGCGGTCTGCTTATTTGATAGCAGTATTGCGTTTATTCTACACATGGCATCCTGTCAATGATTATTTCTCTTTTTTGCAAGGAGAGACATCATTTCCCCACTCCACTATAGCTACTTGGGGAGGGGGGGCTTTCGTGCAGTCTTTTAAGGAGCTGGTTGCAAAAAAGGTGACCTAAAATTGTACCCCTTAGGCGAGCTGCGACGTTCATAAGTTGTCGTTGAATCTCGTATCCGTCATATATCTTCTTATCTATGAAAAATTTGTTGTTTTCACCTGCCCTATTCTCCTTAATTAGAAATTTCTGTTAATATATGGACACAAACGCTCACAGAAAGAGAAACAAACATGATGACTTTAATTTACCTTGCTATTCTCTATTTTTATTAAAATTACCACTATAAGGCGAATTCATGTTATAGACGAGTTTAACGTAACAAGAAATATAAGACACTTTAACAAGTGGGTAACAAATGCTTGCATTGGTAAGTTCCAAAACGATTAGAGAAGCCTGATATTTCTTGAAAACAAAACATTAAAACATCCGCTGCTGAAATTATGAATTAATTTGGGACTTAGTTTTGTATTATGTGGAGTTGATTAATTTTGTGTTGGTGGTAGATAATAACAGACAAGTTTAATAACTAAAGACCAGTACTGAAGATTAAAACATTTGTTTAATAATATGCACGATGCACCTCATGGTCGAATAATTTCTTATATTTGAAAACTCTAGTCCAGAAAGATAATGCAAAGGAAACTGATGTTTAATACGTGTCTTTATCTTTGAAATCGAAACGGCTAAACTTTACTTCCAATTTCGTTGGCCAAACTACCCCTAAATCTAAATATTGGTGCGAGAGTGAACAATTATACATGAGAAGTTTATGAAGGGGTTCAATCACAGTTCGTGTTGGTCTAAAGAGGTCCTTAAAGCACTTCTGGTCGACGCTTAAATCCAAAGACCCATTTGAATTCAATCTATAAAGTAAAAACCCGCAAGAAGGGACAACAGAGGGAACGCGAATTGATGTTTCAAGCATAGCTCAGACAGGTGAACCACTTGTACCTCATTAGCATATGTTTATCATTCTTTAAGACAGCTAATATATAAACTAAGCAGAGGCCCCGTTAAATATTACCATTTCCTTAAAACAATAAACTTCTAGTTTGCAAATCTTACTGTTTTTACACAGTAAACTTTGAGTAGCATCACTGTTTCTGTCCAATACGGATCGACCAACCTATGAGAGTACATTTTCTACAGAAATTTTAAACATGATATTGCTAAAACCTTTCTAGAACTGAGCTGTGCATCTTTTTAATCTCTATAAATCCATCGCAAAATCTAAAACTAAAACCTTTTATAACACTGAAATATTTACATGACTTCTGTAAGTATTTGAAATACTTAAGCTGAAAAAAGAAGTGTATTCTACCAATTAATCGCTCTTGGTAAAAAAATCGGAGACTGCTTTTGTCGTTTTCATTAAGAATACCTCTTACTCTTGCCTGAAAACTTGAAAAGTTTATCCGAAAGTTATTCGAAAGTGATTTAGTCATCACTACTCAAGCTATCCTGCAGCTGTTTTACAACTGGAAAATCCAAGTTAAGAAACTAGTCGCTGAAAGGCGTTCGCTGGGCTGCCACAAAAGATAGAGTAGATGGAAAAATTGTATTGTATGAAAATGAAAAGTTTACCACGAAATGTTAAACAGAAAAAGCGAAGACTTTAGGCCCATGGCACCTCAAATGAAAGTTAGCAGGATTCAGGCGTAATGTAGAAGGTAACCAGAGAGGCGGCGAGTAGTGAGTTCCCAAACTTGAATGTTGACAGGGAATTGTTGGTATAGAGCCTAGAAGGTGAGCAATAGAATTTTCAATTTAAAGCTTTCAGAAACAGGAAGCCAGTTTCTCTGAGAATGACTGGACAACCGAAAATTTGACTAACAATACACCAGTGTTTAACTGTGACAATATATGGATCGAAACGCACTAATGACATGACAATACGAGTCTTCATAGCCAATAACATCACCGCTTAACTGACAGACGACCAATAACATCGGGACTTACAGCGAAATTCCTTGTATCTCGCTGCGCGTAATGGAAAGTTTGAAGGGATTTCGGGTTTTTCTGTTCCGTCAATCATTTTAAGGAAGGCGGGGTTAATGCAAATCACAATGTAATGTTCGCCCAGCTTGGCTGAGAATGACTCTAGACTGTTCAAGAATAGCGAAGGAAATCGCGATGGTGAGTGGATTTTTTGTCCAATACTGCCGCACTGTTACGGACCGTTAACAGCAGTTAACGGACCGTACGTTCTGCACAAACCTTCACTATTACTAACGGTCCGTATGCTGAGCACATACGGAGCGTGCATCTCATTATTACATGAGGGCACAATGCGTTACGGTTCGTTCGATCCGTACGGTCCAAGACATACGGAGCGTGCATCTCATTATTACATCAGGGCACAATGCGTTACGGTTCGTTCGATCCATACGGTCCGTAGACATACGGAGCGTGCATCTCTTTATTTCATCAGGACACAATGCGATACGGTTCGTTCGATCCGTACGATCCGCACGGCACAAGCGCAAAAACCAAGAAAGGCGCACTCTAAATTTAATATTCCTCGTTCTATCAACCATAAACCAGCACAAGCGCAAAAACCACGAAAGGCGCACTCCAACTGTGATATTCCTCGTTCTATAAACCATAAACCAACACAAGCGCAAAAACCAAGAAAGGCAAACTCCAAATGCAATTTTCCTTCTTCTGTAAATCAAAACAACCCAAAAACCACGGTATGCACGCTCTAAGTTTTATGCTTGTGTCTAAATGTGATGTTCTTGTAAGTCAAAAACCAGAACAAGCACGCTTCAAATGTAAGAACAATCGTCAATAAGTTTATAACTAGGAGCAATCGGAGCTTAAGAGGGTGCGTTCGATATGTTTGTTCTGCCTACAGGTAGCAGTTGAGGCGGAAGGGTAGTTGCGATATACATTAATATGATTATGGCATTATTTTGAACGTAAGGGTTGCGTACAGCGAAACCTCTATTTAAACTGTGTATCATAAGTATCGTAAGAACGTTTTCAAAAGATATCGTATGGTTCGGTGTCAAGTGCTTGTAATCGGGGGAGACATCATGCCAGAGTGCGTTGGGCGTGTAAATGGAACATTTTGTTTTACTGGCGCAGTTGCTCAAACGCTGATTAGTGCTTAACCCGGGATTCTTTTTCTTTCTTCAAAAGCATTTCTTCGGATAATTTTCTCTGTTATTTTTAAGAGCATCGAATCATCAACTTGTTGACAAAATGAATTACATTGAATTTACTGTTTTAAAAGCTTTCACATCGCGTGTTGATTTCAGTGACTTGAGGGCGGCGCTACTGTGGTCTGGTTTATAAGTTTTTCCTAAAAAATAACATACAGTTAAAGTGTTCGTTTGTCCGGTGCCAAAAATATCACAAGTCATGATCAAATGGCGCCGCCGAGTTTCACATCTCGGTATGTTTGCTTTGTGACACGACGGCCGCCGAACAAAACCCGGTTTGATGCATGCACCAAGAGTCGCAGACATTTTCCAAAGACAGTCACGAACCATGCTGAAAAATATGAAGGCTTAATCCAAAGTAAAATTTAACAGCAAACTTCTGAAAGATGAACGTGTTGGACGATTCAGCAAACACAGATCGATGTACGCTTTACGAGGATTCAGCAAACTTGTTAAAAGGTGAACGCTTTACGAAGACAGAACATCAGACCTCCTTTGAAAGATGAACGCCGAGGACACAAGAATCACTACATGAGATAACGCGTCAGAGCGAGGCAAAACTTAAGCAAGCGCCTCAAAGCGAGGCAAATGTGTGTCGACGACGACGACGAAAATACAATCTCAAAAAAACCTCCCTTATTAATTGCACAGGACACCCAATAATGCACAGAGCACACAACACAATTTAGGGGTTGCGTTCTCGTACCTCGAACGCAATTAATATAAGCACGCATCGAATGTAAAGGCAAGATAAGCAAGCACCAAAAATGTAATTTTCAAACGTAGTATTTCTTTATATAACCAAGATAAGCATGCTCTATATAAATTTAATGTTCCTTCTCTATACGCCAAAAACAAAAGCAAGCGCACTTTAAATGCAAATGTTCTTCGCTTGCTTTTCTTACTACGTTTGCTGCACAAAACAAATGTAATATTCATTATAAAACTGCTCCTCGTTCTAATGTCACAAACGAGGGCACGCGCGCTTCAAATGTAACAATCGCCTCGTTTTATATAAGCTGTCAAATTCTTCCCAATAAGCACGCAGTACTTTGTATAACCATGATAAACATGCTCTATATCAATATATCATTTTAAGTTTCCTCTTTCTATACGCAAAAAAAAAGAAAAGCAAGCGCACTTTAAATGTAACTTTTTTAAGGTAAAACTTTAAGAACAATCGTGTGCAGTTAATGAAATAGGAAGAGAGAAGTGATTGGTGGAGCCGAGGAGCCATGTGCACGACTTTGTCCTCTGGGGTGGACGGCAGTGGGGAGGATAAATATGGAGAACACAGGAGCAGATCACAACACCAGTTTGTGCCTTACTTTTCGCATGCAACAGTTTGGAGAAGTGGATGTTGATGCAAACATATTTTGACAACGAAGTGTAGTCGTCAAATTCTACTTAAAAAGTACTCTTATTGGTTAGAGATTGGTTAGAACTGCTGGGCCAACTGAAATACCCATTTGGAGATGATGTACCTGCTGCTAAAAATGCAAAATTATTTTAAGTCCCACTTATGAGATGCGATTTACGGACCGTAAAACACTCTTTACAGACCGTATACCCCTGTTGTCCATCCGTTCGATCCGTACGGATCGACAAACCGTATATAACCACTCTTGCCATGAAAATAATTATTTTAAGTCCCACTTATGAGATGTGATTTACGGACCGTAAAACACTCTTTACAGACCGTATACCCCTGTCTTCGATCCGTTCGATTCGTACGGATCGACAAACCGTATATAACAGCTCTTGCCATGAAAATATTTTAAGTCCCACTTATGAGATGCGACTTACGAACCGTAAAACACTCTTTACAGAACGTATACCCCTGTTGTCGATCCGTTCGATCCGTACGGATCGACACATGGCTTATACAAACCGTGACGGTGCGGGTGTATTAGACAACCCTCAGGAGGGAGGAAGGCGAACGTTGCTTTATTCTTACAAGTGACAAGAATAAGGAAGATCAGAAAAGTCTGCGAGGCAATCTTAAGTCGATTATTGCCCGAAACAGGAAGATCACAAAGCAATCAACCTTGAAATACCAAAGAAATAAAACGGATCGAAATCTACCAGTCACGAATCACAAACCATGACCTTTTGAACTCTTGCAAGTAAACATGTGTTTCCTAAGAGGTCCGCTAAGATGATTGACGGAACGGAAAGACCCAAGAGTTGCAAAACGCACAGCGCTATACAACGAATGTCGCTATAATTGACCAATCAGGTTAATAATCATCAACTGACGTGATACAACTCACTTTGACTTTGAAGATGACTACCGCACAGGTTGTCGAAACGTCGATCACTGTCAGCAACAGTCCTATTCAGGACTACGTTCACCCGGACGATCATGCTCAACCTACTTATGAAACTTATGGGTTCAAACCGTTCGCAAAGAGAGGGGAGTAAAATTCATAACAGAAAGGAAGACTCTGCGCGTTTTTAGGTTTTTGTAACACGGTGCAAACAACTGCACAGTAAATTTTCAA
The DNA here is from genome assembly GCA_964035705.1 of Porites rus. NCBI lineage: Eukaryota > Metazoa > Cnidaria > Anthozoa > Scleractinia > Poritidae > Porites > Porites rus. The sequence continues at coordinate 45,609,679 of OZ037993.1, forward strand.
GAAGTCATAGTAACTACTCTAGTGGGGTTAATTTAACTCCTTTAGTGGAGTTATTTTTTTGGGAGTTATTTTAACTCCCAAAAGGAGTTTAAAGAACTCTTTTCAGGAGTAAAAATAACCCCAGATATTGAGGAGTTAAAAGAATCCCCGAAAAGGAGTTATCCTGTACCTAAAATTTTTACTCCACTTTCAGAGTTAAAAACGGAGTAAAAACAAACCATGTAAGGCGCAAAAATAACCCAATTTTCGGAGTTATTTTAACTCCAGACTGGGAGTAAAAAGAACTCTATTTCAGGAGTAAAAATTACCCCAAATTTGGAGTTACATTAGGAGTTAAAGTAACCCCCAGAAGGGGGTTATCCTGTACCTAAAATGTTTACTCCATTTTTGGAGTTATAAAAACTCCCTAAAAATTACGGTGTGTGCCACTCTATCAACCCCAAAACGCTTGTGATTCGCATCGTTTTCAAAAAGAGCACTGGTAATGCAAAGATTGAGAGCAAAATAGCGCCAGAATGTTGCTGCACTAAAAAATAATTTGCTGGGCTCTGAAAGTTCTATTACGACTAAAGTAAAAACTGCTTAAATGCATGCCAAACAGCAAGAGAATGGAGATCTTCCCGAGTGGGTTATTGTAAAACTTGACGTAATTGCCGCTTGCTGACACTGAGTATAAATCCTATAGAAGCCACCACCGTTATAGTTATTCCAGTGACGGTTGTGAAGGCGATGTTGACAACAGGTAACTTTCCACATCTAGCGTGCCTTTTTTTTTACTTTGTGTCTGGCTCACACTTTGTATCTAGCTGCCGATTATACAATAATCATGTCAAGGTCACGGGTAATCATGTCATGTATGACCGCGCTGCATGATTTCTAAGGGTAATCATACCAAGTTCGCGCGCTTTGTGTTGCTTGCCGTCAGTAGAGAAGCAAAAACATGACTTCCAGCTTTGCTTCGTTGACCGAGCAAGACATCGAAAAAGTAGTTGAAGACAAGGACTCACAAACACAAAAGGGTCCACGAAGGTGGCAAAGGAGCTGTTTGCTGATAACGTGAAAGAGAAAGAACTGAGAGAACCTGAGGAAAAGAAAGAGCTGGCACAAACTTTGAACACATTTTATGTCGAAGCGAGAAAGAAAGGATTCGTTCAATCAATGTATAATAAAACAATTATTAGATTCGGTTTTTGTGCGGAAAAAAGCCAAAAAGGCTGTCTGGTAAACCCCGTCTGGATCTAAATAAATTATCTAAGTTAAGCAAGGTCTTAATCTTAATCTGACTAAACACACAAAGTAACAAAGGTTAGAAACGGAGCGAAACTGTTGAAAGTATTATTTTTCATATTTATTTGACGTATGGTAAACTGGAGAAACATAACCCATCATGGTTTTTAAGTACAAGCCCTTACGTTTTCTGGCTCCAGAGCGTTGTTAGGAAACCCGGTATTGACAGGCGCGGACAAAACCGTTGTTCGCAATGCGTTGTTGAACGGGAAATTCGACACTTGTGACCTGACGCATTCCACAGTGTTTTTGTGGGGACGGAAAAGCACAGCAAAGGAGAATGTAGACTTTAGGTCCAAACAGGCAACCCAACAAACCAAAGGAAGTTGCTAACGTCGTTGAACAGGAAACGAGCGTTATATACCAGCGGTCAAACGTAAACGCTACAGGTCGCCATTGATGACAACAGTAAAATGTACATGGAGAATCCTGTGTATTTTGTCTCTTTGAAGTTCGAGGAATTCCTCTTGTTTTGAAAGCGTAATATGTACACAATTAAAGAGGGCCACAGTTGGTATGTAAAAAGAAACCGTGATGAAGAGTGCGAAGCCGGTGAATCTGTAATAAGGTTTACACACAAGGAAGACGTGCCAGTGTGAATAGATGATTTTTTTCGCTCCAACTTGGGGAGTCAGTCAACATCCACAGAACTAACAGGGAGATTGGGACTACATTTACAACACTAATAAAAATTGTCTGCCATAAAAGGGTTTTGTAACATGGTGTAAACAATTGGGCGATTTTGCCAACCTCAAATACGCTTGTAATCCGCATCGTTTTCGTAAAGAGCACTTTAACAGAGATTGAGCTAGGGAAAAATAACGCCAGAAAGTTGCCGCAATGCGAAGTAAGTGTCTAGGTTCAGAAAAGTCGAGGACAGCTAATGTAAGGAGAGCTAAGATGCCACAGAGTAACAGAAGAGAGATGTCTCTGTCTCTGCCTTAAACGATTGGGATGTTGTAAAACTTGATAACACAACTGTTATGGTAATACCTGTGTGGCTGTTTTGAGAGTGATGTTTAAGATGGGTGGTTTTCACGCCTGGCACCCTCTTTATTTAGACGCTGTCTCTGGCTCACACGCTGTGCAGCCTGTGGATCCGATCTCTGTGCTGATGATTCCCTGAGGACCCACGACACAATCCCAACAACATGGTGAAGTGATTTCCATTTTGGTGCCTGGCAAGCATTCACATCAACAAAATGAAACCGGAGTTGACGGGTTCTTCCAACGCAAATGCAATGTACAGTATTTTGGAAATTCCTGGTGATGTGTGAAGCAGACGAACGATCTACAACCCTATCAAATCGCACTTTTTCAGTCAAACCATCAAAACTGACGTTTTTAAAATATTTTTGAAAATCACGTCCATTAATAGTCGGATGGACCGAAGGATAACTACCTGAATTTTGAAAACGTTGTTCAGCTGTTCAGCGGTAAGTGATATCCAAAGCGTATGCAATGGAGTACACAGCATCAATCGTATACGATACGAAGGAGCTATGTAACTTAGGAAACGCCTGATGTAACGTGAAATTCCCCCTGCAGGCTTTAGTTCCCAATTCAAAGGATTCGGCGACTGAACAGTTAAATTGCGATCGCCAGAATTCTCTCCACCATTCTATGACGATCGCGGCGCTTTTTGCAGGGGTGATCATCTCAACGTGCTCCTCAAATGCAGGAACAGGGTAGTCTTATGAATATATTACCAGTAAGCCGCTGAGAATCGAGGAGCGCGGGTCTAACAAAAATGTTTCTTCGATGGCGTTTCCGTCGCCTAGTATCAAGGTCTTTCCTTGTAAGCCTTTTTCGGTTGCCTTAATGAAGAAAGTTAAGTTTTTAGATATTTTCCTTAAAGTCAAACGATGATCACTCCTATTCTACGGTGCATCTTGATTTTAAAAAGTGTCTGTTTTAGGTTTTTGTGGTAGTCTAGTCGTGGAATTAACTCATAAAATGCAATGCAGAACGCGTTTTCTTGTTCTAAGCTTCTTTCTCCAACGTCAAAATTCCATTCTGTCCATAAGAGTCATCCAAACCGACAGCCGCCACGTATGGCCAGTTTAAAAAAGCTCTATTATGTCTGCCATAGCCTTTACTAGCAACTTATCAGAAGGCGCTGGCCTGAAAAAGTCATTGTAAAATTCTATGGTTGTTGCAGTTGAAATTATGGCAGAAATCGCGGCGACCTTTAGTAAGCTTGCTACCAATAATACACTGGCAGAGTCAGAAGGGCCAGTTAGCGCTGAAGTGGGCTTGGACCCGACCGACCTCGTAGAATTGCTCTTGACAGACGTAGAAGCGTTCGCTCTGTACATGCAAAACGGATCCCTATTGCGCTGAAAGTCAAAGGGTATCTGCATGGCCATTGCCCTACTGTCGCAATAGTTCCTTATGTCGTGACCGAGGAGCACATTTGGTAGAAGACTGGAGTTCTTGTTTATACTGTTAATTGCAAAAATTACAGCCTCGGCGCGTCCGAATTCTTTAGCGGAAAAATCACCCCATTGTTTCTCGCCTGTGGCCTTATGGAGACTTAATAGTCCACCTAACATTACGTCCCCATCTTTATAGGCTCTCAGTCCTTAGTTGCAAGATGTGCAGTGCCCAAATAGCGAAACAAAGGGAATCAATCTTAAACCGCAGAAAACCATTTTTCTTTTCCAAGTCATCACCTTCATTCTTGCCGCCCGAAACAAATATAGGTTGTGAGCTAGCCACCCAGTAATACGTCAGCAACAATCTCTTAATTCCATCGAGAGAACTGATAGTCTTAACCGGTTTTTGTGTTTGCATACGTGCTTAATGTTGCTGGTTGACCCTCTAACTCAAGACTAAGCACCTTTCATTCCCACGACCTGCTGGACACAAATGGTGTAAGTCGTTTGAGAGAGCTCGTCGTGAAACGCTAACTTTTACATATGACAAATTTTTTGAAGTGAGTATCATTCCAAAGTCATTTATTAGTCATGAGTAAGAAAAAAATTGTGAAAAGGAGGCAGCAGACTGGCATGCAGTATTTGATAAAGAGGAGTCGCTTTCCTTCTGGAATGGTTTCTCGAGCACAAACCGCAAAGGATGCCGAGCACGTCCAAGCTACTTTGTCATATCAATTTAAAGATGGGACTCCTAAACCATTACTTTAACTAGGATCGATCGCAATACACTTTTTTGTACTTTTGTACTCACTGTAAATGGTGTTTTTGCTAAACCAACAAAACTTATCATTTAAATTGGACACTTTACAAAAGCGTACTCTAAGTTTTGTGCATCGCGCTGTATCATGTCAAGGTACAGAAGAAGCACTGGTTTTGACTCATCTCAATGCTGTAACACTCTAAGAATGTTTCCACAGGCATCGCATGCACTCACATAACTTACCTTGACGTTTTTGTTGGACGGACTATTTCTTTTTAAAAAAAACGGCAGAAATTCCCCAAAAACCTTCTTTAAGGCTGGATTGCTTATCTTTAGATAACCGCCATCAGAGATTTAAAGCAACCCGTCCTTTTCCATGGACAATTTTTTAGTTATAAATTGTCCAAAGTATATAACATGACTTTTAGATCAAAACTAAGTCGTAATTGTTAAGTTACAAAAAATGCTTTTTGAAATGATTTGAGTAGGCACCTTAATATATGCGTCGTTGTCAAATGTTTTGTAACGTTCAATTAGGCAATTAAATATAAATACGCTTTTCAATGTTGTATCCCACATGAATTTTCTTAGTAATGCAAAATTTGGTATCTCTATCTGCTTTTTTTGCCTTAATTGGAAATTCCCGTTAGCTTATTTGTGGGCATGAACGCCAGAGGAAACGAAACAAACGGAGATAACTAATTTTGCCTGCCAATCCTCATTTTCTTTGAAGTATCCTCTCTATGACAAAAGATAAGTCAGTTGGGGTGATCATCGATTAATTATCAGTTCTTAGTAAATGATAAAAGACCTGTTTAATAACTTTAAAGCAGTATTCAAAATTAATTTATGTGTTTTGTATGCTGCGTCAGGCCGCGAGTAATTTCTGGTGGACGAAAAACTCTAGTTTATAACGAAAAATCCAAGACACAAAATTAATGTTTAATGAGTGTCTCTCTCAGTACGGATGAGAGATGTCCCGCGAAACTGTCCTGAAGAAGTTTTCCTGCAATTTTGAACTCATGTCTATGCTTGCGGCAGATGAGCTGATGGCAAGAATATCAATGCCTTGAAGAAAGCTTCCAAACCAGCACTGCGCTGGCGGATTGTTTCAGGACCAATAAGCACTGAAATTGGCTTGCATCTGTTTTGCATGGTACCGTCTGTTGCAAAATTATCTTGCATGAAGTCGTAGGCTATTTTCACGGCCAAGTTCGTGCTAAAGACAGTAGTTTTGTATGTCACAGCCGATTGTCAGCTTCTACTTGCTGTAGTCCACTTGTGAAAAGATTACCGCAGTGATCATGACTCTCAGTTAGGGAAGAGTATGCTGAGCAGAGCCAACACTTCTCTGAGATCCTAGAAATATTGCTTCCCTAGCGGTCAGTACATCGCTAAGTATCCAAGTCTTTCCATTATGTTTTTGAGCAGTTGCTTTTGTACAAATCGCTCTTCCGTAAATGCCACAAAGCCAAACGATGATGACTGCGATTTCCGACTTTTTCGAGGACAGTTTGACTGATTTTATCTTCGTAGTCTAGCAGCAGCATATACTCAGAAAAGGAAATGCAAAAAATGTCTGTGTTGTAGGATTCCTTTTCCAACGCCGAAATACCATTCTATCCATAAGAATCATCCAAATGCACAGCCGCCACTTATCTCCAGTTGAACAATTCTAAGACGTCTGCCACTGCCTCTACTTGGCAGATGTCTGGTGCAACTGTTCTGGAGAGGTGTTCATAGAAGTTTGAACTCAGCTCTATGTTCTTTGCACTGGGACTTATGGCGGGAATATGAAAAATTTGAAGGCCACCTATTAGTACCTCACCTCCGGTATTGAAGGGTCCAACAAGCGCTGAGATTGCTTTGGTTTTGTTTTCGACTGGGTCTCATTCAGTTGTTAATGTTCTTTTTTTCTGTCTATAAGTTCACTGAGGTTAGCAGAAAGATACTGAAAACAGGTCCTGAAGGAAATTGTTCAAATATTTTTTTCCCTTTTTATTCGCCAAAAGAATAGCTGGTTGACAAACTGGAGAATTGTAACTTGTCACAGTTCACTTGTACCGTCCCTCCTGCTGTTTGACTCCAGAGAAACGTTGGGCACTCCCTCATTGATAGGTGCAGGGAAAACTCTTGTTGCCGTTACATTATTAAATGAGAAATTCGTCACCTGCGATCTGATACTTTCCATGGAGTTTTGCTGGGGACGGAAGAGAAGAATGAAGATTTTCGGTCCGAACATGCAGCCCAACAAGCCAAACGAAGTTACTAACGTCGTAGTACATGATACGAGTGTTACGTACCAGCTGTCAAAAGCAAACGCCACAGGGTAATATGCTATTGATGACAATAGCAGAATGTACATAGAGAATCCTATGTATTTTGTTTCGTTAAAGTTCTCGGGAATTCCTCTTGCTTTGAAAGCGTAATATGTACACAAGAGAGCCACAATTAAGGTGTAACTACAGACTGTGATGAACAGTGCAAGGCCTATGTTTGTGTCGAAAGGTTTGCACACAAGAAAGATGTACTCATCTGAGCGAATGATCTTTTTACGCCTTGGAGGATCCAGAACGATCCAGAGGGCCAACAGAGAGAGGGCAGTTAAATTGATAACAAAAAGGAAGACGCTTTGCGTTTTTAGGTTTTTGTAACACGGTGCAAATAACTGCGCAACTTTATCAACCTCAAAAACGCTCGCGATTCGCATCGTTTTCAAAAAGAGCACCGTAATACAAATATTGAGAGCAAAATATCTCCAGAATGATGCTGCACTGCAAAGTGATTTGCTGGGCTCTGCAATTTCAAGGACTGCTAAAATAAAAAGTGCTGAGATGCCAAACAGCAAGAGAAGGGAGATTTCCCTGCTGGAAGCCTTCAAGACTAGGGTATTGTAAAACTTGACGCAAGTGCCACAGACTAACAATGTGAGGATAAATCCGACGGAAGCCACCACTGTAATGGTTATTCCAGTGGCGGTTGTGAAGGTGATGTTGACAATAGGTAACTTCTCACACCCAGTGTGCCCTTCATTTGACTTTGTCTCTGGCTCACACTTTGTACAGGTGGTGGATCCAATGTCGGTGCTGATAGTTCCAGGTAGACACTTTTTACATTCCCAACAGCATGGCTCGGTGATTTCTTTTCTGGTGCCAGGCAAGCACTCCGACGAACAGAACGAAAACTGAGTCGACAGGCTTTTCCATTGTAATCCCGAGACATTTAAATTGAGTCTAGGCGTACCTTCTCTATCCCAGACTCCAATCCGAATCTTTTTACGAGCTCCTTCTGTGGTTGATCTACTTCGAAAGTTAATAATGTCGTATGAAGCAGATAAAGGATCACCAAACATGTCAAACTGAACTTTGCCAGTTAAACCATCAAAACTAACATTTCGGAGATATTTCTGTAGATCACGTCCCTTAACAATCGGCTGTTTCGAGGAAGAACTATCTGTATTCGTAACTAAATTGTGGTTAATGTTATCCAGAGCGTGCGCAATAGCGTAAACAGCGTCAATGTCATACGACACGAAAGAGTTCCTGATCTTTTTTAGCGCATTGTGTAGCGTTAGATTTGATTCGCAAGTTGGAATTCGTCCCAGATCAATTGCTGAGCAGTTGAATTCTAATCTCCAGAATTCCTCCCACCACTCTCTGCCTCTTTCAAGGGTTTTTGCAGGGGTGATAATCTTAAGATGCTCTTCAAAGTCGGGTACGGGATAGTCATGTGGCTGTATTCCTAAGGAGCCATTAAGCATTGCGAAGCTAGGGTCAAGTAGCACAGCTTCTTCAGAGGTCAATGCGTCGCTGAGTATCCAAGTCTTTTCTACAAGGTTTTTACTCGTTGCCTCTCGAAAAAACTCTCTACCATAATCGCTTGCTAGCCAGACGACGATCACTCCGATATTAGACCTGAGCTCAATCTTAGCAACCGTTTGCTTGATCTTATCATGATAGTCTCGTCGTGGGATGTGCTCCGAAAAGGCAACGCAGAAGGTTTTTCTGTTGTATGATTCTTTCTCTAGTGCCCAAATACCATTCCGTCCGTAAGAGTCATCCAAACCCACAGCCGCCACGTATGTCCAGTTAAAGAGTTCTATAATGTCTGCCATGACCTTTGCCTGCCAGATGTCAGGTGGAACTGTTCTGAAGAAGTGTTCGTGCAATTTTGAACTCAAGTCTACGCTTGTGGCAACTGAGCTGATGGCGGGAATGTCAACGACTTGAAGAAAGCTTCCAACCAGCACTGCGCTGGCGGAAGTGTCAGGACCAATAAGCACTGAGATCGGCTTGGATCCGTTTTGCATGGTATTGTCCGTTGGAGAATTATCTTGCATGAAGTCATAGGCTATTTTCACGGCCATGTTCGTGCTAAAACAGTAGTTTCGTATGTCATATCCTAGCGTCACGTTCGGAAGAAGAACGGGATTCTTGTTTATGCTTTCAATAGCGAATATTATAGCTTCTACATGCCCCAGTCCAGTTGTGAAAAGATTACCGCAGTGATCATCACCCTCTGGTAAGCGTATGCTGAGCAGACTCCCGACTATTACGTCGCCATCCCTGTAAACTCTAAAATCGTGGTTGCAGGTTGTTTGTGGAATAAATCGGGATATAAACAGAAATAGTCTTAAGAGGCTGGAGAACACTATACTTCTCATCCAAGTCATCTTCTTTATATGCTGTGCAGAATCCTGGAGGAAAATCATATTGATAGACATTTGGACATGCTAACATGATTCCCCTAAAAAATTTCCCACGCCCGCTGGAGATAGCCAGACACACAAAAAGAAGTGTAAAGTATCAAATTATTATCTTTAGGCCGTTTTGTCCTTTTCGCTCATGTTTAACAAACGAAAAAGGAAATATCAAAGGAATTTGGATATAGCCTTAACAACATGATTAACATATACCCTTGCTTAGTATTATTTTATTGTGAATAATATTTCGTGAATTGAAAGGAAGGGTTGTCCGACGGCGGTTTTCGCCTTGCCGAGGATGATCGACGTTTACCCTTTACTGGAGGAAAAAGGTGGCATCAAACGTTTCAGTAAGTGTGACTATGATAGTTTACTAGAGCGGGCCGATACACCCAGCCTGGCAAATACGACAATTAGCAATATGATGATGTGTATTTTGAAATGCATTAACTTTATTAACTATCCAGAATACCTTAAAGAGGTATTTCAGTTTAGCACGACTGACTATAGCTTAAGAGGTACGAATGTGTTAGTCTTGCCCAAAACCCAAACACCTACATATAGCCTTAACTCAGTTAGAAATGCCGCATCGGGAAGGGGGGTGGGGAAGGGTACTTCCTTATAAGAGGCTAATGGGGAAGTGCCGCTGGATGGGGTCACATTTTCAATAGAATTGCTATAATGGGGTAGCACACTTTCGGATTTTTTAGGATAAGACAGTTCTTCATATTTACGGTTAGCAAACGTACCAGAATGTTTGTATCGTAGAAGAAAAGTAAAGTGTTCTTCATTCAATGTAAAAAATGTATCAATTCATAAAAATAGAAAGTGACTAAGTTGGGATTGCAAAATTATATATTTTCTCCAAAAGTGACTAAGGAGGGGTCTAAAATTGGCCACAGAATAGACTATAGTGGGGAAGGGCTCTGAGAGGCCAGCAGCACATGTACCTACCATGCAGTAAAAATTAACCCAAGTACCCTCCCCGGGATGCCGCAGCGAAATATTGGTACTCGCTTCCCGATTCTTTTAGGAGAACCATTAGTCTGAAGGAACTTAGACGTTTACTTGTTTCTCATAGTTTCTTAAATTAGACGTTTACTATTACCAACGGTTTGTGTTTTCATGTAAATATGATTTTTATGTGTGATGTTGTATGTGTAACTCAACGGAGATACTAGCCTTTAGGCTACTCTAAAATCTGAAGTTAAATAAAGTTATGAATGCATGTTTGTAGTAGTAACTTTGACAATTTTGTTACTCAAACGGTGTAAATGGTTTATCATTCGAAAAGCCTTTAAGTCAAAGCCGTCGAGGAAACATTAAAATTGAGTGAAAAAGTATTTGTGAACATTCTGACTCAAAATGGCATACGGAAGAAACAGTAATGTATTAACTTCTATCGTCATTTTCAAAACGACCAAAAAGAATCCTTTTGTAATTGGAGGTTAGAGAAAAAACTGAATTGTTGAGTTTAGAGCCCTCTTTTCCATTCATATCCAGACAGGTCAATAAGCTAAAAAATATTGTTATATTCACAATGTGTCTTCTGATTTTATGACAGCAAATTTCTGAGCAGGAATTTAGTACAAAAGGGAACTAGTACTAATAGTAACCTTACCGATACTTGAATCACATTCAGTATGCTGGGAACGGTTCTTCGCTCCGTTAATCTTACGCCAAATTAGTGACAAAACCTGTTCTTTTTTAGTTTCGCTTATATATTTTACGTATTCAACGCAAAATAATCAACTTGGGCGATGTCAAGAGAAGTAATAAAACGATTTTTGTTTTACAATACCACCTGTTTTTGCGTGGGTCCATTTCAAATTTAAATAAACCATTAATTTTTTAGTAATATTGTCATTGAGTGAAACCATTGGTAGTTTGACTGCAAATATTGACTACTTTGACACTCGGTGATCGGATAAGTCCTTTACCATTTAAAGTGCTCCTACGACGAAAATGTTTTGCTTCATTTCCTACTTTTTAAAAGGTTCGAAGATATACAATTCGGGATAAAATAGATACTTGCGTTCTCCGAGTGGACATCTTTGATTGAAAACTCGCAAAAACCGTCTGCCGTTTTTCGTGATACGCAACATAAAGCCAGTGAGATTTTAGTGACGTGGTCTTACCTTTTACCACATAATTTATTTTCTTGTTGTGACGTAGCAGACTAGTCTTAAGACTAATGGTTGGTTCGTTGCGTCGTTTTCAGAGTTTGAAAAATGTTTTACTTAACGTATTTATTATCTGATTCATATGAATGTGAATCAGAACAATGTTTTAATGGCAGATTGCTCTGAGATGATAAAAAAAGTCCCTCGCTATCTATCAAGAAGGCGCGCTCCGAACAAATGTAAGAACTATAGGTCCAGATGAGATTCACTCCGCAAGCCGAAGTAAATATATGTGAGCTTACGAACGAGAAATACCATATGTTGTGCAGCGGGACGGTTTTGTTAAACATATCATATGTCTTGGACACTACCAGCCGGGAGGCCAGCCTTTTGTTCACATTTTAATAATCATTGTCAAGCTCAGTGGCTCTCTTGGACTCATTTATCAGATAATTTGGAGCAGTTTTCCCACAAGTATTGTGAACACTGCTTTTTATTCACATGCACAGTGTATAAAGAAGGCTTTTGGCTTATTGTGAAGGGAAAGAAAAGATTTTTGAAATTTTTCATTGAGTATTTAAAGCATATCAGCAGGTGCTTGGATGTTAATGCGTCGAATACAATAATAACTAAGTGCTTTAAGAACCGGCTAGCAAGAGTTTGTCATTTTATTTTTCAGAAAAATATAAAAACCTGTTTAGCCAAGCCAGATCAGGCAAGTTTTTATGTGTGGGTTTTAGTTGGATTATTCACGAAAATTTTCACCAAAGAGTTTGACTTTGATATTGCAAGTTTATATTACAAGAAAATACTTCACTTTAGCTTAAATGTTCCTTCTCATATGTTTCGGTCCCCTTCGATGTATTAATTTAAATTTATCCTGTGAAATGTGTATACAGTTGAACCTCTCCACAATGGCCACCTTGGTGACACAAGAAAGCGGCGGTTGTAGAAAGGTGGCCATTGTAGAGAGGTGGCCGTTCGTGGAGGTTACTCCTAATACAGGTTACAGAATTCAGTAAATATAAACGAAATGTATAATGTCTCAGAATAGAAACTTAAAACTATATAAACTTACAACTATATATGATTTATTTCATATATCATTAACACTATATAAACCTCGTTTTAAAGACATCTCAACTTTTTAATTATCAGCTTTCAAATGAGATGGCAAATTACTAAAAGCTTGGATTAAAGTATGAAATTGCAGCCTTTCTTCGCAGATTCTGTACGTACCTTAGGAAGTAAACCTTTACGCCTAGTGATGACTTGATAAAATAATTCCTAAACAAATCTGGAGCATTTTTATGGACATACTTAAACCTTCAAGTAAACTCAAAGGCTGGATTATGTACACCGGTCGAACCTCCAGTAACGACCACCTCTCCACTAACGACCACCTCCCTACAACGGCCACTTTTTTGGCGGAAGTCCATACATTGACTCTTGATGTTTAAACGTCCCTACAACGGCCACTTTCTTCCGTCCCTAAGGTGGCCGTTGTGGAGAGGTTTAACTGTAGTAGAACGTGCCTTATGGGACACTCAGCTCTACTGGAATAACAGCTGATTGTGTGGGGCTATGTTCACACTACAGTCAAACTTCTTTAATAAGGACACCAAAGGGACAGAACCAAGTGTGCGCTTTACAGAACTGTCCGTATTATAGAGTTATCCGTAAGGATAGGTTAGACCGTATCATCCGCGTACATTAACTCATTGAAAGCTGTCAAGCAATTAGGTAGATCTGTGACAAACAATGAAAATTCCAAAGGGCCCATAATAGAACCTTAATAAACTTTGGACACAATTTGTTGTGGAATGGACATATTACACCTCTTAGGAAAATAGCTGGTTGCAATCAGTAATATAAACAGTCGTCCGCTGATGTGTTCACCTTCACAAATCCCAAACACCTGCAGCTTATCAGGCCTATCTCCCTTCCCTCCATTTCTGCTTTTCGTCTCCTTCTTTCTCTCCTTCTTTCTGTCCTATCTTCTTCACCTTTATCTTGTTCCGCATCACCGTCATCGGTTTCTTTTTTAGTGGTCGCATGGTACCCCTCTGATCGTAGAGGTTCGTTTTCACGTTGCAGCTTATTCATTCTTCGCCTTATCGATATCAATTGATTATTGACGCCTTCTTTATCACGCCGTTGGCTTTGTCTGTGTTCAGACAGACTTGAGATCTGCCTGCTAATCTCATGCAAATCGCCTTCTTTTTTGCTTTGCCAAGCAGACAAATGGAGCGCCAGACTTTCTTTGTCAAACTCGGCATCTTCAAGCTGTTGCTCAAGGCGGGTGATCTTGTTGCGCTGGTTGGTGACCTCTGCCATGATCAGAGCTTTGGATTCTTGAATTGATCTGTTCTCTGGACTAAGTTCGTCTACTCTCTGAGAACTTAAGTTACTTCGAAGTAACTTAAGTTCTTGTTCTGCATCTTCCTTGGCTTTATGACTGATATTATACCTCTCTTCCAGTTCAGAAAGTCTTCTCTGGTAACTAACAACTTCGTGGCGCAGAGTTGCGCTTCTGACGGTGTCAGTGTTGTAGTTGATGGTTAGCCTTTCAATGGTCTCGTTGGCATCTTGAGTTTGATGTTTCGGCTCGCCGATCACCTTGTTACAATTCAGCTTCTCAGCCTGCGATTCATTTTCTCGTTCATGGCTGCGTTTATAAGTTATGTTATCAAATGACCGGTAGTGGAACTCCATGTCACTATAAATGTTACAAAGTAAATAAGCCATGCGGATTTGTGAGACGTAATATACGCCCCAAACACAAAACGCTAAACCTAAAATTTGTTACTATTGTTATACCAAATTTGGAGTATCCTGCCGCGATGTGGGTTCCAAACCAGCAGGAGTAGATCGATACAATTGAAGAAGAACAGAAGCGTTAAACAGGCGATGATCTATGATACCGTTACGAATATAGAAGAATTCGTGTCCAGGTAGTTTCTGTCAAGGTAGTTGATGTAGATAGGTGTAGTTGCTAAAATTTTTTGTAATTCCTGTAGTTGCAGTAGTTTGTTGTAGATGCAGTAGTTGCTGTAATTTCTGTATTTGGTGTAGTTTTCTCTAATTGGTCTAGTCTGGTGTAGTCGTTGTATTTAAGCTTAAATGGTGTTGTTAGGCGTAGTTGGTTTAGTTTAATGTAGTTTCTGTAGTTAGTGTAGTCGCTGTGCATGTAATGTGGTGTAATTGCTGTAGCTGGGTTCAGTTTGGTGTTGTTGGTAGAGTTGCTGTAGTTGGTTTAGTTTGGTGCAGTTGCATTTGCAGCTGCTGTAGTGATGTGTACAAACTACACCAACCTGCACTAAATTTGCTCGTTTGGAGCAACTTTTTGCATTCTGAGCAATTTCTTGTTCTTTGCCAATTCTGAGTTCTCGGAGCAGCTTTTAGCGTTTAAATTTGCCTTGCTTCCATGTTTCACCATTTTTAGTAGACAAGTTATGAATTTGTTGTGAAAAAGGAGCCAGATTCCCCCCTCTGGGGCAGATCACGGTTTTTTAAAGAAATTCAAAATGACGGACGAAGATGATGTGTATTTCTATCTATGTAACAACAACAACATCTCATATTTATCTGCATCATCCTGCACTAACCTGAACCTACGTGCAGCATTTTGAGGCAACTGGCTCCAAACTGCAACATCCTGCACCTGTCTGCGGCATCCTGCACCAACCTTCACCAACCTGCATTAGCTTGCATCAACCTGCACCAGCTTGCACAATTTTGCACTAGTCTGCACAATCCTGTACCATCCTGCCAATTCTGCACTATCCTGCACCAATCTGCTCCATCCTGCACATACCTGTACCTACCTGCACCATCGTGAGGTAGTCTGCATCAACGTGCACCATCCTGCCCCAACATTGACCAATATGTACTAACTTGCACCTTCGTTCAACATCCTGCACCAACATGTACCAATCTGCACCATCCTGCACTAACTATTACCATCCTTCACAATCATGCAGCATTTTGCACCAATCTGCATCATCCTGCACCAACTTGTATCATTCTGTACGAGCTTGCAGCATTCTGTGCCAGTCTGCACCATCCTGCACCATGCTGCACCAACTTTTAGCAACCTTCACCACCCTGCACCATCCTACACTATCCTGACCCAACCTGCAACATCATGCACCATCCTGCACTGATCTGCGCCATCCTGAACTAACCTGCAGAAAAATGCAGCGACCTGCACCATCCTGCTTTAATCTGCACCATCTGTCACCAACCTTCACCAACCTCCACCAACCAACACTAACTTGCACCATCCTGCACCCTACTGCACCAAACTGCACCATCGTGCACCAACTTTCACCATCCTGCACTTTCCTGCAGCATTCCGCACCAACCTGCACCAACTTTCACCAACCTGTATCAACCTTTACTAATTTGCACCATCCTGAACTATCCTGATCCAATCTGCAACACCATACTCCATCCTGTATCATCCTGCAGCAATCTGCACTATCTTGCACCATCCTGCACCATTCTGTACCATTCTACACCATCTTGCCCCAATCTACACCATCCTGCAGAATTATGGGATCAATGTTCACGCCAGATATAAAATATAAATCATGTTGGTGTTCCTGTTTTGAAAATGCACTTATTTCCTGCCGGAAAAAACCTAAAATGAAGTGAAACCACAGTGAAATACGTTACCTTAACTTAACACATCATTCATACGGTCTTAAAGCCTGCTTCATCATGTCTTTCGTGCGGAATGTCACATTGGACTGATAAGGATTTATTCCCCTCTTCCTGACATAATTAACCGAACGTTTCATTTTAGGTGTGCAACGAACGCTTCCTTTTGTCATCCCAGGAAATGCATGTAACAAATAAACTCCAACTGGATACTGGCTGAAAGGGCTCTCCTTATATATAAAGGGATGAGGTTGGATCAATATTAAGAACATGCAAAAACTAGGCCAGGTAGGTGTAATGATGAATTGTAGCTGGTGTGCAACGGACGCTTCCTTTTGTCATCCAGGAAATGCATGTAACAAATAAACGCCTACTGGAAGTCAGCCGAAGACAGATGTATTAAAAGAAAACTATCCCAAGATGGAGCATTTCTGTCAATGAAACCTGAAAATCGGCGAATCATTGAACGGTCCTACCTAGGGGTCAAAAGTGTCATCATTATTATATTTAAATAAGGAAATATCCAGGGCAAACATGCATAATTTTAGGAATATAAAAATTTATTTGGGGCATTTGGACAAATACTTAACTTTCTATTAAGGAAGAAAAAAAAATGCAATCTAAGCATGATTGGTGTTCCAGAATGTTCCTTAATCCGTTCATTCATTCGTCTCCGAATTCGAGTACTCGAAATTTGTCGAACACGAGACTATGGAAAGGGTACCAAAGACGCTGCTTTCGAACACCCCAAGAGCTCAAAACGTCACATCATCTCAATTAAATTAGACTAGCTCGTTTCGATTGGCGGAATAATGCATTTGACTTAAATCGTGCTAACTCCGCGTTAGCGATAGATTTTTTAGAGGCCGCTTACAGTATAAAGCGTGTTAAACAAACTAGATAAGATGAGATAAGATATGAACCTTTATTTAAGTGTCAGAGTATTTAGCCCAAAGGGACTAATTGGGGACATTAACTATTAAAAGAAAATGCTAAAACTGAGTATTTACAATAACATATATACCCTCAATAAAATGCAATGGAAAGTAGACAACTATAATACTGTGATACTTAAACTGTTGTATTTTCACTTCAGAGTTTATAACAGTTTCTATTATCAGAAATATACCCCGAAAAGATCAGTTTTCTAATTTTGTTCCAAAAACTGACTAAGCTAGCTAGAAGCTTCTCGTAGGAGTCTTTGTTTAGTTTAGACCACAAGAAGGGACCTATATATCTCATCGAACGATACTTGACTTTATACATCAGTACTACGATGTCTTGAAGTCTATATTGTACAACGTGGGAAGGTTAGCCCTCTCTAAGATTTCTTCATACGTATCCGAGTGGGATCTATATATGGCTCGACTCAATGCCAGTTCTGGTATTCGTTCCACCTTCCTTTTGTATGACGATTTACAAAAATGCCATATTAGGTGGCAATATGTAAGGTGGGGCAAAATAAAAGCTTCATACAGCAACAGCTTAGCCTTAGATGGTATTAAATGTCTTAAACGAGATAGTATCCCGACTTTTTGGCTAGTCTTTTTACACAGCTCACTTATATGCTTCTTTTAATCAAGGTCGTCGTCGATGTGGACTCCTAGTAGTTTAATGTCCTCTGATTTGTCAATGGTTAGGCCATCCAGGCTTAGCACTGCATCACTCGTATCTCCATCAATTTTTCTTGGGTTGATATTTAGGAGCTGAAACTTCTCTGGGTTAGCTGATAAAAGGTTAATTGAATACCATATCAGAGCTTGCTTGCTGCTTGTTTTCAGTTGCTGTCTAACTATTTCGTGATTTGTTCCCCTCACATGCAATTGATAGTCATCCGCGAACATGGTTATGTTTCCATTCTCGACATGCAAGGATAAATCATTCTGGAACATGTTCCAGAGTAAGGGCCAAAAGGATGATCCTTGCGGACATCCACGTTTCATAGGTTTCCAAATGCTGTAATTTCACCCAGTTTTACCCTGTTTCGTCTTTTTTCGAAAAACGATCGCATCAAATTGGGAGATCCACTTCCAAAGCCATAAGCCTCCAACTTCTTTATTTTTGAGTACAGGAACACAAAACATACAAGGTAAAGAAGTCTAGTGTATTTAATGATTAAGGCAGGTACAGATTGAAAAGTTTAAAGTATTTTTCCATGTTACTGGTCAAAAGAATGGCTGGTGGGCGAACTGCAATCCAGCGTTTTTAATTTTCGGTATTCAGTGCAGCGTTAGGTACTCCTTCATTAATTTGTCCAGGCAAAACTCTGGTTGCCGTTACATTTCTAAAGGAGAAATCCATCACTTGCGATCTGACGCTTTCGACGGTGTTTTGCTGGGATTGGAAAAAGAGAATGTAGATTCTGGGTCCGAACATGCATCCCAACAAACCAAACGAAGTTACTAAAGTCGTAGTACAAGATACAATTGTTACGTACCAGCTCTCAAAAGCAAACAGCACAGGGTAATATGCCAGCGATGACAACAGTAGAATATACATAGAGAATCCTATGTATTTTGTCTCATTAAAGTTCTCGGGAATTCCTCTTGCTTTGAAAGCGTAATACGTACACAGGAAAGCCACAATGAGCGTGTAAGCACAGACTGCGATGAACAGTGCAAGGCCGACGTTGGTTTCAAATGGTTTGCACACAAGAAAGATGTACTCATCTACACGGATGACTTTATTACGCCTCGGGGGGTCAAGAAAGATCCACAGGGCCAATAAACAAATGAAAGCTAAATTCATACCTGAGAGAAAGATACCCTGCCTTGTTAGGGTTTTGTAACAAGGTGTAAACAACTGCGCCACTTTATCGACCTCAAAAGCGCTTGCTATTCGCATAGTTTTTAAAAAGAGCACTGTGATACAAAGATTGAGACCAAAATAGCGCCAGAAAAATGTTGCGGTGCAAAGTGAATGGCTGGGCTCAGAAAGTTCGAGGACGGCTAAAATAAAGAGAGCTGAGATACCAAATAGCAACAGAAAAGAGATCTCTCTGTTAGAGGCCTTCACGACTGGGGTGTTGAAAAACTTGATGAAGGTGCCTCCTACGAACAATATGAAAATAAAACCGAGGGAAGCCACCACTGTTATGGTGATTCCATAGACATTTAAATGCGTGATGTTGGTGACTGGTAGCTTTTCACACCTACTGCGCTCCGCGTTTGACTTTGTCTCTGGGTCACACTTAGTGCAGCTAATAGATCCGACTTTTCTACTGACAGTTCCCAGTGGACATTTGATACAATCCCAGCAACATGGCTCGGTTTTCTCCCTTCTGGTACCAGGTAAACATTCCGATGAACAGGAGGATAATGGGGTGAAGGGAGTTCTCCATCGTAGCTTGGACAAATCTACATTGAGTTTGGGCGTGGTGTTTTTGTTCCAATAGCCAACCAGAATATTTTTGCGGGCTGCGTCTGTGGTTGAGTCAAGCTGATAGTTTATGATGTCGTATGAAGCTGATAAAGGATCTCCAAACTTGTCAAATCGTACCTTGTCAGTCAAACCGTCAAAACTGATATTTCTGAGATATTTCTCCAGATCACGTCCTTTGACAGTCGGCTTGACTGGAGGACACTTTCCTCTTTTATCAGCACCATGTATAGTAAGAGAACAGCGGTAAATGTTATCTAGGGCGTGTGCAATAGCATAAACAGCGTCAATGAGATACGATACGAAGGAGTTGCGTATCTTTTGTAACGCATAGTGTACGGTCAGATTTGCTTCGCAAAGTGCGAGCCCAGAATCATCGGAGTTTGTGGCTGAACAGTTAAAATGCAATCTCCAGAACTCTTCCCACCAGTGTGCGCCTCTTTCAATGCTTTTGGCAGGTGTGATCGTCTTAAGGTGCTCTTCAAATTCGAGAACAGAATAGTCATGTGGAAGTATTCCCAAGGAGCCGTTTATCATAGTGAAGTGAGAATCGAGATATAATGCTCCCGTCGTGGCCAGTGCGTCGCTAAGTATCCAAGTCTTTTCTTCAAGATTTTGAGCAGTTGCTTCTTCAAAAAATGCTCTTCCGTAACCGCCAGAAAGCCAAAGAATGATCACTGCGATTTCAGACCTCCTTTTAATCTTGAGAACAGTTTCCTCTGTTTTATTCTTATAGCTTAGCCGTGGAATGTACTCAGAAAAAGCAATGCAAAATGTTTTCCGGTTGTAGGATACTTTTTCCAGGGCCGAAATACCGTTATGTCCATAAGAATCATCTAACCCGACAGCCGCCACGTATGTCCAGTTAAAGAGCTCTATAATGTCTGCCATGACCTCTGCTTGCCACTTGTCTGGTGGAACTGTTCTGAAAAAGTCTTTGTACATTTGTGAACTCAACTCATCGCTTGTTGTAGTCGGGCTGATGGCGGGAATGTCAGAAACCTGAAGAAGACTTCCTACTAGCACTGCGGTGCCGGAATTGCTAGGGCCAACTAACGCTGAGATGGTCTTGGTTTTGGTTTCCTTGACATATCTTGTGGAGGAGGCGCTGATGTTTTGGTTAGGCATATGTACTGGATCGCCGTCACACATGAAGTCATAGGCTATTTTCATGGCTCGAGCATTGCTCTCACAGTAGTCTCTTAAATCGTAGCCGATAGTCACGTTCGGTAAAATACTGGAATTCTTGTTAATTTTCTCAATAGCGAAGATCGTAGCCTCTGCGTATCCCAGCCCAGTGGTAGAAAACTCAGTACATTGATCATTCGTGCCAGAATAGTGGATGTTGAGTAGACCACCAACTATAACATCGCCATCTTTATAATTTCTATATCCGTCGTTTGAGGATGTTAGTGGAAAAAGAAATAGCGGTATAAAGAGAGGCGGTCTTAAGATGCCTGAAAGCATTACGTTTTTCCTCCACTTCATAGGCCTTGTGTGGTTTGCACTAGAACAAATTAAAGGAAAATAGATTTAACCTTGCGAACAGTTTCAAGAAAAATATGCGTTCAGAAAGAAGAACAGCTTTGTCAACAACAGTCAAACATTTCAAAAGTAGGTTGAGTTTGATCGTCCGGGTGAACGTAGTCCCATGAATAGGACTGTTGTGACTGACGTTTCGACAACCTGTGCGGTAGTCACCTTCAGAGTAAAAGACCAGACCTTAAACCCTTAAGCGAAAATCTCCCAATGTCTATGCTTAGAAGTGGATATACCCAGACTGTGAATCGACATTATTTCACTCAACTACTAGAAATACAATTTCACCTGACTCTGAAGATGACTACCGCACAGGTTGCCGAAACGTCAGTCACTGTCAACAACAACAGTCCTATTCAGGACTACGTTCACCCGGACGATCAAACTCAACCTACTTTTGAAATGACTCCTGGGTTCAAACCTTTCACAGTCAAACATTTATTGCGCAAACTTGTTTTTGTAACTTGCTTAAAAGTTCCCAATATCGTTTCCCCAAATTACTGTAAATCTGGCGTATACTAAAAAACCTTCACATACTTTTAGCAGTCAAAGTAACCTTTTTAACCTTTTAACTCGGAGTTACCCAAACGGTATCTTCGATTTATAGAGGTCTTTATAGTGTTGGCTGCCATCTGCAAATGAGTTATAGCTCTAGACATTCCTACATGTAAAAACTCATCAGTATTCTTAGACCTCACATCCCTGGACAGCAGGAAATCATCTCAGATTATGTGAACCAAAAAAATTGTAAAGAGCAGCCGTCTAAATTACAGGGTACTCGGATATCGGCTGCAGTTACATAAGTGAGCAATGGAGGAAAACTATTTCTTTGGGCGCGTACAAATTAAAGCTTGTTATGACGTTGTCTGAACTCTTACGCCAGCTGGTTTTGCACAACAAGAGCACGGAAGCTATTCTAATGAAAAGATTGTCTTTAATAATTTGTATACTGTTCCAGCTGAGTTCCGGTAAAATTGTATTTCTAGTAGTTGAGTGAAATAATGTCGATACACAGTCTGGGTATATCCACGTCTAAGCCTAAACATTGGGAGATTTTGCTTAAGGGTTTAAGGTCTGGCTTTTGTGAAACTGCTTTTAAAAAAAGTCAGTTTTTAATAAAGCAGATGACCGACACCGACCCTGTGGAGTGTCACTGAGATATCCTCTGGCGCGGTGAAAGCGTGGGAACAGAAAACGAAACGCTTTTTGACTACCGGGATATGTGATGGGAAAAAGTTGGGTGAACAAAATTAAAGGGAATAAGCGCACGTCTTATTCGCTGCTGAGCCATTGCAAGATGACTAAATACTAAGTATGACTTCATGTGACTGATGCTTACACCCAGAAGACCTATCAATCACTTTATTAAATTGTTTTAGCTTAAATGAAAGCGAATACGAGTCTGTAAACTCGGGGATTTTTGTCCGGTTCTGGTTCTGTTAATTCTTTGCCTCGGAAACCGAAATCATTGGGATGCAAGCACACGCGATCGTCTCCATAAGAATAGAAGGGAAAAGACGAAAAACTGGAAAAAGCCTTAATTCTCTATAAATTTCTCTTTAATATCGATTTATAGTCACAACATTTCATTTACAAAGTCATATGCAGGCGCTCTCAATATTAAACATTGTTGTATTAATTTTACATCTTGGAGGTTTCGAAACCGTGTTTTTTTAAAGCACTTTATTCAACTTACAAATCATTAGTTACCCAAACACTAGTAATATTTAACAAAAGGTTACTGTGAAAGGTTTGAACGCAGGAGTCAGTCACTGTCAACAACAACAGTCCTATTCAGGACTACGTTCACTCGGACGATCAAACTCAACCTATTCCATAAGAATAGAAGAAAAAAAAAGCACGGGAGCCTAATTTCTGTGTAAATTTTTCTTAAATATTAATTTTTATTTAAAACTGAATCATTGGATAATGCAACCCTAGAGCTCTGCTCTGATTAACTTAGCTAGCCAAATATGGTAACTGTACGCGTCTGCTCAAAATTAAAAACAGCTGAAAGTCGGTTGCTTTTAAAAATAAAGGCGGGAAGAATTCTTGACTTTTGATAAAAACAATTATTCCACTTGCGCTTGTTGGATATCAGATGATTATAGCCAACTCGACGCTACGCACCTCGTTAGCCAGCTTCTACCATCTCATGATCCAACGCGCACTCGTGGAATAATTGTTAAACAGTCACTTGTCTTGAAAATACTCTATTTTTATGTGATATCCAGGCACAGTCAACGTTCAATATATAGAGGATATTACATGGGTAAGCGGAGATGCGAGATTTCTCTACGAGAAGAGAAACGTCGTATCTCCAAGCGACCATGTAATGTTGTATTTATTTTATAAACACCAATGAAATGCCAAACCATTTTACTTCAAAAGTTTTTTGTTCCGAACGGTGCGGTTTGTTATGAAGCCATAGCAATGGTGATATTTTCACATGTAAAGATAACATGTTATTTTCACATCTGAAGATATCAAATTTTCGCGCGAAAGCTCACTTGGTATTTCATTGGTGTTTATATATTATCTACATCTCGAAGGTTTCGGAACAGCATTTATCACTACTGCATGTATTCATATTGAAAAATGGGGAATGAATAAAAACCTACGGCTAGGCCGAGGCTCGCAAATGGTGATCCTTCGATTTCCTTCAACTTTTGTTTTAAAAGTTGTAAGTTAATATTGCTACCCTTAAATAAAGGGAAAAAACGGTTGGACAATAGCGAAAAAAAAAAATGTGATGAGAAGGCAGCAGGCCGACAAGAGATGCTTTTTCAAATTTATATTAAGGATAGATTTCCTAAACCATGATACTGAAAATGGTCAATGTTCATGCCAGTAAATTCCGCTTTTCAAGGTGGTATCCATTTTTATATACATGTATGTTGTCACTTAGGTAAAATTTGTTATTGCCCCCGCAGTGATTTCGTCCAGAAGGCCCAAACAAGCAAGAAGAGTGAATGATTCAACAGCTAGCTTATCACTAGCAGAACGGTGGACGATTGCAGAAATTCGCCGACCATCAAATTTTTTGCTGGATTATTCCTTGCTCGCAGATGTCCTTCCGCTATAAAAGGTTTAAAATAAGACTAGAATGCGCGAGCGTGAATAATCAAACGTCCTTTTAATTTCTAAGGCTTACTTTCCGGCAAATAAAATGAACTAAATGAAAAAGTGAAATCTAAATAGCGAAAAATTAAACTTCTAATTAAGTCTTTTCTTATGGTTTAGAATAAACTGTTCTCGAAACTGAGAATGTTTTGATCAAAGCTCTGTAAATCGAACTGAAAACGTGCATGGAACCTTGCGTTTCCTGTATTTATCTCACCTATTGTATGGAATATGTGTGAACATCATGATGAATCTGTATATTTCAAAGAGCTACACAACGAACAAGAATACTATTGACCGACAATATACAGAGCGGGGGCAGCTGTAGTGTCAACTATTACTAGTGTTAACCTAGTCAGCAGGTGACGTATTCTTCCAGTATTACTTAGTTTGATGTGTCTGTTGACTTATGGAAAAAAAGGTGCAAACAGGATGACTAAATTCTGTCCTACTATTTCCTGTTTTCTTTGACGAAACCACTTTAACGGCTGGTGCATTCAAATCAGATAAGTTAATCCTAAAAAGAAAAGAAAGCTGATCAAATGGGTACAAAATGTTTAGTGAGTTTCAAAACGATTAGAGAGGAATGATGTTTCTATAATGAAAGTTTTGGTTGCTACTTTATTTTTCAACAGACCTTCCCTTGTGTGTTGATTATAATTTCCAGTTGTTATTAAAGGGTAAATGTCAAGTTTAATAAATTGAAAGCAGAATTGAAGATTAAAACATTTGTTTGACATGTTGCATCTGGCTAAGTAATTGCTAGTGGATTAAAAACCACGTAGTTCATAACGAAAATACAAGAAAGGGAATTAACATTCATCACTGACATTGGCATGGCTAAACTTTATATCTAATTTCCAGGGCCAAACAGCTTTGAATACAAGACGAACCTTGATACCAGCTGGCTGTATTTGATTTTGTTGCGGCAGTAGAAGAAAAGGAAAAAATATACAGTTAAAACTATGCAAAGCTTTAGTTGTCGGTAAACAAATTTCAAGATGCTGCATAAGTTTTTCATTTTGAATTCACCTGCCAAATTTTTGACCAGTCTGACTAGATTGTTCCTGAAACGTGAGCAAGGACACGACTCGATGTAACGGTTGACTGTAAACTAATTAATTAAATTTTTTGCGACGACGAACGAAAGCTGCATATCTGGGACTCCTTTTCCTTTCCCCAGATCCTGTACGGGTGGCTCAAACCCAATTTTTTTTGCATCGATGGGCTTCACCCTTCTACAGCAATGGAGGTTCCGCTACAAAAAAGTAATGCACGTGCAAACATGGTGTTTTGCTAATTTTCTCTGTTCTCGTTGCCGTCTCCGTCGTCGTTACTTAAACTAAGTCAAGTCATCAAATTTTTTGAACATTAAAGATTAGTTGACAGTGGAATTTGTTGGGAAACATAATGCTTTTGTAGGTTAAAACTAAAACATTCATTTGTCACTCAATCCTAATTGCTTTAGCAAGCAGGCTCTTTTACATTAGTGCTGTTATGAACCTACTGTGTGTCACGATCTCGTCTTAACAAAAAACTAACTAAAAAGAGATCCTCATCACTTACCAATCTTCGTCGGTATAAATGTTTTGAATAACTACTGTCTGCGTTGACAGAAAATATGAAAAGCAGACATTATAACATAGCGCGCGTGCTTGCCCTATGTAAGTCCTACTGAACCGCTATGAAGAAAATCTTTATTTACGCACGCCCGTGCGTAAATAAGATGACGTGAGCATTTTTTTTTACCTGTTTGCAAAGTTGTCGTCTTTTAAGCTGTAGTGCACTTTTCCTTCTCTTTAAAATATGGAAGAAACCAGCGAAAAACTGCCCAATTTTTCTATCGTTATTGACCTTTTAGGTCCTGATCCAACAAGCAGCAAAAATAAAGCCGAATTAAAAAAAACTCGCAAGTTGAATTGCTTGTTCCGCAAATTTGTCGAAGACCAGCTGCAGCAAATTTTGGCCGAAAGACATTCACTGGGAACAGAACGGACACCAACTGGTCATCAACAATATTTAAAGGCAAAATTTCCTTTTTTATTGTTGTTTTTAAATTTGTTATGCACTTTGTTATCTCCGGACAATCCGACTGAAGCAGGAAAACAACACAAAATACACAAGAAGACATACATTTATTACTCACAAAAACAACTGCTGCCAGAGGTCTTCTCAAGAAGCCGTAATGACCTACCAATGTTCGTAAATGAATATAAGTTTAAACAAGGATGACAGTCGTCTTCGCTAAAAACATGTTTTCTGGATTTCGCCGAGCGAAACGTAAACATCTTTTTAGCAAATCCAAACCATACTCCACGACTTCTCACGAACATGTCACGGAGGATTTTGACTTTAGGTGAACTTTAAGACTCTTTTAACTTTGTTTCTGCTTAGTTTCCATTGATCGTTAACGAATAAAGAGGCAAATTTTCTTTCTCACTGTTCCAGAAAGAATATTTTCATTCAAACTAGACGATTGTGGCGTGTTCGTAATCAGTCAATAGAACCGTTTGTTATTGTGTCGCGCGATACGAGAATTTTGCAGTTAATCAAAAAGCAAGCATTTTTGTCAGCTATGTTATAAAAGAATTTGCTCATGCTTTTAGCTGTGCGTATATCGAGTTGTGGATGCACTTGGGAAGTTTGGAGAGCACTCAAGAAGCTAGAGTTGCACTCGGCTATCGCCTAGTGCAACTCTTACGCATCTTTCGTTCTCTCCAAACTTCTCGCGTGCATCCATAACTCGATATACGCACGCTAAGCATGAACAAATTCTTAAGTTCACTGAAGTGATGGCAATCTTGAAGATTAAAGCCTTAGTTTATTATGCGTGCACACAACACCCTGTAGATGAGTAATTACAAACATTATACAAGATTATTCAAAGTGATTCAGGCTGAATCCCCACCCTGCTACAGCAAAAAGGTGCATGGCTTAAAATTGAATTACTATGAGTGGTAGTCAGTGAACACCTCTTTTTGCCAAGTATTGGTCACTTGCATCGGCCTTCCTCATTAAAACAACGTTTTTTATGAAATATAATATAAGGCTTAGCGCGTCAATGGCCTATGCCTTACGTTAAGCGATAATGGACGGCTTATGGTAACTGATCCCTGTTAACAATTGAGAAGTTGTTTAGCAGCTGTTAATCCTTACGGTTACTTATTAATAAGCAATAGACCACACTTTCTATGGGTTTACCGGCGTGATAACCCACGCGGGATGTTGGGAAAACACGAGAAAAGCTTGTAAATCACGGGCCGAAGGCGCGTGATTTACAAGCATTTCGAGTGAAAATGTAAACTACTTTCCAGCTTTGTACTTCATAACTTTTAAAGCTATGGCAGTAGCGAATTGTGACGCTCAGTAATAAAATGAGGAAACCAACGCTTTTTAACATTAAGAAGGGCTGGGTAAGTAACTTGTTCCGATTTTTAGCCTTTCTAAAATCGTTGTTTGCAGATCAATAGCCGGTTTTGTTTATGGCTCGTGGTACGGATACCTTTTTCTACGGGTTTACCGGTATAAAAAACTATACGTTTTTGACCGATCAGATCGCGCGTATTATCTCGTTTATAAACCCTTATAACTTATGATGTTTTTCATATAACACTAGTTAACAGTCGCTTACCGCAAGAAAGTTTCTATCTCTGAGGCCTAAAAAAGTAGCTGAAGAATCAAGTGAGGCGGAGGGACGAAGCAATTTCATCACGGCTCGCCATGCCGTGAAATTCTCCTCAGGGCCGTTTCAATTACATGAGCCGGATTGTCCTGGTTTACTGCTCTGCTGAGTCTCGGCACCTTAACTACTGTGCAACCGAGCAAGCTTGATAACCTGACTAAGGGGTGCAGTCTGGGTCACGTAATCAGGCTCTTAGCAGCAATTTTGTTTGAATTGAGTTGAAGAAGCAGTGAGCGTAAATGACTGCGCGAAGGTTTCGGCTGCGTGGACTTGGGTTAATGATAAATCCGGTTTGGCTTTAACGCGTATAAAATGTTTAGAAATGTCATGAGCCAGTACGAAACGTTCAAATTTGGTTACATGAAAAGACATTTTTCCCTTACTGGTTTTGAATTTTTTTTAAAAAGCTCTTATAAACACGTTTACAGACATTAAGAATAGCCATGGTTGACGAACCAGCAGGGTGTTTTCCTTAATAAGTTCCCCTTCGATCAACTGATTTTGGATGAGAAGCTCTTTCATCAAACACTCCTCCTCCGCACCAGACCACGGGTGTATGAACAATATAATGGATCTGATGTGGTTTAACTTTAACCTTGGTTTACATTTCATTTTCACTCATTTTTCACTCGTGGTATTTATACTAATCATGCCATTACCTGTTTTATACTATTAGATGAGAAATTTCAGCAATCTGACTGGCTTAGAGCAGTGTTATTTCAGCTTAATTTGAAATACCTACATGTGAAAATTACAAACCTTTTGTGGGTAGCAGTATAAACAAATAATAGTATGATTTGTACGTGATATTTGGCATAAATACCACTTGTGATATTTCAAAATTTTCTCAAATTTCACGAGCCGTTAGGCGAGTGAAATTACGTACTATAACAATTTTAAAAAAATATCACTCGTGGTATTTATGCCACTTATCACCACAAATCATGCTATTACCTATACCAAAGGCTGTCTATCAGTATGCCCAGAATGTGGCTTGACCAGCTATTTTAAAAGCCCAGTAACTTTAAATAAGCTCATGAAAATATACAGAAAAAAACAGTTTAGCAAAGTTTGAGTCGATTGAGACGTTCAAAGTATTTTTCCATGTTACTGGTAGTAAGAATAGCTGCATGGTTGGCAATCTGCAATCCGTCGTTTACTTTTCGGTATCCAGCTCAGCGTTAGGTACTTCTTCATTAATTTGTCCAGGTAAAGCTCTGGTTGCAGTTACATTACTAAAGGAGAAATCCATAACCTGCGACCTGATGCTTTCGATGGTGTTTTGCTGGGATTGGAAAAAGAGAATGTAGATTCTGGGTCCGAACATACATCCCAACAAACCAAACGAAGTTACTAACGTCTTAGTACAAGATACAATCGTCACGTACCAGCTCTCAAAAGCAAATGTCACAGGGTAATATGCCAGCGATGACAACAGAAGAATGTACATAGAGAAGCCGATGTACCTTGTCTCGTTAAGGTTATCGGGAATTCCTCGTGATTTGAAAGCGTAATACGTACATACGAA
Source organism: Porites rus (assembly GCA_964035705.1). Classification (NCBI taxonomy): domain Eukaryota; kingdom Metazoa; phylum Cnidaria; class Anthozoa; order Scleractinia; family Poritidae; genus Porites; species Porites rus. Next base: position 45,638,844 of record OZ037993.1, read on the forward strand.
AGCCACAATTAACGTGTAAGCACACACCGAGATGAAGAGTGCAAGGCCGGCGTTTGTTTTAAAAGGTTTGCACACAAGGAAGACGTACTCATCAAAGCGAATGATCTTTTTACGCCTCGGAGAGTCCAAAAAAATCCAGAGGACCAACAAATAATGGGAGGCTAAATTCATGACAGAAAGGAACACACTTTGCCTTGTCAGGGTTTTGTAACAGGGAGCAAACAACTGCGCCACTTTATCAACCTCAAAAACGCTTGTTATTCGCATTGTTTTCAGAAAGAGCACCGTGATACAAAGATTGAGAGCAAAATAACGCCAGAAAGATGCTGCGGTGCAAAGTGGATGGCTGGGTTCAGAAAGTTCGAGGACTGCTAATATGTGGAGAGATAAGATGCCGAAGAGCAGCAAAAAAGAGATCTCTCTATTAGAAGCCTTGACGATTGGGCTGTTGTAAAACTTGATGTAGATGCCGCAAACTAACAACGTGAGAATAAACCCCATCAAAGCCATCAAGGTTATCGCGATTCCAGAGGCGGTTGTATGAGTGATGTTAATGATCGGTAATTTTCACACTTGTTTTGCTCTTCGTTTGATTTTGTCTCAGAGTCACATTTTGTGCAATTGGTGGATCCGTTTTCAGTACTGACAGTTCCCTTTGGACACTTTATGCAGTTCCAGCAACATGGCGTGTTGAATTCCCTCCTGGTACCTGGCAAACATTCTGATGAACAGAAGGATAACGGGGTGTAGAGAGTTCTCCATCGTAGCCTGGACAAATCTACCTTCAGTTTAGGCGTGGTATTTTTGTTCCAAGATCCTACCCGAATATGTTTGAGAGTCCTACCTGTGGTTGAGTCAAGCTGAAAGTTTATGATGTCGTATGAAGCAGTTAAAGAATCACCAAACTCGTTAAATCGCACTTTACCAGTCAACCCGTCAAAACTGATATTTCTGAGATATTTCTCCAGATCACGTCCCTTGACAGTTGGCTTGACTGGAGGACACTTTCCTAGACAACCAGCACCATCTATACTAAGAGAACAGCGGTAAATGTTATCCAGGGCATGTGCAATAGCATATACAGCGTCAATTATGTAAGAAACGAAGGGGCCGCCTATCTTATGTGGCGCATCGTCTACCGTCAGATTTGCTTCGCAAAGTGCGACCCCAGACTGTTTGGAGTTTGTGGCGGAACAGTTAAAATGTAATCTCCAGAACTCTTCCCACCAGTGTGCGCCTCTTTCAATGCTTTTTGCAGGAGTGATCGTCTTAAGGTGCTCTTCAAATTCGAGAACGGAATAGTCATGTGGCTTTATTCCCAAGGAGCCGTTTAGTATTGTGAGGTGAGTGTCAAGATATGTTCCTCGCCCGGACAGTGCGTCGCAAAGTATCCAGGTCTTTTCTACATTTTCCGCAGTTGCCTCTGCAATAAATGTTCTTCCGTAACCAACAGAAAGCCAAAGTATAATTACTGCGACTTCAGACCTCCTTTTAATCTTGAGAACAGTTTGCTTGGTTTTATTCCAATAACCCAGCCGTGGAATATACTCAGAGAAAGCAATGCAAAATGTTTTACGGTTGTATGATTCTTTTTCCAAGGCCGAAATACCGTTCTGTCCATAAGAATCATCTAGCCCGACAGCCGCCACGTAAGTCCAGTTAAAGAGCTCTATGATGTCTGCCATGACCTTTGCCTGCCAGTTGTCTGGTGGAACTGTTCTGAAAAAGTTTTTGTACATTTGTGAACTCAATTCGTCGCTTGTTGCACTCGGGCTGATGGCGGGAATGTCAGAAACCTGAAGAAGACTTCCTACTAGCACTGCACTGGCGGAATCTAAAGGGCCAACTAACGCTGAGATAGTCTTGGTTTTTGTTTCCTTGACATAGCCTGTGGAGGAGGTGCTGATGTTTTGGTTAGACATATGTACTGGATCGCCATCACACATGAAGTCATAGGCTATTTTCATGGCTCGAGCATTGCTAAAACAGTAGTCTCTTAAATCGTAGCCGATTGTCACGTTTGGTAAAATAGTGGAATTCTTGTTAATTTTCTCAATAGCGAAGATCGTAGCCTCTGCGTATCCCAGCCCAGTGGTGGAAATGTCAGTGCATTGATCACTAGTGCCAGAAATGTGAATGTTGAGTAGACCACCAACTATAACGTCGCCATCTTTTTTTTTTCCATATCCGTCGTTAGAGGATGCTTGTGGAAGAAATAGCAGTATAAAGAGAGGCGGTCTTAAGATGCATGAAACCATTAGGTGTTTCTTCCACTTCATCAGCTTTGTGTGGTTTGCACTAAAACAAATCAAAGGAATATAGATTTAACCTTGCGAACAGTTTCGAGAAAGAAATGCGTGCAGTAGTAAGAACTAATCTTCTTTCCCAACTACAGTCAAAGATTTATTGAGCAAACTTGTTTTGGGCGGTAACTTGCTTAAGTTCCTGATATCGTTTCCATAAATTACTGCAAAACTGGCGTATACCGAAAAACCTACACACATATTCATCAGTCAAAGTACCTTTTTAACTCGGAGTTACCCGAAGGATATCTGCGATTTATAGTGTTGGCTGTGATGTGCAAATGAGTTACTCACCCTCTTTGTGTGGACTCTATCACATTTGTGTCAGCGGTAAGGGACTGAATGAAATTATGAAAAAATCGTGAAAACATTATAGCGAAAAACACAATTACATGTAAAAATTCATCAGGATTCTTAGACCTTACGTCGCTCGACAGCTGAAAACACCCCTAGATTATGTGAACGAAAATAATTTTCAAGAGCAGCCGTCTAAATGACAGTGAATTCGGATATCTGCTGCAGTTCTTGAAAAAAGTGAACATAGAAGAAAACTATTTCTTCGATCTCCATGCAGAAAGCGCGTGCAAATTAAAGTTTGTTATGATTTCGGAACTCTTGCGCCAGCTGGTTTTGCGGAACAAGAGCACGGAAGCTATGCTGATGTCTGGATTGTCTTATGTACTTCGTTAGCCTTCTAGCAAGCTCTCCTAAGGTACCTGGGGCTAATAATTTGTATACTGTTTGTGTCCGGCAGTTCCGATGAAGTTGCATTTCTAGCAACTGAGTGAAATAATGTCGCTTGACAGTCTGGGTATATCCACGTCTAAATTTAGACATTGAGAACTTTTCGCTTAAAGTCTAGCTCTTGGTTTTGTGAAATTTTTTTAAAAAATTAGTTTTTAAAAAAGCAGATGACCCGACAACGACCCTGTGAAGTGTCACATGGAAATATCATCTGGCGCAGTAAAAGCGTGGGAACCGGTAAAACAAAACGCTTTCTGGCTACTGGAACACCATGGGAAAAAGTTGGGTGAACAAAGGCACGTCTTCTTCCCAGCTAAACTGAGATGAACGAATGCTAAGTATGACTTTATTAATCTTGTGACTGATGCTTACAATCACTTTATCAAAAATTTTTATTTGAAATAAAAGCTAATATGAGTCTGTGAACTAAGCAAATTTTTGTCCAGTTCTGGTTCTGTTACTGATTCGTTGCCTCGGAAACCGAAATCACTGGAATGCTAGCACACGTGATAGCCTCCATGAGAAAAGAAGGGAAAAGGCGAAAAATCTTTAATTCCGTATAAATTTCTCTTAAATATTGATGATAGTTAAAACAAATATTTCATTTATAATGTCAATATTAAATATTGTTATTTATAATCTCAATATTTTAATATTTAAAAATATTGTCGTATTTACATCTTTTTTGAAACTACATTTTTTAAAGCACTTTAATCAACTTTCAAATTACAAGTTACACATACACTAGTCAAGGCTGTCATGCTCTGAGGAAAATTTCAGGTAGCGCTTCGGGCTCCCAAGCATTTTAACTAAGGCGCCCTGACCTCAAATGATATGTTGTGACTGAGGAGATCTTGTGGAATTAAGCTTCGCGAAGCAGAATGTTTTGCAACAATGCGTTAGTAAACTTTTAAATGATCCTCCCTACGGCCGACAAAATCAAACAAACAGGCGTTACATGTTTAGAAAAACTGGTGCCATGAAATCATAATATAATTTTTGACTAACCTTTGCGATGATTCACGGCGTTGAGATTGCATTTTTATTTATTTCTTCCAAACGTTTCAGGCTAGAACGCGAGCAAATCAGGCAAATATTACTGGATTTGGAACAACTGACCTCTGATACGAGTTTCACTTTAGGAAAGCTGCTTTTAAAGCGAGCGAAAACAGATTTTTGGATCGCGAGGCGGCCCTGCTAGCGATAAAATCACGATGAGTCTTCGTGCCGCGAGCCAAATTTTAAATAAGACGAAAGTCGTTTTCAAAAGTCTAAAATATTACTTTAGAATGTACACAACAAACCTCCGTCAGTGGTGCGGTCCGGAAGGAAATCTTGTCAAATCAATATGACAGTTGTATTGTCTTTTGAAAAAAAAAAACAGATGACGCACGCGCGTGCGCATAGTCTGGACACTGTCCCTTTAAACTGACAGCTAAGGGAGATTTCTGTGTGGTCAATGTCAGGGCATTTTTTGTAAATTTCTTTATGCACAATACTAAGCGATACCCGAGTGGGCAAATACATGAGGGGACACAAATCGCCTAAACTGTGAGTATTCTGGAGAGTCCCATACAATTTATGGTAACGTTGTTACAGTAAATTGTATGGGAGTCTTGGAGCTCCTCAGGCAGTATCCGAGCGATGCGTTATAATCCTTTTTTTATGACACGGATTTGATTTTTAATTTCCTCTATGCAGATGTGATTGCCGGTCTATACTTGTCATTAAGTTGTAATAAATGCGTCTCAAGTTTCTCCATAACAATGAAGCTAGTGCTTATTTACTGCCGCCTGGTTCTCAGCAACACGCACTTTGGGAAACGACATAATTTAAAATTATTTGCCTCTATAATGACTCTAGTTGGAAGAAAATGTTATCCCTCCCGCTGTCGTTTTGCAAAAACGCGAGGCGCAATATACGGATACCTTCAGTTTCTTCCAAAGCTGTCAATGTCGTCAGAACTAAAATAAATTAAGTTTATATCGCAAACAGAACTACTTGCTGACCAAAGTAAAAATATTCCTTTTAACGAATAAATTTTAATCGCTCGCTGCGAATAAAGCTGCGAAAATAAAAATATAAAACAAAACCGGATCGAAAAAATAAATGAAATCACCAAAAAACCGCCAAGACGGCATCTTGGGAGAGTCGTGGTGATTTTATTGGATAAGCTTCGAAAATTGTACACAACTGGAACGGTCATGTAGAAATTTCTAGCCTTCCTCAAGCTATAGAAAATTCGGATATTTCAGAGAAAACAGTCGTTGGGTGCCCCTGAATAAATACAAGCTCGCTGTTCCAAAACCCGTACCGAATTTTATAAAAGAGGCCTCTCTCTCGGATCTCTCATAGCGGAAATGTGTTTTGGAACAGCTTGGGTGTGGAGGTGCGGCAATTGACATCCCTTTATGTTTTTCAAGAAAAATCAAAAAGCCTTAATTTAGAGATATGTAACATTTTCACACGGCCTCCTTGTCAAGTATGCTTTTTATTATTATTATTATTTTAGTACCTGAACCAAACACCATGTATAAATAACGTTACCCGTTACCTTACCTTACCTCTGTGATGTGCTTAAATGGTTTTAGACAACAGACTTCCTCTGGCTATCTATAGTGTGCGTTAAAACAATGTTTCTAGCGATAAAGAAATAGTCGAGGTGCTATGCAAGTTGTAGCATCACAACGCTTTATGAACAACGTGTTGCTATGTACACCTATATAGTAAGCTCTGCCTAAAGAACACTCCGTTACATACACTGCACCAGGAGCCTCCTGACTGCACTCATGGGTGCGCCACCTTAAGTGAAGCCAATGTTTGTTAGCAGTCTACCTACAGAATCACTGGGTTACACAACACTTATGGGAGCGCCACCTTAAGTGCAGCCTATGTTTGTGAGCTCTACCTACAGAATCACTGGGTTACACTACACTAATGGGTGCGCCACCTTAAATGCAGTCTATGTTTGTTAGTTCTACCTAATTAACAAATCGGTGGGTTACACTGCACTCATTGGTGCTCCACCTTAAGTGCAGCCTATGTTTGTTAGCTCTACCTACAGAATCACTGGGTTACACTGTACTCACGGGGCTTGAAGCTCGCGTTTGGCTCGCGCTCTCTTCAAAGAAAAAAGCTACCCGTCCGTTTCGCCAAAAATCAACCTTTTTTTTCCCTAAAAATTTTACACCATATTGGGCCCCGAAAGACGTCAAAAGTTTCTCCATAAAAGAAGAGTTTTTTGCTAGGGTAAAAAAAGTTTTGCTTTCATGAGTTTCAGTACAAATGTGCAAGAAATTATCTGAGCATAATTATAGCACCCAGACAAACATCGTCATCTAACTCCTGGCACATATAGTCCAGTCATTTTTAATACGTGGAAAATATGGTCATCCGGGACAAATTCCCACAAAAGTTTTTATTGCTTAATAACGTATCAAAAGTCCCCGAAAATCCTAGCATGGCAACATGTCGAAAAACTGGGTTTTGTTGGAGCAGTTGACTGCTGCATCTTTCACTGCATGGAAACGAGGCTGATCATAATTCGTCCGAATGCCTAGTAAAATACCGCACAAATCATAACTATAATTCATGATAAAGATGAAACTCAGTTATTTAAATCCTTATACTTAATAATAAAAGACTATAAATACCTCTGGAATGATTTTTATCGGGGAGTGGGGCTGGAAATGCACAGTTTTGTACGGTAAAATATAAACGCGCACTGCTAAAATTTTGCAATAAAATAATAAGATCTATGCGAGAGAGGAAAAGTTTTTAAAGTCGTAGTTAAACAAGAAATAAAGAAAGTTTTAGCAAGAAAAGAAAATGCATTTCCTCTTTTAATTGAAAGAGAGACGATTTTGTCGTCCATGACGGGAAAGTCGGCGATTTCCTACATTTTTAAGCGCAGGGAACAAGCAGTTACACTGGGTACAAAATCTTCCGTACGAGTTGAGGGTGAAAGAGTGCTTGTAGATCCGCAACTACTATTACACCGGCTAGTAATTGCCTGCATGAACTTTGATGACTTGGGAGAGATCTTCAAACACCAAATCTGCAGTTATCTGGCTGCGCTGTTCGACACCCCATTTACCTTGCGCGCGCCACAGAAGGCAACCCTTGCTGATACTGTTTGGGCGCAGCTATCAGCTGATGGAAAGTCAGGCCCAAAAGGCAGCGTCCAGTCCGTCCTCGATGGAGGTGCTCTCCTTCACCGGGTTTCATGGCCACAGCAAGTAACATACCAGGAAGTGTGCCGCCTGCACTGCATGCCATTCTGGGTTGCGATACGACGTCTCGCCCTTACGGTACTGGAAAAGCCGCGTCCCTCAAAAAATATGGTGAATCTGTCTACTTCCAAGATCAACTATTCGACATCCCGGGATCAACTCAAGCCGAGGTTGCGACAGCGGGAGAGAATGCTCTAGTGGTGCTGTATGGAGGAAAACAAGGAGATTTTTTGAGCCTCGATAGCCTAGGCTACCACCGGTACTACGAAAACGTGGCAACCAGAGGTCAACAGAGACAGCCCCAGAACCTCCGGATCCCCCCGACATCCTCAGCAGCCAGATACCACAGCCTTAGGGTCTTTCTACAGGTCAAACAGTGGCATTGTCTTAGTGACAGGATGCAGTTTGAAGACTGGTCCTGGAAGCTTAGCGGTAACCAGGTGATTCCCGTGACCACTGACCACTTCTCCAGAGTCCGTGCTCAAGATGTTCCGCTGCAAATGTGCAACTGGCTGTGCCTCTGCAAGGTGTAGCTGCCGTATAGTAAGCATGGATTAGACTGTTCTTCAACATATGGACAGTGTCGTGGAACCGCATGCACAAATATCAGTGCCGTTCTTGGTGACAGTGACGATGAAGAGGAAGAGTAGGTGAAACATTCGCTTGGAAGGAAAATGCTGTTATTCCGGGCCAAATTAATTTTGTTGCAAGGCCAGATATCAAATCAACTTTGCTGTCAGACTGGGTGACGGCAAATTTATTTATTTATTTATTTATTTTTTTGCTAGAGACAAGAAATGAACAAAACAAAATACTTAACTGTCCTAAATCTGTTAGAAGGTCTGAAATGAGTTAGTTGTCGATCTTTTCATTGTGAACTGAACGATTTGTACGTGACTGTGGTACTTCCTCTTTGGCTGCATGCCGCGATCAAACACATCCGATAAAAGCTCACACTGGAGGTAAATCTTCCCTTTTCCTTTAGTCATGTCATGATGAAACGTGAATAAATACAAGAAGCAGTGTGTTTTCTATCATATTTTAATGATTTTATTTATGCTATAATAATACAAGGCTAGTAAAACTGCACTTCCCGGTTCCAGCCTCGTTTCCATGTTATATGGAGAGGGCTCCTCAGTGTTTTGCTAAATTTCAACATGTTGCCGTGCTCGGATTTTTGGGGACGTTTGATATGTTCAATAACCCATCAGTTCTGACATATTTTCGAAGAGAAAGCTTTTGTGGGAATTTGTTCCGGGTCAGCCTCTGATATGACTGGACTAGCAGCTGAAATAAGCCAAGTAATGAAGCATATAACGATAAATCGTCCTCAAATGGCCTCGATAACTAAATCATACTTAACCTTGCAAAAGAAGCTATTGTTTGTATCCGTCGTATAACCCATCGAAAAAGCGAGAAGTCATCGCATGAAATTAGGTATAACAGAGGTAATACTCACGGGTTTCACAAGTTCTATGCACTATTTTTCGCCAAGAAACAAATTTAAAACTTCAATTCTTACCTTACAGTAGTCGGTTCTTTTACTTCGTATTTGACAACAAATTAAAGGCGAACAAAGACATGAAATCCGCCGCTCTTCTTTCATAAGTAGCAAGCCGCACGAAGTCGCACGAAGTAAAATCCACCGATGTGCACTGCATTCTCACTACCAATTAAAGCAAATGTCGTGGAGTAAAAACGACGAGGAGAAAAAGACGCCAGATCTTCGCCTCGGCAATGTATTCCAGCTACCAAGCCGGCGTATCTCCAGAAGGTGGTCTCGAAGTGGGACTAATCTTGCAATTTTTTAGAAGCCCTTTGCGCGCAAACTAATTTATTCTGGCGCAAAATGAAGATTAACACTGAATGTATTCTGAAATCTAATACACGGCAAGTAAATTTTCGCACATTCGAGGGGCGCGACATATTAAATGGGATTAAATTGGATTAGCTGCCCGCTAAGAAAACATCTCTGCGTGGGATTGTACCTACAGTAAAAGCCATTTGTGCCCCCTCATTGAATGACTTTCAATCCCAAACACCCTAAGTGTGACCAAAATCTGCAATTTACATCCCAAAGCGAGAAGACAATCACCCCCGTCACTTACATGTGGGAGTCCCCCCCCCCCCCCCCCGCATTCATCAATGATATAGGCATGGCTAAACTTTGTATCCAATTTCCAGGGCCAAACGGCTTTGAAGATAAGAAGAATCTTGATACCAGCTGTATTTCATTTTGTTGCGGCAGTAGAAGAACACGAAAAAATAAAAGATTAAAACTATACAAAGCTTTAGTTGTCAGTAAGCAAATTTCCGTGCTGCATAAGGTTTTTGTTTTATTTCGAATTCACCTGCCAAAATTTGGACCAGTCTGACTATATTGTTCCTGGAGCGTGAGTAACGACACGACTATGTAACGGTTGACTCTAAACTGGTTAATTTTCGCGACGACAAACGAAAGCTGCATGTCTGGGACTCCTTTTCATCTCCCCAGCGTCTGTACGGGTGGCTCAGACCCACTTTTTTTTCACATCGATAGGCTTCAAGTTTTCATAACAATGGAGGTTCCAAAAAAGTGTGATTCACGTGCAAACATGGTGTTTTGCCAATTTTTGCCGTTCACGTTGTCGTCGTTGCTTACTCCTACCTGAAGTTAAGTCATCAAGAAGGAGAAAAACGTTGTTATCATGCGCTGAAATGAAAATGATAAAAATGAGTATTTACAATGAAATTACACCCTCAATAAAATACAACGGAAAGTAGACAACTACAATACTCTGATACTTAAATTGTTGTCTATTCACTTCAGAGTTTACAACAGTTTCTATTATCAGAAATATACTGTGAAAAGTTCAATTTTCTAATTTTGTTCCTAAAACTGGCTAAGCTAGAAGCCTCTGGTGGATCTTTGTTTAATTAAGACCATAAGAAGGGACCTATATATCTGATCGAACCATACTTGACTTTAAACATCAGTACTACGATGTCTTGAAGTCTATTATACAACGTGGGAAGGTTAGCCCTCTCTAAGAGTTCTTCATACGTATCCCAGTGGGTTCTATATATGGCTCTCAATGCCCGTTCTTGTATTCTTTCCATCTTCCTTTTGTCTGACGATCGACTTACAAAAATGCCATATTAGGTGGTAATATGTAAGGTTGGGCAAATAAAAGCTTTATACAGCAACAGCTAGGCTTAGATGGTATTAAATCACGTAAACGAGATAGTATCCCGACTTTTCGGCTAATCTTTAGCGCTGCATCACTCGTATCTCCATCGATTTTTCTTGGGTTGATATTTAGGAACTGAAACTTCTTTGGGTTAGCTGATAAAAGGTTATTTGAATACCATATCAGAGTTTGCTTGCTGATAAATAATTCTTATAAATGTTTACCTCGTACTAGAAGGTCTGTACATTGGTTCAACGTGACATCCTGTATGGCCTACATTGTAGTCAGACTGGCAACCATAACCCAGGCATGATTCAGAAGACTTGTTACATTTAGCCCTAAACTGAATAAAGGATTGCTAAAGGTACAATATTTTGCATTGTGAGCCAACTTCGTTCGCCATCTTTGAAATTACCCAGAAGATACTGGTAACTCGTGTCTTCCCAGGGCCCTCTGGCTCAGCCTATTGTCCTCGATATACATTC